>JAABKJ010075445.1:184882585-185304699 GCA_011634705.1 Andricus grossulariae
CCCTAGATTTCAGAAAAATTGAAATGATTTATCAATGATTTCAAAGATTTCAAATATTTCGCAAAGATTTCGTGTAGATTCAAGAGATTTCACAAATATTTCAAAGATTTCACAAAGATTTGAATATTTTCAGAAAAATTTCCTAAGATTTCAAAAAGATTAGAATGACTTTCCAAAGATTTCAAATATTTCGCGAAAATTTCTGAAGATTTCAGAAAGATTTCACAAAGATTTCGATGATTTCTCAAAGATTTCACAATGATTTCAAATATTTCGCGAATATTTTGGATAGATTTCACAAAGATTTCAATAATTTCACAAATATTACCAAATATTTCAAAAATATTTCAAATATTTCGCAAAAATTTCTAAAGATTTCATAAAGATTTGAATGATTTCTCAAATATTTTAAATATTTCGCAAAGATTTCGGATTTCGATAGACTTCACGAAGACTTCAATTATTTCACAAAGATTTTCGATAGATTTTAAAGATTGCACAATGATTTCAATGATTTCTCGAAGATTTGAATGATTTCTCAAAGATTTCACAATGATTTCAAATATTGCGCGAAGATTTTGGATAGATTTAATAAAGAATTCAATGACTTTGAAGAGCAATTATATAATTCAACACACGTTTACTCTCTATGCATTACAACATGGCATACTATAATGACATTTTGATTGACACGGAACTTTGTTTTTCGCGCATAAACATTTATTGGTTTGACATTATGTTCTGCAGGAAAATTTAACAAAAGGCTTCTCGCACAAAAATCGCGCAATAACGCGTAATTTTCCTGTAATAACGAGTAGAATTCTCGTTTATGTTGTACTTTTGTTCCATCTTTTTCATACTCGGTCCTTCCTACAGTAAACCCTTTAAAAGATATTACAAAAATTATCGCGAGTGAATTCTATTATTATTTTATAAATGTGAAAAAATTCAGTTCAATATTTCTTACATTCTCATCATAATGAGAAGGTATTGATTTTATACGGAGAAAAATGGAAGATCAGTTTGGTCATCTAGATGTCCAGACAGGTATATTGCAGGGTCAACTATAGGACAACCCTTGAAGATGGCTAAGGCGACTATCCCTAGAAGGTTAAAACAAGAGGTTCAAATCGATGATCTCAGAGTGTCGACTTAGCCATCTCGAACGGTCGACTCAAGCGTCATAGAGAGTCAAACCGATCATAACGAAGGGCGGAATTAATCCTTATAAAGGGTCGAATCGCTCATCATAGATGGTCTATTTAGTCATATCAGATAGTCGACTTGATCTCCTCGGACAGTCGACCTGGCCATCCTAGGTGGTCTATTTGATTATCCTACATTTTCTATACTTGTTGTCCTTTTTCTACTTATTCCAGTATCTCTCTTTTCAGAGAATGTAAATTATAAAATTAAGTGGAACCTATGAAAACTAAAAATTTATATGAAATACATGAATTCTGGAATAATTTTTTATTCTTCGTGGAGAGTGAGGTGTATGAGACATGATTTGATATGCAAAAACAGTCCATATTGACGATATATTTTTTGAAACACGAGATGTTAAGGGCACGGCATGGTGTCACACTGAATTGTAAAATTTCAAATATTTAGGTGAATTCAGAAACCAATATCTCACATCTCGTTACTTTCTGCATAATCAATGAATGCTAATATTTCTTGATCGTTTCAAGGTTGAAACGACAAGGTGACAACAAATTGATAGCTGAACATCCAGTTACGCCTTTATCCTCAATCTCATGGAAGCATCAAATTTGACGTTGGAAATTCAAAAGAATAAGCCTAATTCACATTCCATCATGTTCTTTCCACCATGTTCACTTCCATGAATGTTCGAAATATCGAAAATCAATTTAAAATGATGAAAAACATGTTCAAGTTCAATAAACATCAAATGTGACGCTGAACGGCTCAATGACATTCACTCGCTCCAAAAATGCTCTAGAGTCTAGACCACGGTGCTTTAAATCTTCCAGATTCTGTTTCGACAATTTTGGAAATCTTCTGAATTATTTTAAAGTCTTTTTAAATATCCTCTCAAAATTAATTTTTCAAAATAAAAAAAAAATCAATTTAACCATTTCGAAAATTTTTTAACCTTTTGAATGTTTTTTAAAATTATTTAAATTATTCCAAACCTGTTTTTCAATTCTGAAAAATTATAAAAATTGCCTTCAAATCTTCCAGATTCTGTTATGACAATTTTGGAAATATTTTGAAATATTTTACAATCTTTTTAAATATTCTATTGAAATTAATGTTTCAAAATAAAATATCAGTTTAAATTTTCCCGTGAATTCTAAGAATGTTTTTTTTATCATGAAACATTTTTAAATGCTTAACAAATTTCAAAATTTTTATTTCTAAATATTTAAAAATGTACATTTCTCAACTTTCTAAAAATTTTTAAAATTTTTATATTATTTTCAATATTTTTAAAACCTCTAAATATCTCTCAAACTCATTTGATTTTTTATAAAACTTTGTAATCTAGCTAATTGGAAATTTTTGCTTTAAAATCTTCTACATTCTTTTTCGAAATTTTGGGAAATAATTTCCAATTTTTTAAAAATCTCTGTCAATTTTCTCTTGAAATCTATTTTTCAAAATGAAAAATTAGTTTAAATATTTCAAGGAATTTTAAGATTTTTTTTTACATTATCGTGAATGTTGATTAGTATTTTTGATAGCATTATGATAGCATTTTTTAATAGAACTTTGTAATCGTGCTTATCGCAAAATTTGGCTTTAAAATCCACAATATTACTTTTCGAAATTTCAAGAAATAATTCAGAATTTTTCGAAATCTTAGTCAATTTTTTCTTCAAATTATTATTTCTTATATGAAAAAGCAGTTAAAATTTTCCAAGGAATTTTAGGAATTTTTTTGTATTATAATCGAAAATTTAAAATAAATTCAATAAATTATTCTAAGCTGTTGAAAATTGTAATGTTTTTAAAATATTTGTAACTAAAAAATTAGGAACACCTTATCAATTAACAAATACTTAATAAATTAAATTTCAACTAAAAAAGATTTTAATTTATAATTAATAAAAGATAGTTGAATTCATGTCAAAAAAGACAAATTTTTAACAAAACAGCTGAATTCTCAACAACAACAAAATACTTTTCAACCCAAAAAGACGAATTTGCAACCAAATAGTTCAGATTTTATATTAAACAAAAATTTTCAGTTATGAAAGAAAAAAAAATTCACCCAACTTATTATTTTTGCGGGATAAATAATTCAAAATACAAAATAAAAATGTCTACCAAACATCTCTTTTTTAAGTTTATTTGTTCATTTGTTTCTAAAGTTAAATAAATATATAAGATAAAATTTCTACCGTTTTCGACCCAAAAAAACGAATTCTTTACAGAACAGTTGAATTTTCAACCTGAAAAAATCAATTTTTAACAAAAAAGTGAATTTTCAACCAAATAGTTTAATTTACAATCAAACAGTTGCATTTATAACAAAACAGTCAAACTTCTAAGGAAAAGAGGCGAATTTTCAACAAAAAAGTTAAATTTTAAATAAATAGTTGAATTTTCAACTGACAATGATAAATATTCGAACAAAAAAGACGAAATAAAAAAAAGAGCCGCAATCTGTCTTGCCGCAATCTGTCTTGCCGCAATCTGTCTTCACGCATTTCGTCAATTTTTTGTAGACTTCACATTTTTCGAAATGAAATTTGCCGCAATGTGTTTTGTCGCATTTTCTCCAATTTTTTGTTTACTTCATATTTTTTAGGATGAGAGTTGCCGCAATCTGTCTGGCCGCATTTTGTACATTTTTGTGGACTTCACATTTTTCGAAATGAAAGTTACCGCAATGTGTTTTGCCACATTTTTGCCAATTGTTAATGGATTTCATCTGTTTCGAAATGAAAGTTGCCGCAATGTGTTTTGTCGCATTTTTTTTCATTTTTTGTGTACTTAATATTTTTTTTAATGAAAGTTGCAGCAATGTAAACACATTGTAAACACTTTTTCTAATTTTTTGTTTACTTCATATTTTTTAACATGAGATTTGCCGCAATGCCGCAATCTGTCTTCACGCATTTTAATTTTTTGTGGACCTGACACTTTTCAAAATGAAAGTTACCGCAATATGTTTTGCCGCATTTTTGGCAATTTTTTATGGATTTCATGTTTCGAAATGAAAGCTGCCGCAATGTGTTTTGTCGCATTTTTTCATTTTTTTGTGGACTTCACATTTTTCGAAATGAAAGTTGCCGCAATGTATTTTGTCGCATTTTTCCCAATTTTTTGTTTATTTCGTATTTTTTAAGATGAGAGTTGCCGCAATCTGTCTGGCCGCATTTTGTACATTTTTTGTGGACTTCATATTTTTTTTAATGAAAGTTACCGCAATGTGTTTTGGCACATTTTTGCCCATTTTTTGTGGACTTCACAATTTTTGAAATGAAAGTTGTCGCAATCTGTCTTCACGCATTTTAATTTTTTGTGGACTTCACACTTTTCGAAATAAAAGTTACCGCAATGTGTTTTGCCGCATTTTTGCCAATTTTTAATGGATTTTATCTGTTTCGAAATGAAATTTGCCGCAATGTGTTTCGCCGCATTATTCCCAATTTTTTGTTTACTTCATTTTTTTCAACATGAGAGTTGCCGCAATTTGTCCTGCCGCAATTTGTCCATTTTTCATGGACTTCCCGTTTTTCGACATGAGAGTTGCCACATTTAAAATTATAGTTGACAATTCATGTATTTTGTTGCAAATTCGCCATTTTTTGTAGAAAATTAATCTTTATGATTGACAATTCTTCTTTTTGGTTGACAATTAAACTACTTGGTTCAAAATTAATTTTTTGTATTGAAGATTCATATTTATAGTTAAAAATTCCTGTATTTTGTGGAAAATTAGTTTCATTGGTTAAAACTATAACTATTTTGTTAAAAATTATTATTTTTTTTTTAAATTAAACATTGATTTTCTAAACTGATAATACAACTATTCCATTTTTAGTTGAAAATTCATGTATTTTGTTGCAAAATCCTCATTTTTGGCAGAAAATAAATATTTATGATTGAAAATGTATTTTTTTGGTCCAAAATTCAACTTTTTGTACCAAAATTCACTTTTTGTATTGAAGATTCAGCATTACAGTTAAAACTTCATTTATTTTGGTTAAAAATTGAACTACATTGTTCCAAATTCTTTTTTTTTTGCTTAAAAATCAATTTTTATTTTATTTTAAAATTTAAATGTTTTGTGTTTTGTTAACCATTTATCTTCTCTAGTTGAAAATTTAACTATTTTGTTGAAACTTCATGCATTTTGTTGTAAAATTCGTATTTTTTTTAGAAAATTGATATTTATGGTTGAAAATTCATATTTTTGGCCGAAAAATTCAACTGCTTCATTTAAGATTCATATTTTTATTGAAGATTTATAATTATAGTTGAAAATTCATGTATTTTGTAGAAAATTAGTTCATTTGATTAAAAATTTAACTATTTTATTGAAAATTCATTTTTTTTTGTTAAAAATTAATTTGTTAGCTGAAAATACAACTCTTTCATTTTTTGCTGAAAAATTATTCAAATTCCAAATTCTTTTTTTTTTGCTTGAAAGTCAATTCTTGTTAATTTAAAATTTAAATGTTTCGTGTTTAGTTAAACATTCCTCTTCTTTAGTTGAAAATTTAAATATTTGGTTAAAACTTCATGCATTTTTTTGAAAAATTCGTCTTTTTTTTTAATTGATATTTATGGTTGAAAATTCATATTTTCGGCCGAAAATTCAACTACTTGGTTCAAAATTCATATTTTTATTAAAGATTTATAATTAGAGTTGAAAATTCACGTATTTTATTGAAAATTAGTTTAATTGATTCAAAATTATTTTTTTTCAACTGAAAATACAACTCTTTCATTTCTTGCTGAAAAATTATCCTTTTTGGTTGAAAATTCTTCTGTTTGTTTGAAAATTAAACTATTTGGTTCAAGAATCATTTTTTGTATTGAAGATTCATGATTATAGTTAAAAATTTATTTCTTTGGTTAAAAATTCAACTATATCGTTCAAAATACTTTTTTGGGGTTGAAAATTAAAATTTTTCTGTTAAAAATTAAAAAAAAAAAAAATATAAATATAATGCAATTTTTTTGTAAATTTATCTTTTTAGGTTCAAATTCTATTATTTTTGTAGAAAATTCAAATATTTGGTTGAAAATCAACTTTTTTGTTGAAAATTTATATTTTCGGGTTGAAAAATAAACTTTTTTGTAGAAAATTCGTTTTTGGCGAAAATTCAACAATTTGGGTACAATTTTTTTTTTATCTTGACTGAAAAATCTTTTTTGTTTGAAAATTTATCTTTTTTTGTAAAAATTTGCATCTTTTTTTGTTTGAAAATTTATCTTTTTATGTTAAAATTCTATTATTTTTGTAGAAAATTGAACTATTTGCTTGAAAATATACTTTTTTGTTAAAAATTCTTGTTTTTTTTTTAAATTCATCTTTTTTGATAGAAACTTAATCTTTTTTGGTCAAAAAGGCAACTATTTGGTTGAAAATTCTTATTTTGTTGTGAAAGATGGTTCATTTTAGTTGAAAATACATCTCTTTATTTAAAAATTTAAGAATTTTGTTGAAAATTGAACTATTTTCTTGAAAATTTGCTGTATTTTTGGTTAAAAATTAATATTTTTAGTTGAAAATTCAAGTCTTTTATTTTTTGTTTAAATGTTTATCTTCTTTTTTTTTAATTCAATTATTTTGTTGAAAATCAACTTTTTTGTTGAAAATTTATATTTTCGGGTTGAAGATTAAACTTTTTTGTAAAAAATTCGTCTTTGGTGAAAATTCAACAATTTGGGTAAAATTTTTTTTCTCTCTTGACTGAAAAATCTATTTTGGTTGAAAATTCATCGTTTTTGTAAAAATTTAATCTTTTTTGGATGAAAAGGCAACTGTTTTGTTGAAAATTTTTCTTTTTGGGTTAAAAATGCGTTATTTTGTTAATTCTGTTTAAATTGTTGGTCTCACTTGACCGAAAAATCTTTTTTGTTTGAAAATTCTACTACTTTATCGAAAATTTGTCTTTTTGTTTTGGAAATTCATCTTTTTTGGTAGAAAATTAATCTTTTTTGGGTAAAAAAGGCAACTGTTTCTTTGAAAATGATTTTTTTATGGAATTAAACTATTTTTGATTTTAAATTAAAATATTTTTGGTTGAAATATCAACTATTAAATTTTTCATTGAAAATTGTTAATTTTTAGTTTAAAATGCCACTACTTGGTTGAAAGTTGAACGCCTTTTCTAAACTTTTTTTTTAAGATCTATCATTTCAGTTAAAAATTCATCTCTTTGTTTGAAAATTCAACTATTTTCTTGAAAATTCGATCAATTTTTCAACTGTAAATTTTCCTATTCCATTTTGGTCATTTTTTATATATAAAAATTTAACTATTTTGTTAAAACTGAATTAATCTTTTTATTTGAAAATTTAACTACTTGGTAGAAAATTTATTCATTTTTTGAAAATTTATATTTTTGCTTGAAAAATTAACTTTTTAGTTGAAAATTGAACTGTTTAGTTTAAAATTGAATCGAATATTTAAAAATTGAACTATTTGGTAGGAAATTACCTTTTTTCTTGAAAATGTATACTTTTCTTTGATAAATAAACTATTTCAGTAGGAAATCCAACTAATACGTTGAATAATGCACTATTTTGTGAAAATTGATCTATTTTGAGGTTCGTTTCATTATATAATTAAACTATTTATGTGAAAATTCAATTCATTGGTAGAAACTTTAGGTATTTCTTGGAAATTTATATTTTTGCTTGAAAAATAAACTATTTTAGTAAAAAATTTTACTATTTAGTCGAAAATTGTACTGTTTATTTGAAAATTTATTGAAAACTGATCTATCTATAGAAAATTAGATAATTGTTTTGTTGAAAATTTATATTTTTTTTTAGATTTTATTTTTTAATTTAATTAACAAAATGTTTTTACAATTTTATTTTTAATAAATTTGATTTAATTTTCAATTTTTTTTTTAATTGTAATAGAAAATTATAGTTAATAAATTGGACTTTTTATTCGAAAATTTAACTACTTGGTAGAAAATTAATTTATTTCTTGAAAATTTATATTTTTGATTCGAAAATTGAACTGGTTTGCAGAAAATTCGTATTTATTTATTAAAAATTGAACAATTTTGTTGTTTAAAATTAACTATTTTAGTAGAAAATTCATATGTTTAGTTGAAAAGTTATCTTTTTATCTGAAAATGTATTGAAAACTGATCTATTTTTAGAAAATTAGATCATTGTTTTGTTGAAAATTTATATTTTTTTCTTGATTTTATTTTTTTTTTAATTTAATTAAAATTTTTTTTTACAATTTTATTTTTAATAAATTTTATTTAGTTTTCAATTATTTTTAAATTTTAATAAAAAATTAAACTATATAGTTAATAAATTGAACTGTTCATTCGAAAATGGAACTATTTGGTAGAAAATTAAATTATTTCTTGAAAATTTATATTTTTGATTCGAAAATTGAACTGTTTTGCAGAAAATTCGTATTTATTTATTAAAAATTCAACAATTTTGTTGTTGAAAATTAACTATTTTAGTAGAAAATGCATATGTTTAGTTGAAATTTTACCTTTTGTTTTTGAAAATTTAACTATTTGATAGAAAATTACCTTACTTCTTGAAAATTTTGTACAAAATTCGCTTATTTTTTGAAAATGTATATTTTTGCTTCAAAAATAAACTACTTTAGTAAAAAATTTAACTATTCAGTTGAAAATTGATCTGCTCATCTGAAAATTTAACTATTAAGGCGGCTTCCAGCCAGCACTTGGATTCAGTACTGGGGCAGTACTAAACCAGTACTGCGCCAGCACTCGGCAAAACTCTGAATTCGGTTTCCAGCCAGCACTTGGATTCAGTACTGGGGCAGTACTAAACCCGTACTGCGCGAACACTAGGAAAATTTCTAAGTCGGCTGCAAGCCAGCACTTGAACACAGTACTGGGGCAGTACTGAGCCAGTACTGCGCCAACACTCGGCAAAACTCCTACGTTGGCTGCCAGCCAGCACTTGAACTCAGTACTGGGACAGTACTAAACCAGTACTGCGCTAGCACTCGGCAAAACTCCTAAGTCGGCTTCCAGCCAGCACTTGGATTCAGTACTGGGGAAGTACTAAACCAGTACTGCGGCAACACTCGTCAAAACTCCTAAGTCGGCTTCCAGTCGGCACTTGGAATCAGTACTGGGGCAGTACTACACCAGTATTGCGCCAACATTCGGCAAAACTCCTAAGTCGGCTGCCATCTAGCACCTGAACTCAGTACTGGGGCAGTAATGAATCAGTACTGCGCCAACATTCGGCAAAATTCCTAAGTCGGCTTCCATCCAGCACTTGGATTCAGTACTGGGGCAGTACTAACCCAGTAATGCGCCAACACTCGGCAAACTCCTAAGTCAGCTGCCAGCCAGCATTTGTACTCAGTACTCGGGCAGTACTAAACCAGTACTGGGACAGCAATAAACCTGTACTGCGCCAACACTCGGCAAAACTCCCAAGTCGGCTTCCAGCCAGCACTTAGATTCAGTACTGGGGTAGAACTAAACCAGTACTGCGCCAACACTCGGCAAACTCCAAAGTCAGCTGATAACCAGCACTTGGATTTAGTACTGGGGCAGTACTAAACCAGTACTGCGCCAACACTCGGCAAATCTCCTGACTCGTCTTCCAGCTAGCACTGTAAATCAGAACTGGGGCAGTACTAAACCAGTACTGCGCCAACACTAGGCAAACTCCAAAGTCAGCTGCCAGCCAGCACTGGAACACAGTACTGGGACAGTACTAAACCAGTACTGCGCCAACACTCGAAAAATCTCCTGACTCGTCTGCCAGCTAGCACTGGAAATCAGAACTGTGGCAGTACTAAACCAGTACTGCGCCAACACTCGACAAACTCCAAAGTCAGCTGCCAGCCAGCACTTGAACTCAGTACTGTGGCAGTACTAAACCAGTACTGCGGCAACACTCGGAAAAACTCCTAAGGCGGCTTCCAGCCAGCATTTGGATTCAGTACTTGGGCAGTACTAAACCAGTACTGCGCCAGCACTCGGCAAAACTCTGAAGTCGGTTTCCAGCCAGCACTTGGATTCAGTACTGGGGCAGTACTAAACCAGTACTGCGCCGAGCTTCAAGCGTCAGGTAAATGTGTCCGAGCGCGTAGCGCGAGGTGAATACATTATCGAGCGCGAAGCACGAGATACAACATGTCCGCCAATTGTAAATTTTAGTTTCGCTCCATAATGTCCTTGATGAATTAATTTTTTAAAGCAGTAATAAGCCATTTTTTCGTCGTTTTAAAGAAAATTTACTTTTAAATATTCGCAAATGGCCCTAAAAAAGCCATATACAGTTTGGTAAAAAAGAATTCCGATCGGCTGGTAGCTTAGGAAGTAGCGCTTCGTCCTCATAGCCGGAAGGCTGCTTGTTCAAATTTTGCTACATCTACCTTTCATGTATTTTTGAAGTGAAACTTCTTTTGGGACGGGAGTGGATGAAAAAGAAACGAAGGCACGAACGACCGAACGATTGCACGACCGCATGATCCGGGACACAGAAACACTTTTTGTTAGACCTAAGAGATCGCGTGGAATACCCTGTCGGTAATTGTTCGATTCAATACCCCGAACAAGAATATTTTGGGTGTTTTTTTCGAAAAATCCTGCGTTTAATCTTTATTAACCAAATTTTAAGAACGGTTATAAATTTTTTTTTCGGATAAAAAATATTATTTTTTTGAATAAAAAAGGTTCACATCACTTTTTTCGTGAAACGATTGGTTTTCATGTTATTAATTGCTTAACTGTATTTTCGTTTTTGTATTGTTTCAACATCACTCATGATTTTTTTCAGCCAAAAATATCTGAAGGTGTATTTGAAGGTGTTCTTTTTAAGAATTGAGAACGAAAAAAAAAAACAGAAAATTTGTCATTTTCAGTCGATTGTTGCTAACGATATTCGTGATTTCGAACGCATATCTTTTTGTACGGATACTCTTCGAAATAATGTTAAATTTCTCTTCATAAACAAGTGCATCGTATTGTTTATTGCTGCCTAATAAACGACAAAAACGCTTATGCAACGGTACCGGTACCAAGTGAATTCTGAAATTTTTGAGGTCAGTTTTGATAACTTCATTGATGCATTGGATTTCCATGTCTTGTATTGGAACCCTTTGCATACTATTGCATAAAAGTTGAAATTTTTTGTTGACTTTTTGAAGAAACAATATATTAAATGTACGTTTTTGACCTGAAATAATTATTTTATAGTAGATGAGCACGATTTAAGACGGAAAAGTCCTATGATCCACGATTGCGAATGAACTGGTATAGAAATGGTACATCTGTGCATGGAGCAACGGTGCACAAGCCCATCTGTGCACTTCGATGGCCACAGGCAAAAATACTGTGCACGTGCAAAGATGTTTGCTTTACAAAGTTCATGCGCTTAAAAGTTCACAAAATGTTTAACAGGCAATGAACTTCGATGTTGAAAACAACCCTTTGGTACCTCGCAGATGAGACTTTCTCAAAAAATAATCTTTTCTGGAATTTTATAGTGTGGATAGAGTCTTTGATATTTGGGCTCCTCGAAAATAGCCACCCTGATTTTTGGGCTCCATCCCTCAACATTAAAAATCAACCCTCTGGTACATCGCAGATGAGACTTTCTCAAAAAATAATCTTTTCGTGAATTTTATGGTGTGGATAGAGTCTCTGATTTCTGGGCTCCTCGAAAATACCCACCCTGATTTTTGGGCTCCATCCCTCAACATTAAAAATCAACCCTTTGTTACCTCGCAGATGTGACTTTCTCACAAAATAATCCTTTCTGGAAAGTTATAGTGTGGATAGAGTCTCTGATTTTTAGGTTCCTCGAAAATACGCACCTTGATTTTCAGGCTCCATCCCTTAACATCAAAAACAACCCCTTGGTACCACGCGGATTAGACTTTCTCAAAAAATAATGTTTTTTTTTTGGAATTTCATAGTGTGAATAGAGTCTCTGATTTCTGGGCTCCTCGAAAATACCCACCCCGATTTTTGTGCTCCATCCCTGAACATTAGAAATCAACCCTTTGTTACTTCGCAGATGAGACTTTCTCAAAAAATAATGTTTTCTGGAATTTTATAGTGTGAAAAGAGTCTCTGATTTTTAGGTTCCTCGAAAATACTCACCCTGATTTTTGGGCTCCATCCCTTACATTAAAAATAAACCCTTTGTTACCTCGCAGATGAGACTTTCTCAAAAAATAATGTTTTCTGGAATTTTATAGTGTGGAAAGAGTCTCGGATTTTTAGGTTCCTCGAAAACACCCACCTCGATTTTCGGGCTCCATCCCTTAACATCAAAAACAACTCCTTGGTACCACGCAGATTAGACTTTCTCAAAAAATAAGGTTTTTTTTTAATTTTATAGTGTGGATAGAGTCTCTGATTTTTGGGCTCCTCGAAAATACCCACCCTGATTTCTGGGCTCCATCCCTTAACATTAAAAGTCAACCCCGTGGTACCTCGCAGATGAGACTTTCTCAAAAAATAACGTTTTCTGGAATTTTATAGCGTGGATAGAGTGCCTGATTTTTTGGCTGCTCGAAAATACTCACCCTGATTTTTGGGCTCCATCCCTCAACATTAAAAATAAACCCTTTGTTACCTCGCAGATGAGACTTTCTCAAAAAATAACCTTTTCTGGAATTTTTTATCGTGAATAGATTCTCTGATTTTTGGGCTCCTCGAAAATACCCACCCTGGTGTTTGGGCTCCATCCCTTAACATTAAAAATAAACCCTCTGGTACCTCGCAGATGAGACTTTCTCAAAAAATAATCTTTTCTGGAATTTTATAGTGTGAATAGAGTCTCTGATTTTGTCAGTTTTATTAAGAAATTAAATTATTTATTTATTTATCACTACTTACCGATTATTTGAATCCTACGAGCAAATAAGCACTGACTTTTTAAAAAGCCAAAAGTGCATAGCATAAAGAATGTAAGACTACGCCTTTGCATTTTGACTCTTCGGTGCACATGTTCGCGCTACGTGCTCGTACCAGCCCAGCAGGGATAGGGAGCCTATTGTACCTTATGACGGGCGATCTCGAAAAAAAAAAAAAATTTAACATTAATAATTCTGCAGGGAATAAAAATTAAAAAAAAAATATTATGAATGCATGCATGTACTATGCAAATGTTGACTCCTTTATGTCTTTTCCCTCTGAAGCTGTGTCAAGTTAAAAAGACTGTTTAAACAATGATGCCTAATTATATAAAAATAATTAATTTTTCATCTACTTCTTACGAAAATATATTTATTAGGGAGTACAGAACGCTTTTGTGTTAAACGTTTTATAATAAAACAAATTCATTTCGAGATACAGGACTATTAATTGAAAGGCGTTTTTCGTTCGTAAATTAAAACCCTTCTATCTTTAAAATTATTAACTTTAGAGAGGAGAACTTTTATTCATCTCCTTTTCGTCTACAGAAATGCAAAAGAAAATAAAAAAAAAAAATATTGAACGATAATGTATTAATTAATTGGTTATGAAAATTTAATTAATCGCTTATACCTTATATCTCGAGAACGCCATAAATGCCAGATGGGTATCACGCAGATTCGGAATCAGATCAGTCTGAACAAGAATCGTAAACAACATTGCATATCAAATGCGAATCCGACAAAAGTGGTCCGGACTACCAGCAATTTAAGGTCTTCAAGTTGGAGGAAGTTTAGCGAGGCAAGCATCAACTTAGATTAGAAATATCTGTTTGAAAAAGCATAATCTTCATCAAAACTGTAGGTCGAGGGGTAGCCGAACAGCGAGGGAATGGCCGCGTCAACCTTAATGACGTGGCCGTTCCCTCGCTCTTCCCGAGGCAATACCCTAAAACTCCCTTCGTGCTCTCCTAGTGCTCTGTCAAACACAATTCGCACCGATCATTTTAGAGTATTGAGGGAGCACGTAGCGAGGTTTCGAAAAAATATTTAATGTGTCACGAGTGCTCGCTGAAACCTCTTTAATGCTCGCGGAAGCCTACTTATTTCCGAATTCGCAATTTTTGAGCGTTTTCGAGGAAAAACGAGGACTTGTTGAAACATTGATATCTTCGCGTTAACCTCTCCTAGTGCTCTTCTCAACCTCTGTGTGTGCTCCCTCCATCCTCGCTGCAACCTCGCTAAATCCTAGCCTCATGCTCTTCGAAACCTCGCCTCGTTCTCTCAAAATCCTCTTCCCATACTCTTACATGGATGATAAAGGACAAGAAGAGATATAGAAAAAGAAATTGAAAAGAATAATGAGAGTTTAGATTGATAGAGAAATAGAAAATTATTAACGTTGATAGAGTCAGGATAGGGTGAGATAGAGAAAATGAAGATTGGAAAAAAATGACGTGAATTTAGATTGACAAGAAGATAGAAAAAGATTGACGTGAATAAATGAAGGACAAGTAGAAAGGATAATCAGAGTTTAGATTGATAGAGAGATAGAAAAATATTGACGTTGATAGAGTCAGGATAGGATGTGATAGAGAAAAGAAGATTGGAAAAGAAAGACGTGAATTTAGATTGACATAAAGATAGAAAAAGATTGACATGAATAGATGAATGACAAGAAGAGATAAAGAAGAGGAGATTGAAAAGGATAATCAGAGTTATTGATAGAGAGATAGAAAAATATTGACGTTAATAGAATCAGGATAGAATGAGGTAGAGAAAAGAAAGATTGGAAAAGAAAGACGTCAATGTAGATTGACGAAAAGATGGAGAAAGTTTGACGTGGATAGATAAAGGATAAGTAGATATAGAGAAAAGGAGATAGGAAAAGATAACGGAAGTTTAGATTGATAGAGAGATAGAAAAATATTGACGTTGATAGAATCAGGATAGGACGTGATAGAGAAAAGAAGATTGGAAAAGAAAGACGTGAATTTAGATTGAGATAAAGATAGAAAAAGATTGGCGTGAATAGATAAAGGACAAGAAGAGATGAAGAAAAAGAGATTGAAAAGGATAATCAGATTTATTGATAGAGAGATAGAAAAAGATTGACGTGAATAGATAAAGGACAAGTAGAAATGATAATCAGAGTTTAGATTGATAAAGAGATAGAAAAATATTGACGTTGATAGAATCAGGATAGGATGTGATAGAGAAAAGAAGATTGAAAAAGAATGACGTGAATTTAGATTGACAAAAAGATGGAAAAAGTTTGAAATGGATAGATAAAAGATAAGTAGGGATAGAGAAAAGAAGATAGAAAAAGATAACGGAAGTTTAGATTGATGAAGAGATGGAAAAATATTGACGTTGATAGTATCAGTATAGGACGAGATAGAGAAAAGAAGATTGGAAAAGAAAGACGTGAATATCGATTGACAAAAAGATAGAAAAAGATTAACGTGGATTGATAAAGGATAAGAAGAGATAGAGAAAAGAAGATTGGAAAAGAAAGACGTGAATTTAGATTGATATGGATAGATAAAGGACAAGAAGAGATAGAGAAAAGAAGATTGGTAAAGAAAGACGTGAATTTAGATTAACATGGATGATAAAGGACAAGAAGAGATATAGAAAAAGAAATTGAAAAGAATAATGAGAGTTTAGATTGATAGAGAACATTGCGTTTGGACATGGTGAACACCAAAAAAACATTTCATAACGGAGGACTGGTTTGGTCACGTGGTCACCGTAGAGCATGCCCTTTAAATGTAAACGTATGAAATTAAAGTCTAAAATAAAAACTCGATGCTAAATAAGTGAAATTAAAATAAAACAATGTACTTAAGCAATTATATTAGTCAATTCCGAACATTCCGCCGCTTTGTTGAGACAAAAATAAAAAAGATTCACACAGTTCATTCCAAAAAATAATAAATTGATGACAATAAGAATTAAAAAATTAACGAAGAAAACTTATTACAAATTTCTAACGACGATCTGATAAATAAGCGGTTAAAACTGTCACTACCAGAACAAGACAAAAATAAATAATTTGAATCATTCGACTAACACAACCGAAAATAAAGTACACGGCACTTCAAGACGAGATCTAAACATTTTCATTCGCTCTTGGTAAGAGACACAATTTTACTATAGAGAGTTTAAACAAACCACTAACAGTGCGGAGAGACACAACACGCACATGACCATCAGATCCGGGATAAAGCTCAACGACGCGACCTAAAGGCCACTTTGTGGGTGGTGAATTTTCATCACGGATAAAAGCGACGTCACCAACTTCAAGTGATGGATAAGGAGTCCTCCACTTTGAACGAGGTTGAAGCTCTTTCAGGTAATCCGAGGACCAACGTTGCCAGAAATGCTGACGCATTTGTTGTAATAATTTCCGTCGAGATAAGCGATTCGAAGCAATGTCAATGTAACTTGGCTCAGGGATATTGTTGAGAGATTCTGCAATCAGAAAATGACCTGGAGCAAGAGCCGTAAGATCATCAGGATCATCGGACATGGATTGAAGAGGTCTTGAATTTGAACAGGCCTCTACTTGAACCAGACAGGTGCTCATTTCTTCGTATGTGAGGGTAGTATCTCCCATGACTCGCCGAAGGTGGTGCTGCGCTGACTTTACTGCCACTTCCCAAATTCCCCCACAAATACCACGTCGAGAAATGAATCTGTAGTAGACAGCTAAAAAGGCATCAGCCGTATAGTCCGAGACAGCTTCCAAATGGACAGCTCGAGTAGAACAGCAAACGAAGACCGCGATGTAGCCCTTATACGATCGATAACCACGACCCTTAGTTGTTCGCAAGTAAACGGGTCCAGCATAATCGACGCCAGTATGTAGAAACTGTCGACTAGGAGTAGAGCGAATTGCTGGAAGGTCTGCCATCTATTGTTTAGGCTTTAAAGCTCGATGTCATATGCATGGTAAACATCGATGAACAAAAGCCCTCACAACCGATCGACCACGGAGAATCCAGTAGGTTTGCCTCAAGGTTCCGAGAGTGAGCTGGACACCACCATGAAATCACACTTACTCGTACTGGCGGACAATTTGAAATCGTTGACACAATGCTAAAGACAATTAAAAATATTTGTTAATCTAACTTTTTGTTGACGGGACAAATTGAGATACAAACCGATTTATCAAGTTGGAATAACTCTATGACATTTATATGGAAAAATTCATAAATGTGGTTACAGCTCAGAAAAGAAAAAACCTGCGTTTTAGGAAAGCACAAATAGTTCAAATACCGAATTATTTGTTTTGATGCAGTGATTTTTTTGCCTTCGATTATTATACTAAAACTTGTGTTATTTTCGGGATGAACAATATATGTGCGAGATAAATTTTATATTCATAGAGTTAATTCACGATAAGAAATGTAAAATAAGCAATGTAAAAAGTAAATTATCGTTATCCTCATTTGCCTCATATTGTAAAATTTCGACATTCCTTTTACATATAAATAGATATCTGTGCAATATTTTATGAGGTTTCGCCAACAACATTTATCATTACTCAAAACAGTCTGCTAAGAATAAGAGAGATTTCTAATGTTATAAAGTGTGATTTCATATTACATATAAACGGTGGAACGTTTACTGAATACAGAGGACAAACGTTTCATAAAAAAATCATTCATTTCACAGAAAACTGAGTTTTACTTTTGAGGTTAGAATTGTATGGTTTCTGAAAATCGTCACAAAAATTGTAATTGTTATTTTGTTTTTTAAATTATTAAATTTCCCCGCCAAGATGTTCAGTTGTTAAACACGGTGTGTATTTGAATTTTTGACAATTTTCTAAAAATGAACCCGTTCTTTAAAAAATAGTCACTTTCCACCTTCTCCCGTTCCACCATTCATGTATTAGTTATATTACGAAAGTAATACAAATTGTAAAAAAAAGGAGTGAACAAGAGTATTGATAATTGAATAAATATGTAATATCCTTCGATCAAATTTTCCTCAAAAATTGAGGAAAAATATTGTTAAATAAATAAAACATAATAATTATCATTTCATATGTCGCGGTCACTCCATTATATAATTTTATTTATTCAGTACTTTCCCAATTAATTTGGATTTTATTTTGTACACATATATGCCACTAGGAAGAGGTTATGAAACACATAACCTAAAATTATAGTTAATCCGTATTTTCCTGTGCCCATTTTCAACATTACAATACACTTGATTAGAATTAAGGTATTTGCATATTTCAAAATTACAAGAAATTTTAATTCTAACATTTTACATTTTAAAATCACTTACATTTTCCGCCTTATTAATCCGAGATGGAGAAATTAAGACCATGTACCGAGTATACCAGCTGATCAAGTCAGTCCTGAGATCAATATTTTTTCACCCATATTTAAAAATAAAAGTTAAAATAACGCTCGGCCCTTTTTTTTGGAAGGGATCTCTTTCACGCTTAAATTGGACAATGCTGAGAAAGGACGTTTTTTCAATACAAGTTTTCCAGTATTGAAACTCATTAAGATCGTAATTATTCCGACGCTTTTAATTCAGACATTAATCATTTTTATTCACCTTTTAACTTTTGAGATGAAACCGCTGAATCGAGAAGCTTCTTTTAAGCTAGAATTAAGCTTGAAATCTCTATCCAGAGCCGAGATCATTATTTTCTACATTTTCAGCTCTACTAATTAAAATAATCATTAAATTGCAATGAAACAAATTGCCATTTGTTAAGTACATGTAACTGAATACTCATGCATTTTTTCAAATTTCTAATACCAATTTTTAAACGTGTGGAGGACTTCAAAGTCAATATCGTGAAAGTTGAGGGTCTATGACTTAACATTCGGCGATTCTTTCTCGCCGAATAATAAAGCTTCAAAGCCAGGTGTCAGGACTTTTGGATCCGACTTTAGTCTTACGACTTTACAATATTAAGAGAAATCGCAAATATTATTATACCCTTATTATACCCAAGCGCTCAATAATTTCTTATATTATTCTAAATATTGTCAATAATGCTTTGTTTATAAAGTTAGAATGTTATCAATATACATATTATTAATAATTCTTATCTTTCTGTTGTTATTTTATACGAAACTCATTCAGTTACAATAATTGTTAAGGATGCACGAGTTGTTTTTGACTCGTGAATTGTCCAGACCCATTTTCTGCTGCCTATACTTTTTTTTCCAGCACAGTAGCAGCAGAGGAACAAGGAACATGCTTTACTGCTGCTCAGCCACCTGTAATCACAGTGCCTGGCAACAAATTGTATTTCTTGATCCGCACGATCCTCGAAATCGTTCTTTAGGGTCCTAATTTTATTCTAAATTCTCATAAATGAGACCCCGATGACTATATCACCAACGACCATTCGTTTTCTGACTTTATTTTTTGTCAGAACCGCTTCCAGAGGCGCAGAGTTTCATTAAATTCGGTCTATTCGAAAATATCTTCCGCGAGGAATTCGGATTAAGTAACCTTTGAAAAAGGATCGAATCACGCATACAAAACGATCTACCATTCTATCGATTTGTAAAGTATACGATTTCAATAATCAACGTAAAACCAGAGGTTTTGTTTGGTACGAGGGCTGTTTGATAAGTCAGTGACTTTTTGAATTTTTTTGCGCAGTAAGTTTAAATACACCACTGATCCCGTGAACACCATCTATGAATAGACTACTGTTAAATTTTGAGCAAGCTTGGTTATTTATTTTGTGTTTGATAGCCATTGAAAGGAGAGAACCTCGTGAATGTTAACGAAAATGGAAAAAAGTGAATTTCGAACTCGTCCGAAGTGGCAGAGGCCTATGCCTCCAATCAAGATCGATGATCTCGTGCTCATCTTGCATGAAAATCTCCTTCCAACGAAGTGGGCTCTAGGTCGTGTCATTGCTACACGTTCGGATGCTGAAATAATTTTAGAAAAAAGATATTATTCGAAGGAAAAGTGGGAAATGAGTGGGATTTGAAGTGGTCCTCTGAATACCTGCAAGAACTTCAAACTCGTCCGAAGTGGCAGAGGCCTATGCCTTCAATCAAGACCGATGATCTCGTGCTCATCTTGCATGAAAATCTCCCTCCAACAAAGTGGGCTCTAGGTCATATCATTGCTACACGTCCGGTTGATTTTTGGCAATCACCCTTCGATAATTCGAATTCACAACTATTTTTTTTACTTTTACCATTCAAAAATTTTCTTACATGCGTAGTTGATAAATATTGTACAATATTCTGCCTTTTTATAGCTTTATATTATTTTAATTTATTTTAAAAGTCATACCAAAATATAAATAATTTAAAGAATTTAAAACATTTGTAGAGCACGTTATATATACTTTTACCATTTATACCATAAATTCTCAGTTAATTAATAATAATGTGATAATAATATAATTAATAATAATAATGATATTAATGAACTTGAGCTCTCAGTTTTATATTTTCATACACTTTTGGATTAGCGTTAATTAATATATATATATATATATATTTTTTTTTTATTTGAAAACTTTTTTTCGAAAAATATTATATTATATACAATTAAGCCATGCTCCAGATAATGTGACACATATCTGAGATATCATTTTCTAATGTGACAATCACCTGTGGAAATATATGTATAATTTTTATTTAAAGATATAGAAAATGTTTGTTGTCCAAATTATTTCCTCCTGACGAAAATGTTTGTGGCACACCACTAGTCCACTTTTTAATGTAAAATCTTTTCGCGGAATTGCCCTTTGCCATTTTACGAGTAAATTTTTATCTTTGGGAGCAGAAAAAATGTGAGATTTCTCCATAGAGGATTCGTAGCCCGAATTGCATTTTGTAACTATACGCATCTATGACCTCTATATCCGGCCATATTAATGCACAAAAGCCTTCTTTAAAATAATTAATTTCTTTTATGCACACTATGGATGACTTAAACTTATTTTTTCATTAATACTTTATTTTTTATTTTAATTTGTCATATAGCCTAATGTATCTGTCAGCAAGAAGCGCAGCAGCGCCGCCAGCGGATTAGTTCATGGCTGGCATCAAACTTTAGCGAACGCTTTTGCCAAAGATATTATAAACCGCGATAAATATAGACGGCGCGTCCGGCGAAAATTGTCAGTTCCCCTCTAGCCTCCACCACACCCCGATAGCACCCGCTGCTGCATCTATGGAACCACCGCTTCTCAAATGTTGTTGGAAAATGGCGCTCAGACTGATGACTCGATTAATTATTTGAAGGCATCTCTGTTTCTCAGATGTCCAGAAAAGGTCCTTCAGTATAGATTTTGAGGTAACTATAGTGTCATTGCATTGTCTTACCATGCTGTGAATGTCTTCATTCTTGGAGTCGCCATCTGGCAAATCTGGGAGTATAGCTACTGCTTCTTCTGTCCTGATGACGAGTAACTCACATGCATCCAGGGAGATGGTTCGACTCTGCTTTGCTGGCCTCTGCTGCTGCTGCTTACAGGTCTTGCGCTTTCCAGGTATTATTGAATCTGGTCGCTGCTGCTGCTTCTGCTGCTCTCCAGATACTTTGGAAGCTGGTCTCTGCTGCTGCTGCTTATTACCATCACCCAGGTCGTCTGGTTGCTGAATGAAGGAATCGCTCCGGAGACGCGCTTTTACAGCAAGAAATCCACACTCTGCGCGTGAGCAACATTTTAATAGGGGATCCCCGTAACATTGTCACCCCACCCCACCTCCACTCTGACCAAGAACCTGTGAATCAAACTGCGCATGCGAAATATTCTATCAGTGGGAATTCCCTCATAGTACTAGTAATACCATATCTGTGAGCTCCCTCACAACACTACACCCCACCTCCATCTAGAATATTCTGTTGAAATTCAAACTGCGCATGCGCGTTAATAATATTAGGGTATTTACCCACCCTCCTCCACTCTAACCATGAAGCTGTGGATCAAACTGCGCATGCGTAATATTTTATCTGTGAGGGCCTCCCTACCTTAACTCCATCTAGAAATTGAGTTCGAGAATATTCTGTTGAGAATAAAACTGCGCATGCGCGTATATATGTATATATATATTGAGGGATTCATCCACTCCACCTTCACTCTAAGCAAGAAGCTGTAAATCAAACTGCGCATGCGCGTACGTATTATCACATGATTCACCGCACTATAGGCCACCTTCATTTCCATACAGATTATTCTGATAAGCAGGGCCGCATTTAGTACGGGGCCAGCGGGGCCATGGCCCCCACAAATGTAACTAGCCGGTAAATCGAAATTACTGCGACATGCGCACACTTCTGCATCGGCTCCTACTTCAATGACCTTTTTTTTTTGTTTAGAAGCCAGCAAGGAATTGCAAAAGGCCCCACATTTTAACCGGCCCTAGAGCCCCCATAACCCTAAACGCGGCCGTGCTGATAAGATTCAAATTGCGCATGGGCACCTCTAACTATAAACGAGCCCTATGCATCGTCTGGGTATTTCGGTTAGTTCACGCAGCTTTCTCGTGTAAGCTGAGTTGTAGGTGGCGCTGGGTGGCATGTAAACCTGAAACTTTAAATATGAGGTGAATATGCGGGCCAAATGTTGGTGTGTAAAAGTAAACTTCTTCCACCAGAAGTTCTTGATATAATCTGGTCCAGCACCGGAGAAGTTCTTCGTGCCTCTAAGTGCTTTTTTCATCTCTTCGGAAGTGATTGATGGACATTCCTTCTCAGATTTTATGAAGTGTATAAATTAGATATGTGAGTGTGTGTGTGCAAATGTATATGTATAATTATGTGTGTATATATAAATGTCAACAAAATGCTGAGACACTTGCGGGGAAAATGCAGTAGGTGATCGTCCTTGGGTCGCTCTGTGTCCTCAGAGTGCACAAGAGTTTTGCCGGATTATCGTATTGAATTCGTCGCAAACTCTGACCATCTATCTCACGGTTGTGAAACGTGGCCATAAGTGTGATTTACCGCAGTTCTACTGGGAGCGGTGTTATTGTTAGATTGTAGTTGATCTCAGTGTGACCCTGCGGTGGTTGGTTAACCTTGTTTTTTTAATATATATTGCTGCATGCTGGCCATTCTGGATACTGTGCCTTCTGAAGTTAAATATCAACTTAACTCTCATTTACCCCATGTATTTTAGTATACGTTGTTACCCCACAGGGGTCAAGAAGACCTGGATCGTCTTCTCAGGCACTGCTACACAAAAAATTGTAAAATAAAAATGGTAAAAGTTGTATCAGATTAAAAAAATAATTGATTACAAAATCTTGGAATATTTTTTTTCTCAAAATTACGAAATTCTGAGTCAAATGAAGATAAAACTGTTTATATGTAGTGATTTCAAAAGCTCAAGTGTCACACTTTTAGATGATATAGGTGACATAATGATCGGTCTTGAAAAGTATAATTATCTCATTATATGAAAATTGCGAAAAATTGCAAAACATATAAAAATATTACTTGACACAAAATCATGCAGTATGTATAAAATGGGGTTAGAATTTCATGCAGAATATTGGCACAGTTTTGCCGTTTTTCATGGTACTACGCTTTGTAATACGTTTGCAGCACTTCGAGTGCGAGAACGCCTCTCCATTTTCGTTTCTGGAAAATAAGAAAAATATTGACTTTTTTTATTCAAATTTCTTTAAAATAGAAATATTAACTTTTTCATTCAATAATTAAGTTGCAAACGCATATTATCATTTTTTAACAAAGATGAGAAAAATATTGACTTTTTTATTCAAATTTCTACAAAATAAGAGAAATATTAACTTTTAAATAAAAAAAATTAGTAGCAAACTCATATTATCATTTTTTTCACAAATATATAGTTCATCTTACCTGAGATACACGAGAGGCCTTGCATCATGACCAATCTCTCTCGATGGATGTTTCCAGGGAGAAATTTCTATAAAATCAAGATGTGCAAAGAAATATTGTCTAAGTTGTTTTTTTCTATGTGTGGTCCTGCTAGCTGAACGTTAAGCTAGCATGACCACCGGTTTTTTCTAAAAATTGTGGAGCAATAAATTTGGCAATATGGCATTGAGTGAGCTCTAAATGAGCACTAAATTATTGTGCAAAGAAATATCGTCTAAGTCGTTATATTCTATGTATGGTCCTGCTAGCTGGACGTTAGGCTAGCATGACCGCAGGTTTTTTGCAAAAACTGTTTAGCATTAAATTTGGCAATATGGCATTGAGTGAGCCCTGAATGAGCCCTAAATTATTGTGATTAGAAATATTGTCTAAGTTTTTTTTTTCCATGAGTGGTCCCGCTAGCTGAACGTTAAGCTAGAATGACCACAGGTTTTTTCTAAAAATTGAAGAGCATTAAATTTGGCAATATGGCATTGAGTGAGCCTTAAATGAGCACTAAATGATTGTGCAAAGAAATATTGTCTAAGTCGTTTTTTTCTATGTGTGGTCCTGCTAGCTGAACGTTAAGCTAGCTTGACCACAGGTTTTTTCTAAAAATTGAGGTGCAATAAATTTGGCAATATGGCATTCAATAAGACCTAAATGAGCACTTAATTATTGTGCAAAGAAATATTCTCCACGTCGTTTTTTTCTATGTATGGTCCTGCTAGCTGAACGTTAGGCTAGCATGACTACAGATTTTTTCTAAAAATTGTGGAGCAATAAATTTGGCAATATGGCATTGAGTGAGCTCTAAATGTGCAAAGAAATATCGTCTAAGTCTTTTTATTCTATGTGTGGTCCAGCTAGCTGAACGTTAGGCTAGCATGACCAAATATTTTTTCCAAAAATTGTTTAGCATTAAATTTGGCAATATGGCATCGAGTGAGCCCTGAATGAGCCCTAAATTATTGTGATTAGAAATATTGTGTAAGTTGTTTTTTCCATGAGTCATCCTGCTAGCTGAACGTTAAGCTAGAATGAACACAGGATTTTTCTAAAAATTGCAGAGCATTAAATTTGTCAATATGGCATTGTGTGAGCCCTAAATGAGCACTAAATGATTGTGCAAAGAAATTTTGTCTAAGTCGTTTTATTATATGTGTGGTCCTGCTAGCTGAACGTTAAGCTAGCATGACCACAGGTTTTTTCTAAAAATTGCGAAGCAAGAAATTTGGCAATATGGCAATGAGTGAGCCCTAAATGAGCACTAAATTATTGTGCGAAGAAATATTGTCTAAGTCGTTTTTTTCTATGTGTGGTTCTGCAAGCTGAACGTTAGGCTAGCATGACCGCAGGTTTTTTCTAAAAATTGTGGAGCATTAAATTTGGCAATATGGCATTGAGTAAGCCCTAAATGAGCCTTAAATTATTGTCTACGCGATTCTTGAAAAAGAATAGCGGGCTGTGGCAGGAAATTCTGATCACGAGGACCAAGTGCCTTGAGACACTCTCAACACTGCACTGAACTACGACTTCACTTCGCGTATAATTCGTATCGTCAAAAATAACACGAGTGATCCCATTCACGTACGACCGCCATAAAGGTTCGCGCCGAACTCCTGTACATATACTTATGTACATGCGACCATGCGCGCATGAGTGCGCATCAGGGTGGTTCAAAAACGCAATAAATATTTGCTTTCGTGCTGAAGGGCAACGATCTCCTAAAATCTGTTTCAAATCCGAAACAAGGAATTGCGTTTTTTTTTCTTTCTGAAATTATGATTTTAACAGGTACGGGTTGGCATTCGAAATTTACCGCACGTAAAAAAGTGTTTTTATTTGCATGATATTGGTTCAGCCATTTAAGGTTTCAAAAATCTGGTTTCAAATTCGTTATCGCAGCGACCCAAAAACCCCCAGAATAAGTAATTTTAAGTTATGACCAAAAATACGTAAGAATGTAGCAACAAATTTAGGCCAGATTCGTATTCAGAATAAAAAATTACTTCCCAAATGATATGTCGCATTCAACGGAAACATGGGTTGTATGATGAAATACCGGAAATAACTAATTGTTTGAAATTATTTTAAAAAATTTAAACAATTCATGAATGTAAAAAATTCGAATCGTGTTTTCAACAATCAGTAGTTGTAATATTTGCAGCAGAAAAGAGAGAAAATTTCCAAATTTCTTGAAAAACTATTGCTCATTAAACACATGTAATTTGTTAAATAATACTTCATTTTGATTCTGTTAGAAAAAAAAAACCGACTTTTGAAGAGAAAACAATTATTTAAACCAAAGAAATTTATTTCAATCATTGAAACTTACTTGCAAATATGTATTGGACCAGCAATTATAATTTTTGTCAAAAAAACCAAATTAAAACTAAAGTGCTAAAAAGATGTAGATTTCTTGCAGAATTAACTTTTTTGCATTTAGGGGTACTTTTGGATGGAGCCCACAGTGTGTGCTGAAAAGCACATTTTTGGACCAAAAACGCTCGACAGTACATTTTTCAACGGAAATTGATGTCTTTTTTTAATGAACTTAAGGTATATTGGATTTTAAGTTATTTTATAATACTTCAAGGGGTCTCTATATGAATTTCATAAGATTAAAGGAATTTTACCAGGGGTTTCTCTTTCTCTCTCTCTCCTCTCTCTATGCATTATATATATATATATATATACAATTGAAAACTGAAGGTTAACAACCACCGCAGGATCCCACTGGGAGCAACTGTCATCCAAAAAATGACATCGGCTCCCAGTAGGACCGCGGTAAATCCCATTCATGGCCACGTGTATAAGCATAGGAAATAGTCTCATACAGGGCACTGTCAGCACATAGACTCATATTGAATGGAGGCGTCGATATATTCTCAAATGCACTCAAATTTCGGTTCAGTCTGGAAATAAAAATTAAACTTCGAAGTACAAAAAATAATAATTCAAAAAAGCATATATCTATCATTCATAGAGAAACATGAATGTATTCGAAATTATAATATTTTACAAATCTAAGCATAATTATCTTTTTGAGAGTATTACTCTTACAATTCAGTTTAGTTATTAGCATCATATAAGTGCTTCTGTCATTGTTAATTTGTCATTATTTTTTCAAAATTTGTATTTTTGGTGTGCCTGGACTTCGTGATATTTGTTATTATATTCGGAAGTGCAGTGTTTATGAAGCAATCCATATCAAACTTTCCTAACCTTAAAAAATCTTTCTACTGCCTTACCGTCATATTTTACGACGAACAAGAAATCCAGCGCTCGACTTCGTAGTACGGCGAGGGCAGCACCTCGATATGGCAGAAAATGTGATGTCCTATATATATATATATATATTTCTCCCACTCTGACATCCCGTACCGCATCTAGTTTTATAATATCTTTGGCCGAAGTATCGATACTTTAAAAAGTTCGATCCCGATCCAAGTACCGATCTGAATACAAAAGTATGGATACCAAAGAATCGATGTCAGAGTATCGACTTTTTTTCAGTAAAGATATTTTCGTCAATTTTCTCGACATTGATTTTACAGTCAAGGGTTTTCTTCTAAACAGGGCAGTTCAAATGTGATAGATATCAACAAAAAAAGGCTGATGTGTATAACAGTATAATCCTACTTTTTTTTAAATTAATGAAACTAGCTCTTGGAAACGAGGTTGGCACGTAATACTGTTAATTCTATAAACAATATTGTATATTACTTACTGATATATATATATATATTACGTTGGGCGCCATTCGGTTTCGGTTTCTATTCCTTCCGAATAGAACTGAAGGGCCTATGACAAAGCCACCGAAAGCGTCCTCGTGTTGCGGATAGAGGGTCCCTGTACCAAGGGTTTCTGCTGAATATGGTTACAATAATTATTAGGCAGTCACCGACAATTGTCCAGGCATGGTCCCAAAGGAATAACCCCTAAGCGGAGGCGTGACAACCGTGCCGAAAGCTGAATGGCACCTGGGTGAGGTATCTTAAACGGTGACTTTGCTATACCGGGGGACCTCTCAGAGTATGCAGCCTTATCCTTGCACGCGGGGCTCTATAAGGATGGACCAAACCTTTCCCTAGCTGCTAGTGGAAACAACAATGGCACCACCAAAACACCAACAAGTTGTAGATGCGGTTCAAAACGATCGAACGCGCAGAGCACCCGACAGTAATAGAAAAGAAGTCTTAACGCTCGAAGTTGAACTCGTGGTCAATTATAAGAAATAACTATTACATTTTGAATTGGAAGCCTATTGCCGCGCTCTCCAGAGATCGTTGGTGTATATTTTAGTTTGCAAACGGACCACACCGTTACAGCTACTGTTGGGCCGCGGTAATATTCTCGGTAATTATCGCAGGAAAATCACCGTCATTACCGTAATGTTACTTTCGTTACCGGTCACATTGTGACGCCATCTGTGCGATAAAATGTGAACTTCAAATCATTAATGTTCACATTAATTGATTATTCTTATCGACTTTTTTGTTTTTGTTTAGACTTATGAGAGAAAAGCCGAAAAATTATTTTTTATGAAATAGTTTAAATATTTTTTTATTCGTAACAGAACAATTAATACAAAATTATTAAAACTATCTTTTAGGATATCTGAAAAATAGTATTGATTCAACAATTTTTAAATAAGCATAACTTTGTTTAAAGAAAAACTGCTTTTGGCGCAAGGAAAAGAATTTTCTAAACTTTATAATGGTGAGAATTCGAGAACGGTTTTATTGATTGATATTAAATTTGAAGTAAAATTGCTGAATATGCATTACCCTAATAGCATGGAACGTTCCTGGAACATTCCCGGAACGTTCCGCGGGAACTTTCGGAACGTTCCCGGAACGTGTAAAATGTCCGCCGTTTAGGAACTTTTCACACATAAATTACCGTTATTATTATTATTATCAATAAATATCGCATAAACCGTAAGTGATAGGATAAAATCGATGTCAGTTTATGATACGGATATCATATTATAGTTAGTATATGCGGTACTCAAAACTCAATAATGACATCCATTTTCACCTATCTCTTATGGTGCCCGCGGAACATGCCAGGAACGTTCTGTGCTATTACGGTAGAACTTAAAAATATAGATAAGAAATTTTCGAGATTTTTTTACCACCTGTAAGGTAAGATAAATATCACTTTTTTAAGTAAAAATCTAAAAAAAAGGATCATTTTTTCTTATTTTCTTTCTTTCGGTCTGAAGCCAATATTATAACATTTTTAATTTTTTTAATTTGTTTCAATTTTTTTCTTATAACTCTAATAGATGTCCTAATAATAATGGCCCCAATAATTGTGTATTCATTTGTTGTTAAATAAAAAAATGAATATGAAGATGAACATCATTTTTCGACTTTTTTGCTATTTTTATCTTAAAACATTTTTGATGCAGCACTCAGAATCATCCAATTTTCTAAGTAGCTCCTGCTCACGCTGATATATACAGGTTAGGACCCAGGAAAAAAGAATCGATAGAAAGTGAGTCAATTTGAATTGCGTATCTGTCATTTGCAGATTGAAAGAATGAAAGCGATACCATGAGCCCTTTGCTTTTTTGCATCACACTTCTGCCTTTATCTCTCGCACTACGAAATTCTTCTGGATACGTCTGTGGCGACACTAACCAGCGCGAGCACAAGGGCACTCATATATTTTATTTGGATAACTTGAAGTTCTATGCTTCTGGTAGAAGCAAACTTCAAACTGCCATGAATATCCTCAAGAAGTACACAGGAGAGATTGGGTTGGACTTTGGATTGGATAAATGTGCCAAAATTCATCAGAAGAAAGGAAAGATTGTTGGCGCTCCCAAGGACTCTGAGCTTGTGGATATAAGTGTTATTAGACATCTTAACATTGAAAGACCTATTCGTACCTGGGCGTGCCTCAAAGCCACATTCAGAACGTAACATCAGTGAAGGAGTCTCTCCGAAGCAGATACAAGCATCTTTTTCGACAGATATGGTCATCCAATCTGTCGGCGTAGAACAAGGTATCTGCGACTAACATGCTGGCCGCCACGGTTCTGCTCTACTCGTTTAGGGTGATTCAATGGACGAATAACGAGTTTTTGGCCCTTGATATCACTACACGTAAGTTCATGCATATGTATAAAAGTACAGCTTACATCGTTGCCAATGGCAGAGGTCCTTTCCTAAAAATGTTCAGGAACCACGAGATGATCGGTGAAGGGGTGCTCCTTTAAAAAGCCGCGGAGCAAGCGGACGAGCCCTTTGCCTGAATTTTAACATCAGAAGTCAGGAAAGATCATCACTCCATCTAGATGCTTAACTTGTAAAAGCCGAAGTAAAGAAAGCAGAGGTTTAAAAATTTCACCAACAGCTACTCGACAAGAAAATGCACGGGAACTTTCACAGAAATGTAGTAAAACAGTCCTTGTCGAAGGAGAAAATGTTTGCTTTCCTAAGATCATCAGGGCTTAATTCAAGTACAGAGGGTTTCATTTTTGCATGCCAGGATAGTGTCATTTCCACCTTAGCATACCGTGACCGCATTCTATGTGAAGAAGTTTGCAGCGATAGGTGCAGAGCGTGTCATGCACACGCTGAGTACCTAGAACACATACTATCCGGGTGTCCCACTTATGCGAGAACAACGTATATCTACAGTCATAATGCGGCCCTAAGAGTGCTTTATTACCATCTTTGTCGCTATCACGGTGTTGGCCGCGACTTGCCCTGCCGAACGCTCCAAGGGAGATAGTCAATGGTCCAAAACGAGAAGTGCCATATATATAATAAGGCTAATTTCACTGTTCTCATCGAATTTTCATTATAAGTACTATTTTCGGAACAGTGAAATTAGCCTTATGATATACATACATATATATATATATAAGGACCATTCGGTTTCGGTTTCTATTCCTTTTGAATAGAACTGAAGCTATACCTATATACCCATCCACACATCACTACTTTCCAACCGAGCAATTCACGCCTACCCCGAAAGGGAAACGGCCTCATGATATAATAATAATAATAATATTATTATATAAGTATTTAGATAAACTTCTACATACACAAAGAGAGATTAATTGTAAAAATAAACCATTTATACGCAAAATATTTTTAAAACATATTTATTATGACTGCTTACTAATTCGCGGCCTATTCGTGAATGATGACATCAATGACCTTTTCTGTTGAGTTTTTTTTAGCATTACATTAAGAAAGGGAGATTAACTTCAAAACTCAATTGTTACGCAAAATATTGTCAAAACATCTCTATAAATACTGATTACTAATTCTTCTCCTATTCTAAAATGATAACTTCCATGAGCTCAATGACCTTTTTTTTACCATACCAAGAAGGCTAATCGCCCATCGGACCATTGGACCCCCGCCGAATTCGAAAAAATATATATATTTGTTCGCCCCGCCCTGAATTGTATATCTATTTCAATATTCCTGGAGAGACTTCCCCATCCACTTTACATTAATCTACAGATATTTTCAATTACTTTCCATGTCAATTTTTACTGAAAAACTGGATATTAATGTTCCTTTAAAACTTTTAATTGCACGTAACGTAACTTGAAATGAGTGAAACTTATCAGATAGAAAATGAAGCTCCTCACGTCAAAGTTGCATCTGACGATGATTAGGGCTAACACCTGACGCAGGGTCGTGATAAAAATAATATCTCAGAAGCAGGAAGCTTGTTCCGCAGGTGGTTCTGACGTAACGATACGATGCGATAGGAGTCGAGACGTAATGGAAGAGGAAGCTATCGTAGATTCAGGGCGCGAGAAACTCATTAATTTCGCGTGAGACCGATCGTTCGTGTGCTACGACTCACAATGAATCATCCCTTGTGACATGGAATCATTGGATCCGCCGTACGATGCCTGGTCACGTTTTAAGGTCTCCATCCTTTTGTTATCGATGCCCCGCAGTTCCAAGTCTGGTTAGCCGCGAACTCTCGCCCAGAGAAATCGAATTTGTTTTATTGGACACCCTTGGGACTCAGTGCCACTGCAAATCTTCTTCTGGTAGAAGGTTCCCTATCTCCCCTTCATTTAAATGACGAATAGACAGATTTATCCCAAACCCGTCGCTCGCAAACATTCCACTTTTCATTCAAACTTTTAAATTAACCCAAACCTTTAACTTTATGGTATCGCATTTTATTTTAATAGTGTTTTTATTATTTCAATTTCTAAAATGACCATATATAATTATATGATTGTACCGGCTGTACTATACGGTAGCGAGACATGGACATGTCAAGAAAAGGACAAGAGTAAAATTAACGCGAATATATATATATATATATATATAAGAAATTATTTAAATTTTCTAGTTGTGTTAAAATGTTATAGCTGTGCCTAAATGATTTTTATTATCGCGAATTCCTGTTTTTAATTCTGAAGAAATGAAAGTTATGAAGCATTCTAAACAGGAAAATAAGCATTTCGATTAATCCTTTGAAATATTATATTATTTAAATATTAAAATTTTGAATATATATTATTAAATAGGAAGACTGTTGTATTGACAAAGAATAAACAGTGTTCATGTGTTAGTAATAAATATAATGTTCCGCAATTTCTACGTTTAACCGTGTAGATATTTAAACTGCAGACAAGTTCATTCAGTTAATCTATCCATCGTTTTCAACCTGTTTTTTTTTTATGATTATTTAAACTAACTTAACACAGTTCAGTTTTTCAGGCTAATATTCAAAACAAAAGACATAATTTGAAACCAACCGAAGTTAGCTTAAATGAAAAAAAAAAGTTGAAAACGATGCAAAGTTTAACTGAATTAACTTTTCTACAAGTTAAATGTTTAAACTAGTGATGTCTGCTTGAATCAATTAACCGTTTAACAAATGATTGAGAATGTAAAACATCGAAAATTCAAATTTTGAACTAATAGTACGCCAAAAGATGCGAGATACGTAAAAAGTCTAAAAGAAGACTTGTATGAGTTTGTATTTTATCCATAAAAAGTGCTATGAAAAAATTCCTATTCTTAGTATAACATAACAATCGACCGCGAGTGCCACGATGAGAATGTTTACCTCACAGCCTACAGAGCTTTGAGCAATTTAATCCTTAACTATACGTAATTATGTAGAAAATTCAGAATATGAAGATGCAACAAAAAGTGGGATCTAAAGAGAATGGTTTTGATAAAGTTTTATTCAGGCATTATGATTGCAAAGAATAAATATCCGAGCGCGAAGAGCGAGGTGACTCATTATTGAGCACGACATTGCATGACATTATTATTATAAAGGGCAGAACGTCATTCCCTCTTAGTATACTTTTATAACAAAAATTCGAAACTGGCAATTTGAGTGGTAGCAGTCGAAAATTGACAGTTTTAAATTGGAAAACATCAAAATTTGATTGAAAGTTAAGACAACAAATAAAAAAAAATCATTTCAATGAATCATTTTAATGAAAATACACATAGCAGCCATGACACATTACATGAATGTGATTTGATAATCACAGAACTTGCTGCTGACAGCACTATCACATATAATGCCTACACGGAGAGACTTTCGATATCAATATTTGGTTAATTCTATATCCATAATTAATATAAAATGTAGGAATTTAGGGATAATCGGGGTACTGTCATAAAGATTCCTATTATAATAAGAGATGATGGTATTTCTATTGTTTAAAAATAATTAATTGGAAATTGAGACCTGACGGTAAGCACGTTTTTTTAGCTTCGGCGAAGAAAAGTATCGAGGAAACATTAGAGTTGAAACAACTTCCAGTGTGACATTTGTTCCTTACTATTGAAGGAAGATTTCTATTGATTTTTAGATCAATTCATTAAAAATTGGCGGAAATATCCATTTCGTAAGAAAGTACGCGACGCCGTCTACGACTCTCGTTAGCAGATTCAAGCGTTTCTCAACGTGAGTAGTCTCGTCTGTACTCTCCTATAAACATAAAGAACTTGTCTTTTCAATAATTATACAATAAAAAACCTGCCCCTTCCCCAATGAATAGAAAATCGAGTGCTTTATATTTTTGGACATTTCGTTGTTTTCAGTGAATTAGAAAATAACTCAAAATAGAAAAATTTGTGTTTCGCAAGTTGTTCCAAAGATTATTACTGAAGCATTTGAAGAACTCTTGGGTTTTCCGAAAAGTAATAAAATGTTTACAAAAAGGTAAAAATTTCAGAAAAACTCGTCACTATCCAGCATTATTGCAGGAAAAGGTAGTTATAAACCTACCATAATTTGACTAAACACTTATTTTTGCTGAATTGCATTAATTATTACCTCACTCTAATTCTAAGTGAAAGGTTGACAAAAAGTGGAAAATTTCAACAACAAAAACGCATATACGTAGCATTACTACAGGAGAAAATATTTGTACACAATAATAATTTGTTTGAACAATTATTTTGGATAAATTTTAGTAAGTATTGCCACACTTTAAATTCTAAATAAAAAGTAGACAAAGAGTTTCAAAAATTATGATCTTTAGCCTGAATAATTTATTATTACCTCACTATAATTTAAAAGTAGATCAAAAGCGGAAAAATACATAAAAAACCGCGACTTTCTAACTCTATTTAAAGAAAAAATGGCTATAAACAATAATATATTCTTCAAACAATTTATTGAAACATCTAATTATCAGCGTACATTAATATTTTATGCATTAGAAATCCACAGACTCAAAAATAACTAGACATGTCTAATTCTATTGTCTGAGTCCTTTTCATGGTAAAAATTTCTAAACAAAGACACTAGACGGTTTGTTTACATTCCTAATTACTAAAATGAAGAAAACAAACTAAAAGATGGAACAACTTGCGAAGCACAAATTGTTCTATTTTTATTTATTTGCTAATTCACTGAAAACAACGAAATGTCTTAAAATATAAAGCAGTCGATTTTCTATTAATGAGGGAAGGGGCAAGTTTTTTAATGTATAATTATAGAAAATACGAGTCCTTTATGTTTATAGGAGAGTACAGGCGAGACTACTAACGTTGAGAAGCGTTTGAATCTGCTAACGAGAGTAGCATACCGTAACCGCATTTTATGTCAAGAAGTTCCAAGCGATAGGTGCAGAGCGTGTCATACACACGTTGAGTACCCAGAACACATACTATCCGGGTGTCCCACCCACGCAGAAACGACGTAAATCTACAGACACAATGCGGCCCTAAGAGCGCTTTATTACCATCTTTGTCGCTCTTACGGTATTGGCAGCGACTCTGCCCTGCCGAACGCTCCAAGGGAGATAAAGTCAAATTGTCCAAAACGAGAAGTGCCAAATTTTCTGGAACTACGATTTTTAGACAGCAGTCTCCGTTGCACACTCAAGGCCTGACATTGGTCTCCAAAATTTCGAGAAACGAACTATATTCGTGATCGAATTCTCGGCTCCTTCCGAATACAACATCACTGCCACGGACAAAGAAAAGGAGGAAAGGAATCAAGAACTTAAAAGGGAGCTGCAACGAATGTACCGAAAATATTCGGTACAAGTAACTGTCCTTGTGATAGGTGCTCTCGGAGGTGCGACACTATCACTAGTTCGTAACCTTAAAGCCATACCCGCGTGCCAAAAATATGCCACGGCACTTGGGAGATTGATGCAGAAAGCTGTCATCCTTTGGTCGCTTCGTGTCCTCAATACACCGATGTCATTTTTTAGACGACAGTTGCTCTCAGTGGGACCCTGCGGTGGTTGTTAACCCTTAGTTTTTAATATATAATATCGAATAGTCAAAAACTGAAAATGTTAACTACAGAAAATGTTGAATTAGTAATTTCGAATGTTAATTTAATTACATTCAACTAGTTGCTCAACTAAAAAAGAATATTATTTAATAATAATAACCTCTCGCATTTCATTAACAATTGAAATAATTTCGTTTACATTATTTGTGTTTTCAGCTTGTTTCGCGTCAGGTTTGAAAATCATATGCTTATGCTTACGATTAATTGCTTTCCTAACCTTATCAATCAACCTGTTACTGTTTTGCATTGTCCTTAGACCTCCAGGCACCTTTGCAATTTGGTGGAAGTCTCTCTCATCCTGTTTATGATTCTTTGCTAAGCAAGGGTATTTCTAGTGTCTTTTCAAATTATCGAGTCTCGAATTAGTTCTGGAACAACTTGAACACGTGGAAGTCATCTTGTCTCTAGCACAGTAAAACTGGCTGTTAATTCATGAAAACTGAGTTGTATCCTCCTCCTCCTCCTCATGTCCTTCGCCTCCTCCTCATCATCATCATAGCCGATGTCATTTTTTAGAAGACAGTTGCTCCCAGTGGGACCCTGCGGTGGTTGTTAACATTTAGTTTTTAATTATATATATATATAAAAAACTAAAGGTTAACAACCACCGCAGGGTCCCACTGGGAGTAACTGTCATCTAAAAAAATGATTTGGAAGTTCTTTCAACTCCCAAAACTTGGTCAAGTCTTCATGCAAGACTTCTGAAGTTATACTCTGATGTACCGCTAGAGGGACGCTTTTTTCAATCTTATTTCCCATAACTGGACCCGACAATATCCAACTGAAAACGGTAGATTAAGCTGTGAGAGTGCCTAACACACCCTGTTGTAGGCCAGGTAATAAGCACGATCCATATTTATCCGCGCCCCAAGTCAAATCTATTTGTTGGGAACCGAATGGTTTAGGGTCAGCCAACTCCAATTCAGACAAATGAGTATCACTTTTCGAATTAGGTCTTTCAGGCGACGTGTAAGATTTAGGATGGAGCAATACTAAGGCTTTAATTAGGACTTTAGGACTGTGGTTTTCAGTAGGAAGCAAATCTAATTGTGCTAGTTTCCTTGAAGAACCTATATTGATTCCACCAACACCATAAACTAAGGCTTCAACCTTTTGGAAACTAGCATTCAAAATTATCATCACCCTTTCTGAGATGAAACAACATTTCGAACCTTGATCCAATAAAACTCTAAATTTATGAGCCTTCCCGTTATCTGCTTGTAATGTAATAATTGCTGTCGCTAGCAACGTTGAACTCGATATATTTAGATGATTATTTGAAAAATGGTATGAAAGATCATCATTTGATTTATTATTCAGTGAGACATGAATTGCTCTCGCCACCTGAGCTACGGTACAATTACTACATTTTAATTTGCTTGTACAATTAAAAGGCCTATGACCAGGCGTGAAAAAATTATAACAACCCTGGTGACGAGTAACTACTTCTTTACGACCTTCAACTGACAATGCTTTAAATTGACCACATTTGACCAATTGATTATTTTTCTTACATAGGAGGCATTTCGAAGTGGAAGATGCATTAAAGATTGAATATCCAATTTATTGGTCGTTAAACATACTAACAAATCACTCCAAGAATCAATTGGTCGATGTAAATTTTGTAAAGACGCCAGAGACTCATTTGTAGTGTCGCGTAATTTTTTTAGATCCGCTGGAACATTATTAGATACATACGGAAGACTGATGAATTCCTGTAAATGAGTTGTAATAAGAGCTCTCTTATAACCATACCTAGCCCTCAACGACTTCCAAGTGGAAGCAAAATTAGCTTCAGTTATTATTGCATGTTTCAACAGTTGTTTAGCTTCACCTTTCAAAGAAGACTTCAAATAGTGTAATGTTGTTACATCTGATAAGGAATCATTTTGCTCCATGTTCACATAATTTTCATCCAATGTTGTAGAGTGCGCTATTGGGATAAAAGCTAGTTTATTCCCATTGTTTAATAAAACAGCTTTGAGGCTCCTTTTGGAAGAATCGATAAATAACCGCCATTCTCAATACATGAATTTCTTTCAAATGTTACCAAATTCTTATAAACAAATTGTACTTTTGTTCACTTACAAAAAAAAATTATGCGCATCATTCTACATTTTTTCTGTAGAGTAATGCGAAAAGATTCTATGAGTTAACTTTTCTCTTAAATAAAGTTCAATTTTGTAATAACCAATAGATATTTCTGAAAGAAATTCAATGTTTTCATAGCGGGAAGAAAAATTCATTGATTTAACGTTTTGAAACAAAAATTATTAAACAAGAAACTAAGATGATTAAACGAATTTACCTGTAAGTGAAGTTCTATCATAATTGTATAAAGAACCTCTTCTAAAGAGATTATCCTGTAGTTTCCCTGTCGGTGTACACTAGCGCCACACGTTTCAAAGTTGAGAGACAGGACTCTAGAGCCGGACCCCCATCACATATCTATTCTGCTTTATGATCATCACTTCCAAGTATTGCTATAATTATTTATGAGATTCTATTTTAGATTAACGGGCTTTAATCAATGGGTGGGAATAATCTCTTTAGATGTGGTGCTTCACCGAATTATGATAGACCTTCACTTCCAGGTAAGTTCGTTTGATCATCCAATTGTATTTCGCGCCTCTGCTATTCAAGAATCGATAGCGCGAATGACCTGCAATCATCTATTATATCTTTTTCATAGAAACGAGTGAATGTCTTATATTTGTGTGTTCAACCAGCGGTTTTTAGAATAGTTGCTATATTAACTTGTACTCCATGCGCTGCTGAAGTAGCTGCGTGGCGAGTGCTATAACCACCAAAGACTTCAGTGTTTATACCGCTTTCTGTCATTACGTTTTTTATCGAGTCGCTAAGAGTCTGCCCCGTAAAAGGATTATAAGCTTTCCTGAACGATAATGATAATTTTTGTCTTACGCATCTTATGCACCTAGTTCTTTCAATATATGTCTAAAGTGTTAACGCAGGACATACAAGGTTGTCCTGAGTAAAAATTGGAATGAATAACGTAGGCTGAGGCCTATTAATTTTCGAGGTTCCGATTTGTGCAGGAATCTTTATTTCCATTCCTCCATCTAATTTTGTAATGTTCCTTGTGTCTATATAATTATTATAGTCTGACGCTAACGAAATCGCAAGTTTAGAGGACAGTTTCTCTGAACATAACTCTTTATTCGGACCCCATTTCTTAATATACACTAATACTACTTTCGGATTCCAGGTTGCATTGTATTTACGGTTTGGTGGTCTCAATTCAGACACACCCTTAAAAAGTCTCCTCACTCTATAATCTTCTGCTTACTCTGTACTATAAATTGATGCAATTGAGGATCGAGTGGAGTTTAAAGAACCATAAGACATACCCTTTTCGTATTCTGCTGTGAAAAATCTTGCACTGAAATTGCTTCAAATTTTTGTGAGACAGATTTTCTGTCACTAATTCTATGTAAAAATTAACATTAGATAATTCTTATTGTCTACTCTTGTAATCTTAAATGTCAGAAATTTTTCATGTATTAAGAAAAGCCATTCAGTGATCCATTTGACCAGATCAATAAATCGGTTACCTAAGGCCAAAAGACACATACATCCTGCAATTTATATCCAACTGCCGTGGCAAACAATCTGAATCTGAATTACCTTAAATGATTCAGAGGAGCTTAACTTTGATAAAATCGCTCATTTAGAGATCTCGCTACAAGATTTTTTTATACAATTGTATATTGTTTATGAAAACAGACACAAAATATATATATTGAAATATATTTACGAAAATAATTTTATGTGTAATATTTTCTATTATTGATCCACATTTTTTAATAGAAAACTACTTGAAGGAATAAAAATAGTTTAAACAATGACACGACGTTTTTAACAGAATTCACTACTCCTCGAAATCATTCAATATTATGTTCAATTCAGAAAATACGATTTAAGAAATATTTTTCAAAAAATAATTGTTTCAGAAATTATATTTGTTTAAACAATTTTGATTTTCTCAAGCATAATTTTTTTTCGATAACTTTAAAAAAATTGAATAAAATACATATTTTTCTGACTGTATAGTGTATAGAAAGAATATAATAATCATTTTTGTAATTGTTTAAACAAATATAATTTGTTTAAGCATTTTTTTTCCTAAAATATTTTTTAAATCGTATTTTCTGAATTAAACATAATATTGAATTCGCCTTAGGTAAGTGATTTATTGATCTGGTAAAATGGATCACTAAATGGCTTTTCCTAATACATGAAAAATTCGTGACATTTAACATTACAAGAATAGACAATAGGAATGATCTAATGTTAATTTTTACTTAAAATTAGTAACAAAAAACGTGTCTCATAAAAATTTGAAGCAATTTCAGTGCAAGAAAAAGTATTTTGCAGGCCCAAAAGTCCACAGTTTTGTATTTACTTATTTCATTTGTTTAGTATTTGTATTTTAACAAATATAATTGAACCTGTGTTATTTTCAAAAATATTTGCAGCAATTCAAATGATAAAGGAGAATCCGAAATTGAAAAAGCACAAATTCCACAATTTTCAAAACAAATTGTGTATAACGTTTTATAGAAATTGTTACTGACAATGACTCTCACTATAATTCCAACTATTTGGAGAGAAGAACAAACTTTTTTCAATAAAAATTACAATATTGTTCGATAAATGCAAATCGTAATATTTAGAATGAAATAATAACAACATTTTATAATTTAATATTATTATTATTTTATTATTTTATTATTTATTATTATATATATATATATATATATATATATATACATATAATATAATAATATATATAATTTGTACTAAATTATGCAATATTGAAAAATGAGAATTTTGCATTATTTCATGTGTGCTCACGCCGCGCGACCAAACGTTTTTTCAAAAAATAAAAAAGTACAACATTTTTTAATGCGGTTCTTTCATGTGTGGCTATGCCAGCTTTACGTTAAGCCAGTGTGACAACACTAAATCATGCAATATTGACAAGCTTTATATGACAAAGTGGTAATACTATCCTAACAGACCTAAGCCTTTCGGCCATCCTAAACTTGGAATATTGTGTCAAAATCTAAACTTTGATCAATTGCTGAGAAACGTAGGTAGGTAATGTTCATTTAGTAAATCCCAGAGATATTTCTTATCTGAAGTTGGATAAAAATGTTGCCAGCAATTGAAAACCACAATTATCCGACCTCGGACAATTCTAGTTGTCAATTGTTTGCAAAGTTTGTATCCAACATCAGAGAAAAAATATCCCCGGTATTTACTGTGGTGTTAATATGATTTAGCAATTTTTCATTTTAAATTCTTAATCTAGTGAGATTGTATACCCATATAGTATTTTCACTAGTTTCGTGATGTTACATTAGAAGAAGATGCCCTGCAATTTTTAGCCCAATCGGATAATATCTAGATGTCTTTCAGGATCCTTGAATTTTCCCATGTATTTTATATGGGGAAAATTGAGCGAAAATTCAGAATGGCGGCGATCACAATTTTCGCAAAAAATGGGATATTTTTGCATTGTCCGAGAACATTACTTGAAAGGTGGTTAAAAAACTTTTTTTTTTAATGAAAAGTAAACAGTGATGTGTACATTCAATTTTTTTGTAAAATTAAAAAATAACGGGTGATATAATTTCGAAAAATTGCATTATTTGTAATTTTTAACGAAATTTGATCAAAATTGGTGAGTAACGCTATTGTACTAGGAATAAACTATAGTGATGCATAAATATTACAATTCTGAAAAAAATGGCTGCTAACGAAATAACCAAAAAGATTGTTTTTCACACAATTAAAAAAAATAAAAAATAGTGGCTCATACAATTCTTGAAAAAACACACATTTTAAACATTTTTCTTTGCACTTGTTTAAATATCGCGCCCAATTGTTATAAAAAAATTGAACCGCTGGATCGTAGAACGGCATATAAAGTCTGACAGCTGGTGGCGGGAGGGCCCCTTGGCATTTTTAAAAACATTTACAAATTTTAATTTTTCAAACATATATTCTTATTTAAAATTCAAATGCGCATCTTTTTTTGTCTTAAAAAAAGTTTTAGCTCTGTTCATTCTTGAAATAATTGCAAAAAACACGAATTTTGAAAACTGAAAAAATTCCAAAAGTAGGAGATAGCTTCTGGTTGGTGAGAGGAGTAAGGCAAGGATGTCCTCTGAGCCCACTTTTATTTAATATATTATTATCAGACTTGAAAGAAGAAATGAAGAGAAAAAAGTGGGAGGAGTTAGGATAGGGAACGAAAAGATATATACACTGGCATACGCAGACGATATAGTGTTGATGGCAAAGGATGAAGAAGGGATGGCAGGCCTAATTACAGGATAAGAGAAATACTTAGATGGGAAAAAGTTAAATTTAAATGTAGAAAAGACAAAGATAATGAGATTCAGAAAAGGAGGGGGAAGAAAGAGAGAATGGACGGGGAGATAGAAGGGGAGAGAACTATGAGAAGTTAAAGAGTTTAAGTATTTGGGATATACCTTGCAAACAAATGGAGATCATAGAGATCATATGAGAGCAAAAATAAAAAAAGCAGCAGGGGTAATGAAACAGGTATAGGGAATAGGAAAAAGAAGGTTAAAACAATTGAAGAAGGAGAATGTGGTTATTTTATACGCTGGAATGGCCGGTATTAGGTTATGGAGCAGAGATATAGGGATGGAAAGAAGGGAAAGAGATTGAGAGTTTACATGAAAGGTATATAAGGTGGACGCTAGAGGTAGACTAGAGGACCCCGGGATATATGGTGAGAGAAGAAGCGCAAAGAGATAAATTAAGTGCTAGAGCGGGAAAAAGGGCATCGAATTTTGAGACGAAGCTGAGGGAGAGAAAGAGAGGGGTGTAAGCGAGAAAATTTTTGATCGAGGTAGAAGAGAGGAGAGGGAAAGCGATGGAATTACCGAGATGTGAAGAAGAAAGGGGGGACTTCTTTAAGGCTAGATTAATAGAAGACGGGACTGGAGTAAACTATGAAGAATTGGAAAAAAGGGAGAGGAAAGTACAGTTAATAGAAAGATGGGGGATGATTTAGGAATCAAAATATAATAAATGGTATAAGATGATAAAAAAGGAAGCAGTACCAAATTATTTAGAAAAGGGATGGGGAGAGAAAAGATGGAGCAGAATAGCAAGATTTAGATTAGGAGACAAGGTAAAAGGAAAAGAAAGAGAACAGGAAGTGCAGAATCTGTGAATGGGAAGAAGAAACATAGGAGCATGTATGGGAAGGATGCAAGAGAGGAATGGAAGAAAAGGGAAGGTGACAAGAGAATGTGGTAAGGATTGTAGGGGAGGATGGTTTGAGGGAAGAGTGGATGAAGGAGTTAGAAGGTGCTAGGGGAACGAATGAGAAAGAATGAAAGAATGGATGCAAAAAAAAATTGCAAAATGGAGGTTTAAGAGAAGTGAAAGAAAAAGGAAACGGAAGTCGCTTAAATTAGAAGCGTAAAGATTTGTAAGTAATGGTTATGTAATGAGGATGAGGACGATGAAGAAGAAGAAGAACAAGAAGGTCAAGGTGAAGACGAGGTTGTTGTACAGGAGGAGGAGGAGGAGGAGGAGGAGGAGGAGGAGGATGAACATAGAAAATATGAGGAAGAAGAGTTTTCTCAGGACGAGATTGATAATGAGGATAAAAATAACGGTTCGATAAGATGGTTCCTAAGTGATACTGTTCACGACGATGCCTGGGATGACGTCTCCTCTAAATATGGTGGGGATTATTCGAATTTCCCAAGTAAAAGATGTGGCAAGTCTTTTTCTGAATAAATATGATTAAAAATGTGATAATTTTTAATACTTAAAAACGCGATATATTATATATCTATATATATATTTTTAAACTCTTCATTTTCGTTAAAAAAATAAAATAATATTATTTACACTTAATTCAACAAAATTGTTAATTCACTTCTATTATTATTTTGAAACAGTTTTAAAAGTTAAAACATTTTTACGATATTCCTTTTAAAATTCTCTTTACATTTTTGAGAGTTTTAAAATATATACCAAAGTATGTGATAAAATTGTTGTCTTTTAAATCTTTGTGTAATCTCTAGAACCGTCGAAATCTTTGAAATCTTTAAAAATCTGTGGAAATCTTAAAAATATTTGTAAAATGTTTGAAGTCTTTTGTGAAATCATTGAATAAGTAGGAAACCTATGGGATTGTTTTGAATCTTGGGGATTTTTCTTTGACAGATTTGAAAATTTATTTGAAATATTAAAAATCTTTATGAAATCATTTAAATATTTTGGAATCTTCGTGCTGTTTTTGTATCTTGTAAAATTTCGGTGAAATATTTGTAATATTTAAAACGAAAAATCATTATTCAAATCCTTGAAATGTTTTGAAATGTTTGAAATCTCTGCGAAATCTTTAAAACCTTCAAAATATTCGAAAATCTTCTAATTCCTTCATACCATTGTCACGTCCCGCGACTTTTATAATAATAATAAATAATTATAAACAATAGATTATAACGACTTAACAATTATATCTAATAGACAATAACTACATAACAATTATATTCAATAGACTATAACTATATAACAATTATATTAAATAGATTATAACAACATAACATTTATATTAAATAACAAACCAACTAGCTGAAAGATCATATCCAATATCCAAATATTATTGTTAAAATCATATTATAAGCAAAACCTAATATTGTTAAGATCATTCGTGAAAATCAGAATTGTAAGGAACGACCTAATAGATCAAGATGAGCTACGCATTATTCTTCGCACAACAAACAGGCACACCCTAATCTAAAAGACATAAATTAATCAACAAGGCAACCAGAAAAGCTAACTGCATTTTCGATCTCATACGCTTACACCTTACAGCTGAAATTTTACCGCGATTTCGCTGGGAGCAGGTGCAATTTTTAAGATTAGCACCTGCTCCCGGCGAAATCGTGCGGTTGTCCTTATGACAAACTTTTATATATGCATTACTCATTTCCCAGCATTACCGGCCTATAATAAAATGACATAAAAAAATTACCGACCTCCCTGTCTTACCGATCGATGGTAACATTGCTACCTGCCTCTTCGACCGATGTTAAAATGATGATATCAAAAATTACCGACCTCCCTGTTTTACCGACTTTTCTCCCAATAGTCGTCTGTTGCTAACAGTCAGATGTACATTTTTTATATTTTTTCCCTTTTCTACATCTTTCCAGATACTGAAATGTTTTTTTTTTAATTTCTAGCGCTTTAAAATAAGGATAAACTTCCGAAAAGGGTGGACCTCCGATTTTCCTTGGGCTCCGTATGTTTATGTATTTTGACGCGCTGATTACGAATATGATAGTGAAAATTGGCGCAAATTTGATTTCCATGGTGAAAACCATTAGAAAAAAACGCATAAAATCATGGTTTTTTGCATTTATTTCAATTATTATTTAAAATTCAAAAAAATGTTTCCAATAAAAGTTGTAGATCTCCTCGAAATATACATTTTATGTTTCTGGAATTTTTTCATACGAGTGATAATTTCCGAGAAAAACAGTAGTAAATCGATTTTCATGTTAAAAAATTAATAAAATACATAAGTCCATACCCATAAAACCATAAAAATCATGGTTTTTTGTAACACAGGGATAACTTCCCGCCCCCCGCGCGGCGTTGGAAAAAGAGTAGGGGTACGGCCTTACATTATTTTTGTAAAAAGTCACAGGGGTTCCTTCACGCCCCCCACGAAGCGCTGGAAAAGGGGTAGGGGTACGATGTTATAATATTTTTGTGACCAGTATCAGGGGTGCCTTCCCGCCCCCCACGCGGCGTTGGAAAAAGAGTAGGGGTACGACCTTACATTATTTGTGTAAAAAGTCACAGGGGTTCCTTCACGCCCCCCACGAAGCGCTGGAAAAGGGGTAGGGATACGATCTTATAATATTTTTGTGAACAGAACCAGGGGTGCCTTCCCGGCCCCACGCGGCGTTGGAAAAGGGGAAGGGGTACGACCTTACATTAATTTTGTAAAAAGTCACAGGGGTGCCTTCCCGCCCCCACGAAGAGCTGGAAAATGGTTAGGGGTACGATCTTATGATATTTTTGTGATTAGTCACAGGGTGCCTTCCCGCCCCCCACACGGCGTTGGAAAAGGGGTAGGGGTACGACCTTACATTAATTTTGTAAAAAGTCACTGATGGATGTATGCATTTATATATCTTATGTATTTTTTAACATGAAAATCGATTTACTACTGTCATTGAGAAGACAGGAGGAGGGAGCCCCCGATATTGTGCCGTTAGCTGTAGAGGATTGGGAATGTAGGATTAAGCATTTGCCAGCCCTTAGAGACCTAGTCGCACATCACTTGGATTTAGCGTCCGATTGTCAAGCGAAGTATTATAATCGCAGGAGACGAGACATTCGCTACCAAGTAGGTGATGTTGTGTGGCGCAGAACTCATACATTATCTTCAGCTAACGATTATGTCGCGAAAAAGTTATCCCCGAAATATGCTGGTCCGTTCAAGGTTATAAAAGTAATATCGCCGGTAGTTTATGAAATTTAAAATGAGTCCGGGATAATCGAGAAAGCTCACATTAAAGATTTAAAACACTACTGGTCGATTTCTCCGAACCTAGTTAACAAAAGTCATTTTTCGCAGAGTGAAGATGAGGAAGAAGATTCCGAAGTATCGCCCGCAGACGGTGCAGGAGCTCCGAAGGCGTCGGGGCCACTCCTGTCGCCTATACTTGAGGAGACCCCGCGATGCCAACCAAGCCCCCTTGTTTCGCCACGAGCGCGAACCAATAGACCGGACAGATCGGTTCCCATCATTCCCGATGGTACCACAAAATCGCCGCTACCGGCCAGTGACGGTGCCAGATTTAGAGGAAGCCAGCGGAAGAAACGGGAAAGACCAAGAAAATCAGGTTCTGCCGAAACCGGAGGTTCAAACGGAACCGGAAATTCAACCGGAACCGGTGGTTCATCCAAAACCGGCAGTCCAAACGAAACCGGAGGTTCCGCTGAAGCGGGAGATTTCGCGACAGCCGGAAATCCGACAGGAGCCGGAGGTGGCTCGAGCGGAGAACAGCCTCCAGGCCGCAAGAGGGGAACACCTCGGCGTCGTACCCTCGGCGTCCCGATCGTGCAATTCGTTCGTCGCCGTCGTCCGGAAAGATCCCGTAAGCTCCAAAGGAGCCATACTGAGGGCTCCGTTCCACCCGAAGCTGAAAAGACAGAGGAGGAAGAGGAGGGGCCCCGTCAAAGCAGGCGGCTTGGAAGAAAATAGGGCTCGCTCCAAATCCTCCACCGCCTCGAAGCCGAAGGTGGAGATAGGAGTCTCTCGGTGGGAATTGGAAGACGGGGACGGCACGTGGGGGGCGTTATCAGGGAGGCCGAGTTAACGAGGAGAGGTCTCCATATCCCTTTCCTTTAAGGGATTATGAAATGCCTGATGAGAGTGGCAAGCCAGAATGTCCGCCGTCTACAGCGAAGTTCGACCTGCGCGTCTCGGCTCAATTGTGGTTGCCCCAGGTCCCGAGTCCAGCGTCGGCTTCGCGGGGCGGAGGCCCCTCGACTTGGTCGACCAATCCAGGCTTGTTTCTGGGCCCAGGCCCTGGGCCATTCCTACTCTTGAGTACCTGCGAGCATTATATCGATAAGAAATCTTTCAAATGAGAAATATTTTGAAATCTTATATGGACAATGTTTCTTTTTCCACTTGATTTATATGAAGAGTAAATAAAGCGCGTTATCAGATTGCAGTTATAAAATTCGTTCATACATCACTCTTTATCAAATCACTTCTCAGACGGATTTTACGAAAAATCAGTTTATTGTTCCCTATGATCGTAAACATTTTACGAAAATAAAGATTATAACTAGCAACTTATTTCTCACATTCATGGGTGCCCTGTACGTTAAAAGTAAGTACAAGATAATATTTATAACAAATATTACATATATATGCTTTCAAACACGCTTACGTAAAATAATCCAATTTCAATTGCTCATTCTCAAGGCTTCGAAACATCCGAATTTTCTTCATTGAATTGAATTATTGAAAATGAATATGGAACAAATTTATGAACTGGTAATCATGGTGAAAACGGAATAAGTTCCTTCTTATTGAATACTTTCTGGAATTTCAGGATGACCATTAGAAATATCAAAATAAATTCCTCATTTTATCCAAGTTAGCTTCCGCTTTGCACGAAGATCCTAAAAAGTTTAATTGATTTGAAATCGATTGATAAACGCAAGATTTTAGAAATGAATTTTGTATAAAAAAGCATTATAATACTTTTTCTTTAGTGTCAATTAACAATTAATTAAACGATTCTTGATTCTAGAACCAAGTGAGTCTCGCTTACTTCGAAAGGGATTTGGCTTAATGGTATGATAATAATAAAATGACCTTCTTGGTTAAAGAGTTATCTTCTGGGTTAAATTTTGAACTATTCTATTGAAAATCTATTTTTTATATTCGTCAATTCAGTTGAAGATCTGACCATTTTGTTACAAATTCCTTTTTTCTTGTTGATAATAATTTTTTCGACTAAAAGAATAACTGTTCCATTTTCATTGAAAAATTTATATTTTTGATTCAAAATTGATCTTTTCTTGTTAAGCGTTCATGTATTTGGTTAAATATTCGTATTTTTGGTTGACTTAAACTAATTTTATTTAAAATCACTTTTGTTTAGAACATAAACTATTAAATGTTGCGTTGAGAATTTAAACTTTGAATTTTAGAATCGTTCTAATGCTTTGAATGTTTTAATTTGGTAGTTAAATAATCAGTATTTATATTCAAAAATTTTCCAAGGATAAACGTCTTAATTTCTTAATTTTTATGATATGGAAAAGTTTTTGGTAAAGTGAAATGACAATAAACTTTGTTTTATTTATATAGGCTACCTTGAAATATTTGTACAGACAATTCGACTGATAAGAAGAAACTTATAGCGCGTAGAGTGTCGAAGTGTTGAATATTGTTACCCATCCACACATCACTACTTTCCAACCGAGCAATTCACGCCTACCCCGAAAGGGAAACGGCTTAATGATATGATTAATTATTTAAACAACTTTGATAAAAAAATCAGAATTTGGATATTTTTGATTGAATAGGGTGAATTTCTTACGGAATTAACTAAGAATATCTTTCCGATAACATTTGTCTGTGATACTTTATAAATTCCCAAGTATTATTAATTATTTAAACAATTTTTATCAGCAAATCCGAGGTAACTAAGAAGGTCTTTTCGAGGACTATTTCCTACTATACTTCGCGAATTTATAATAATTATTAATTATTTAAACAATTTTCCTAAAAATATTCAGAGTTTGTCTATTTTCAAAGGAATCGGCTCAATTTTTTTACGGAAGCAACAAAGTATGTATTTCAAATAAGAATTTTGTACATTACTTCGCACATTCACAATAATTATTCATTATTTAAATATTTTTCATAAAAATATCCAGAGTTTGGGTGTTTTTCAAGGAATAGACACAATTTGTTTACCGAGTCAACTAAGATTGTCTTTCCGATTCTCTTTTCTACCATGCTCTTCAAATTTCCTAGATTTATTAATTATTTAAAATATTTCCATGAAGAAATTAAGAATTTGGCAATTTGTCGAAGAAACCCTCCCGTCAAGCCTCCTTCCCGAGATTAGACAAAACCGAGGTTAAAACGCGGCGAATACACAACTCGATCGTATAGGCTGCAGATGATCATCCATCCGAGTGCTATGCGCGCTCGAAATGGCTTGACATCTGGACTCATCTCGAGTCGAGATCATTTACTGTACATTTCTATGAAAATTTGTACCCGCCGATATTTTATAGGTTTTTTTCCAAAGTTGCATGGAAATGTTTAGAGCTGCACAATTACTTATTCTGCTTCGTGAGAGGGTATTCATGCGACGCCGTGTACAAATAAAAATTATTGAAGTAAAAATTAATTTCATGGTATTTTATTCAACTTTATTCCAAAATAAAATAATTACACGTAAGTACACTGCTCTCGCACGGAGCACGCGTATGAGGCTCTAGTTATATATTATTAGCACTCTAGTTAATTTGTATTATGTTTTATCATAATTTTAACACTTTGCATTTCCATTATGTCGAAATGATAATTTTAATTCGTTATATATTATGAACACTCTAGTCTATTTTTATTATGCTTCAACATAATTTTAACTGGATGCATTTCTATTATGTCGAAATTATAATTTTAATTCGTTATTATATTATTATTATATATATTATTATATTATTATATATGAATTTTAATTCTAATATTTCAATTAAAGATAAAATCTCAGTAATTTATAGTCTTACTGATAGGGCTATTAAATTATCGCTCTTTTTTTCTTTCAGACAAATATTTTCCTCGGGAAGGTGGAATTCCTTTATACATCCTCAGTTTGTCAACCCAAGTCGACTGGGAAGCCGAACAACCTTGTTTTAAAGGAATTTGTCGAGAAACAGCGAAATTCTACAGCCAAATCGACTCTGATTCGGAAACCTACGACTGGAAACACATAACCGAACATATTTTATACAGCGCTATCAAAGAAAGTTTACTACCTCCAAAGGAGTTCGCTCACGACTCAACAATTCTGGAAATAGCTTCGCTACCAGATTTGTACAAAGTTTTCGAAAGATGCTAATCATCGATATTTAATTATCTAATTAAATAAAGACATATTTTTGTACATTTTAAACATTTCTTTTATTCGTCATCCCTTTCCTTCTGAAAGAGAAATTCATTACAAATCGCATTCTTCTATAACATTCGCATAATTACAATTTACTCTCGAAATAAAAACTGCACCTCGTATTCCCACCTAGTGTTGATAAAAATTTTCAAAATTCAGCGCTTTCTTGGCTGATCGAGGATAACAACAAAAAAATGCACTTTTATTGATATTATTAAAAGCTCATTGTGTGGGCTGTACAAATACTTGATGAAATTATTAATTAAATGCATGGCTAGAACTATATGTAATAAAAATATAAATCGCTTAACAAATTATGCTGTAGATAAGTAACGAAATTATTTAAATATAATCTATTTATCGGAATTGCAGTGTACTTATCTTCAGTCCAGTGCATTGTTTGCCAATTTGCGAAACATCACAAACTTTGCAGAGCAATTCGTTGAATTGGGGTTGGTAAGTTGCTCCACAAAGAGGGCATTTTGTTTCAGGACTTCCTCTGTAAATTGGCGTGTAAGTTCCAGCGCAGAGCGTAAACGGATTATGCTCGTCATAGGCCAATTCGTGCTCATCAACTGGAGTCTTGTCGCAGGCCTAAAAAAAAATACATTTTGTTAAATATTATTTAATTAATAAATACGACAATAATAGCATTAAAAACATAACAGACTTCCAAAATATTTTAAAAACATGCAGATTAATGTAGATATTGTATTGAATTTAAAATGAAATGCTTTAACAGGGTGTCCAGTGATTCTTAGGAACGAAATTCAAGCTCTTTTCCAGGATTTCTAGGTCAAGAAGTCAAGTTTTTCCAGTTCTCCTTTTTTTAAATCAAATAATAAAATAACTGTTTGTTATAGATATAAAAAATGAGCCATTTCATTTTTTATTGGCCTACAATTTTTAAAGAAATGGTAAATCTTCAACTGAGATAGTTGAATTTTAAACCAAAAATATGAATTTGAAATTCCACCTTCCCGAGGAAAATATTTGTCTGCAAGAAAAAAAGAGTTGAAATTTTGGAATTCTTTGGTATTTTCTGAAATCTTTCGAAAGCTTTTAAAATATTTTGAATTTTTAAAAATCTTTCAAATCCTTTAAATCTTTGTGAAATCTGTAAAATTCTTCTGAAATCTTTTTAAATCTTTGAAATATTTTGAAATCTTTGTGATATATTGCAAATTTTCTTTGATCTTCTGAAATCTTTTTAAATATTCTGGAAACAATGAAATTTTTGTGAAATCTCTGAAGTCATTTGAAATCATAGTAAGTCTTTGAAATCTTCTGAAATCTTCTAAAGTCCTTTGAAATATTTTGAAATATTTGGGAATCATTGGAAATCTTTTGGAATCTTTGAAATCTTTTGGAATCTTCCCAATTTTTTACAGTGTGGGTACGTAGGTTAGCCTTCGCAGATTATAAGGTTGTTATGGCATCTTTGTGAAATCTCTGAAATCATTTGAAATCTTCGTGAATCTTTTAAATCCTTTGGAATCTTTGCAAATTTTGATAGTGAAGGTACGTGGGTTAGCCTTCGCAGATGATAAGGTTGTTATGGCATCTTTCTGAAATCTCTGAAATCATTTGAAATCTTTGTGAACCTTTGAAATTTTTTTGAATCTTCGTGAATGTTTGAAATCTTTGAAATCTTCTGAAGTCTTCAGGATTCTTTGAAATCTGTTGGAATATTTATAAAATATTTGTAAGATCTGTGAAATCTTTTGAAATCTTTGGGAATCTTTAAAATCTTCTGAAATCATTGGAAATCTTTGAAATCTTTGTGTAATCTTTTCAAATATTTCGAAATCTTTGTGAAATCTTGTGAAATATTTTGAAACGTTTGTGAAATCTTTTTGCATTTTTTTTTGTAATCTTTACAATTTTTTGTACTCCTTGAAAGCTTTGTGAAATATATTGAAATGTTTAGAAACCTTTGTAAATTTCTTTGAAATCATAAAAATTTTTGATATCTTTTAAAATCTTTGAAATCTTGGAAGTCTTTGTGAAATCTTTAAAATCCGTAAATCATTTGAAATCTTCTGAAATCGTCTAAAGTCTTTTGAAATCTTTTGAAATCTTTTGGAATTATTGGAAATCTTTTGGAGTCTTTGAAATCTTTGTGAAATCTCTGAAATCATTCGAAATCTTTGTGAATCTTTGAAATCTTGTGGAATATTCGCAAATTTTGACAGTGAGGGTACGTGGGTTAGCGCTCGCAAATGATAAGGTTGCTATGGCATCTTTCTGAAATCTCTGAAACCATTTGAAATCTTCGAAATCCTTTGGAATCTTTACAAATTTTGACAGTAAGGGTACGTGGGTTAGCATTCGCAAATGTCGTAAAGTCAGTTTCGTTAAACTGACTAAACCTCATAACTCGATTCTGTGTAAGTTTGAAGCTCTTTGTTCGAAACTTCTTCAACCTGGAAGATTTAAAATGGAAAACTTGACTATTGATCTATGCAATAATCCAAATCTTAAAATCTTAATGGTGCACCTTTAAAATGAAAGACTTTTTAATTTTGATAATTTCAAAATCAAAATTATTCAAGCTTAGGGCTTACAATCATTAAAAGTTCTGTAATTTCGATTATTTTTATTCGGAATGTCTTCAACTTGAAAGATTCAGAATTGAAAACTTCATTTTTTATTTTAAAAATCATCAATATTAAAGAATTTTTATTTATACATATCCCTCAAATCACAGTATTTTTAGTTTTGAAATATCATAATTAGAAAATATGTAATTTTTGCAATAAAAATTCTGTAACTTTGATGCTTCATATTCGACATTTTTTCAGTTTGAAAGATTTATTATTGAAAACTTGATTTCTTATATTAAAAATCATACAAATTAAAGATTTTAAATTTATACCTCTATAAAATTGAACTGTTTTTAGTTTTTAAATGTTACAATTATAAGTTATGCAATTTTCAAGTTTTACAATAAAAAACTCGATTTTTGACCTTTAAAATCATTCAAAACTTAACTAGTTTTATTTCTACATCTTAAAAATGTAATTGAAATTGAATTTTTGAATTAGAATAATTTAAACTGTTATTTTTTGAAATTGTAGGACTTTAAATTGTACATTTTTAGGTTTCAAGAGTATTTTTCTTTAATATGGAAGACTTTTGAACTTCAATGTTATCGAAATTCAAGAATTTTTAGTTATACCTCTCTAAAATGGAAGTGTTTTTAGTTTTGAAAATTTACAATGACAAATTATGCTGGTTTTATGTACTGCAATTAAAATAATGCTATTTTTAAGTTATGCAATTAAAGCTTCTGTGATTTTTGTGCTTTATACTCGAAAAATCTTCACTTTGGAAAATCTAAAATTAAACAAATTCACTATTGATCTTCAAAATCACTCAATTTCATAATTTCAATTATACACACTATAAAATTGATGGGTTTTCAATTTTGTAAATTTATAATTAAAAATTATGAAAACTGAACTTTTGATTTTAAAAATCAGGAAAACTAGCAATTCATATTTATACATTTAAAAATAAAAATAATTTATAATTGTTATTGTTCAAAATGTAGGACTTTGAGTAGTGCATTTAAAAATGTTTTTATGTTTCATTTAAAACCTTGATAAGTAACACAATAAGTAACACAATAATGCATGTGTCAAGTTTTACAATGAAATTTTCTGTAATTTTCATGAATAACATTCGAAATTTCTTCAATTTGGAAGATTTCGAATTAAAAACTGAACTTTTGATTTTTACAAAATCATCAAAACTTAATGAATCTTTTCAACACTTTTAAATGTCTCTTAAAGTTACTCAATTGTTTTTATCAATTTTGTAACTGCAAAATTGCGAAATTTTTTTTTTAATCTTAAAATCTTTTCAACTGTGCAATGTTTTAAAATCTTTGTTATGTTTATCTTAAATATAATTTTTCAAACAAAATAATTTCAAGGTTTTCTGGAAATCGTAAAACCTTAAGAAAATTTTCTCATTTTCCTTAACAAAAAAAAAACATTGTTTCTTGAAATTGGCAACATTTATTAAATCACAGTTCGGTCGAAAGGCTAATTATAACTAAATAAAATATTTATTATTCATTTTATACAAAACCCAGATGACCTGAAAAATTTTTTTATACAAAGATTGATTTCAAAGACTATTAATCAAATTTTTAATAATTGCTTTGCTACACAGCCGCCAAACATGTTGGAAATTGAACATTTATATTGAAGATTAGTGTTTTTTGTTGTTTAAAATTTGACTATATTTTTTTTAATTCGTTGTCTTTTGGTAGAAAATAAATCTTCTTGTTTGTAAATTCATGTTTCGTATTGAAAATTCAACTATTTGGTTAAAAATTGAAGTATATTTCTTCAAATTCGTTGTTTTTTGGTAGAAAATTAATTTTTTAGGTTAAAAATTCATCTTTCAGATTGAAAACGTAACTATTTGTTGAAAATCCATAGTTTTTTGGTTGAAAATTCAACTGTTTGGTTAAAAATTCTGTTTTTTTTTTTGAAAATTTAAATATATTTTCTTTCAAATTCATTGTTTTTCGGTAGAAAATTCATTTTTAAAGTTAAAAATATTTCTTTTGGATTGAAAATTTAAATATTTTTTGCAAATTAGATGTTTTCGTTTGAGAATTTCACTATTCTATTTGCTCTTTTATTTTGTTCGAGATTAATCTAAATTATTAATTTTTTTCTTGATTATAATATTCATTCAAATATATATATATTTTTAAATTCGTTGTTTTTTCTTATAGAAAATTAGATTTCATGGTTAAATATTGATAATTTTGATTGAAAATTGAACTATTTTTTGAAAACTCGTTGTTTTTAGTAGAAAATTTAACTCTTCTATTTATTTTTTTAATGCTTCAAAATGAATCTTCTTAGTTGAAAATTCATTTTTTTATAGAAAATGTAACTATTTCTTGGAAATTCGTTTTTTTCTATAAATATTGAATAAATATTAGAAGATCTTTTTTTTTATTCTTATTTTATTGTCATGTGGTCAGGATGGCGAGAGTCATTCTCGAAGTCGCACTCCAAGACGTTCTCGAAGTTGCTCTCGAAGTCGCTCTCCAAGACGTTCTCGAAGGCGTTCTCCAAGTCGCATTCGAAGAAATTCTTCTAGAAGTTACATATATATATATATATATATATATATATCAAAAAGTATAGCGTTTTTATTTTGGATGAAAATTCAAACTGTTATATCCTTTTCAATATTTTGGAAATTCTCAAAAAGTAGAAAAAGCTTTTTTTTTAATAGATAGCAAAATTGTTAGTAACTCCTTCTTAAGATATCAAATATATGTTAATACTGTTACAATAAAGTTTTTCGATTAAATCAAAATTTAAAAAGTTGAGTGCATTTTGGAAACGTAAAAGAAATTTTTTTGAAGATTTTTAGAAATTTTATTCTAAGTTACTAGCATACGGGAAATATACTTCCCAATTATTCTTACTGCTTTTCTAACTTCAATGTAAATTCAAAAAGATATATCCTTTTCAACATTTTGAAAATTTTCAAAAAATAGAAAAAATTTTTTTTTGATAAATTGAAAAATTTTTATGGATATTTTTACTAAATACGAAATACATTTCAATACTGTTACAATAAAATTTTTCGATTCAATCAAAATTTAAATAGTTAAGTGTATTTTTAAAACTTAAAACAAATGTTTTTAAAGATTTTTAGATATTTTAGTCTTAGTTTCAAGCACATGGAAGTCATACTGGCAAATTATCCTTATAGCGTTCTAAACTTCGATGGAAATTCGACAAGTTATATCCTTTTCAACAGTTTGAAAATGTTCAAAAAGTAGAAAAAACTTTTTTTTATAGATTGTAAATATGTTATCTCCATTTTTACGAAATATAAAATATATTTCGATACTCTGACAATACAATTTTCCGATCCGACCAAAATTCAAGATGTTAAGAATATTTACAAAATTTGAAACTAAATGTTTTAAAGATTTTTAGAAATTTTAGTCTTAGTTTCTAGCACATGGGAAATACACTTGCAAATTATCCTCATTGCCTCTTTATTTTTGATGAAAATTCAAAAAGATATATCTTTTTCAACCTTTTGAAAATCTTCAAGCAATAGAAAAAACTTGTTTTTGATAAATTGAAAAATTGTTATCAACACTTTTACTAAATACCAAATACATTCCAATACTGTTACAATAAAATGTTTCGATTCAACCAAAATTTAAAAAGTTAAGAGTATTTTCAAAACTTAAAACAAATTTTTCTAAAGATTTTTAGAAACTTTAGTTTTAGTTTCTAGCACTTGGGAACTTTACTGGCGAATTATCTTTATAGCGTTCTTAACTTCGATGAAAATTCGAAAAGTTATATCCTTTTTTTTTTTAAATTAAGATCGAAAAGAAATCTATTTTATCATGAATAATTTTATGCAAAAAGAGTATGAAAAAGATTCACAATTAAAAAACAGAATTCCAAACTATCTCACTTTTCGGCTCATTAGAGACAAGAATAACCAAAATATTTTGGATTGTTTTCTTTTCCTATTTGGAAAATTTAATAATCTGTATGGATTGGCTTCAGAATCACCCACAAAGAAAGGAAAATTCAGTGTGTATCAATCCGAATTCAGATTGATTCGGATTCATTTGGATTGAAAATTTAGTTCGGATTGGTTCGTTTTTAACTTCGGATTGAACCGCATTGAGCCGGATTAATTTGTAAACAATTTGGGTCAAACGAAATGTAGAACTTTTTTCGAATTGGTTCGGATACAGATTTCAGAATGATTAAGATTGGTTCCTAAAGAATTCCTATCCGATTCTTTCGCCAGGGATTCGAAAATAAGATTTAAAATTGCGCAAAGTTTGAAGGTGAAATAATGATGAATTCTGAATGACGTGACAGTCGGCAACTTGATTGGACCCTGCAGCTCGAAGCTCTTTGACCGATGACATAAAGGCAACGAGGCGAATCGAGACTTTTCATTGATAATTGTCAATTTACCTCGTTGATGTTCAAGGTTTATTGCCTCGAGCTCGAGCTCGAGCTCGGGAAAGTCGCGCGCGCGCAACGATCGCAGCGAGTAAACAACCGAGCGAACGAACGAAATAACTTTCGATGAATCTACTCTATATACTTCTTACTATGCCACTATGGCCATCCACTTGGCGCGAATCACTGACAAGATCGCCACCAGGAGACACCACTGCGTAACAGATAGAGTGGTCCAAAAATGCATTGGAAATTTTTTCTTTCCAATTTTTATGCAAATCGCCCGGAAATTTATTCAAATCCACCAAAAAAAATCCCTTTTTTTGATTTTGAACTTATTTTTGAAATCACATTTCAAACAAAAAGAAAACGAGTTTTCAACCATATCTATCATTTTTACGTGTTGTTGTTACTTTTTAGCAAATTTCGGTCGTCTTTTTCATACAAATAATTACTGATGGACAATTTGAATATTTTCCATGACTCTTTAAACAATTTTTGATTGTTTAAACAAATGTAACTTATTTAAACAATTATTTATCCCCAAAAAATGTAAAAAATGATCGTATTTTCTGATTTAAATGTAATAGTTTGCCGTTGTTTGGAAAAGTACATTTTTTTTCAAAACATTATGGAATTATTTAAACAATTACTTATTTTTTATTCTCAAAATTTCTTTAAAAAACGCAGAGATATCCAGTTTTTTCTCAAATTGGCATCCTATGCTACTTTTTGTTGAATAATTATATAATTTTGATACATTTCTTTTAATTTTTAATAAATTTCTATTTTTTTAAACAATTTTGATTTGCTTAAGCAGCTTTTTTCGATAACTTCAAAAAAATAAAATACATATAATTATTTTTCTGACTGTATAGTGTATAGAAAGAATATAATAACTTGAAATTCTTTGGAATTCCTTAAAATCTTCCGAAATGCTTGGAAATCTTTAAAATCCTGCAAGTCCCTCGAAATTTTTTAAAATATCTTGAAATCCTTGGTACTATTTTTAAATCTTTCGAAAAGCGATAATATCTTTTTTAATTAGTTGAAATATTTGGAAAATCCTTTTAAAAGCCTTCAAATCAGCGGAAGTCCCTCTAAATTTGTTGAAATACTTTGAAATTCCTTGCAACATCAAATTATAAAATTTATGATGAAATGAGTAATAATAAATTATAAAAAATTGAGAATATGAATAAAATAATGTTTGGAAGTATTTAAAATGTGGTGACATTTTTATAAAATCTAATGAAATCGCTTAAAATCCATGGAAGTTCTCTGGGATTCCTTTCGATGATTTGAAATTTTTTTAAATTCTACGTTAAATAAATATATAAATCGTTCGTTTGTACTTTCTCTATTTTTTGCATAAACTCTCACAAATAATTAAACATTCTTTATTTCTATACTGATTTTCTTATAATGATATACTATTCGATTTTTCTAGATTCTCAAAAAAATGATAAACAATATTTTTTCTTAAGGAGGGATTATAAGCAATTGTAAAAGATTGCATGAGATTGCAAAGGATTGCATGAGATTGCAAAAGATTGCATGAGATTGCAGAGAGAGTGTAGACCAGATTGCAGGAGTAATTAACCCTTCGGACGGCCCCTAATCAGCCATTGAGACAATATGTAGCCAATTAGCGAAGAATTTCCAAAATATTTTTAAAGAAAAAGTAAAGAAATAGTGATAATAGCAGACAATTGTGAAAAAATAGTGTATTTAGTGACTTTTTTTCGAAATAGTAGCAAAATAGTGTAATAGCTCGAAAAAAGTGTCCAATAGTGTCAATAGTGTAGTGAGTCCGAGGCCTGGAATTAGGAAATCAAAAGAAGAATCTCGAAAGAAGTATTTCTGAGGTCCATTAAGCTAGCATCTCCACAATCGAATTTTAGAATTTTTCATAGCTCAGAATTCTGGGCTTTTTTAGGGCTTTTTTAGGCCCCAATTAAAACCCCAAGTAAAAATCAACCACTTAGCACAACGCAGATACGACTTTCTAAAAAAATAATCGTTTTGAGAATTTTACAATGTGGATAGAGTATCTGCATTTTGGGCTCCTCGAAAATGCCCAAAAATCGGAGTGGGTATTTTTGAGGAGCTCAAAAATCAGAGATTCTATCCACACTATAAAATTCCCAAAAAGATTATTTTTTTAGAAAGTCTCATCTGCGAGGTACCAAGGGTTTGATTTTTAATGTTAAGGGTTGGAGCCCAAAAATCGGAGTGGGTATTTTCGAGGAGCCCAAAAATCAGAGACTCTATTTCGAATACAGTTGTTGCATTTGAAGATGTGACATTGTCAGATGACAGTGTTCTATTTATAGTCGTTTCGAATACATTTGTTGCATTTAAAGATGTGGCATATTCAGATGATTGTGTTCCATTTATAGTCGTTTCCAATACAATTTTTGAATTTGTCGTTATTTCAGATGAAACCACTACATTTACTGTCGCTTCGTATGTTTCATTTATTGTTGTTTCAGATAAAATTGTTGCATTTGTAGTTGCTTCATTGTCAAAAGTATGTATTGAATTATTTATTTCACGAGTTTCACGAAAACGATTTCCACGGTTCAACGTTTTTGAAGAAAAGTCCTAGAAATTAAAAATATCCGGACATTACATTTCCTTTAAAAATGTTGGACGCTTAGAATTATAATATACCTATAGACAGTAACATATTGATCCCAAATTAAACAAGTTTTTATAATTATCAACACCATTGAGACAGACTCTCTTATCTCGACTCATTCCCCACGTTCGTTATTTTTGAAAGCAGGTTATTTTTCAAATGTTTAATAATTCAAATACTTTATTTTGATAAAAAGAAACCAAACCTTGCTTGTCTTCCTCTGTTTTGATAATCTTTCGCCATTCGAGTGTTCCAGTGGTTACCCAACATCCAGTGTAAAATGTAGTCACTAAAAAAAATGTAATAACATATTTCAATTTCATTTCTTGTGGGAAAAGAAGCCAAAAACATTGCAAACTAGTTGCATGGTTAATTTTACACATATACCCACTAATAATAATGAAATCAAGATTTATACCAAAAATAATAATTAATGTTATTGTAGAGAAAAGGTATACTTAAGTTTCTTAGATCTGTTATATATTACCAAGAAAAACTAAGCATGAAGTCCTCCGAAAAAACAGCATTCGCCATTCTCTCATTTTATAAAACTAATGCTGTAACGGCTTCAAACAAAATTGATTTGTGAACTACTCTTATAAAAGTCTAATAAATTCTTTATCATTCGTGTTAATTAATTATATCAATTACGTTTTTTAAAGCAATAACGTCAAAATTTATTCGAACGGTCATTTCACAAACATTCAGGGAAAAATCTCTACAATTTCTAAAAATCCAATACCTATTTTTTATGCAAGATATGTAATATAAATCTTACATTATCGCAGTTAAAAACCAATAAAATTTATTTTAACAAACATTTTTGAACTGTACTTTTGCAAAAGTCAAAGCAAAAAATTTCATTTTTCAAGCTCTGCTTCTAATTGAAAATATACATTCTATTTTATAAATATATTTTTCTTTAATTAATATATATTAATAATAATAATATAGTATGATGAGCAAATTACAACAAATAAATAACAAAGTCTCTATACAAGCTTCTTGTCTGCTTTTCATGCGCATCTTCTAGATGCATCGTCACTAAGTCTCGTAAATGACGTAAATGTTCTTTTTGCTGAAACCATTGCTCGCGATCTCGTACAGGGATCTCAATAGGACCCTCCCCTTGCGTAATTATGCGCACACCCGAATTCTTGTACGTGTACGTCCCAATCGTCCTGATCCTTATCCACGAATGCTCGCATAATAGATTTTAGATCCCTATTCATACACTTCGCCAGATTAGCTTGAGGGTGGTATGCTGGACTCTTGGAATGATGATGACCATGAAACTGCATTATCTCCGCCATGATTTTCTTGACGAACGCAGTTCCTTTATCTTATAATTAACCTCAGGTTTCCTCCATCGCGAGATTATTGGGTCCTCAAGGACGGCACGCACGGTTTTGTCATTGGCCGCACGAAGGAGCTTACAGTCAATCCACTTAGAAAAGTAATCATGGAAGATAATAATATACTTGTTACCCGCCCTACTTCGCGTATACGGCCCCATACAATCCATGGACACCAGTGCCCATGGCTGATTAACGACTCTCCTTCCCATCAACCCGGGAGGGACTCGTTGAGAAACCTTCGTACATTGACATGTATCATACGCTCTAACAAACCGCACAACATGGATTTTCCATGATTGAATCGATTAGAGGATTTGGCCTGAAGGAGTACAACCGAACTTTAACAATTTTCCAGACACGGTACTTCTTTGGATACTTCTGCTCATCTTTCAATCGACTGCGATACCATGAGTCCTCGACTTCTCTTGCTGCACAAGCTGCAATATTCACATCGTCTTTTCACATGCGGGAGAGCGCATCCGGTACATGGTTTAGTGCACATTTACGATGAACTATGGTAAACTGATACTCAAGTAGCTCAAGCGACCAACGGGCTAGCCTTTCTGTCGGGTTTTGCAAATTATGGAGCCTTCGTAAGCTGGAGTGATCCGTAATCACGGTAAACTTCAATCCCTCTAATTAATGTTCGGCATCTGACAACGTACGACTCGCGAATGCTATTACCCGTTCCTCACCTTCAATAACCTGCGTGAGAACAGCACCAAGGCCGTAACTTCTCGCTTCTGTCTGCAAAACGAACGGAAACTCATAATCTGGGCACGCTAAAACTGGGGCAGCAGTTAGAGCCTCTTTGATCACCGCAAATGCTACCTCTCCATCCTCAGCCCACTTCCAAACGCGATCCTTTCTCAAAAGCCGAGTCAGGGGTTCCGTAAGTGTGGCAAACCATCTAGTCATGCCCAAAAATCTCCGCAATTGTTTATTATTGCGAGGTGCCGGATAGTTCAGTATCGAAGCGACGCGCTCAGCATCTGGTTGTAAACTGCGCTCATTTACGCCGACGGAGGAACTGGCAAATCAGGGCATACAATGTCAACGCCTTGGTAGTGACTCTTGCAACAAAATTTGCTATTTAAAAGTGCAAAAGAAGTTACAGTCTGCCCCAATTTTTTCAGCGTTACTAGTTGGTTCGCAACTTAAGGGCACAGCGTTACAAACCCATCATTTAGATCTATTGGGTAAATACGATCTTGCTCTCGATACGCTTACTCATGGTTTGCTCCTTCAAAGGAAAGAATTTCAAACAGCCATTATGTCCTGGCTACTGTCCCATCCTCAGAAAAACATGTTTTTGATTAAGATAAATAGAGTGCTTTATTCAAAGAACATGGCGGGCATCATAATTTTTTTCAAACCTCAAAATCTTCAGTGTCCGGGAAGTCCCAAACTCTTGGAGGAGATAGTTTATCAAGAGAGAGAACTAGTAAAAAACCATCTGCGCAGATAACATCGAATCGAGGAAGTTTCCATCAGCTTTCCATGAGCTTCTTTCAGCTCAGATCAAAGAAAAACGAATCAAGGAGGGCATGGGAGATCCCAGAAGTTCAGAAATATTTCGAAATCATCAGGGGCTGGTAGAGGAAAAAATTTAAAAAATTTCTGACTCGCAGGATCAAAGAGAATTTCAAAGCGAACAATTGAGACACTTCACAAAAAGGTGGGTCAGTCTCAGGGCTTCAGATTTGATAATCAGTGTTCTGAAAGGGTATTCCATTCCTTTCGTAAAGAAACCCCCGACAATTCCATTTTCAGACAGTCTTTGCACACGATTAGAAACGAGACCATCAATCGACATGGACAGGGAATTGACAGAGTTCAAGTCGGGAATTCTACAGAGGACGAAGGTTCCGTCTGGATTCCTGTCGACCATTTTCTAAGTCCCAAAATCAGATGGTTCCCTGATACCGGTTTTTAATCTCAAACGTTTGAACGAGTATCTACGACTAAAAAAATGTATAATCATAACCCACTCGAAAATTCCGGGTTTCCTTCAGGAAGAAGACTTCTTAGTCAAAATAAATCTATCGCAAGCTTACTTACATGTCCCCATAAAAGAGGCTCACAGGCGATATCGGGTTATGTACTACTGGAAAGAAATATACTGCTGGACGGTATTGCCTTTTGGCCTCTGGAGCGCTCCTCTATCCTTCTCAAGAGTGTCAAATTGGTTAGCAGGTCAACTGAGATGAAGAGTGATGAGAGTTTTGGTCTACTTAGACGATTTTCTTTTGACGAACTAACACGAGCACCTTCTAATTCAACAGGTAAAGGAAGCAATACATTTTCCCGACTTCATGGGATGAAAAATAAATTTTCCAAAATCAATTCTAGTGCCAAGTCGACAGTTAGAGTATCTGGGCATCATGCGGAATGAGCTTCTGTGGTGTTAAATAATACAAAATATGATTTAATAAACTGCTTTCCTTTTTCGGTCAAATAACTCATCAAAGACATTAAGTTTCTGGGCTTTAATTTGTCAAATCCAACACAATATGGTTAGCTATAAATTAATATGATTGGTTTAAAATTCATCTTTTTTGACTGAAAGTTAATTATTTTCATTTAAAAAGTCTACTTTTATAGTTTTGGTTCCGAATTCACCTGTTTCAGTTAAAAAATCTTCTATTTGGTTGAAAAATTAATTAATTTGTCAAAATTCAAGTAATTTGTTATAATGTCATATTTTTTTGACTGAAAGTTAATTATTTATATTTAAAAAGTTTAATATTATATTTTTGGTTCAAAACTCATCTCTTTTGGTTGAAACTTTGAGTATTTTGTTGAAAATTATACTATTTTGCTAAAGAGTCATATTTTTGCAGTTAAAATTAATTCTTTTCATTTGAAAAGTGTAATATTATATTTTTGGTTTAAAATTTTACCATTTGATTAAAAATTTAATGAGATTGTTGATAACTCAATTATTTTGATAAAAAGTCATTGTTCTTGGTCGAAAATTCAACTGTTTTGTTGGAAATTCGTCTTTTTGGATAGAAAATCCAGGCTTTCAGATTAATAATTCATCTTTCGTTAGAAGAATAATTTTTTATTCAAAAAATGTATCCTTTATGGTTAAGAGTTAATTCTTTTAATTAAAAAAGTTCACTATTACATTTTTGGTTCAGAATTAATCTCATTTGGTTAAAAATTTCATTATTTGTTTGGAAATTCAACTATTTTGTTCAAAAGTCATCTTTTTTTGTCTTGAAGTTAATTTTTTTATTTGTAAAGTCTACTTTTATATTTTTGGTTTAAAATTCATCTATTGTGGTTGAAAATTAAATTATTTTGTTGAAAATTCAACTATTTTGATAAAAAGTCGTATTTTTTGGTCGAAAATTCAACTGTTTTGTTGAACTTTCGCCGTTTGGGATAGAAAGTTATTCTTCTGATAGAAAAGTTATCTTTTTTGGCTGAAAATTCCTCTTTCTTTGTTTGAATGTTAATTCTTTTTATTTAAAAAGTTTTTAATTTTACATGCAAATATAATTAATATAGAGTTTTCAAATATAATTTTGCTGCAGCTAACCACTTTGATTTTTTTTTATTTCTGACACATTTTTCTTGCATAAGTATTTGTCAAAGTTTAATTAATGAAAAATAAAAAATAAATTACCAGACAAATGTTGCGGAAATGCGGTGGTCAAACACGAAAGAGCGGTAAAACATCAAATTAATTTTTTTCTTAAAATATTAATTTGAGTACATATTGATTCATATAGAAGCTTCAGAGTGAAGTGCTGGATAATTTATAAGAATTTTAAATAATTTAGGATATTTTCAATAATTCCAAGGAATTTTCAAGAGCTTTAAACATTTTCAAGAAATTTCGAAGGATTTTAATGACTTTAAGTGATTTAAACAAAGTTTTAAAAGATTTTAACGAATTTGAAATATCTTAGGGTATATTTGAATGATTTCGATAATTTAAAGTGATTCCAAAAATAACAATATTTTAGGGCATTTTTAAAAATTCCAAGAAATTTTCAACTGCCTTAAAAAGTTTCAAGGTATTTCAAAATAAAAGCATTTCAAAGAATTTTAAAGGATTTTCAATATTTTAGGGCTTTATAAAAAATTCCAAGGAATTTTCAATAGCCCTAAAAAGTTTCAAGTGATTTCAAAGGATTTCAAAGGATTTGAAGCATTTTAGGGTATTTTTGAGCTTCCAGAGAATTTTAATGAGTTTTAGAAATTTTCAAGGGATTTTAAAAGATTGTGAAAATTTTGAATTATTTTACGGTTTTTCAAAAGATTCAAAGACATTTCTAAGAGGTTACAAAATTTTCAAGGAATTTCAAAAAATTGTAGGTCATTTTTAAAATTCCATCGAATTTTAAAGAGCTTTATAAAATTTCAGGGGATTCCGAAAGATTAAATAAAATTTGAAATATAGGGTGTTTTAAATTCTTTAAAATAATTTTAATTTTTCTTAAATTTCTTTAAATCATTAAAATCCTTAGAAATTACATGATAATTTTTTTATTTCTTGAAATTTCCTTGGGTTCTTTTAAAATACCCTAAAATATTTCAAATCCTTTAAAATTTTCAAATATTTTTTATAGGTGTTTCAAAAGATTGCAAGGCACTTTCAAGAGATTAAAAAATTTTCAAGGAATTTCCAAAGATTTTAAAGATTTTCGGGGTTTAAAAAAATTTCAAAAGATTTTAAAGAATTTAATATATCGTAGAATGAATTTGTTAATATATTTCAATAATTTGAATTATTTTAAAGGATTTTTAAGATTTTAGGGTATTTAAAAAAATTCCAACGAATTTTCAAAAGGTTAAAAAATATTCAAGGAATTTCAACATATTTTAGAAAATTTGAGATATCTTAGGGTATTTTTGATATAAATCATTTAAATTGATTCCAACGGGTTTTTACGATCTTAGGGTATTTTAAAAGATTTTGAAAAATTCCAACGATTTTACACAAGCTTTAATTTTTTTTAATTTAAACAGATTTTAAAGGATTTTAAATATCTTACAATAATTTAAAAAATTCGAACAAAGTTTGAGTAGATTTCAATGATTTGAAGTAATTTATAAGAATTTTAAATAATTTAGGATATTTTCAATAATTCCAAGGAATTTTCAAGAGCTTTAAACATTTTCAACATGTAGAATTAAGATAAAAAGTTAAATTTGCTGTGTTACTTTTTTTTATTTTTCATATCAATGGTTGAAAAATGAGAAAAATTTTTGAAAATTTGGTTATTCAGATCCCTGTGCTATTTATATCCCTATTCTGGAAGCTTTTCATTCAGTCTGATTTTCTTCGGGAGTGCCCCAAACTGAAGCATGAAGAATTAAGATGAAAAGTAAAATCTTCTATGTTAAATTTTTCATTTTTTACATCAATGGTTGAAAAATGAGAAAAATTTGGAAAATTTCGTTACTGTGGCCCCTATGCTATTTATACCCCTATACTGGAAGCTTTTCATTTAGTCTGATTTTCTTCCGGAAGGACTCAAACTGAAGCATATAGAATTTAGATAAAAAATCAAATTTTCTTTGTCAAATTTTTCATTTTTTACATCAGTGGTTGAAAAATAAGCAAAATTTGGCAAATTTGGTTATTTATACCCCTATCCTAGAAGCATTTTATTTAATCTGATTTTCTTCGGGAATGAATCAAACTGAAGCATTTAGAATCAAGATAAAAAGTAAAATTTGCTGTGTTACTTTTTTTTATTTTTCATATCAATGGTTGAAAAATGAGAAAAATTTGGAAAATTTGGTTATTCAGACCCCTGTGCTTTTTATGCCCTTATGCTAGAAGCTTTTCATTTATTTTGATTTTCTTTGGGGATGTCTCAAATTGAAACATACAGAATTTAGATAAGAAGTAACATTTTCTATGTTACATTTTTCGTTTTTCACATCAGTGGTTAAAAAATAATAAAAATTAGGAAAATTTGGTTATTTATACCCCTCTCCTAGAAGCTTTTCATTTAGTTTGATTTTCTTTGGGTATGGCTGAAACTGAAGCATGTAGAATTAAGATAATAAATGAAAAAGTTACTATGTTACTTTTTTTATTTTTCATATCAATGGTTGAAAAATGATAAAAATTTGGAAAATTTCGTTACATAGACCCCTATGCTGGAAGCTTTTCATTTAGTCTGCTTTTCCTCGGGAATGAAAATTTAGAATTAAGATAAAAAGTTAATTTTGCTGTGTTAATTTTTTTTTTCATATCAATGGTTGAAAAATGAGGAAACTTTGGTTATTTAGACCCCTACGCTATTTATACCCCTATGCTACAAGCTTTCCATTTAGTTTGATTTTCTTCGAGAATTACTCAAATTGAAGCATATAACATTTAAATAAAAAGTAAAATTTTCTATGTTACATTTTTCATTTTTTACATCAGTGGTTAAAAAATAAGAAAAATTAAGAAAATTTGGTTATTTATACCCCTATACTAGAAGCTTTTCGTTTAGTCTGATTTTCTTCGGGAATGACTCAAACTGAAGCATGTAGAATTAGCTCTATCTCCTGTTCTCGCATTTAGATCTCCCGCTATTATAAGCCTAATATCTTCATTATTTTGTTCCACCATTTCTTCCATCTCCTCTGATTTCTCCTACTTATCCCCGATCACATAAAACCCCACTACCATTTACTTCTCTCCTCTAATATTTACGTCTTCTACTATTATTCTTTCTTTTTTCTCTTTTCTTTCTTTCTTATCCTTTCCTGTTATGCATTCGTTCGTTACTCCCATCAACATTCCTCCTATTGCTCTGGCTCTTCTATTTTTCCTCTTCGCATTTCGAACTTGCCATTTTCAACCTCTTGTCAACCTTCCCCTTACTCTTCTTCATTTCTTCTCATCTAACCACGTCTCTATTACTACTACTCCATCCCATTATGCCAAATTTATCATAGACTTCCTATCCTTCCTCTTCAATCCTGCTATATTTCAGTGTTTCCATTTCTTTAGTTTCACTAGTACCAGTTCATCTCCTCTTCGCGTTTCCTTTTCCACACTTAGCATTTCCTCTATCTCTACATTAGCATATATTTTTTTAGCACATCCTCCACTCTTTCCCTCAATTCCTTCCCTGCTAATCTTAAATCTTAGCTAATCCTGGTTTTCTAATCTTTGTTCTAAAGTCTGCATCCATTTTTCCAAATTTTGCTTGACTTCTTACTATCATCGCATGCCTTTTCTAAGTTCGGCCATTTGTTTCTAATCTTTTGTTTTATTTCCTCTACTCTTTCTTCCTGCCTTTTCTCGTTTATCTGTGTCTCCTCTATCATCATTTGCCTTAATTCCGCTACCTTGAACTTTTCAATTTCCATTGGCGTTGATCGTACTTCCATCATGTTCTCACTACTTCCTCTTTCCGCCCTAATACCTATTCCTATTCATGAATGGTTGGATTGAGCCAAAACTATCCGCCCTGAATCTCTCCCTCTCTACCGTTTTTCTATATGGACACCTATTCTTTGTCTCACTTTTCGTCGTGTTAAATAGTTCCTCGCAGGAACCCATCAAAATAATTCGAAGCAACCTCTGTTCGTATCGTCTTACGTAACTTGCGTAGCTTCTGTCTACATGGCGCTGCCTCGCCTTGCTAATCGTACCTTCTTCCGTGCTTCTCTCTTCCTGTCCTTTCCTGTTGCCGCTACTCGGCTAGACCTATCTTCCCACCTTGCTCCTCAGGCTAAACAACCTAACCTCTCATTACACCCTAAATAGTCTCAAACTAACAAAACATCACACATATCTTCACTTTAATTCTTTTTAGTATACAGGCTCTCACTCCTAAACCCCTATAACACACTTCTCCCACCAACTCACCTCAAATTCCACTGCAAATTCACTACAATTAGCACTACTCTATTACCGCTTGTAGAAACAGATGATCCAAATATTATAAATGAGCATAACTTCCTCAATCTTGAATAAAGGTTATTGATATTAAAGATTGATCGATTTGCCCCGAATCAGGGAATCTTTTCCGTTCTTGCATTAATTTTGAATTATGTTCGTGAAAAAAGTTTTACTATAAAAAACCGTGTTTTCAAATATTATGCATTACCATAGCTCCCTACTCTTCAATAAAATGTATTGATATTATAGGACAATCGATTTGTCTCGAATCAACACATCTTTTCTGTTCTTGTATCAACTTTGAATTATATTAATAAAAAAAGCCTTACTTTGAAAACCCGATTCTTCGAATGTATAAATTACCATAACTTCCCTACTTCTTAATAAAATTTATCAATATTATAGGTTTATCTATTCGTCTCGAACCAAGCAATCTTTTATATTCCTGCATCAACTTTGAATTATGCTGATGAAATAGTTTTACTATAAAAAAGCGGATTGTTAAAATATTATCGAGTGCTGAAAAAGATGCATGATTCATTTCTTATAATCCTTTGGTCAGTTTAAAGATATAAGTAGTGAAAATAAGCCCTTCCAATTTCATGAACTTATCTGCAACCATTTCCAAGTTATCGTGTTCACAAAAAAGTGTGACGTCCTCACTCACACATCCGGACAATTGCTTAGAGCATTGTATCAAACTTTTTTCAATCAGGGAAGGTTTAAATGAATGAATTAAATAATTTCAGAGAATGTTATCATCACAAAACTTCCTCTATGAGAAAGCAAAAAACTGATAAATAGCTCATAAGCATATTAGCAAGAATTTCTCGAATTTTGCACCTCGACTTCAACTCACAGCATAACCTAGGAAAGTTGTAGCAAAAGTTTACAATTTATAGAATGCAATCTTCAAAATCTTATCTCTAATTCAAACCAATTTAACATGACTTTTTTGCGAAGCATGTAACCATCTAGCTTCAGTTGGGTGAGGCAGCGAAGCTGACGGTCAGCGATGATTGCGGACTGAAACTCGACGCAGATACACTTGGAAATTTTCTTGTCATATATCGGAAATCCGTGAAGATTTTTCAAATTTTATTGGCCTGAAGTAAAGATAAGGTGTCAGAGATTGCTTCCTAAAACTTAAGGACGTCTAAATTTATTTGTGACTGAATGATCGTGTTTCAAAGTCATTTATGATTTTTAGTATTGCTCGCGCTAGCCAGACTTTCCTACTACTACTAGTAGGTCATGTCACGAGTTGAAGTCGAGGTAAAAAATTCAAGAAATTCTTGCATTTTTGTTTCGAACTCCTCATTTGGTATATTCTCTGCGAAAGATAAAAAATATGTCCATTAGGGGTCATTCTACATAGAAGTTCATAACCTTTTGCTAGTCAAGCTTTTGAAAAGTTTTCCTGCGAAAATTTCTCTCCTTTTCTCAGTCTGACCTCTCAATATTGCCACTGATTTATGAAAAACTATTTTCAAAAAATGATAATCATCTTTTTCATGTTGCAGAATTCAGTTCGCAGTTCGACTGTTTGCCTAATGGCAAACCTATTTCTGGTATTCCTCGTGGCGGCCCTCCTTCCATTTCTGGAATACATAATTCAACTGAGAGGTCTCTTTTTCCTGACGAGCATCCTGTTTGTGACAGGTCCAGATCTCCTTCTGGCAGGCCCATGGTTTCTCCTGGCAGGCCCATGGCACCTCCTGGCAGGACCGTGGGTTCTCCTGGCAGGTCCATGGCTTGTCCTTCCAGGTTTATAGCTCCACCCAAAAGGCTGACTTCTCCTGATGGAGTTGGTTGTGGACTTGAAAAACTTAAATTCATTCGACTTGTTCCTGAAAAGAATCCGCAGCGGATATTCAAACTTCAAAGGTACACTTTTCCCGTCAATACGACACTACAAATGAGAATAACTAATAACATTTATGAGCCCATGCCAATCAACGAACAAATTGTTATATCAACATCGGGTGGTGACATCTTTGCAATATTGGAAAGATATAATGGTCTTGCTGGAATCTATTCACGCATTCGTTATTCCAGTATAAGAGTAAAAATGAACATGTTAAGCGGCATGATTACCGGATCGACCCGACAAGAAATCAACAAAATTCCAAAAGGTGACCGCCGCTTAATCATAGGCCATTTTCAAGTCTTTTTCAATTCTTCACACAATTAATTAAACAAAAAATGTAAAACTAAAATATGATTTCTGCGATTTGGAGTCGAATCAATATGTTTGATGTAACTGGTCATTATATCAAAAGGTCAGTTTTTCACGGATCACGATGCTTTAATCTTTCGTCCATGCCCCTAGTTTTTGGACCTTGCTCTTTAAATATCGATGAGTAAAAAATCCACGTAATGAAATAGTAGTTGGACATTTCACTGATTATTTTATGATTTCAGACACATTCGCTGATCAGTTCAGTAACAATAAGATAAACCATTTTTTAGAAATAACCTTAAAACTTAACAGTTACTGCATAAAAATATACTTCAACTCGTATAATAAAGATCATACTTATCGGGTGTTTTAATACATAACAGACGAATTTTGAAAGTGTGGTAATCTCGGAAGTTAATTATCGCTTGAAATTTCATTGAAATTCATAAAAACCCTTTGGAATCTCATAACACCTGTCAAATTTATTAGAAATCCCGTAAAAATTATCTGCGATGCAAAAAATCTGTCGAATTCAACTATATGAATTCAAGAAATCAATCTTGGCCAAGTCATTTGAAGAAACATAATTCAACTTCTTTGGTGAAAAATCATGTCTTTTGCCGACGATTCGTCTTTTTCGGTAGAAAATGGACCTTCTGGGTGAAAAATTCACATTCCTTATTGAAATTAAGTGATCCGGTTTAAAATTATCTAAGGATGTGTAAGATCAACAGTTTTGTTAAAAAGTCTATTCTGGACAAAAGTTCGCCACATATTCTGAGGATTTGTCTTTTTAGATTGGAATATCGACAACTACCTCGGGTAGAAAATTTAACTACTTGGTTGACAATCAACATTTTTGTTGAAAATTTGTATTTTTTGTTGAAAATTCAACTATTTTGTTCAAAAAAAATCATTTTTGTTTAAAAATTTGCGCGAGTCTAGTCTAGGCGGTGTGATCCAACATAATTTTATATAATCCAGAGAAATCCTATGTAATCCAAGGTAATCTTAAATACTCAATAAAAATTCGATATTTTTCGTTTCAATCATTGTATTTCAAATTCGTTGAGAATGTTTTCGTGATATGACGATATGGAATTACAAAAGAAGTTTTGAACTAATTACCTTGTATTTCTCGTTATCATTGATAAACACGTGCGGATAAAATTACCTCATTGAACTCATTCAATCTACTGTATAATTTTATACACATGATTTTTCCGTTAATTGTTTTTTAAGGTCATGTAGAAAATTTTGATGATGAGCTCAAACTTTAAAGCAATTTCCAATTCAAAATATGTCTAAATTATATTTATATTACTTCAAAAGCTTTATTCAACTTCAATTTATAGTTGCACTTCACATGTACATTAAATTTTATCTGTTTTTGAAGAGAAGAATATAAGAATATTTATTGTTAGTCATCCAAAGAACGTACTTTTTGAAATTTTTATTTTGAACAGTTGCTTGAATTTTACTGAAAAACATTCGAGCTGAGAATAATTTTAGTCTGTTTGTATTGAACAATATTAAATACGGAAACAGTATTTATGTTGTGTAAACAGATGTATTGACCGCGACAAGTTTTTCACCTATCGGCCGTGTTCCAATCCCATATTTTAAGTCTTTTCGAAAATATCCAGCTCTAGCTAAAAACTTGTTAAAATTTGAAAATTTTCGAAAGTTAACTCAATTTTTCACCTCAATTCCCTGTTTAAAGTCAGAATTTCAATACGTTTCGAAAATTTCGAGTTTGAACAAAGAATATTTTGAAATTTGAAAATTCACTGTTTCAGTCAGAACTGATTTAAATTTGCAAATTGCCTTTCCAAAGTCAGAACGATAACTCCATTCCTCTTCCTAGAACTGTAGAGGCGCCTTTGCTGTGATACAAGTTAATTTAGGTGATGTTTAGTCCCGACAGGTTGCTCCTATCCCTGGCCGGCGATCCTAAAGGATAGCCTATCCTAAATAATCACTTAGTGTGCTCCTCATCGAACCGCCTGCACAGGAAAGACACTGTTGCCAAAGACTTAGAGCGTATTTGAATACTAGATTATAAAGAGAGAGATAGAGAGAGAAAGAGAGAAAAATAAAAGAATACAGTTATTAAATTGCATTTATCAGTGAATAATTGGAAAAAAATGGAAAATAACAAAAATAATTCAGCCAAGGCTTGGAAATTTTAAGTATGTGTTGCCAATAAATAGCTAAAGGCATTTTTATATTTTTTTAATACTAAAATTTATATTATAAGATAGTTCAGATCTCAGGGATCACTTTGTAAATATAGCTAGAATAGCGTTTGGTGAATAAACACCTGTATCTAAAACGATAATCTTATTCCTTTCTCCATGCGAAACCATTATTATGAAAGAAAATTACTTAAACAATTACAATATTGTTCATAAAGTTAACTTATTGTAATCCGGCAGTTACACTATATTACTTGGAATGCTTCGGCAAAAATGGAACCAGCGAATGGAAGAAGCAATCCTAGCGTTTCAGTTAGCCCGAAACAAACCCTTGACGAAGTACCTCCGGAATTCAATTTTTCCGTCCCCTTTTATAAAATAAATGACTTATTTAAGGTACGGCGCAACAAGCATTCGAAGCGGGATGCAAAATAAGCAAAGACTTTGTTTACTATATAAAAATAGGAGAACCGAAAGTTGACAAAATGGGAGCGAAGCATAACGCAGCATGAAGGATTTTAAAAGAGTTAACAGAAATTAATAGTTTTAATGAAGGAGATACAAGTATTAAAAAATCAAATTAAGTAAGTGGATACACTCATGCGAAAGATGTTTCGGAAGGGGACACATAGCAAAAAATTGCTACCGACCCAAACGAAACCGCAAATATATAGAATAAACCAAAATTCATTTCTTTTAATACGTGCAAATTTCTATCCGGCTCAACGTATGTATATAAAAAAACAAGCGAAAAACGTGAAAAAAAGGTTTTAGTAATCAACGTAAGTTATCTTCATTTAAATCATATATTTAATGTTTAAATTTCTACTCAGACTCAATGTATGTGCATGTGAAAATCTGCGAGAAAAGAAAAGTAAAACGAAAAAAACTTATAAAACGAATTGACAATAAGAGACCACATCTTTTCCTTTTTCATTCCAATTACAAAAACTAGGTTAAGCTCCGACGATGAGCTCCGTCATGTCCTGTGACGTATTATAACTATATTATTCATACTTATATTATTGATAATCGCTATATTTATACTTATAATTTATATTATTAATTATGATAGAAAAGGATTATGTTATCATAAAAATGCTCAAACTCGTGCATATTCATTTTTATCTATCATCTATAAAATATTAACATTCCTATTCATTTAGCACAAGCTTAACTATTTTTAGCTGAAAGTTCATTCTATTAAATTTTATGGTTAAGAATTCATTTTTTTCAATTATTTAGTTCAAAATATAATTATTTAGTTGAAAATTAAACAATTTTGTTAAAACGTCATACTTATAGGTCTTTTGAATTGTTATTTTTGGCTTCAAAATTCAACAATTTGTTCGAAATTTTTTTTCATTCTTGACTAACTAATTTTTTTAAATTGAAAATTAAACTTTTTTGTTGAAAATTCATATTTTTGGTTTGAAAATTCAGCTTTGTGTATAGAAATTTCACCTTTTTTTGTAAAAAATGCAATTTTCTGGTTGTTTATTTATAATAACTATTATATTTCTTATTTTTGAAACTTTTTTTAACTATGTATTTTTTGTCATTTTTCCGCACTTAAATTCCAACTGAATTATTAGAACCCAATAAAAAAATCCAACTATTTTTGGTTGAAAGAAAGTTCATTCATCTTGGTGAAAGAGTATGCAATTTTTATTATTTGGTTCAAAATTGAATTATTTTGTTGAAAATTCAACAATTTTCTTGAAAATTCATACTTCTTCGTTGAAAATTCAACTGTTTTGTTGAAAAGTCGTCTTTTTGGCATGACAATTCAAAAGTTTGATAAAATTTTTTTTCTTTTTTAAATAATTTTTTTTTTTATTGAAAATTAAACTGTTTTCTTGGACATTCATCTTTTTGGTTTGATAATGTATCAATCTGTTTCTGTAGAATTTTAATTTTTTGTTGTTAAAAATGGAACTGCCTGGTTAAGAATGGATCTATTCTAGTTCAAAATTCATTCTTTTTATGTAAAAAGTCTACTATTCAGTTGAATTTTTTTTTTTAATCCAACTATTTTGTTAAAAAGTCATATTTTTTGGTCGAAAATGCTGCTTTGTTGAATATTCGTCTTTTTAAATAGAAAAATCGTCCTTTTGGTTAAAAATTCGACTATTTTGTTAAAGAGTCACTATTTTGGGTTGAAAATACGTATTTTTTGGAATAAAATCAATTTTTTTGTTAAAAATGCAATTGTTTAGTTGAAAATTAATCTATTTCAGATGAGAATTCAAGTATTTTGTTAAAATTTTGTCTTTGTAGGTTAAATCCAATTGCTTTTTATTATAATTACAATCTCTTTTGTTGAAATATCAACTATTACATTTTTCGTTAAAAATTCATTTTTTTATATTAAAAATTAAAAAAAAAATCAACTCCTTGGTTTAAAGTTTAACTACTTTCTTAAAAGTTCATTTTTTTGGTTGAATATTAATAATTTTGTTGAAAATTCGTCTTTCTGGTAGAAAATCCAACTATTTGGTTAAAAATTAATGTTATATAATTGTAGTTGCAAATCATCTCCTTGGTTGAAAATTCAAAAGTTTGGTTGATTTTATTTGTCTTTCTTGCCTGAAAAATTTTTCTTAGTTAAAAATTTGTCTTTTTTTGGTTAACGATTCATCATTTTAATTGAAAATTTCTCTCTTTAGCTGAAAACTGAACTTTTTTGTTGAAAATTAGTTTTTTTTATAGAGAATAATATTTGTAACTGATAATTTGATTAATTCAGTTGAATATCCTATAATTTTAATTGGAAATCATCACTTTTGTTAACAATTTTTTTTCAACTGAAAAGTTCACTGTTTAATTTTGGGTTGAAAATTGATATTTATTTGTAAAAAATTATTTTTTTATATAGGAAGCAAATCTTCTTGGTTAAAATTTATAACTTTTTAATATTATTTTTCGTTAGGAAATTCAACTTCTGGGTGAAAACTTGAACAACTTTGTTCAAAATTGATTTTTTGCTGAAAAATTCAATTATTTTGTTGAAGATTCGTAACTTTTCCTGCAAGAATAAACTATTTTTTGAAAATTCGTCTTTTTGGTAAAAAATTGGACTATTCTGTTGAAAATTAATTTTTTTGACTAAAAATCAAACTTTTCGTTGTTTGTAACAAAATAGTAATTTTTAGTTTAAAATTCGTATTTTCTGGTGAGAAATTAAATCTTCCTTGTTGAAAGTTTGTCTTTTTGGTTGAGAATTCATTATTGTAGCTTAAACATTCAACTGTTTAGTAAACATTCAAATATTTTGTTTAGAACTTAATTATTTTTGTTATAAATTAACTTTTTCATCTTAAATTTCAACTGTTCAATTATTGGCTGAAAATTTATCCGTTTTAGTTAACGATTCATCTTGTTTAGCGGAAAATTATTTTCTTTGTTAAAACGTTATATTTTCAGTTGACAGTTTAACTGTTTGGTTAATAGTGAAACTCCTTTGTTACAAATTGATTTTTTGGACGATAATTTATCATTTGAATTAAAAATTCATCTCTTTGGTTGAAAATATAACTATTTTGTTAGTTTTTTTTTTATTGCAGAATAATTATTTAACTAAAAATTGAACTATTCGAGTTCAAAATGCAAACATTTTGTTGAAGATTCTTTTTTTTTTGTCAAAAATAAATTTCTTTTAATTGAAAATTTCACTATTCCATTTTTGCTTCGAAATTTATATTTTTTAGTTAAAAATTCATGTATTCTGTTGGAATGTTATCTTTTTGTAAAAAACATGAATCTTTTGATTGGAAATTCTGCCATTTATTCAAGAATTTATCTCTCTCTTTGAAAATGGAATAACATTATATTTAAAAATAATCCTGTTGATATCATGAAACGTTTTCGTGAAAGGCATATTTAAATAGTTGAATTTTCCAAAAAGATGCCTTTTTAGCCAAAAAATTTGATTCAACATCAAAAAAGACAAATTTTCAACAACATAGATGAATTTTTATCTGAAAAAGATAAAGAGCAGTAGTAATATTCTTTCTTTAAGAAAAAGGTGTTTCACGAAAATCTCAAATGAATTGTTGTCGCTTTTTCTCAATGTCAAATGGGTAATTTGAAAAATTCGATGGAAGGACAATTTTTAACAAAATAGTTAAATTTTCAACCAAATTGATAAATCTTTGATAAATAAGATTGAGACCTCAACTAAATATGTGATAATTGATATTTCCACCAAAACATATTTTAATTTTCAATATAAAACTGTAAAATTAAACCAAAATATAAGAATTTTCAACAAAAGAATTGAATTTGCGCCCAAGAAATATTTTTCAATCAATATAGGAAAAAGAAATCTGATCCAAATGTTGAGTTTTCAAGTCATAAAGGCGAATTAAAAAAAAAGTTGAATTAACAACATAAAAATATGCATTTTCTACCAAAATAATTGCACTTTTGGCTGAAAAGGCGATTTTTCAACAAAATGAGTAAATTTTTAACTGATGAAGATCCATTCTATAACAAAAATGGAACAGCTTTATTTTCAGTAAAAAAAAAATTTTCAAAACCAAAAATTTGCAGTTAAATTGGTTAAATTTTTAACCAAACAAATTAACTTTTAACTAACATGATACATCTAAAATATAGAAAATAAATTTTTGATCAAATACACAGTTGAGATTTCAATCCAGAAGATGAATTTTCCACCAAAAAATATAAATTTTCAACAAAATAGGCGAATTTTCAACTAAAACCGATAAATTAAAAAAAAAGAATAAATTAATTTTAAGTTAGAGAAATACGTTTTTCACCAAATACAGTAAATGCTCAACAAAAAAGTTTGATTTTCAATCATCAGATGAAATTTCAACCAAAAGATTAAATATGAAATCAAAATGAAAAAAATGTCGACGAAAAATGAAATAATTAAATTTTTAATAAGTGAAATTAATTTTCAATAAAAAAACTAATTTTCAACGGAAGAAATGAAATATAAACCAACAAGATTAATTGTGTACCTTGAAAGAATATTTTTTAACAAAATATACGAATTTTTAACGAAAAAGGTTAATTTTATACTAAAAAAAGACACATTTTTAAGAAAATAGATGTATTTTCTATTTAAAAAAATTAAGTTTCAACAAAGATTAAAATATTTTAATTTTCTGTTAGAGAAATAAGTTTTTGAGCAAATAAAATAAATTTCTAACAAAATATATAAATTTTTATTGAAAAAATGAGTTTTCTACCAAAAAGCTTAAATGTCATACAAAAAAAAAAAAAACAGCTGAATATTCAACCCAAAAATATAATTTTTTAACAAAAAAGTTAATTTTCTTCACAAGTTAAATTTTCATAAAAATAGTATAATTTTGACCAAACAGATAAATTTAAAAGAAAAATATGAATTTTTAACAAAAAGTACATTTTTAACCGAATACTTCATTTTTCTACCAAATTATTGAATCCTCCACCAAATCAGATTAATTTAGATAAAACAATTTGCATTTTTAACAAAAAATGATGAATTTTCAACTAAGAAGTTTAATTTAAGTCAAAAAATGAATTTTTAACAAAATACATGAATTTTCAGCTAGAAAATATCAATTTTTGACAAAAATGTAATAGTTACTATAAAATTATAATTGTCTACCAAAAAGTTCAATTTTTCTAAAAATAGTTTATTTTTTAACCCAATATTTAAATTAAAACAAAAATATAAATTTTTCACTAAAAAATTATTTACAACCGAATACTTTAATTTTTTACTAAATTGATGAATCCTACACCAAACCATATTCAATTAGAACCACAGATTTGCGTTTTTAACAAAACAAAAAAATAATAATTTTCAACAAAAGAGTTCAACCTAAAAGATGATTTTTTAACCCGAAAGAATAATTTTCTAAAAATGCAATAATTGAATTTTAACCAAGGATCGATGTGAATCTTCAAAAAATATAAATTTTTAACCAACTCTAGTTCAACTTTCAACCAAGTAGTTGAATTTTCAACTAAAAAAGATGATTTTTTAACCAAATAGTTAAATTTTCATCCAAAAAGATGAATTTTCCAAAAATAAGATTAATATTCTACCAAGAAACACAAATTTTCAAAAAAATACATTAATTTCCAACAAAATTATCCAATTTTAAAATAGCTGAATATTCAACCCGAAAATATAATTTTTTAACAAAAAAGTAAATTTTCTTTACAAGTTAAATTTTCATAAAAATAGTATAAATTTGACCAAACAGATAAATTTAAAAGAAAAATATGAATTTTTAACAAAAAGTACATTTTTAACCGAATACTTCAATTTTCTACCAAATTATTGAATCCTCCACCAAATAAGATTAATTTAGACCAAAAAATTGCATTTTTAACCAAAAAGGATGAATTTTTCAACTGAGAAGTTTAATTTCAGACAAAAAATGAATTTTTAACAAAATACATGAATTTTCAGCTAGAAAATATCAATTTTCAATAAAAAAATCAATTTTTAACCAAAATTCAATAGTTACTTTAAAATTCGATGGAATCTGTTTTATCATCGGAGTTGGTAACGATCGATCATATGTAGATAACTTTCACGAACTGTGAAACTGGAATTCAACAATATCGATCTAAGGTAACTCCTTAAATAAAATAAATTCTTAAAAAGACAAAGTTTCAATGAAATTAATTAATTTTCCTACAAATAGTTGAATTTTCAACGAAATAGTTAAATTTCCAACTAAATAAGAATATAAGTTTTTAACAAAACATTGATATTAGTTAAATTTTCAGTTAAAAAAAAAATTAATTTCGATAAAAAAAAAATAATTTTTAACAAAATAGTTAAATTTTTAATAAAAAAAAGGTTTTTCAATTTGTGAACCAAAAGAATTGATTTTTAACCAAGTAGTTGAACTTTCAATAAAAATAGATGAATTTTCAACAAAAATAGTAATAATTTTTCAAACAAAAAATAAATTTAGAAATCAGTTGAATTCTTAACCAGAAAAGTTGAATTTATAACGAAAAATGTAATAGCTGGTATATTTCAATTTGAAAAAAAGATTTTAAACTAAAAACCGTTAAATTCAACCAAAAAAGACGAAGTTTCAACAAAATAGTTAAATTTTGAATAAAAAAAGGTTTTTCAATTAAAATGATAGATCGTCAACCAAAAAAATGAATTTCCATCCAAATAGTTGATCTTTCAATAAAAATAGGTTAATTTCCAACAAAATAGTTTAATTTTCAAACAAGAAAGATGAATTTTCAACCATAATATTGACATTTTCAACCAAATATTTAGTTCAATTTTTAACTGAAGAATATAAGTTTTTCATCAAATATGGATTAGTTAAATTTTCAGTTAAAAAAAAATATTAAGAAAAAATAATAATAATTTTCAACAAAAGTGTTCAATTTTGAACACTAAAAAGTTTTCAAATGATGAATTATTAATAAAAAAATGAATTTTTAACCAAATAGTTGAATTTTCAACTTACAAAGAAGATTTTCAATCAAATGGTTGAATTTTCAAAACAAAAAATAAATTTAGAAATCAGTTGAATTTTTAACCAGAGAAGTTGAATTTCCAAGAACAAAAGTTCCTCTTCAACCAAGAAAGTTTCTCTATACCAAGGAAGATGAAATTTTAACCAAAAAACATGAATTTTTTACAAAAAATGTAATAGCTGATATATTTCCATATAAAAAAAAAATTAATTTTAAACCAAAAACAGTTAAATTCAACCAAAAAAGACGAATTTTCAACGAAATAGTTGAATTTTAACTGATTGAGAATATAAGTTATCAAGAAAACATGGATTAGTTAAATTTTCAGTTTGAAAAATTTATTTCGACAAAAAAAATAATATTCAACAAAATAGTTCAATTTTGATTTAAAAAAAGGGTTTTCAACTAAAATAATGAATCTTCAACAAAAAAAATGAGTTTTCAACAAAATAGTTGAAATTTCAATAAAAAAGATGAATTTGCAACAAAAATAGTAATAATCTTCCAAACAAAAAATAAATTTTCCTTAAAATCCCTCAAAATCCCTTAAAATATTTGGAATTGATAAGAATCCCTCAAAATTTAATTTATTTTCATTTATTTTCCTCAGCTCTCATAAAAATCTTTGAAATCTTTTTCTGAAATCATACCAAATTCTTTCATTCTCCTTGTCATTTTGTATATCTCTTGAAATCCTTTGAAATTCCTTACAATCGATTGAAATCTTTGGAAAACGTAAAAATCTGTTATCAAAAGGACAAATCATTCAAAAGCCCGTGAATATAATTCAAATTCAAGATATTCATTAACTTTCTCTGAAATCAAATTCAAATTTTCATAAATTATTACTAAAAAAATCATTTTCAAACAATTTATTATTATTAATAATAATATTTCCTTCAAATAATGCTAGAAATTGCGGTTTCTTCGGGAATTTATATTTTTGGCCACTTTTTACTTACAATGAACTAATATTAAATTCAATTTAACAAAAGTAATTGTTCACATTTATTATTATTGTTTATAGGTATCTATTTCTTTATTAATACCACATAATTGCGGTTTTCTCATCAAATTTTTAACTATTTGTCTATTTTTTACTTGGCGAGACTTAATAATTAATTAAATTTAGCATAAATAATTTTCTAAACAAACTATTATTGTTTCTAGCTATCCTCTTTTATATTATCACTAGATAGTTGCTGTTTTTCCTAAAATTTTTAACATTTTATCCTCTTTCCAATTAGAGTAAAGTAATAATTAATTCAAGTTAACAAAAATAATTTGTTAAACAATTATTTATTTTTGTTGATAATGTTCTCTTGGCTTAATGTCAGAAAGTTGCGGTTTTTCTGAAATGTTTCACTTTGCTTTGCCTTTTTAGTTATGAACAAATAATAAATAAACATGAAAGCATTTTTTATCAAATTGGGAAATTAGGTAAAATAATGCACCTAAAAAAAATACAATACTATTTAAAGAGTTATGCTAGTTAAGGTTCAGTTAGTATTTCAGACAAAATCTCAACTTTCTAGCATTATTCAAATTTAATATAAACAATAATAATAATTTATTAGAACAATTAATTTTGTTAACTTCAAATAATTATTTACCTCACTATTTCATTTGAGGCTTGAAAAATTACATGATTTTGTTGAAAATTCATGTATTTTCTTGAAAACTCGTTTTTTTTTCTACAGAAAATTAATTTTTTTAACCGAAAATTCAAACATTTCAGTTAAAATATTATCACTTCAGTGCAAAAATCATCTCTTTTTATACCAATTTCAGCTTTTTTGGTTCCAAATGCAATTGGTGGATTAACGATCTGTATTGATCTACATTCAACTATTTTGTTAAAAAATTAATTTTTTCGTGGTAAAATTTTTGCCTCAGTTACTAATACAGACAAATTTTGAACAAAATACATGAGATTTCAACTATATAGTTGAATTATCAACTGAAAAAATCAACGAATAAGATAAATTTTTTAACTATTTTGATAATTCTTTAACAAAGAAATTAATTTTTAGCAAAAATGTTCAACTTTCAACCAAGTAGTAAGATTTTCAATGGTAAAATGAATTTAGCAACAATAAGATTAATTTTCAACAAAATACAAGATATTTTAACTACAGAAATGAATTTTTAGCTGAAATAAAAATCAATTTTCAAGCAAATAAACTACTTTTCAACCAAAAAAGATGAATTTTTGACCAGAAACAAAATAGTTTAATTTTCTACTAAAAAACACGAATTTGCAACAAAATATTTTAATTTTCAGCCCAGTTCAGTCTTTTACCAAAGAAATAAAATTTTAACTAAAATGAGGAATCTTTATCAAGAACTATTAATTTTGAACAAAGTATTTGAACCAAATATTTAAATTTTTTACCAAAAAATATTATTCGCAAAGAAAAATATAATATTTTCTATTTGAAAGAAAAAAGAGTTCAATTTTAAGCTAAAAACAATTACCTGCAAATATGAATTTTCAAGAAGAAGTTAATCTTCATCCAAATAGTTTAATTTTCTACCACAACAGTTGATTTTTAACCAAAAATCACAATGTTCAAAATAATAGTTAAATTTTCAACAAAATAATTAAATTTTCAATCAAATAATCAAATTTTGAACCAAACGAGATGAGTTATGAACCTAAATGATGAATCTTCAACTGAATTCAATTTTTAGTTTAAAAAATTAATTTTCTGCAAAAGAAGCTAATTTTTAATTAAAATTATGAATCTTCAACCTAAAAAAATGAATCTTTAAAAATTATTTTAACCAAATATGAAATGGTTAAAGTTTGAACCAAAAATGACATGGGTTAATTTTCAGTTAAAAATTGAAATGGTTGAATTTTCAGTTAAAAATTTATGTTTAAACATAAAAACGAGCTTTCAGAAAAATATTTTGTTTTCCAAATCATTGTATATTCAACTAAAAGAGATCAGTTCTCAACCAAAAATGAAATCGTTCAATTTTCAGTTAAAAATATTAAATTTCAAGAAAAAAAGCGAACAAAATTTTCTTTACAATATAGTTCAACTTTTACTTAAGGACTTTAATTTTCAATTCAAATGATGAATCTTTAACTGAAATAGTTGAATATTCAATTGAAAACATTTATCTTTAAATTGAAAAAAAGCAACTAATTTTCGACCTAAAAGATGAATTTTTAACTAAAATGAATAATTTTTTTGATAAAAGTGCTTTTTAATAAATTGTTTGAACTTGCACTTCTTGCACTTTCTACCCATGAAGTAGATTATATTGACAAAATGTGAGCTATTTTTGATCAATTTATCCGTGGGCTGGTTTGAGTAAAAAAAGTTTACTTGCTGCCAAAATACTCAAAGAATATTGCGAAAATTGAAGTTTTGTTTATTGAATGATGAACATTATACCCATTTTTATCGTGGACTTCTCCTCAAAATGATTTATATTGAAAACTACACATTTTATATGGACAAAATTTGAGCTATTTTTGATCAGTTAATCCGTGGGCTGGTTTTAGTAAAAGAAAGTTTACGTTCTGCCAAAATACTCAAAGAATATTGCGAAAATTGGACCTTTGTTTATTGAATATTGAACATTATACACATTTTCATAGCGGACTTATTTTCAAAATGAATAATGTTAAAAACTAGACATTTTATATTGACAAAATGTGAGCTATTTTGGTCAATTCATCCGTAAGCTGGTTTTAGTAAAAGAATGTCTACTTTCTGCCAAAATACACAAAGGATATTGCGAAAATTGGACTTTTATTTATTGAATGATGAACATTATACACATTTTTATGGCGCACTTCTCTTCAAAATAAATTATGTTAAAAACTACGTATTTTATACGGAGAAAATGCGAGCGATTTTTCATCAATTTATCCGTGGGCTGGTTTGAGTAAAAGAAAGTTTACTTGCTGCCAAAATACTCAAAGAATATTGCGAAAATTGAAGTAGTGTTTATTGAATTATGAACATTATACCCTTTTTTAAGGCGGACTTCTCTCTAAAATAAATAATGTTGAAAACTACACATTTTAAATGTAGAAAATGTGAGCGATTTTTCATCAATTTATCCGTTGGCTGGTTTTAGTAAAAGAAAGTTTACTTTCTGCCAAAATACTGAAAGAATATTGGGAAAATTGGACTCTTGTTTATTGAATGATGAACATTATGCACATTTTAATAGCGGACTTTTCTTCAAAATAAATTATGTTAAAAACTACGCATTTGATATGTAGAAAATGTGTGCGATTATTCATCAATTTATCCTTGGGCTGGTCTTCGTGAAAGAAAGTTTACTTTCTGCCAAAATACTCAAAGAATAATTCGAAAATTGGACTTTTGTTTATTGAATAATGAACATTATACCCATTTTTATCGCGGAATTCACTTTAAAATGATTTATATTAAAAACTACACATTTTATATGGACAAAATTTCAGCTATTTTTGATCAATTTATCCGTGGGCTGGTTTTAGTAAAAGAAAGTTTACTTTCTGCCAAAATACCCAAAGAATATTGCGAAAATTGGACTTTTCTTTATTGAATTATGAACATTATACCCATTTTCATGGCGGACTTCTCTGCAAAATAAATTATGTTAAAAACTACACATTTTATATGGAGAAAATGTTTCACGTATGTACAAATTTGATGACTGAAGAAATATGGAACAAAAATTATTTTATAAATGCAAATACTGAATATTTTGAAATACTAAATATTTTCAGTTTTCAATTTTGATATTACATATGATCTGAAACAATAATAATTATCTATCTTGTTTGAATGCAAAATTATTTGTATTCACGAATGTACAACTTTGATGACTGAAGAGATATGGAACAAAAATTATTTCATAAATGCAAATACTGACTATTTTCAAATACTAAATATTTTCAGTTTTCAATTTTTATATTACGTATGACCTGAAACAGTAATAATCATCTATCATGCCTGAATGCGAAATTACTGATGTTCACATATGTACAAATTTGATGACTGAAGAAATATGGAGAAAAAATTATCTTATAAATGCAAATACTAAATATTTTCAATTTTTATATTACATATGATCTGAAACAGTAATACTTATCAGTCTTTTTTGAATGCGATATTATTGGTGTTCACATATGTACTAATTTTATGACTGAAGAAATATAGAACAGCAATTATTTTATAAATGCAAATACTAAATATTTTCAAGTACCAAATATTTTCAGTTTTCAATTTTTATATTACATATGATCTGAAACAGTAATAATTATCTGTCTTTTTTGAGTGCGATATTATTGGTCTTCACTTATGTACTAATTTTATGACTAAGAAATATGGAACAAAAATTATTCTTTAAATGCAAATACTAAATATTTTCAGTTTTCAATTTTTATATTATACATGATCTGAAACAGTAATAATTATATATCTTGTTTGAATGCGAAATTATTGGTGTTCACGTATGCACAAATCTGCTGACTGAAGAAATATGGAACAAAAATTATATTATAAATGCAAATACTAAATATTTTCAGTTTAAAATTTTTATATTACATATGATCTGAAACAATGATAATTATATATCTTGTTTCAATGCGAAATTATTGGTATTCCCGTATGTACAAATTTGATGACTGAAGAAATATGGAACAAAAATTATTTTATAAATGCAAATACTGAATATTTTCAAGTGCTAAATATTTTCAAATACTAAATATTTTCAGTTTTCAATTATTATATTACATATGATCTGAAACAGTAATAATTATCTATTTTGTTTGAATGCGAAATTATTGGTGTTCACGTATGTACAAATTTAATGACTGAAGAAATATGGAACACAAATTATTTTATTAATGCAAATACTGAATATTTTTAAATAATAAATATTTTCAGTTTTCAATTTTTATATTACATATTATCTGAAACAATAATAATTATCTATCTTGTTTGAATGCGAAATTATTAGTGTTCGCGTATGTACAAATTTGATGACTGAAGAAATATGGAATCAATGATTTCAGACCAATTCACTAATCAATCGAGTAACACTAGAATAACACGTGTGAGAGATAACCTCTACATTTAACAGTAACGCGTTGTCATTATTATTTGAATTGAGTAGCTGAAATTATTTCTGGATCAAGTAAACTTTCTATTGCCGCTCCTAAATTAGCACGGTGCAATGGTGCCAACTTCCAAATGTATTTTTTCTATTGAATTAATAAGTACAGACTGGCCCCTGACCGGAAAAACTAAAAATTAGTCTTAAATTTGTAGTACCGGCAAAAAGCAAGACATTTCTCTTCAAAACATTATTCCTCCACTTTTTCTTATCAAATTTTGTTCATTTTTGATTATCCGCACATATTTAAGTACCTTTTTCTTCCTTGTGTTTCATTACTCCCCGCCCCCCTGCCTCTTCCATTTTCTCTTTATTTTCAGCAAGCTTTTACTATAGTTGCGCCCACGCTCTTCAGCAATCTTCCTTACCTTCTTTACTACCACACACCATGTCGGCAATCTGTCTAATCCAAGCCTCCACCCATTGTATCATGTATATTTCTTTTAGTTCATTATGTAAAATTTCGTCTCTTCGATTTTTGATTAGCATTATTGTGAGGATTTTTGCGCTCTCGAGTTGGGAAATTCAAAAATTCATTTATCTCCTTGAGTCATCGATTAGGGTCAGCTGTCACTTTCTTTCCAGCAAGGCGTTTACTGTCCGCGGACCTTCACTTCACTTTCTTCAGGTTGCTCGCAGTTTCTGTGAATTTCCACTACCGAGTACATAATCCTAGGCACTTTACATGTACGAACGTACTCAAGAGAATCACCTTTTATGTTTCTTACTATCTTTCGAGGGTTGCATGGAAAGCCACCCTATATCCGCAGGCCGCAATTTTACATCCACCAGTCCTCACCTAGTACTCCAACCATTTCTTGGAGGCTTCAAATCCTGTGGCCCGGATTCCTACCTCGAAGAATTGCTGCCTGACGTAATAGTCAATCACCGGAAAAGAAGGAAGTGCATGTAGAGAAGATACAGCAGCCAAGCAGACCAGCATGAAGCAGATATCGCTGATCTCTCTTTTCACCGCAGAAATCCCTATAGCTAAGTTTTGCGCTTCTTTCTCTCTCTCTCTCTCTCTTCTCCCCTACTGAGACACCCGTTGGTCCTTGTGCATGCAAGGATTGTTCGCACGTACAGTGCCTTTGTAACTGCGAGCCTGTAAACAGTTTTGTAACGCAGCGTCGAGTAATAGAGAAGCGGAGCGTCTCCGATAAATCGAAAGTTAGGATCTTCATCTTCCTAGGGGCTCAGCCAAGTTTTTGTTTTATATTTTTGTGTTCATCTCCTTAACTGAACCACATTTGTAATTAGGAATTCGTGGAATTCAAGGAATTCATGGAATTCAAGGAATTCATGGAATTCAAGGAATTCATGGAATTCAAGGAAATTATGGAATTCAAGGAATTCATGGAATTCAAGGAATTCATGAAATTCAAGGAATTCAGGAAATTCAAGGAGTTCATGGAATTCAAGCAATTGCTGTAATTCAAGGAATTCTTGGAATTCAGGAAATTCGTGGAATTCAAGGAATTCATTGAATATAAGGAATTCGTGGAATTCAAGGAATTCACGGAATTCAAGCAATTCATGGAATTCAAGCAATTCATGGAATTCGAGGAATTCAAAGAATTAAAGGAACTCATGGAATTCATGAAATTCAAGGAATTCATGAAATTCAAGAAATTCCTGCAATTAGAGGGAATTCATGGAACTCAAGGAATTCATGGAAATCAAGTAATTCAGGGAATTCAAGGATTTCATGGAATTCAAGGAATTCATGGAAATCATGGAATTCATGGTATTCAAATAATTCATGGAATTCAAATTATTCATGAAATTCGAATAATTCAAGGAATTCATGGAATTCAAGGAATTCAAGGAATTCATGGAATTCAAGGAATTCAAGAAATTCATGGAATTCAAGGAATTCAAGTAATTCATGGAATTCAAGGAATTCATGGAATTCATGGAATTCAAGGTATTCGTGGAATTCGAGGAATTCGTGGCATTCAAGGAATTCATGGAATTCAATGAATTCATGGAATTCGTGGAATTCATGGAATTCGTGGAATTCTAGGAATTCATGGAATTCAAGGAATTCATGGAATTCAATGGATTCATTGAATTCAAGGGATTCATGAAATTTAATGTGTTCATGTATTTCAAGGAATTCATGGAATTCACGGAATTCCAGGAGTTCATGAAATTCAAGAAATTCATGCAATTAAAGGAATTCATGGAACTCAAGGAATTCACGGAAATCAAGTAATTCTGGCAATTCAAGGAATTCATGTAATTGAAGGAAATCAAGGAATTCATGGAACTCAAGGAATTCGTGGAATTCAATGAATTCATGTAATTCAAGGATTTCATGGAAATCAAGGAATTCATGGGAAATCAAGGACTTTATGAAATTCAAGGTATTCAAGGAATTCATGGAATACAAGGCATTCATGGAATTCAAGGAATTAATGGAATTCAAGAAATTCATGGAATTCGAGGAATTCATGGAATTCTAGGAATTCATGGAATTCAAGAAACTCATGGAATTCAATGTGTTCATGGATTTCAAGGAATTCATGGAATTCAAGGAATTCATGGAATTAATGGAATTCATGGAATTCAAGGAAGTCAAGGAATTCATTGAATTCAAAGAATTCATGGAATTCAAGGAATTCATGGTGAATTTAATAAATTTTAATTTATACCTCCATCTAGTCTGTATGACGAAAATAATTTTTCTGTATTAGAGGATTTCACTTTGGTCGATGATGTGAATTTCCATTGTTCACAGTATGTGTGATTGGATTTCTCAACGGATCGATAATTACAATTTTCGATGATAAAACAGATTCCTATTTAAAATATTGATTATGTAACACCTTTCTAAAATTAGCGTATATCAGAAAAACAGTATCTTTCTTTTATCTCTCTGTAGCTCTATTGGTTAGAGCACCTGACCGGAAATCAGTTGATATTGTGTTCGAATCCCAGTGGAGCGCGAGGAGAGAGATCCGTTTTTTCTGAATAAATTTGAATGTAATAAATTTTAATTTATACCTTCATCTAGTCTGTATGAAGAAAATAGTTTTTCGGTATTAGAAGATTTAACTTTGGTCGATAATGTAGATTTCCATTATTCGCAGTATGACTGATTGGATTCCTCAACGGATCGATAATTACAATCTCCAATGATAATACTGATTCCTATTTAAAAAATATTGATTGTGTAACACCTTGGTAAAATTAGCGTATATCCGAAAAACAGTATCTTCCTTTGATCTCTCTGTAGATCAATTGGTTAGAGCACCTGACCGGAAATCAGTTGATCTGGTGTTCGAATACCAGTCGAGCGAGAGGAGAGAGATCCTTTTTTTTCTGAATAAATTTGAATTCAATCAATTTTCATTCATACCTCCATCTAGTCTGTATGACGAGAATAATTTTCCTGTATTAGAGGATTTAACTTTGGTGGATAATGTAGATTTCCATTATTCACAGAATGTGAGATTGGATTTCTCAACGGATCGATAATTACAATCTCCGATGATTATTCAGATTCCTTTTTGAAATATTGATTATGTAACACCTTTCTAAAATTAGCTTATATCAGAAAAACAGTATCTTTCTTCGATCTCTCTGTAGCTCAATTGGTTAGAGCACCTGACCGGAAATCAGTTGCTCTGGTGTTCGAATTCCAGTGGAGCGAGAGGAGAGAGATCCTTTTTTTTTGAATAAATTTGAATTTAATCAATTTTAATTTATACCTCTATATAGTCTGTATGACTAAAATAATTGTTTTGTATCAGAGGATTTAACTTTGGTGGATAATGTAAATTTCCATTATTCACAGTATGTGTGATTGGATTTCTCACGGGATCGATAATTACAATCTCCGATGATAATACAGATTCCTATTCAAAATATTGATTGTGTAACACCTTGCTAAAATTAGCGCATAGCAGAAAAACAGTATCCTTCTGTGATCTCTCTGTAGCTCAATTGGTTAGAGCACCTGAACGGAAATGAGTTGATCTGGTGTTCGAATCCCAGTGGCAAAGGAATCCAGCTTCTCCCGCAACTTCTCCAGAGATTCCTTATTCTTCGCATGAGCTTGAACCACAGCATCGCTGTTTTTGGCAATCAGTGATTCAGTATGTTTCTTATACCTGTCAGCATCATCCAAAGTGTTTGTGGTATCGTTTGCCATTTTTTCAGCCTGCTGAGATTGCGCAGCCATGATTCGGGTAACATTTAAGGCACCTTGGACATTACCCTCCTGTAAAAAGGTCGCGTTTTCCTTCAGATTAGTAGCTTGCTCATTAAGACTGTTCGTCTTGTTTTTCAAGGTCTTCAAAGCTACATCATTGATGTTCACCCTCTGCTTGACATTATTCAAGAGTTCATCAGCCCTCAGAAGATTGTCCGCAGTGGCGGAAACGTTCTTGTTCAAGTCTTCCGCGAGTTTGTTCAGTTCATCTAGATCCTGGCTTCTGATTGTTGCGTTTCCAAGCAGAGTCTTCACCTGGTCGATAGAGTTCACCATGTCGTCGAATTCTTGACTGTAGACTCCGGTGGTCCCTACCTTTTGAATGTTGGAGGCTTCCGCGATAACGTATTCGGTCTTCATTCTCAAACCATCAAGGATCATATCCCAGTTGTCGAAACATTCACCACAAGGACTACAGTTAGGAGCGTAACCGATGTAACTACGATCACACTGATCACATTTGGGTCCACCGATTCCTTTGTGGCAGACGCAGGCACCGGTTTCTCTGTTACATTGTTGGCTGGCCGATCCTATCTGGTCACAGTCGCAACGGTAGCATTCCACGTTAGGATTACCCCAGTGGTTTGCTTGACACTCGTTACACCTTCGGCCACCAAAGCCTGCACGACATTCGCAAGTTCCATCGAAGGGGTTACATCTAAGGAGGAAATTAAAAGAGTTGTTTAGCAAGGTTAAGAAATGTTTCATAGGCTCTATTTGCATTTGTTTCTTATTTAAATTTCTTACTTATCAGATACGCTTCCAACAAGGTCACACTCGCAAGGATCGCAACCTTGACCACTAGCAATCTTCCAATGATTTTCTTCACAGGCGTCACAAAGCTCACCAATAACGTGAGGAAGGCAAGGACACTTTCCGGTTCGATGATCGCAAGATGCAACAGATCTGTCCGTTCCAAGAACATCACACTTACATTGCCGACATTCCTTAAAGAGGGCATTACCGAAGTAATCAGGCTTACAGATCTGACAATTTGGTCCAGCTGTATTGTACAAACATTGAAGACAACGTCCAGTGTGAGGATCACAATTTCCTGGTCTGTATATGTCGGTATTGTTGCTACAGTCACAGGCAGAACAACTTCCACCAGGTACTTCAGGATTGCCATAGTAGTTTTCAGCACAGCTGTCACATCTTCAGCGGTATCCATGTCTTCCAAATCATCGCCTGGAAGGGATAACTGGGACGCTAGATCCGTTTTTTCGGAAAAATTCACGGAGCATTCGGAAACCGCGGGCGATTGAGCTTCGCCACTCATGGTGCGTTGCTTTTTGCTTCCTCTCTGTCTCTTACGTTTCGCAGGGACTACCTGTTAACCTTCAGCATCTTTGTTCTTAAGGAACATAAGAGCTTTCGCGCCATTTTCGAGGTCCTCCGAGGGGATGGATGTCAGCGGGTCAGTTAACACTTCTGATAGGGCTCCGCTCAAACTACTCAGCATTTCATTGCTCGAGGCCATGCCTCAGCAATGTTAAGTAAAAAGATTTGCAATTAAAGGGATTAAGCGGGGTACACAACGCGTAAAAAATCGAGCAGGTGGCTCGCACTTTAAAAATGGCCGATGCCGGTCAGTGACAGGAGGCTATACTCATCACAGACCCCAGGTCTGGTTCATCAACCACACCTGGGGGATAATTGAAGCTCCGCGCGTCAAGCGACAAGAGCTTTTTCACCGTGCAAAGGTACACACGCCACTTCAATACTTGAGAACAGTACACCTCACTATAAAGTGAGGCTGCACGAAGACACATCCGTCTTCGACCGTGGTCTCAACGGACTCCCCGCTCAAATTTTCAACGCCAAGAGGTGACAGCGCGTGCGCGGCAAATTGTTTGTTGTGGCTGTGCTGTAAAAATACACGTGAATCGAAAAATAAATAAATTAATTAATCATGGAGCGTAAAACTTGTGCAGTGGAGTGGATGTGGTAGCAATAAAGTGGACGATAAGGAAAAACATAAGATGATTTAAAGTCACTATGTATAAAATTTTCTTCTGCTTTGACATATAAAAAAAATGTAAATTTTAAGTGAACTTCGAAACCTCATGTTTCATGTAGTAACAAAAATATTGGTAATTAAAGACCAGACAGCTGATACTGTATTTGTCACCCATCTTTTTTTTAATACTATTTTATGCAATTTCCCAACCTCTTACCTTTTTTAAAACCATTTTCTGGTCACATTTCTCTTCCTAAAAGTTCCCATTATACAGGAAAATAATAAAATATTTCTTTTTTCAAAGAAAACCCCCTAAATAAACTACTTTTTACGTTTTTCAGTACTAAAGCACCAATCAAATTCCAACCGTAAAATATTAAATCTTAATTTTCTACAAAAAGTCACTTTTATAAGCTTTTTTCACTTGACTTTTTGCCGTATGATCAGAAACGATAATTTTCAAAATTATTATCGTTCATTCATAAAGAAATATATACCTTTCTTTTTTATATAGACCTTCCAGTGAAAACTCGTCTGTAATACCGTCACACTAAATCTTTATTTTCCCGGACGACGCTACGCTTGCATGTGTTCTCCCAGATGGGAAAGTGGTGGGGGCCGAAAAATCCCACGTTCTGGAGACACTGCGTGGATGAATTGCAGCTAGTTGCACTGCAAAAGTCAAGCTCCCATCTTTTTGAGTTTCAGCTCCAACAATAATTTGCTTTGTGAATGATGAATTCAGGTTATATGTTGCAGAATGTAGCATTTGATTTCGATGAGTATATGACATGATGATGATGTTGCTTGCATGAATGGTTTTTAACCACGGAGCGTTAAATGGAAGTTTTGCACCATGTATCGTCTATTCACAAATTCGATTTGATTGTACACACCACCCAAACACAACATATAGAGATCTTTGTCTTCACATGTTTTCATGGTTACCTGAAGAAGAGCTTCACCCTGTTGAAACAATGTAACCATTCTCTTTGGTAGGAAGACTAAAAATTTGTTGTCCACAATTGCGAAGAATCTCAATCCGTACCTAGAGGACGCTCTCTTGATGCCATTAATTTCATATTTTTTGTTCAACTCCAGAATAACAAGCCTCTTTGCTGGAAGAAAATGTTCAACTTCGAGATCTACTTGGTTTAATTTATCGTAATCCATTTTTCACTGTTTGAAATTTTCAATAGATAAACTGTTCAACTGGCTTAACAGATTCTGAATATCTGATCGCGCTTGTATTAATTGTGTGAGTTCTTGGATGTGTTTCAGAAATAAATTTAATCGAATACTTAATTCGTCAAGGTTTTTCCTCATCGTTTAGCATATAACTGTGGGCTGAAGCAAATAATGAGCCTTATATAGCTCTGATATTATTATTATTATTTCGAATCCCCACTCATATTTTGTTTCCCCCTCCATCTATTTCCAAGAATTGTTACAATATGGTGCAATTATTTTAATTTCGATTTAGAAAAAATTGTTGATGCTTCATTAGGATTCCGGGAACTAGGATGATGTCATCAGAATGGAATTTTTTTACCAGGAATTGTTTAACATTATTACGCGCTTCGCCGGCAAATACTCTCTTAATAAGCTTCATCGTTATGACCTGCTTTTCTTTAATTATGCCAATTTTACATAAAAAGGAGAACTAATTTACTTAAGGTTCTATCGACCTTAAGGAACACATTCTTATCGAGACACTCGCGCTTCGCGCTCGATATTTGGTTTAGAAATCCTGTAAACCTGGCGTTCCACGCTCGTTTCTGTTCATCGTATAATAGAAACCCAAAGTTTGAGCGCGCTTACGCAAACGAACATATGTTATGTTCTATGTACTTCAGATAAAAATGACTAAATTTGCATTGGATTTGAAATGAAGTAGGAAATTCCTTTACTTCAGCGTATATTTCCGTATCTTTCTAATAAATCACTTGCGCAACATTCCAGCCAATCGTTTAAATTGCTGGCAACTTGCACAGCAGATGAGGCAACATTTCTGGGACCGACGGTACAAGGAGTACCTCAATAAACTAATCTCAAGGAGTAAGTGGCAAGTCACAACCGACCAGAGCATTATCAAGATTGGGACGCTCGTGGTCATCAAAGAAGATAATTTGTCACCTATGATGTGGAAATTAGGTCGGATCACTACCACCGAACCAGGAAAAGATGGAGTTATACGCTCTGTCACCTTGCGAAGTGTCTCCGGAATCTACAAATGATCCTTAAAGTCAATTTATCCATTTCCAATTGACAACTTAGGATTTCTAAGTCTCTTTTAATCATCAGAATGTCCATAACGATCATTAAATGTTTCTGAACATCGATTTGTTTCTCTCTTTGTTATTTTTCATTTATATGTTAGAATATGTACTTTTTCTATTAAGTTCTTCTAGTCTATTTGATTCTCTGAGCTCAACGTCACCGTATTTGAATTGTATTAATGGCAATTTTTTAAAACTAGTCTTAAGTTAAGGGTACAAGGTATTTTTTATTCACTCAAATATCTATAGTAATTGTCAACATTGGATTTTTAACATAGAATGTCATTAGTTTTATGACGTTACATTGTAATTTTATTATCAAACCAGGCGCCGTCTCATTTAAGATTGATTTTACCAACTGTTTCTAACACTCTAGTTTATTGAACGTAGATAGTTCAAGTGGGCCGGCATGTTCCGTCAGAACAATTGTATGACTGTAATTTTTATGAGACTTGTCGAGAGGTGAAATCTATTTTATTTTATTCAGAGAAGGATATTTAGAAACAGCTGTTTTCAAAACCGTAAAGGTTCAGTCATGTATTTAAGTGTTTACTAGAAGCGAAAATTCTTAAGTTTTCCATTTTATGCCTTTATTGCAATAAGTTGCTTAAACTGTCTGAAGGCACGATCGTCGAAGGCTGAAAGACCTTCCTCCGTCATTAGTTGTTACTGTCAAGATTCCTAAATCGTTTGCCTGTTTTTCATTTTACTCAGCTGTTAACCATGTGACCAAGGGCATCTCGACCCTTGGGTCTCAACTTCGGGAGTTTTTCCCATGGGATTTTCCACTTTGACGTTTTCCGTCAACGATCGGAAGTGAACAACTGACCTATGCAGTTCGTTGCATAGTCACCCTAACAAAAACTTATTTCTCGTTGTCAAATGTTCATGTAAATCCTCCAGTCAATTGCTAAAGTGTTACTTGTATAATAAGAATAAATATAATATACATTATATTTCATTGCTATAACCTTATTTACAAAACACCCAGTCTCATTTTCATTTCATTTGAAAATTACCAACCACAAGACAAAACATACTAACTATATTACTGGCTATTAATATTATGCTATTCCTTCACAGTTCAAACATAGAGGCTTTTATTTAATGGCGATCATTTACACATCTTAGATTGATCTAATCGCAAAAATTCTAATGATTCGGCATCCTAGATTGAAAAAGTACGACTTTTTTGTTACAGAAACTGTGTATTTCTGTAGATTTTTTTAGTCGCGCTCTTTTGTAAATTATTTTAGGAAATTAAAACTGCAATAAAATAGAATATTCAAAACGAGAACAAAATTTATTTGAATGCTTGACTCAAGTTGTACTTTTTTGTAATTTTTGTTGCAATTCATAGTATATATTCGTTGTTTTATTTAGAAATGATTTTAGTTTATAATTAAGAGAAATGAATCCTCAACAAAAACTATTATAGTAGAATTTTCGATTAGAAACAATAATCGTTCAACCAAAAAGAACTAAATTTTCTTATTCGGTACTGTTGATTCAGTTCTGATTTAAGCGAAAACCTTAGATAAAATGTATGTTTCTTAAAAAAAAGGGAAAGAAAAGGAATTCTCAAAAGGTGGCGGGGGGAGAGAACAAGTAAAAAGGAATTGAAAAAATTGTTGGCTCCTAGAAGGCTTTTTCCAGATCCTTAAAATTTCAGGCTAATTATTGGTTTTCCCGTTCCGTGGCCACTATTGACTCACTGGTTCAGCAAATAAAATGCTTGTCATTTCCCATGAAGCAATAACGACTTCTTTGATAATTAACTAACATCCTAACATAAGATGAGCAAAGAAATAAAATTAACTCTCACAAGTCGGCTTGAAGATAGTATGTCAAGTTTAGAATTCTAGATTCTGTCAGACCGGTTTAACGGGGATTTCAGGGAATTTGTCCAGTAAGATATGAACAAGGATCTACACTTTGTCTTCGCTGAGGTTATGTCTTGGAGGTCTTGTCTCACATATGTTACTCTAATGTTACGGCATTTATTAGTAAATTATTCTGAAATCACGGATTGATCAGTGAAATGTCCAACTTTCATTCCAATTGGAGGATTTTTCAGCCATATTACACTACCTTTATGATATAATCACCAGTTACATAAAGCATTTTGATCTGACGACGGATCGCTAACATTATATTTCATTTTTACATCTGTTTTGAATTATTGGGGTAAAGAATTGTGGTTTATAGTTGGTTTTCAACGGATCACTTCATAACTCCCTGTGATTAAGCAGCTGGCACCTAGTGAAATTTCCTCGATATCTTCTTTGATCAATGATGTAACCATACCACTTTGCATGTTCATTTTCTCCCTTAATTCATAGTAATTAATATTTTTTGCATAGATTTCAATTGGAACATTGTAACTCTCTAATATTGCAAAGATCACCATCAACCCAAACTATAAGAAATCGTTCAAAAATCACTATAAATTTTTCAGAAATGAACACAAAAAACAAGATATCAAAAAATAATCTTAAAATAAAAAGACAAAATTAAAATATTTTTTAAGGACGAATTCAGCATAATATTATAACAGAGGTACTCAATGGTACATAAAAATAATTATGCACATATCTCATATATGGCAATTTCCTCAGTGTACCTTTTTTTTATAGGCAACTAGGGTATACAACTTATTTTTGATAAGCATCTGGGTAATTTTTCTCAATTCAAAAATTATGTACATCTTATATGGCAACATTATGTTTAGATAAGTACCAAGATGACATGGTAAATAATACGTAAATCCCATTAGCAACCTTATTTTTCAAGAAGTACCGGGAAGACATTTTTTAGAAAAATATTCTAACATATATGATGTATAAAAGTAGAAAAAGAATAAAAAAATGGTGTTGTTGTTAAAGCCTGCAAAAATGTAAACTATGAATATTAAGGAAAAAAATATATCATAGTGCCCAGATCTAATGTTTATGGTTGATTATAAACCAATCTATTTAGATTATTACATCTTTCAATTAGGAAAAGAAACAATCAAAAATTTAATGTATTTCTAATATTGCTAATAGTAATGCATTCTTCCTTCGGAAATTTTAAATAAAAAATAGATTTCTTTCAATAAACTGAGGTAAATTTATTAAGACTCAGTTAAAAGAATTCGGAAAATATTCATAAGCAAACCAATTCTGTTTGAAAAATCGGGTTCAGTTACCCCGGGTTTTTGTCCACAAAAATTAAAAATGTTAAAAACTGTATGTTGTAGATGCTATAAAATAGAACAACAGACGTCCCGGAAGTCTTTTTTGAGGGATAATAGCAAACAAAATTTATTGTACCTCAAAATACACACATATTAATCAAATTCAGCAAAATGAAATTTTTTTAAATTATCTCACAACAGACAAGTTCGGGGATGTCCGTTAGCATGTTCGCTATCATTCCCCAAATTTTTAAGGCAAAATCTTTATTATTATAGGAAAAAAGCCAGGGGAACCTAACACTGCTAAAATCTATAATTTTCTGAGTATCACATGCCCTTAAGATCGAAAAGAAATCTATTCTATCATGAATGATTTCATGCAAAATGAGCATGAAAAAGATTCACAATTAAAAAAAACAGAATTCCAAACTATCCCACTTTTCGGCTCATTAGATGTTAGGAATACATTAAATTTTTTTATTGTTTCTTTTCCTAATTGGAAAATGTAATAATCTAAACAGATTGGTTCATAACACTGGTTTACAAAAAAAAGGTGAGGACTATTTGACAAGACCACTTTATCCTTATGTATTTTGACGCGCTGAAATTGATAAATTTTAATAAGTTAGAAGAAATGTGTGTACAGAAACTGTATTTACAAACGCATGAAGTGCATAATTTTTGGTTGGTGCGAGCAAATGGATCACTTCAATAACAACTATATAAAAAGGTTGATGTTTCTAATTCTTTTTTAGTTTTACTTTTGATGGTATATTTTGTGAAGGTTTTTTGTGAGGTATCAATGCTTCCGAAATGGTTTTTCATGATTATTTCGGAAATGGTGAATGGAGAAGAAATAGATTTTTGCAGGCAACTTGTATATAAAATATACGTGAAAAAATATTGTATTCACTTTTTGTTTGTCGGTCATACTTGCCGAGATATTCTGACGTATTTTTTAATTAGACTGATTTTATTGTATTTTAAAAATATTAAGGGGGTGAGTGGGCTTAGTTGCACATGAGATATGGGGATTAAATTTTTCGTGCGATCTTTCGAAATCAATATAAAACAGTATCAGCAAAAACCTAGTGCATTTTCTAACAAGATTTATTTTATTACATTTTTTACAGATTTAGGGGTGAGTTGGGTGTGTTCCATACGCGCTAAAGGGTTAAAACTGCTTGAGGTAATTCTTAGGGTTGTACGCAACTATTTGTTGTCATACAATAGCATCTTTCGTATGTTTGAAAAAAAAATTATTTTTCGTTATTCGTTAACGTTCGGAACTTCAAACTCACGGAAATATCGCAGTGCCACCCACAATAGGCCTCTCTCGGATGGAGGCCATGGCTCAGTTGAGAGTAGCAATAGGACCGAATCGACGCGACGACCAGTCAATGACCCCGGAGAAACGCGAGAACGAAGATTTAAGTGGTAGGACCAACTCCGGAGGCGCATCCATACCTGTTGTCAAAGAAGTTCACCGGCACGAAGAGGATTCATGCAGCGGTTACATGAACGTTGGGTCAATATGCACCCGGAATATGCTTATAAAACGCCTCAATATTTGAGAGATCAGGTATCCTTTTTGCGCGAAAACGGATATGAAGCTCTTTATCGGCAAGAAGAAGAGCATCATCGTCAAGTGAACATAACACCCGTTCCAGCAAGACCACCTTCACAGATAGCCGATAATGTTGACATGAGAAGCAGGAGATCTATCCACCAAGAAGTCTTTCTCAGAATGAACAAATTATCTGAAGCTAATAATGCACTCCCCGATTTGCTAACGGAAGATGTGAATCTCTGGAATCTGAACTGTGTAGTTTACAAGAAGGCGGTGTCTCTGCTTAGCGACCATAGAAGTAACGATACTTCAGTACGCCTCAGTAAGACTCACGAGCGTATTGCACAGCTTCAGTTTAAAATTGAAACGGCGAGACGGCATGCATCAAATATTCAGTGCGTGATTAGCTTCTTTTGTTTATAACGTTGTATCCTTTATCACTTAACGGCAATTGTCTTTTCGTCTTTATTCAAACAAAAGAAGAACGGGGTACGTGGTTTATGGACGCTCCCTTTCATCCGGCGGGTAAATTAGACAAATGCGCGTATCCAAAATTGGAAGGCAATTCTTAAGTTTTTGAACTTGCTGATTTTAAATCTCGAATAAAAATTTAAGAGTAAAAATGGCCGACCGGAAGTGACTATTTTCGTTACTAAAATGCATCCGACTTTTTGTGTGAATCGGTAAGTGTACGGTTTTGGAGGGGCTTATTTAAAATATCGACTCAAAATTTCTTTAAACAAAATGGCGGACCAGAAGTGACTATTCACGTTACTAATAGATCCGATTTTTGTGAAGAGCGGTCAAATTTACGGTTTTAATGTACCTTTTTTGAAATCTCGAAACAAAATGGCGGAGCCGAAGTATTCTTTAACACTACTCACAAGCAACTTTTTTTATCGAAAAGTAATATTTTAGTGTTTTGAAAGATGTTTATTCAAAAGTTTGAATAAGAATTTAGAAGAATAGAAATGGTATGCCTGATGTTAAGGTAACATTTGAGGTAATTTCGGAAAATGTAGTTATACTGTATTCAATACGAAGTCTATTCTTCATGCAATCAAAACAATAGTAACAAATGACTATTCAGGATTTGACGATATTCATCGTCCTCGAAGTAGCTGAGTCTGATACGTCAGTAGAGTATTCCATCGATTAATTTAAACCATACTTCTCGCGGGAACTATCAGTACAGAGCAGCACTTGTAAGGCTTCTGGCGATACATTTTCCCCTTTCACCCCTTTTTATCACTTTTACCCGTACTGGTATGGTAAGATATTTTCGCGATGAGGCTGAGCAGCACACATCGCAGTAGAGTAACACCCGCTCGCGACTGTGCGCGTGAAGAAACGTGCTGAGCGTGACACGACATGTGATTTTTGGTTTCCAGAGCTAGGTCTGCAGCATTCCGCAGCAAATTTTCACCGATTTAAAACCTTAGTGACATTTTAAATAGTCCAGAATGTACAAAAGCCTGGTATGTCCTGGGATCATAACTATTTTTATACTTCTTTTTAGGTTATTAAATTTACACACTTCACTCATACACTGTTAAAAATGTTTGGAATTCTGCAACACTTCTATAATACAAGCGTAAGGTACAATTCCAAACAAGATATTGAAATGGCGAAACTGCAATACATGTATTGTGAGTGTTGTAATTGGTGTAGTCACCGCAGCGCGAACTCCACGAGATATTGTAAGATTCCAATACATCATGTATTGTAGCGTTACCTTACGTTTCGGAAATAAGCTTCCAATACATTTATTGGAAGTTTCCAGCTGGAATGATAACTATGGTATGCACTTGGCGGCCAATTCTGGCCCAGACTCTGGCCGCCATCACTTATGCGTTACTGGCTGCCATTATCGGCTCAGCAATGAGTACTGATATCAGCCCGATCTCGGCTGCCAATATCGTGCCATTGCTGGAATGATAACTATGGTGTGCACTTGGCAGCCAATTCTGGCCCAGACTTTGGCCCCCATCACCGGAGTTAATTTAAAAAAAAATAGGAAATCATTGAATTTTTTTTAGGACGCATCTATATACGACTACATATCGTCCGAATATTTGTTATAATTTTAAAAATTGAAATTTCATTCAAACATTTTGTTAAATTGTAGCACCCACTACTGCTATACTCTAACGATATGACAAAAAAGGTATTTAAAATAATTATTAATTGATTAAGAGTATTTTGACTTTGAATATTAATGGGTCCTTGTGTAAAGTGAATACATATATTACATTTTTAAATATTATATTACAAATAAAATTTCTAACGCTCCGGGGTATCGAACCTGCATCTATACCTAAATCTATCGCCTAGCAGTCGGGAGTTTTAACCATTGCGCCAAACCTACGAGTTGAAACTCGTACTCTAGGAGCTGGGTGTAATCCTGTGTGCCGTTCTAGGTCCGTCGGATTGTTTTACTGAATATTGTGCAAAATGTTGTGCTGATTACGAAAAAGTAGGGTGGCCCCCTCGAGAAATGGGGAGATTTCGAGATATTCGCGTTTTAATTATTTTTTTAATAATGCAATAGTCCTGTTGTAATTTTAAGTTTTTCGAAGGTTCAAATATATTACGGCTAAAAAACCGACTTGCAAAGATAAATTCCTTCTATCATTTTTTGATTCCATCAATTGTCAACATAAAAAATTAACAATTACGTGGAAAAGTGAGGAAAATTAAAATTGTGCTAATTTTGTTCAAAATATTGATTCCACTGCTAAAAGCTTCTCACAAAAGTTGAAATACTTTCAGAGAAGCATTTTTCTCTAAGAGAAATTTTTTTGATAAAAGTGATCAATTTCCAGAAAACATCGATTAAAGAAATAAAAAAATCTGGAGCCAAAATAGAAAGCTGATTTTCTTTGTAGGAAACAATTTTACCAAGATATTTCAAGAGATAAAAGATACTCCTTTTTGGGTCTACTTCAACTTTTATGAGAAAAATTGTATTTTAATGTTTATATTTAACAAGTTAATACGCATTTTAGAATGTACATACTCTAACGTGCTGTACCTTTAGCAATTTTTAATAAAATCTTCTGCAAATTTGTACATGGATAATGTAAAGCCTCATTAAAAAATTAGCGTCAGCTACTTTAAAATCCAATAATAACTCTTTGTGCTATAAACAATAATGATATAATATAAATGTTAAATTATAATTATATAGAACAATATAAAAGCAAGAATAATACCACTTGAAATATATTTTAAAGAAAGCTTTTTTTAACTGAATTTTCTCATCACTAAAAAGTTTAACTTCCTGTAGGAGGAAACAATTATATTAATAAAATGGTTAAATTAATTTAAATGAAATAAAATTAATTAAAGTAAATTATTCATTACATTAAAATTTAATCGAAGTTTAAATTAATGATCGAAATTTTTGTAAATTAACGATAAAGATAAAAAAATTACTATGATAATGCTTATTATAATATACGTATTCATATAAGAATAATGTAAAAAATTGTTATTATCTTATTATATATCATTAAGCCATTTCTCTCTCGGGGTAGGCGTGAATTACTCGGTTGGAAAGGAGTAGTGTGTGGATGGGTATATAGGTATATTGTAGATAGGTATATAGGTGCAAGGTATAGATATTTTAGATTGATTTAGAATTCTCGTGTTATTTATTTAAATGACACGTTCGTTGCGCAAAACTTCTCCGACCCAGGTTGCTGATCAATCTCTCTAGCGATCACCCCACGTGAAGAGCCTCACAAAATGGTTATGTGTAGTTCCCCACTTGGGCCCATTAGTATGCAAGGTCTTTGTTTCAGGTGTCATTCACTCTATTCACATTCTATGGCTTCTTATGTCTCTTCGGATTAATGTCTCATTCACAGATTCTAACCATTTTTTCGACGGTCTACCTCTGGGCATTCTGCCATTTATTTTATCTTTGTACACCTGTTTGGTCAGTCGTTCTGCTTTCATTCTTTCAACATGTCCAAACAACCTTAACTGATTTCTTTCCCATGTATCAACTAGTGTCTCTCCTGTACCACATTCTATGAAAATTACCTCGTTTCGGACTTTTTTTCATCAGTGTTTTCCCGCATATTCTGCAGAGAGGTTTCATGCCAATCGCTTTGATTTTACTCTTGTCCTTTTTTTGACATGTCGATGTCTCGCTACCGTATAATACAGCCGGTACAAATGAAGATTCATATACGGTCATTTTAGTTTTTTTTTATTTGTTTTTTTCACTGAAAATGGACCATGCTCTACCGATAACCTTCTTACCCTCATTTATGCGCCTATATAACTCCTCATCTATTTTTCCGTCGCTAGTAAATAGGCTACCCAGATATATGTGTTTGTCAACTTGTTCTAATCTCTCATCATTTAAGTTAATGTTGCACATTGTTTTCTCATTTTTTCCTTCAAACACCATTACTTTTGTCTCATTTACGTTAATTTTTAGGCCCATGTTCTTCATGCTTGTATTAAGTTTATTCAACATTCTCTGCAAGTTCTCGATTGATTCTGCCATAACAATATATATACATTATGTATATATAATGTATCTAATAATGTATAAATACACTTATATAACTGTATTATATGAATATATTCGGGTATCAATGGGCCTCAGGAGTTGCAATATGTGAAAATTACAGTTTTTAATTTTTTACACTAAGATCCCCTAAATTTAAAAATCTGAACAAATTCACAATCATAACTCTTTGGGTGACTATTCTATGGTAAAAAACTGACATAGTACTTGAGTTTCATCACACGAAAAAATACAAAGAAAAATTTTGAAATTTTTGTTGAGTTTGAATTTTCCGCCAAAATTTTTTCGAAACAATCATGTACGTTGAGAATAGCCGAAAGAAGTACTGTGAATGTTTTAAGACTTTTTCTAACGATAGAAACAGAGAAAAAAAACAAGAAAACAAAAATTTACGTTACCCCCTCTAACTCATCCAATATGGCGGCTAACGGTTTGAAATTTTGGAACAAATTTTTTTTTGATTGTATGCTTTCAAATGGCTAACTCAACATTGTATTCCCTTTGGGGGCATTTTTTGCATGCTTATCGGTTATACCCTTTGTTGCACCTTACAATTTTTTAAACACATCTTCTCATAATATGCCTTAACTAAAAAAATAATGAATATATTTCTGAGATGACCCTGTCTTTATCAGCAAAAAAACATAGGCGAGATTGTGTCACGAACGTTCAAACGGTTCCATAGCACAATTAGCTAAGGCATCGGCTAGGTACATACGGATTAGGTAGTTTAGGTAGGGTTTGAATCCCCAGCGAGTGCGATTTTTGAACAGGTTTAATCGTGCGATTATATGTGTAGGAGACCGTGCGTGTGATTGGATTCTTTAAAATATAAACTAAGTGCAACAATAATACAAAAAACATTTTTTTGTCACACATCGTTGTAACACTGTTACGGAAACGTTATAATAAACGCAAAAACGTTGTATCACTGTCATGGAACTGTTACGGATCGATTACAGAACAAATTTACATCGTAACACTGTTACATATGTGTTACGGCACTATTACGGAAGAATGTTACTCTGTAAAACTGTTCCTAACTTGTTCTAAAAATATTTTTTGACATATAACGCTGTTCCAGAATTGTTACAGAACAATCACAGAACAAATTAACATCGTAACACTGTTACATATGTGTTGCGGCACTATTATAGAACATGATTACTCTTTGACCCTGTTCCTAAATTGTTCTAAAAATATTTTTGTTACATATAGCAGTGTTTCAGAATTGTTATAGATCTCTGACAGAACATGGTTCTGTGACAGCGTTACAGGACTGCTACGTCCATTTGGGGACGACATTACTTAGACCATGGTCTAAGTATGTTCTAATCCTGTTACAGAACATGTTCATATCAACGAACTAAAAAGGAACCCTCAAAAAGAGTTCCATTGGAGCCTCAGTTCTAAATGATACCAACTTTTACTTCAGCCGCAACTTTACTGAACCCTAAGTTTTTTCTGTGATAAATTTTCAAGACATTGAGAAAATTTAAACAACAAAAACTTAATAAAAAAGACAAAATTCGAATAGGGCACTTCAAAATCATATTCTAATTTGGATTTTTTTTAAGTTATAAAAAATGAAGTTCGGATTCGTTTAATTTTCAACGTTTTGTAGCATGCATTTTTTTCATTTTTAATGTTTCCGATTTGAAATTATTTTTTTAAAAATGTTTTTGTGGAATAATTCAATTTTAAGGGTTCACAATTGAAAATGTTTTCATTTTGAATGGTGAAAATAACAGTGAAATTTTTTTTCTTAGACAAATTTATCTGATGAATTTTAATGTTAAATTATATTGTCTTTAACGTAATAACAATTTAAAATTCTACAATTTCAGAAGCTTTCACGTTCATCAATTTGGTTTTCAATTTCAAATTGTCAAATTTTAATCGCTTCGACTTGAAAATTATTTAAATTCAAAAGTTTTCAATTTCTTGGATTTTGTACGCTCTCAATTACAAGTAGTACAATTTCAAGTCCCTCAAATAAAAAAAATCGAATTTTCAAAATTCTGATCTGCAAATATTCCATTTTTATTGGTTTGAAATTGCCCTATTTTCGAAATTTCAGTCCGAAATCATTCAATTTCGAGATTCTTTAATTCAGAATGAAAATATTCAAGCTTGAATGCCTTCAATTAGAAATAATATAATTAAAATTCCTTTAAATTTAAAATTATCTAAATTTCAAAATCCTTTTCTGCAAAATACTCAGTTTTTATTTTTTTGAAATTGTCCAATTTTCAAAATTTGTATCTGAACTATTTTAATTTTAAGAGCTTATTAAAATTATTCTATTTTACACGCTTTTGTTTAGATGTATGATTTAATATATCTTGCGACGAATATATCTTTAACATGTGATTGGTTCAATCAAAGCGTTTCTCGAATGTGATTATACTACCTAAATACAATGTTCCTGATGATAAAATCAGTGAATATAGTTCACTGTTTGCTACGGCGATGAATATGCGATAAAAAATTATATTTGTTTAATCAATCATCAAGATGGATTAGTTATATATTGTTATAAGTATTACTTTAGATATTTATTAATAACCGTAACTTTTATGCAAAAAAACGAGAAGTGCCAAATTTTCTGGAACTACGATTTTCGGCAGCAGTCTCCGTTGCACACTCGGGGCCTGACATTGTTCTCCAAGACTTCGAGAAACGAACTATATTCGTGATCGAATTCTCGGCTCCTTCCGAATACAACCTACTTCCTTTTGTAGAAACTCGCACTTGTCAGGCTGAAGTTTCAGGTTGGCTGCTCGGAGTCGATACAGCAACCTTCTAATCTTTAAATCATATTCTTCTAGGTCCTTAGAGTGAACCACAATGTCATCCAGATAAACGAAGACTTCGGTCCCGTGCATCTTTTTTAGCACCGTGTCCATCAGCCGTTGGAACGTAGCAGGGGCGTTTTTGATCCCCTATGACCTTCTCGTTAAGAGCTCGGAAATCGATTACTACCCTCCATTTTCTATCGCCGGATCCGTCAAGTTTCTTAGGAACGATCCAGAGAGGAGAGTTGTAAGGGGACTTGAAATGCCCTATGATTCCGCTATCATATTGTTTTTTTATTTGAACGGCCACTTGGTCAGCAGCCTCGTTGGGATATCGGTATTGCTTTCTGGCTATGACCTCGTCGTTAGTGGTAGGGATCTTATGTTAGACTACATTCGTAGTCGAGAGTCTTTCACCATTTCATTCTGGCGCATGCGGAGGTTCACGATATTTTTAAATACCATTGGTTTTTTTTGTAGGGGCAAACCGTTTTTTCAGGTGGGCAATTAATTCGTTCACCCTGTTGAAGCGCTTATCTCTGACGCTGTCGCAGGCGATTCCCTTGAGATTGCTGAGGAGGATCTTAATGAACGCAGGTTCATTTGCCTCGGTGATGTAAACTGCGCCATTCGCGATGTCTTGAAGAAACCCCTTAAGCTTAGGAGTCTTCCCGTCGAACTGCGGAATGTGATGAGTGCTCTGTTGCAATGCCATACATTCCAGCACGGAGGCCATGGCTGCGGTTGTATCCGCGTTTGCAGCAGGGTTGGGAATCGTTATGTTGGGATGGACTACCGGGGTATTGTGATCCTGGAGAAATCTCCGTTATCGGTATTGTCGGTATTAGCCATTTTGGATAGTGACTCGTACTACCGCGATTCCTACTATCTGGTTTAGCCCGATCGATTCTGGGTTGGAAGTTACGTAAAAATAGAAATTTGCTTCCCTAATTTCGAACCCTAACTCTCCCACCACTCGTAGTGTCCTATTTCCTACGATTACTCCATATTCGGGTATAGATCTATAGGGGACGTTAAGGCTCCCCCGGTCTATAAAGTTGTTGGTGTTCCAGTTAAAGGCTAATTCAGCGAACCCTTCTTGAAAATCCGCGCCGTGTATTTCGACTGAAGTACGCAGTTGCCCTGCGGCAGGTGGCACGAATTCGGTCACAAAGGGTGGCATCTATATATTCGTTTCCCATCATTGCAGGAAAGGGTGACGTAATTTCACCACACCGGAATTTTTGGTTTGATTTTCTGAATTATGGAGAATAGTATCGGACGTCTAATCTAGGATTTCGATGTCAAACCTCCCGCTCGACATTAATTAAGACGCAGCGAATACACAACTCAGCCGTACGCCACAGATGGTCACCCATCCGAGTGCTATCCGCGCACGAAATGGCTTGCCATCTGGACTCTTCCCGAGTCGATATTTAGTGCGCAGCTAATGCCGTTGGTGAAGATATAACCTAAAAATGCATTATTTGTGAATTTTATCACTAACTTAGCCCTTTCCCGTCATAGGATATTTATTTCTCATCTAAAAAGGAGGACAAAATCTAAAAAATTGCCTTATTTTCTTCTTGCCTTATTTGCTTCTTTCTATTATAAAATACTTATTTCACACCGAACAAAAAAGACACAACCTAAAAATGCATCAATTGTGAATTTAATTCTAGTTATTCAATCTTCTTGCATAAAAAATACACTATTTATATTTATACAACAAAAAATGGAAGACCTATAAGACATAACCTAAAAATGCATTAGTTGTCAATTTTACTACTAGCTTAGCTCTTTCCCATCATAATGTATTCATTTCTCATCTAAAAAGGAGAACACAACCTAATATATTGCATTATTTGTATATTTTATTTCTTAATTGCTTATAGCTTTTTCTGATATAAAATATGCACTTCCCACCGAGGAAGACATAACCTTAAAATGTAATATTTGTCAATTTTATTACAAACTTAGCCCTTTTCCGTCATAAGATATTCATTTCTCATGGAAAAGGGTGGACACGACCTTAAATATGGCATTATTAGCCTATTTTACTTCTCGCTCAGCCTTCTTCCGCTATAAAATATTTACTTCCTACTAACAAAAGACATCCCTAATAGCACGGAACGTCCCTGGAACGTTCCGCAGGAACCTTCGGAACATTCCAGCATTATTAGTGCATTTTATTGGCTATTTTAATCTTTTTCCATAAAAAGTACTATTTAGTCGAGAGAAAATGGAAGACCTATAAGAGATAACCTAAAAATGCATTAGTTGTGAACTTTGTTTCTAGCGTAGCGTTTTCCAATTATAAAATATCCATTTCCCAAGCCCGTGAAGATGTCACCTCAACTTTTGAAAATGGTATACATTTTTTATGGAATCGTTTGTTGCTGGTTAGATAGCGTTTGATCGTCAACATTGGTCGTTTGATAGTCAACATTTGAAAAGTTATGGCCTTTTAAAAATTGGGTTGCCAACTTCACACATGCACCCCACATCTTAATATTTTTCAAAAATTCTTTTTGGATTTGTTAATTGGTCGTTAGATAGTGTTTGATAATCAATTTTCGTCGTTTGATAGTCAAAATTGTAGGAGAGGATCTTTTCCATTTGCAACGATGTAAGCTGTACTCAAAACAATTCGGTTATGAAGACACTGGAGATTCATACTCAACATAAAAGAAATTCCCAATTAACAGTTAATTAAAAATTTAATATGCAAGCACGCACAGCAAGGTCCTTATAATTAAGTGCGGTGCAGAGTCGTTACAGGCATCACACACAAAGTTAAGTTTTTTAATCCCCACAAACTCACGTTCGTTATTTTAATTCAAAAATAATAAATATAAATAATTTATCAACACTTGAAGGAGAATCTCAGGCAGTAAGCTTTCCTTTCCGAAGCATAGTATGTATTTAAAATGAACTTATCTGTCTTCATTGACAGTTTTTCTTCTTATTTGAGCAGAGACCAAACACGTCTCTCCACCCCAATTCGTATCTATATTCAATATCCTCTGGTTCATACTTAACATAAAGCGATAAACGAATGAATTAAATTTCATTTAACGCACTCGTTTAGCGGGGTGTTGATATGTTATCAATTTCTTAAAATTAAAGAACCATAAATTGACTTCTTTTTAAAATAATTTTTTAGTTTAGGGGGGCATTTTTCGATATGTATATATAAGTCTCTAAGATCGACGTGCCATTTTCCTACAAAAATTCTGAAACTTTGCTCAAAAAACGATAGAGAGAAAATAAAATGTATAAAAACCTTTAATTGCTAAGCTATTCACGTTGTTAGTAGTGTAAGATGAGTCACAAGTTTGTCAAATAAGATTTTTTTTTGAAACGCATAGGTCCTTTGAAAGATAAAAGCTCCACCCGCTTAGGGGGGCGTTGAGATGGTCCAGTTTCTTCGTATAATCTCATGATATAAGAATAAGTTTAAAATATAAAAACAACTATCGAATTTACTATTCAGAATATTAAAGGATGGGCGACACATAAAATAGGTACGCCCGTGACTCAAAGAAGAATTGGCAATCTAGAAAATCAAATGGAGCGTAACGATGCCCCTGCAAATTATACAATCGATGAATTATGTGCGCAAACGAAGAAATAAGTGGGCATAGCATGGGTCCGATGTAGGTAGCCACCAGGTAATATATTCATGAATCGAGGAGGACTCAAACTCTTCTTCCAAAAGGCTCGGGGTGGAAAGACGTGTTTGGTCTCTGCTCGAATAAGCAGAAAAACTGGCAATGAAGACAGAATACTTCATTTTAAATACATACCAAGCTTCGGAAAGGAAAGCTCACTGCCTGAGATTCTCCTTCAAGTGTTAATAAATTATTAAAATTTATTATTTTTGAATTAAAATAACAAACGTGAGTTTGTGGGGATTATAAAACTTAACTTTGTGTGTGATGCCTGTAACGACTCTGCAGCTTAATTAATTATAAGGACCTTGTTGTGCGTGCTTGTACATTAATTTTTTAATCAACTGTTAATTGGGAATTTCTTTTATGTTGAGTATTAAAGAAATGCCAGAACAATCAAAAGCTGTTTTTCTGTACAGCAAGTCATTTTTTCGAAAATTGTCAAGAGAGAAGCAATACTCTCCAGCCGGTTTACTCCAACATTACTAAGGAATATTCAATTAAAATGTGTATATTTACCAAGTTATGCTCATTTTTCATTATTTTACCCATTTTTCCTTTCACCTGTTCTATCTTTAGCAATTTAAAAGAAGGGGTTCTCAAAATTAGTACATCAATAGTGTAAGTCTTGTGTAACAAATTGGCATCAGCTACTTTCAGATAAAATAATAACTTATTCTGCTATAAAGAATAATAATCAGAATCACGTTCTCAGCTTCTGAATATCGTAGAAGGTTGTAATAAAGCTGAATATTATTCTGAAAAATTAAATATCAAAATCGCTTCACTTTCACATTCACATTATTTATTGTCGTTTAGATTATACTTTTTCCGTTGGAATGCATTCGGTCTTTATTATCGTGAAGAAAGTAAATTTCCCGGATGCAGCATGGGGTCGTCTCATATTTTTCGACGGCCACTGGCGTAGGCGTAGACGGTTACACTGCTTGTAGCAGAAGTTTCATTACAAATTCTTCGTGATGCATTTTTAATGCAATTACCATATTTTTTCTTCGAAACTAGAACAATTTTGGGGACACTTGTTTTGCCTTGGTTCTAATTTCGTTTTCAAATTTGTCTGTTTTCTTTACAATTTTTACTACTTGGTTGAAAATTAACTCTTTTCTTGAAAAATGATATTGTTACTTTTATTATGCAACTGCTTTGAAGAAAATTAGTCTTCTTCCTTACAAATTCAACAATTTAGCAGAAATTTTTTTCAATTTTTGGTTACATATTCCGCTTGTTCTTTTAAAAATTCATCTCTTTTGGTAAAAAAATTGCATTTCCTGTGCTTCAAAATTCAACCATTTTTTGTGTATCAAAGTTACTTCTGCACCCCATTTTTTCTCCAAACCCAAGAAAGATCAATTTTATAAAAAAAAATGTTCAATGTCGAAGGAAAATGACATTTTAACACAATTGTAGAATTCGCAAGGAAACAATTAAAGTAAAAATAAGAATAATACATTCAACCAAATTTTTTTGTGGTTGAAAATTTTTTTTTTTGAACGTTTGAAAAAAAAATAAAACTTGTTACAAAAAAAGACAATTTTCAAAACGAAACTAGAAACCAAGACATTGTTGTAGTTTCAAAGAAAAAAGACGAATTTTCCACAAAACAGTTGCATCGTCAAACTAACACTATGAATTTTCAACGAAAGAAATTACTTTTCAAGCAAGTAGTTGAACTTTCTACCAACTTAGTGGAAATTTTGAACCAAAACAGATGAATTCTCAGCGAAAATGAGAAAAATCATCCTTGCAATATTTTGAAAACCCCGAGTTGACTATGAAAAAATTGTATGAATTATTTCTCGAGTTTGATGCTGCGAAAACAGGTAGATCTGAAATTCCCCTGAGTCAAACAACTTACGAAAAATATTTTAATTTCAATTTGAATTTTTCGTTCTCAAAACCCCGTACCGACGTCTGCGCTTTTTGCTTCGAAAATAAAAACAATATTGAAGATTCTGAAGTAAAGGCACATAAACTGAACGTCAAAAAATTTTCCACCTTGAAAAAACGTTTATGTGCAGAAAAAAATGTTTTGTGCCTTGAGTTCCATATCGGGCAAAACTTAGGTTTACCAAAAATTCCGGTTTCGGATCAATTTTATAAGCGATTACTTTGGTTTCACGTCTTTAATGTGAATGTTTTGGGCACGAGTAAACGAAGTTACATGTACTTTTATTTTGAAGGAGAGTTAAAAAAAGGGTCAAACACTGGGTGCAACATGCTATACGATGCAATAAAAGGGGAATATAATATTACCTGTTACAAGAAAATTTATGTGTTCTCTGATAGTTGTTGTGGTCAGAATAAAAACTATTTACTCCTCATTTTTTTATCCTTACTATCTGAAAAATGGGAAACAGAAATTCAGCACATATACCCAGTTCGGGGTCACTCCTACTGCTCTTGTGATCGAAATTTCGGGATGTATGGGTCGAAAAAGAAGAAAGTCGAAACCATTGAAACTGCTGAAGAGTATTATCAAATAATTGCAAAGGCAAGAAATCCACCGTTCAACATTATTTAAAAGTCTGACTACGCAGTGAATGATTTCGAGGCGCTCATTTCGGACAAAATAACTTTACCAAAAAACATTTGCATTAGGGACGTGAAAAGGATCGTGTACTATGCAAACAGCCACGTTGATGCGTTTTATGATTACGATTCGAAGCCTGTTGATTTCATAATTGATTCGGAGATTGAGTATGATGACTTATTCAAAACGAAATTAGCACCTTCTATAGGTATCAGTGCAGCGAAAATAAATGACGTGAAGTCTTTGTTCCGTTACTTGATTTCAAAAGGAAAAGAATTTTTTAATTGTATTTTTGAGAATTACTCTTCAGATTTGACTTTGGCGGAAAATTCGGAACTGAACTGTTCAAAAGTACTTGACTCAACACAAAAAAAAAATTTCTAAATCAACCAAAACAGGTGTGGAAAGAAACGCCTTAAAAAAAAGCTGTGATAAAAACGCGTAATTCAAAAAAAGACATTCTATTATTGAAAAATTCTTCTCAGAAATCGCATCTGAAAAAACGTGGCGCAGAAAAACGGAAATCGGAACTACGAAAGAAATAGCAAAGCATAATATATTATTTCTTGTGACATATTTTCCAAATTTGCTTGGGCTGTTCCCGTTGAATCCAAGAAGGGTGAAGATGTAGCTGCAGCCATGGAATCTGTACTTGATAAAGGAAGCGTACCAAAAAATTTACATGTTGATAGAAGTAAAGAATTTTACAACTCGCATTTTGAAAATCTTACGAAGCGATGTACAATAAATTTGTACTCGACATTTAGTAATTTGAAAGCATCAATTTGCGAGCGACTTAATCGTACCTTAAAAAATAAAATGTGGATGCAATTTAGCTTATAGGGTAATTAATTATAAGTGGATAGATATTTTGATAGATTTAGTGTTGTTTTACAATGATACCAAATATCAGACTACTAGAATCAAACCAAAAGATGTTAATAAGCAAAATGAGAAAAAATTGTGGTTTTATGTATACAAAAATTGCAATGTGAAACTAGCAGTTAAGAAAGCTAAATTTAAAGCTAGAGATAAAGTACGTATAAGTAAATTTAGGCATGTTTTTGAGAAAGGCTACACACCGAATTGGACATCTGAAATATTTACCATAAGTCATGTTAAGAATACTGAACCAGTGACGTATATGCTTAAAGATTATCAAGATGAAGCTATTGCAGGATATCTTTTATGAACAAGAACTTGGCCGAGTTAGAAATCTAGACATTTATCTTGTAGAAAAAGTACTGAAAAAATGTGGAAATAAGCTGTTTATAAAATGGCTAGGTTTTAACGACTCTGACAATAGTTGGATAGATAAGTCTAGTTTATAAGTATCTTTTAAATGAATGATAAGCTTTTTCTGAATAAAGTCGATTATTTTCAAACATATATATCTCCTTACTCACACATCTACCTTCCCTTAATTTAGTAAATGAAAAAAGGCGAATTTGATTTCGAATTATATATTTTTATTCAGATTTTCTTACTGACAAAATACATAAAATTTTCAATGTATAAAGGTACCATTCACACACCTGAGTTCTGGTAATTTCTCAATAACTTCGTCAAACACATTCTGATTGTGGAAAGTAATCATTTCAAGAAACAGACTTTCAAATCACATGAGATTAGTAAATACCAGTTTTTTCATTCCCTTATTCTTTAAACTTGTATGATTCCTCTCAGACGTCTGTCGCCGTCATTGCCTACAGATGTGTGACATCCATTATTGGATATCAGAATTACAGCTAACGAAATCTTTTTTTCAATTCACAGAAGTAAATTAAATATGGCTCCGGGGCCTGATCAAATCTCAAATAATTTTTATAAAAACCTGCCGCCCAATTGGCTTCTTTATCTGGAAAAATTTTTTAATAAAATACTTGAAAATGAATATATACCTCTCGAATGGACAAAATCTCTAACTCACATGATACATAAAATTATGATCTCGAAAGTCAAATGATCGTTGGAGCAAAATGATCTGCAACAAAAATGATCCTTTTTTTTACTGTGTAGACCTTCACCCGGGGTTTTGTAATAGAAATTCATAGTACAATGGGTTTAAACCGACTGATAATATATACCAGAGACAGTCCCGTGCAGACTATTCAAAAAAATAAAAATCTGAAACAAAAAATGTATACTTAACTATAATAAATTATAAATGCTTTCGGAACTTGTTTCTCACATAAATTATTTACTAAATTACTTTTTTTCACTTCCAAATTTTATTTTCAAAGTGCAAGGGTGCAGAAAAATATCACATTGATGTGCATTATGGAATTGGCAAGAACTCAAATTCTACCACTTAAAATGGTATTTAATAAAGTCAGACATATTCAACAGTCTTGAAACATTCATATAACACGAGGAAAAGTAACATCAATATAAAATAATGGGCGAAAATTTTATTTAAAGCATAACTAAAACATAACCATTTCTCAAAACTTTCAAAGCGTTATTAAAATGACATTGTTTAATTCAAAAAAAATTAAGACTTGCCTCATAAGGCTCATGTTTCATCGGAGTTTTCAGAATTTGCCTTTTTAAATTCTCATCAGAGAAGGTATTAGATTTGTGTAAAACTTGACCCCCCTCCACCCACCCCCGTTTTTGTCAATTGCCCACGTTTTGAGACCTTCTGAACCCAAAAAACAGGTTTTGGCGAATTTGTCTGTCTGTCTGCATGTGTGTATGCATGTGTGGATGGATGTGTGTATGTTTGTAGATTTTTAGTCTGTAAGCGCGATAACTTTCGAAAGAATTGACAGATTGGATTGGACTTTGGTATACTGTTTAAGTGTTCTCGAAAAAGCAAACAATATATTCTCATGACTTTTTTTGATAGAAGAAAAATTACCGGAGTTATAGCGTTTACAGAATTAAAAAAAAAAAAAAAACGAAAATGAATATTTTAAGCCAAAAAACGCACGATATGAAAAAAAGTCTAAGAAAGAAAATCGTTGCTTTTACAAAATCCTACAATATTGTCATAACAACTTTTGGAAGTGCATGGAAAATCAAAAATTCAGATTTTTATATCACAAAAAAATAATGAAAAATAAGAAATTCCATTTCGCGGTCAAACTATGCAAGATATGAAAAATGATGGAGAAACAAAAATTGTAAATATCAAAAAGATCTACAAATTTGTTATTGATCACTTTTGATAGGATCCGTAGTTTTTGTTGCATCAGTAAAAAAATAGCATTGAAAATAAAAAATTCAATTTTTGGAAAAAACCACACAAGAGACAATATAGTAAAAAATAACGCAAAAGGTAATTATATATATATACTGTCTCTTATACACATCTTTAAAGATTTATTTCCTTTTCAATTATCTTTAAAGATCCCTTCCACGTGAGCCCCACTTGATATCTAGTGAAAAGTTATAATTAAATTTCTCAATATATTAGAAAAAAGCGTTTCGTATTGAAATCTTACTTTGTAATTGTTAAACAATCGTTACAAACCGAGAAATTAGTCTTCGAACGTAGGGTAAATTTGGCCAAGCATATTTTTAATGTCATCAATATTTATGAAAATTTGAGAAATATTCGTTTTAGCGTATTTATTACGGATTACCACGTACGTTATAATTGTCAACAATGGTTATACAAAAAGTAGTCGCAAGAACTGGAAATAAAGTTTGAAATGTTGAAAATACTCCACATGAATGATTGTCTAATCGAAACATTTCATTGGGACGGCTTCAAAATATACTTGATACCTAGTGAAAAATTGGAATTAAATTTCTCAATGTACGAGAAAAAAAGCGTTTTGTATTGAAATCTTACTTTTTAATTGTTAAACTATCGTTACAAACCGAGAAATAAGTCTTCGAACGTAGGGTAAATTTGGCCAAGCATATTTTTAATGTCGTCAATATTTATTAAAATTTGATAAATATTCGTTCTACCTCCTTTATTCACGAATTCAGACATACCACATAAGTTATAAATGTTAACAATGGTTATGCATACAACAGCCGCAAGAAGGCGAAATAGAGTTTGAAATGTTGAAAATATTCTGTTTGAATTTTCGTCTAATCGAAACATTTCATTGGTATAGTTTCGAATCCGCTATACAAATTCGCAAACACGATGAAAGATGAGAAAATAAGAGGCAGCTAGTTTTCAAATGTACACAATTATTTAGTCCAAAAAAGACTCAAATGGTAAATATATACCAAAAAGGTTTATGTGCTGCCATAAATGATGACATTAAAAATATGCTTAGTAAAACTTCGAAACTATCCCAATGAAATGTTTCGATTAGAAGAAAATTCAAGCATAGTATTTTCAACAATTCAAACCTTCTTTCGCCTTCTTGAGGCTGTATGTTATGTATAACCATTGTTAACAATTACAACGTATGTGGTATGCCTGGACCCGTAAATAAATAAGCTGAAACGAATATTTCTCAAATTTTAATGAATATTGATGACGCTAAAAATATGCTTGGTCAAAGTTACCATACTTTTGAAGACTAATTTCTCGGTTTGTAACGACTGTTTAACAACTGAAAAGTAAGATTTCAATAAAAAACGCCTTTTCCTAGTATATTGAGAAATCTAATTAGTCGTGTCACTCAAAATTTGGGAAACATACAAAATTTAAAATACTAAAGTTTGATTTTTTGTAACGGTGTAACCTGAAAATCGGAAAGAAAATAGAAAATGTTGCTTGCGTATTCGTCATAATTCACGAGTATACACACTGGAGAGCCCGTCTATAGGTACACGACAATCACACTGGAGAGTCCAATATGGATCCAACATTCATCCTGGAGAGCCCTATAGGGATCAACGTTCATACTGATCTATCTTTCTTACAAACGTTAGTTCCAATGCCAACGTTGGAGACCAACGATTCCAGATATTAATTAATACATTGGACGGCGAGCGACATGCAAAACTTTACACACGCACACGAAAATACTGCCTTCTGAATAAGATGTAGCAAATTTCGAGCTTTCGCCTCTTCCAAGATTTGTACACTTCTCGCACGAACGTTCCCAGTGGAGGAGATCACGACCGTTTAGATGGTTACCTTTTTCACCCTCCACATGGTTAGAATTTTCTGCTTCAGCTTTTTTATATTTCTAGATATCCTCAGTGTATCGGAGCCTGAAGTTATTGTTTATAGGGACGCTCATGTCTATTATTCTTGCATGTTGAGTACATTTATGTAGACAGGGGACATCTGGATGATTGTGACTGACTAGGTGTTCAGACAGAATATTCCCTTCCCAGTATAGGAGATGCTGTTCGTTTTTTAGTACTTTGACTGGGCTATATTTGTAATAAGGCTCAAATCTCTCTAGTAAGCTAGTGTTCAAGGCAGTTTGTTGCTGAATGATCCCACCAACATCAGTATATCTACGCTTGTATTTTCGCGAAGCAAGCATCGTATTCCTCGTGTTGATTACCCTATTCTAGATGGCAATGGCAAATACTTTCGTCTCCGAAAAACGTTATTCCCGCCTTAAGCAGAGGTTTGAAGCATCACTATCCACGCTAGGATGATCTAATGACTGGAGGTGTTGTATTTGCAGCTGTTTACCCCGTCATAGAGCAGATAGCTGTTTGGCTTTATGTTCTGGAAATCAACAGCTGCAAGTTTTAAGAAGGATAGACAGGTCATCTCTACAGATGAAGTCGTAAAGTGAGATGTCTATCCTATTTTGGAAAAACTTGCGCAATTGCCTAACCTGAGAGTCCCACAATCGTCAAACATCCATGACTCTTCTGCACCCAAGGTTGCATGACAGAGCTATTCTCTCTTCAGCTGTCCACTCATGATACATTCGGTGATCAGACATTTTCACACGGATGATTCTGTTGAGTCTCTCGAGGTCAGTCATAGACCAAGAGACCAAACCAAAGGAGTGTATTAGAAAAGGAATAGCATAGGTGTTAATTGCCTTTGTGCTGTTATTTGCACTGAGGCAGAGTAGAGCGGAGCCCTTGCCAGCACTATGACAAGTTACCTGTGAGATTCTTCATCAGTCATCGCCTCAATCAGAACGCGGTCGCTTAGTATCAGTGGAGACGGGGTCGAGAATGGGATAATTTAAGTTATTTATTTTAAGATAAAAAATAATAATTAAAAAATGTCTCATTTTCGCTCGTTCTTTATTTATATAAAAAATAGAAAATTACAAAAATTAAAAAATCAATTGGAGCCTAATCTTGATAAATGTTTAATATTAGAAATGATACATATGCAAAGAGGTAACAACTCCATTAACTTCAGATCATCATTCAAGGCTTAAGTATCATATAAAATCATTTAATTGCACAAATATACATTCAAAAAATTTAAAATTCCCGGGCTTAGGACGTATATACGTATATACTACGCCAAATTAACCCCATTTTAATTTCATACAAATTCGCAGTCATGTCGCTATAATTTAACATAACGCAAGGCTCTGTCACCTTTTTTAAAAAATGTAGAATATATAATAGTTTGCTCTAGGATTTATTTCCTGTAAGTATAGATACGCTAAAATATATGTTTTCTTCATAAACCGTATTCACGTAACTCTGTTTTACTTCTAGACGAGACAAACATTTGATCAAATTTGAAGGTTATGACGATCCAATTTAAAAATCTCAACTATTTCAAACTATTTCAACTATTTCAAAATGACAACTATGTACAATTTTCTCAGAAACTTTTTTAATTTCCGTTAAGGTAAGGTAAGCGCAATGTATATACTTACTTGTATTACTTTAACTCTATTTTTAGACAAACTTTTTCACAAAATTTTGTATCCTCTACAGAACTACGCCTTGAAAACAGTGATGGGTAAGTAAAATATCCTAGGTAATTTACGTGTTTTTTACGATAAGTTACTAGGTATTTTACGTGACTAGTTTCTTACACGATGTAAATCACGCATATATGGGACTTTATCACTTTACGTTCTGTCGTTCTGCGCCCGCGGTTCATTTCGCTTCTCAAGCAAACCTTTTAAAACTTGTGATTATCTAGATCATCTAGATATTATTTTTATCATTTGTATTAATAAAATATGAGCACGAGCAGAGGCGGTAGGCCAAAACATTATAGATAAAGTGAATTATAATAGCTTTCATGTTAAAAAAAAAATGGAAAGTGGCCAAGTGCGAGGGTTGCCACAAAGTACAAATTCTTACAAAATTGAACATAAAAACATATAAACAGCTTTTCTGCTATTAAATATTAAATTGGTCAATATTTTATTATAATAATAACAATAATATGTATATGAATGTGAAAAATAAGTACAAATTACGAAGGCCCAGAAGACGCTTATAAGAAACATTCTTTGATGTTATGTTGTAAAGTAAACATTGCGCTACATTTTAATTATTATTATTATTATATCATTAAGCCGTTTCCCTTTCGGGGTAGGCGTGAATTGCTCGGTGGTAAAGTAGTTTTTTCTAATTAATTTGTAGTGATTTGAATTTGAAATTGTTATTCTTTTTGAATTCGAGGGAATTCTCGATTGATTTAACGGTTTGAAAGAAGTTTCAAAGCGTTTTTTTCCTTTTATAAAAATTATAGCATTTTGTGGACTTTTTGACAGGTTCCATGGATTAATTTGATGGGTTTCACTGAATTTTATAATACTGTTCGAATATTTTTCTAATTAATTTATAGTGATTTGACTTTGAAATTGTTATTCTTTTTGAATTCGAGGGAATTCTCGGTTGATTTTAACGGTTTGAAGGAAGTTTCAAAGCTTTTTTTTCCTCTTATAAAAATCATGGCATTTGGAGGACTTTTTGACAGGTTCCAGGGATTAATTTAATTGGTTTCACTGAATTTTATAATAATGTTTGAATATTTCTCTATTAATTTGGAGTGATTTGAATTTCAAATTGTCACTCTTTTTCAATTCGCGGGAATTCTCGATTCATTTGAACGGTTTGAAGGAAGTTTCGAAGCTTTTTTTTCCTCTTATAAAAATTATGGTACTTTTGGGACTTTTTGACAGGTTCCAGGGATTAATTTAATGGTTTTCAGGGAATTTTATAATAATGTTCGAATATTTTTCTAATTAATTTACTCAGAATGAATCAGGACCTCCACAGTATTTCAGGAATTCCTTCTCTTTTTCATTTTCGAGAATATCACAGAGACGTCCACTTAAAGCACTCAATATTTCCAACAGTTAACTTGAAAAAATAGACGTTATTGTAAACTGACCATTGACACATGGTTACCCTTTATTCTCAAAATCAGTCATGGGTATGCTCGAGAAGAGGAAGGTCGGATCTCTCAGAATTTGGGAAAGAAAAAAAATATAAAATACTGAAGTTTGATTATTTGTAACAGTGTAACATGAAAATCGGAAATAAAATAGAAAATGTTGGAGTCTACTTTGCCAGATGAGTAGATTATACCAATTTATATTTCTCAATTGATTTTAGTACTTGGAATGGATTTAATTAATTAATTAAGAAAGGGATTGCTTTAATGGTTTTCACTGAATTTTATAACAATGTTCGTATATTTTTTTGATCAATCGAATCGCGCGCTTTCGGAAAATAAAGCTCTAACCGCCCAGCCAGTTAACGAGTCCATTTTTTTTCGCGCGTTTATTTTTGCAATATTTTTCATTAAGCGCACTGTTTAAATTCCTTTCTTTCTTTTATAAATTCCCAATCAAAAATTGAGAATCAACTTTAATGACAAAGGCGGAATCCCAGTGAAATATCAAGATAAGTAACTACTATTATTGTTAATAATAATTATAAACTTTTGAAATTCAACCATCTTTCGTATCGCTGGGGGGAGGGGGGATTATTTTTCCAAAAAAACATAGAGCAGCAATCGAAATCTTAAAACATCCTAATAACATGAATAGGGACAATGGATATAATTCAAATCCGATTTGGCTTTCCGTCCTCCCGGGTTTTTTAAAAAAAGACTTGATTGGCCAATCAAGATTGAGCAGTTCCCACCATGGGGCGTTCTAGCCAATCATAGGCATCGTAGAGAATCTATATAAGAACACCATAAACTGAAACTTCAGTTTCAGGTCAGCCCTGATGAAGTGAACTGCAATTTTCACGAAACGTCGGCAAGTTTCGTAGTTTAGCACAGGATAGAAACCCGAAAAAGATTTAAATTTTAAATTTAAATTTATCATAATGAATCTTCGTGAAAGTATCAAATCTATTATAATCAAGCTATTAGTCAGCATCTAACTAATAAACATTTCGATGATAATAATTCTATAAAATGGAATGATATTGAAATTCTACGCGAGGAACCTAATTATTATAAACGTTGTTTTTCTGAAATGGTTTTCATTGAGAAAGGAGGATACAAAAGCATGAATCTTATTTCGGATTTGAATACTTTCAACGGAACTTATATGATTATTATTGATCGCTCATGCTAGTTTATTTATGACCGATTGACTCCGATTGATACAGAATTGTTTGTATTGGTATTACCACGATGGAGTTGTTGTGGTTGCTCCTATTATACTTACACAAAAATAACAGTTTTTAATGACTAATTTTAACAAATTTCCACATGATGGGCTAAAAATTTAATTTTGCTTTTTTGGACATTATTTTTAATTTAGTTTCAGGTAAAACTTGATTTTAATGGTGAGCAAATTTTTATTTTTTTGGAGCTTCTATTTTCTTTATAAGCTAATTTATTTATTATTATTGCTATTCATTTCTATTTATAACTCAGGTCAATGTTGATCTGATGAGGATACTGGTACATATTCCAAAACGTCGTACGTTTTAATTCCGTTATAACCTTGAAACAATAAATTATACTATTCTTGTCTGGAAGCAGTCGTTTTGACATTTGTCACCACTTCCAAAAATTTTATTTGAGCACGTGAAAAAAATGCTTTGATGCCCCAGCCGAACCGGTTATCAATTTATTTACCTTGGACCTAGTGATAATTTTCATAACAACACGTAAAATGTATTTTCGATGAAAATAAATAAAATTAATCATTAGGCAGTTTTCAAGCCAAAAGTTAGAAGAATCGAAGGAACCTGTGGAAGAATAGCGAAAGCAGTTTAATTTCTTAAAAAATTATAATCTGTCAGAAAACAAAATTTTCATTGCTGTCAAAATTCAGTTTGTCCTGGTATCCACGTCGTTATGAAAATTGTTCGAATAATAATTCATCCTTGAAAAAATTTTTATACCTCTAATTCAACTTGTGACACGACCTAGGTCTTAAGGTCTTATCTTTAATTTAAGCCAATAAAACTTGAAGAATCTCCACGGGATCCTGATATATGTCTTAAAATGTCCAGATCTGAAACTTCAATTTTCAGTCGACGATTACTGCTGTCGGCCGCGAAAGCGGTGATCGTCGAGATTTTCTCAGATTTTGTTTCTTAACTTCAATTCGTGTTGTGACTTACAACACTGATGGAAAAAACTGAAACTGACAGGACGTAATCTGTGGGTTTCTATTGTGAGTTACAATTATGTGGTAAAAAAAACTGATAGTACTTGAGTTTTATCACACAAACAAATTCATTAAAAATTTTGAGAATTTGTTTGAGTTTGAATTTCCCGTCAAAACATTTTTGGATAATCATGGACGTTGAGAATGATTAAAAGGAGACATGTGAATTTTTTTCAGATTGTTTTGAAAGATAGAAACAGAAAAAAATGGATGTTATCCCCCCCCCCCTATCTCATCCAATATGGCGGCTAACGGTTTCAAATTGAGGGAAAAATTTGTTTAGATTGTACGGTTTCCAATGTCTGACTCAACATTTGATTTCCTTCAGGGGAATTTTTCGCATGCTTACCCGGCTATACCCTTGAAAAAATTTGTTTTCAATAAAATATTTTCTTCGCGTTTGGCCCGACCGTCGGCACAACTCTGGTCTAAGATCATTACAGAACAGTGTGACCTTTATGTTCCGCTCCTGGGACACGTGTGACATTCTAGTGACATAACAGTTCTATCACTCTTGAAGATTGTTTTTTCTTGTCGATCACTGGGGTTAATAATAAATCCACAATTATTTTGCAACTTTTCGACAGTTTGGTTTGCTGACCTCTTCAGGCTAAAATTTTATTAAATACCACCAAAATATCAACAATAGAAGAACGATTTTTGAAATTCATTAAACAACATTTTTTTTATAAAAACAAATAACCTTATAAGTTTAAATTAAAAATCACATTTGTCATTAAGATTATGAAGTTGAAAAATAATTCAACCAGTCTGCGATCAAAATTGACGTTTACAGGTCGTCTTTGATGTGAGGACCGTAACTGACTATCATTAGACCACAGGGGTACTTATATTAGCAAGCTTGTACTTTCAGGTAATAATTTCTTATTAATTTCTTAATAATTTCTTATCAATTTCTTATGACGTACATAAATAAATTACGAAAGACGGAATTATGTTTATAAATTGAGAATTACTGGATTGTACATATGATTCAAATTATAAATATCCTCTTTTTTGTAATACCATTATTATTACTCTTAATATATATCATTTCGGAAATTAAACGTTTCTTCCAGTTGGACTCAAAATCAAGTCTGCGGAATGGGCGTCTCCGACTTTAAATATGAGGTGAATATGCGGGCCAAATGTTGGTGTGTAGAAGTAAACTTATTATAAGTAAACTTATATATATATATATATATGTTTATTATATATTATTATTTTCAACTACTGTTTGTAAACCTGAATGAGAAAATCCATTTTTAAAATTTGTTTGAAAAGAATATTATTTAAAGCCTTCTTAAGTTAACATTAAAACACAAAATCCTTGCTTTTTGTTATTTTTCAGAAAAATTGTTCAATGTTTCTAATTTACTTCTGACGCGCTGCACATTGGACAAAATAAATAATTTACTGTTTATAATTTATAATTTATAATTTTAGGAATTCACAGGATTGCATTTTTAAGTTCCTCAAACTCCTCGATTTTGCAATTTAATTTTTCCTGCGACAAGATATAAACAAATATAGTAAAAAAATTAAGTATTTCAACAGTATTATTTTTGATGAAAAAGAACATTGATTACATCAATTCGTTTTTGATTATAGTTAATTCAAATGAACTTAGGGAAAATAAAATTTTAATTGAATATACAAGTTAATTGTTATAAACAACCACTTTAGTACAGTGAGAAAATGTTGAAAAAATTGTTTTCAAACTAAAAATTCTGTATGTTTTGCATTGGATTTGTAATTAGTGATGACTTATCACAATACACAAAACGTCAAAAATTTCTATTTAATAACCGATTCTATAAAAAAATATGCAATAGTGTTTTTTTGTCTGTGGCTATTCATTTTCTCTTCCCACTGAACAGGAAACACAGTTGAAATTTTTTTTTAAACTAAGAAAAATTGGTAACAGTGAGTATATTTAATTGTGTATAACAGATATATTAAACGACTGTCCCAATTTTTCGTCGACATTTTTGTTTTTACAGGAGGTTCTGTTGGAAGCAGGTTGGTACTGATAATTAATCAAGATTTTTAGCTAATGATCCAATTTACAATTCTTATAAACAATTTATTCAGTGAATACGTAACATTAAAACTTTGTACTTGATTAAGTGCTTATTCACTACAGCCATTATAATAGTACCTTAGCATTGATATTGCAAGAAAAAATCTTAACAAAAATTTTACAATTATCACTGTGAACAATAAATAATATAAAGAAATTTCACAAATAAAAAGAAAAAAATCTGCCCGCTGCGCAGGCACATTCTCATCGCGCGATTCGCGCGCGGCTCGCAAATTTGAGCGCGACTGTTAGTTCTCGCGCTTCGCGCTCGATAATATATTTATCTCGCGCTTCGCGCTCGATGATGTGCTTACCTCGCGCTACGCGCTCGGTCTTTGCATTTCCCCCACATTTGCGCCCAGACCTTTTAAAATTAAAGGTCAAATCAAAATATAGCCAAAGAATTCATTTCTTTATATCAACAAAAGATATGTGTCTGGTTTAAATAAAAATTACTACTGTTAGAGAATATTTTCTTGATGTAAAGAAATAGGATTCAAGTAAATGCATTTTCTTGGTACCCGAAATTCTTTTATTCAGTGCTGGAAAGAAAAATGCGATTTATGTAAAGAAATGTTTGATAAAATCAAAAAAATATTTCTTTCCCACAAAGAAATTTGTAGTTGACTTCCATATCAGTTTCGTAGTTTTATTATGAAAATTAAATGATTAATTCTTGAGTTTGTGAAGAAAATTTTAATATGAAATATTTGCTTTTCCAAAAAATGATCACTCAAAACAAGACATACAAACATTACAAGAAAAAATATGTATGATGGTTAAAAATTCTACTATATATGCGTTCATTAAAAATAATAAAACAATCATTAAAATAGATACAAACATGAATAAAAAGTAAAGGTTCAACAAACTTTTTCAAATTTCAAAATGATTTAAAATGAATAGACTCATAACTAAACTATTTTATTCAATTTCAAACTATAAACGTATAAATATTCTCTCAGTTTTAAATGTTCCATTTTTATCACACATTGCGAATTGTAATTTTTTAATTAAAAAAAAGGCATTTTTCAAATATTTAGCAGTATTTGGCTGTTTATTCAAACTCAGCAATAATAAATCAAGTATTCAAAACTAAACAATTTGAAAGTGAATTGTTTCAAATAGAAAGACTTGAATCGGCAAAATTTCAGAGTGCAAAATTTAACCTTTTAATGTAAGAAGTTTGATTGTTTAATTTTGTTAAATTTCAAAATTGCAAGTGAAGCTTTTCAATTTTAATTTTTGAATAACTAGTGAACAATTATTGAATGCAAATGACTTTAAATTAAAAAAACTTAACCTCTAGTTTAAAATGTGATTGATTTTAAACGATAATTTGAAAAATGTTTCAGTTTTAATGAGATTTATTTCATTCAAATGAATCAAGGTTTTCTTTTTTTCAACATTTAAAAATAAAAAATAAATATTTGATTGCAATTATTGTGTCGACTTTTGACATAGAATGAATATTTTTTTTCAGTTTATTGAATATACATTTATATTACCAGAATATTTTTTAAATTTAAATAAAGTTTGCATAGTGTTGATTGTGATGAGTGTTAGAATGCTATAGGTATTTGTTTAAATAAATGAATATTCATTCATCTTCAATTAATATTTCTCCAATTTAAGTCATTATTTAATTGCAATGATTATGTCAACTTCTATCATGCAATACACATTTTTTCAATTTGATGAATATACATTCGTATTAGAAGAATATTTTCTACATTTAAACAATTTTCTCATTGCGTTGATTTTATAGCATCTCCAAATACAGTTTTAAAATTTTTTAATTTTTGTGGACAAAACCCCGGGGGAACTGAACCCGATTAACCACAAGATGAAGTATCACATGCCCTTAAAGTTACCTATGCCAATGTGTAAAGTACCTCATCTCGAAAGTGCGCATGCGCAGCTTTTTCACTAGTTCCTAAAGTAAGCCATCTTCAAACTGCGCATGCGCGAAAATTATTTCGCACACAGTCTGCTCAAATAAGGTCTTTTACGCACCATTTGAAAGCATGAAAACATCAACTTTTGTGGTGGGTGTTGCAAAAATATATTTCTATTATTGCTATTGCTGCTTATTTGTAGCTGCAAGTAGCTGATTACTGATTTTTTTGGTGATAACTGAAAATCTTAAACTTTGAAACAAGTGTACTTTTTAAATTGTTCCATTTTAAAGGCAATTTTTTCAACATTTAAAATGGTGTTCCGAAAAAATCTCGTTTTCAAAAATTTTTTTCATAAAATTTTTCTACATATTTTTTTCCAAAATTTGCAAAAAAATTTTCAAATATTTTGTTCCAAAATTTTGTTTAAAAACTTTTTTTCAAAAATTTTGTTTCCAAAATGCTTGTTTCAAACATTTTTTGCCAAATTTTTTTTCCTAAAATTTTTGTTTATAAAATTTTGTTCCACATTTTTTTTCATAAAATTTCTTCGTCAACGGTTTTTTTTCATAAAATGTTTTTGTCAACAATTTTTCTTCATAACATTTTTTCCTCAACAATTTTTTTTCATACAATTTTTTTACATAATTTTTTTTTTCAAAACATTATTTTTTAATAAAATTTTGTTGTCACGTTTGTTTTACAAAATAAAAAATATTTTCTTTTAAGATTCTGTTAAGACTTACATTCACGTCTTAATAGGCAACAAAACCCTTCCTTGTAGGCGCTCGGCGCCTACTTTGACTAATTTTTATTTTGGCAGTGTCTATATGTACCGAAAAAACCCGGATATTTGTATTGAAATTTAGGTACAAATAGTCCCTTTTTCCGGTCCTATTATTTAAAAAAAAGAAGTTCGGCTGTTCGTACCAAGTTTCGATACACGTAGCCATCGAATTTTACATATTTTGTTTGAATAATTTAAAAATAATCACAAGGATAAAAACCACTTTTTTTAAGACCCTTTAAAATCCATAATTTCTTTACCTTTAAGTAATAACTTTTTAAAAGTTTCATGGTTTTGGAGTTTTTATGATTCCACTAACTGTTTTTCATTTTAGACAATTTCATTTCTGCTTTTCACAACTCGAACTTACTGTTTCTGTCGTTTGTTTTCCCGTTTCTCAGTTTCCATATGGAAAATCAAATTCCTATTGCTTGATTTAAAAAGTGAGTCAAACATGTGCATTAACTTATTTAACTTGTTAAATAAAAAAAATTAAATAAAATAATATATAAAAAATTATAAATTTTTATATATAAAAGTAGACACAAAAAGGAGTATCTTTTATCTATTTAAATTTTTTGATCAAATTGCTTGCACTACAGAAAAACAACTTTCTATTCTGACTCTGAATTTTTTATTTCTATAATTAATGTTTTCTTAAAATTGATCACTTTTATCAAAAACTTTCATATTACAAAAAAAAAATATTTGCCTCAGAGTTGTCTAACTTTTTTTTTAACTTTTGGCTGCAGAATCAATATTTTAAGAAAAATAAACACCATTTTATTTTTCCTCATTTATTATTTTGGAAGTGGAAATTCAAGTTTTCAATTAACATTGAAATTGTAAAGCATCGAAATTACTTATTTGCTAAACTAAAAAATTGTATTGCAAAACTTAAAACTTGCATCTTCATTAATTGTATAAAATGCAAAATTAAAAGCTCTTCAATTTGAAATATTTACCTTTAAAATTTGTACAATTTTGAAGAGTTGCAATTTAACTCTTGAATTTCAAAGATGTATAAATAAAAATTCTTCAATTTCGATTATTTTTAAGAATAAAAAACAAGAATTTTCTAAATCTTAAAAATTTAAGAAATCTTTTATGTAAACCGTAAAGCATCAAAATTTCAGAATATTTCATTGTAAAAACTTAAAACTTAAAAAATATTTAATTAAAAATTTTCAGGATTAAAAGCTCCTTAATTTTAAAGATTTAAAGTTTAAACTTCTACAATTCTGAACAGTTAAAATAAAAAATCTCGAATTTTTAAAGTATAGAATTTGAAGGTTTTTAATTTGTAAGAATTATGTTTGAAAGATACGTTTTATTCAACTTTTATTTTCATAGTTAAGCGCTAAAGATTAACAAAATAAAAGTGCTTCAATTTTAATCATTTGCAATTCAAAATTCTTCAATTTTGAGCATTTGCAATTGAAGACTATTAAATGTTTTATGGGTATAGTAAAAAATGATGCAATTTTCAGTGGTTCTTTCTGGAATACTTCAATTGTGAACAATAAAAATGAAATCGTTGATTTCTTTTTTGAAAATCCTTATAATTTTTTCATAATATATGTTTCCGTATATACAAAAGGGAACTTTGCAGGAACTTCAAGTTACTTGAAATAGCGAAAATGTATCAAGTTGCTATTTCTATTTACACGAAGTAACAGCAGCTGTAATTTTTTTCATTCTTTAAGGAACTTGCCCAACGCTGCATCTATTTTCAAATCATCTCAAAATCAGATAAAAATAATTGTTATGTCGATCTAACATGTTGAGAAATTTATATTCCTTTCCAAACTAAAAAATTTCGCACTCTTAGGGCCGCATTATGTCTGTAGATATACGTCGTTCCTGCGTGGGTGGGACACCCCGATAGTATGTGTTCTGGGAACTCAGCATGTGCATGACACGCTCTGCAACTATCGCTGGGACCTTCTTAGCATAACATTTGGTCACGGTATACTAAGGTGGAAATGATACCGTCCTAGCTTTATTCACTTCAGCTTTGAGATGTTAAGCATCTAGATGGAGTAATGCACTTTCCTCACTTCTGATGTTAAAATTCAGGCCAAGGGTCTTAGCGTCCTGCTCCGCGGCTTTGTAAAGGAACGCTCATATGCCAATCATCTCGAGAGTCAATCCAGGCCATTGACAGGACGCGCTGATTTGCTGCAGCGTGTTTGCAGACGCACTTGGCAATCAACAGGTTCTCTTGAGATTCTGCTACACCTTCTTTCAACTCCAGTGTTTCTGGGATCTTGTATTCCTCTCTTCCTTGCGTCAGATACCATCCTATTTGGTCAATATTGTGCTGCTTGATTAGCAGCATATGGTCCACATTCTGTCTTGCTCATCCAATCTTCTTGTTCAGTTGATACAAGCTTCTTTTGGTCTTTTGATCCAGCGTTGGTTTTAGCCGTTGATTTGAATTAGCCAATGCTCTCGCAGCACCAGAAACTGAACAATTGATGGTCCAGAGGTCGGACTCCTCTGAGATATCCTCATGAAGGGTGGCATCCATTTCAGCCAGATCTTGGGGCTTAGCAGGAACCAGTATGTCAATGTTCCTCCTTGTCCTGAAATCGCTATCATCTCTCAGAAAGTCTCTGCTTGCCGCGGTTGGCCTTAACGTCGCTTCCTCATCTTCGTCTGCAGCGTGTTTAAGCAGCGGTTGGGGAAGCACTCCGCGTACATGTCCTTTTTTCAATAGGTAGGCGTGTTGATTTCGCAAAGTCTGATGCGAAACGTGCTGAAGCTCTGGGCGTGTCTGGCACCACAGGGTGTGCATAGGCGCCATAAAGCCTCCGCGAACAGGGATAATGCTGGTATGGTATTAGTCCAGCACGTCATCTTTGAATCGATTCATCCAGCGATTGTCCGATTGTCGGGTGCTCTGTGCGTGTGATCGTTTTTAACCGCATCTACAACTTTTTAGTGTTTTGGTGGTGTCATTGTTGTTCTCATGAGCAGCTAGTGAAAGGGTTCGTCCATCCTTGTAGAGCCCCGCATGCAAGGATAAGGGTGCATACTCTGAGAGGTCGCCCAGTATCCCCGAGTCACCGTTTGAGACACCTCACCCAGGTGCCATTCGGCTTTCGGCACGGCTGTCACGCCTCCGCTTAGGGGTTATTCCTTCGGGACCATCCCTGGACAATTGTCCGCGACTGCTTATTAATTATTGTCGTTAACGCTTTGACCTTTAATTTTAAAAGGTCTGTACACAAATGTGTGGAAAATACAAAGACCGAGCGCGTAGCGCGAGATAAATACATTATCGAGCGCGAATCACGAGATGAATATATTCTCGAGCGTGAAGCGCGAGACCAACAGTCGCGCGCCCTAGGTGCGCTCAGACTTGCGAGCCGCGCGCGTAGCGCGCAATGAGAATGTGCTCGCGCACCGGGCATATTTTTTGTTGTAAATTCGTTTTTTTATTTAAAAATTAATTTTTTTATCTACAAATTTAATTATTCTAGTTTAGGTTGAAAGTTTATAGTTTATAAGTTGAACATTCAACTATTTGGTAGAAAATTCATGTATTTTGGTGAAAATTCGTCTCTTGGGTTAGAAAATTAATCTCGTTTTTTGAAAATTCATCGTTGTGGCAGAGAATTCAGCTATTTTATGAAAAATTCGTTTCTTTTTTATTTAATTCAACTGGTTGAAAATTCGTGTTTTGGTAGAAAATTCATCTTTTATGGTAGAAAATTAATCTTTCATGGTAGAAAAGTCATCTTTTATGGTTGATAATTCATCTTCCTGGTTTAAGATTTAACTATTTTGTTAAAACTTAATCTTTTCCGAATGAAAATTCAACTGTTTTGTAGAAAATTATAATATGATTAAAAAATTAAACCATTTGATTGAAAATTAACTTTTTTGATGAAAACTCATATTTTCGGGTCGAGAATTCAACTGTTTTATTAAACCTTTGGATGGAAAATTCATCTTTCTTGGCTTAAAATAAACTTTTTTGTTGAAAATTCAACACTCTTTGAAAAAAATTCACTTTTTGGGTTGAAAATTCATCTCTTTGGTAGAAAATCTTGAAGTCTTACAAATTGAAATTGTTTTACACTGAATGCAATACGGTATTTACATTAATTTTATTTAAAAGATTTTGTTCCCCTATTATTCCCTTATTTTGGTTAAAAATCACCTTATTTTAAAAAAGCCCAAATTGGTAACGTAGTTTATGGGCGACCCCTTATATAATGTATAGTAAAATATTGAGAATAGCAATTTACCTTGTGGGAAGACTTAAATATTCATTTAAGTATTTGTATTCAAAAGTTGTCGATAAAATCATTTAATTAGTTTGCATGTAATGTTTTGAGAAAGTCACACTCATCCATGCATACTAGGGTGGTCCAAAAGTGCGTTGGAATTTTTTCTTCTTCGAAATCTTATGAATAACGCCCAAAAATTTGTTCGAATCCACACAAAAATAAATACATTTTTTTTTTTTTTTTTTTTGAAAAAAAAATTATATCTAGAGGGGGCGCAAGCCCCATGAAGTTTAACACGTATTTCCCATAAGAAAAAAATACGTTTTTAATAGCATAAGTAGATTAAGATGCGTATGCGTTATCGCTCTCTCTCTCTCTCTCTCTCTCTCTCTCTCTCTCTCTCACGCACTCTCGCTTTCGATCACTCGGACACTCGATCGCTAATACGACCCGAAAAATGTAACTATTCCATTTTTGGTTAATAAAATTATTTTTGTTAATTAAAAATTCAACTACTTGTGTATATGTTGCACCACTTTGTTGAAAAACCTTTTTCGCTGTTATTGAAAAGTTCTCATTTTAGTTTAGAACTCATCTTTTTTTTGAAATGTTTGTTTTTAATTTTTTTTTTGTTGTATTAAAAATTTAAGTATTCCAGTTCAAGATTCATCATTTTTGTTGAAAATTTATCTCATTGTTTAAAAGCTTACCAACTTTAAAACTGTATAAACTGCAACTGTTCGACTAAAAATGATTTTTTTGTTACAAATTCATATTTTTTGGTTAAAAATGGAACTTGATTGAACTACTTTGTTAAACATTCTTTTTCTTAAGGTTGAGCATTCATGGCTTTAATTAAAAATTTATCTGTATGTTTGGAGATTAAATTGTTTTATGAAAATTTATCGTTTTGGTTGAAAATTCATATTTGCGGGTTGAAAATTCAAATATTTAGTAAAAAATTCGTTTTCCGGGTTGAACATTTTTCTTTTTTTGGTTAAAAGTTGACCTTCTTTGTTAAAAACTCATTTCCTTCGTTGCAGATTCATAATTTTACTAGAAAATTAATCTCTTTGTTTAAAAATTCAACTATCTTTTTGAAAATTGTTTGAAGACAAATATATCTTTTTTAGTTAAAAATTCATCTTTTTCTGGTAGAATATTAATCTTCTTGATTGAAAATTCGTCGTTTTGGTTGAAAACTAAATTATTTGAGTGAAGGTTGTAGCACTTTATTAAAAAATCTGTTTCGTTCTTATTGAAAATTTCTCATTTTAGTGTAGAACTTTATTGAAAACTTATTTTTGTATTACCAAACTGATTTTTACAAACCGCGTTGTTAAAAATTAATTTCTTTGTTTGAAGGTTTATGTCTTTGTTTGAAAATTTAACTATTTCCTTGAAAATTCGTTTTTTCTTTGTTATTTACAATTAATTTTTTACCTAAAAATTTAACATTTACATGTTTTGATGAAAATTGATCTTTTTTAGTTGAAAACTTAGCTTTTGTATTTGAAAATTCGTCTTTGTTGCTTGAAAACTTTCTTCCTCGTTGAAATTTTCTCTTTTTTTGTTGTTAAAAGTGCAACTGATCGATTGAAAATGATCTTTTTTTTTTGCGAATTCATATTTTCGGGTTAAAAATGCAACTTTGTTGAACTACTTTGTTGAAAATTCTTTTTCTTTTGGTTGAAGATTCTTCTTTTATTCTCTCTCCTTCTCTTGCCCCTTCATCCCCTTTCTTTATATCCTCAGACTTACATTCTAGCTTTCTCATTCTTTCTTCCAACTTCTCCATATCAGATTTTTTCTCTTTCTCACTCATCCTTTGCTTTTTCTTGATATCCTTCAATTGCTTCCTAACCTTCTCCTTTTCTTGCCGCCACACCAGATCCCATTCTTCCCACTTCTCTCTAACCTTCCTCATTTCCTCCCAAACCTCATCCCCTCGCTTTTGCATGCCATTCAGACATCGGTTCGTTTCCTCTCTAAACGCTTTAATGAGATTTTCCAAACTCTCTAGATCGACTTTCCCTTTTATCTCCAGTGGAGACTTTTTCTTAAACTTTTTCCGCAACTTCTCTTCTGCCTGCTTATTCCCCTCTTCTTCCCTTAATTTTTTACTGTCTTCCGTCTTGTCCCCCTCAACGCTTTTATCCGTAAACCCTCCCCACTGCCTCCATTTGTGAAAAAGATGTCTCGATTCTAAGCTACTAGATCTGGATTTATCAATCAGTTCTCGATTCGACGGCCTACCTCGAGTCCTTCAGGCAACTAGTCCCCCTTCCTTTTCTCCCCACCCCAAGTTCCCTGGCGTAGTAAACTGCACCTCGCCATCATCGGTACTATCTCCGGCATGACCCTTCCCCCTCCCTGTTTCGCCTACATCCGTGAGATCATCAGCACCGGGGTTGTTGTGTAGGAATCGAATACACGATTAATAAACATAATGAGCGGCCTACGCCCGTTGTATAATGAGTGGTGAGAGACGTTAATCAGACTTTATAGTAACAAATAACTTTATTAAATTAAATGCGGTACATTGCTCGCACTGCGAGAACGTGTGTCTTGGCGGTGATGGCGACTGACTAAACGGAACTGTTTTTCTAGAGAGGCATGCTAATAGACCACGACTTTTTCAACTGCGCAAGCGTTGCGTTGGAAGGGGAAAGCCACGTTATTGGCCGTAATACGCGCGCTCATTTTAAATGCTTCAAATTAATTTTTATTCTCAAGTCGAGAAATTATAATAATTTATGTTTATAAGGTTCATATATGTTACTGCAATAACTATAAGATTCATGATAATAAAGTATTTCGTTATTATTAACATGGAAAATTTAATGTACTTAATATCCGATTAAAATATCAAAGTTGGTCTAAAAATAGTAAATAAAATTTTTCAATTTGAAAAAAATCTTTTGAACGGTGTGTATAATGTGTATTAAAATTAAAACTAAAAAGTTCTTTTTGGAATTTTTATTATAATTTGTTGTCGAGGTTTTCTCCTCTAGATCCGTGATTTTCTGCGATAACAGGGGCACCTCTTGTAGGATTTATCACGGTCTTAGTCGCTAAAAAAATATTTCAGCAATTTCTTGTTTGCAGAGTTTTTAAATTTTCGGAGGTTTACATTTTCGTTACATACCGAGAGGTCAAAAAAGGCTACCCAATTTTTTCGGATTTTAATAACTTATTTTCTGAGAGATAATTCCTATTAAATTCACCACCGTTTGCCAGTGATCGAAATGCACTAGGAAAAAAATCTCCAAGACCCAGGAATACAAATTGGATATACAGCGAATTACTTAATTTTTAATTTTGGTATTTAATGAGATTATCTTTATAACTTGTGATTTCAAAAATTTTCATATAATAAATTAGAAGAAAAAAATAAATACTGTAGGAAAAAATCGACAAGATCCTCTTGTTAAAATTATAATTACAGCAAATTTGCTGTACTTCTAGGGCGACTGAAATATCCCGAAAATTCCCGACTGAATTTTAAAATTCCCAAATAATAATATTTCTAACATAAAATTACCAAATTATGAAATAATTGAACTATAATAATCCATAATTATAAAATTACAGAATTAGAATAATTAAAAAACTGTTTCTTAATAAATATTATTTATTAAAAATACGATAATAACCTATTTTTTTCAAAGAAATTTTTGTTTAAGTTTTTAAAAATTATTGTTTGAATTTAAAATAAAAATAATTCTACAAAACTGTATGAACAAATAATTGTAAAAACACGTGCGTCTGAAATGGGAAAAAAATTATCCCTAAATTTGTTTCGAACCTAATGACATTTTCCAAAAAAACTTTGTAGGACTCAAATCAGCACTAATTTATGTCGAAGTTTCTTTGAAATTTTTTTTTCTTCAATTAACAATTCGATTTTTGAGAAAATTTGTTGTAATTTTTAAAAAATAGTAGAAAAGTTTTTTCTTTGGCATAAATATTTGATTAATTTAATTTTTAAAAATATGTAAGAAAATTTTTTCAGCACTGTTTTATGGTTTATCTCAAAATTTCTTTTTATTTTTTTCAAATAAAAATTCGATTTTCCAGAATACGTTTTTTATAATTTTTTGAAAAGACTATGTACAAAAAACCTGTCTCAAGCTTCAAATCTGTAAAAATTCTATATGTTCTTAAATGCACTTAAATTTCGGTTCAGTCTAGTGATAAAAATTAAACTTCATAGTACAAAAAATTATTACTTAAAATTTTTGTAACAATTATAAACATAATTATCTTTTGTGAGTATTACTCTCACCATTCAGTTTATTTATTACCATTATATCAGTGCTTCTGTCATTATTAATTTTTCATAATTTTTTCCAAACATATATTTTTGGTGTGCCTAGACTTTGCGCTATTTATTATTATATTCGGAAGTGCAGTGTTTCTGAAGCGATACATGTCAAACTTTTAGCGAAGCCCATAAAAGTGCGGTTCGCGAGACCAAGAACTCTGGAGACACTGCCAAGAAGTCAGATCTTCCCGGGCTTCGGCCCAAGCCACATCTCCCTGGTTTCTCTGCTTCAACCCTTACCCAGCAACATTTTTTCGAATCCAAGGTACGCGATATCCCCCCGCCCCCAGCTACATCTCAAGCTAAAAAAAAATCCCAATACCCACACGACTAGAATAAGACGCGAACTTCCAATGTAAATAGTATTAGGAATAAACCTTAACTTTAATTTTGAAATTACTTTGGTTTTACTTTTGTAAATTAGTTTCCCTTTCCCATTTAATTTCATAACTTTTGAATCAATCTCAACCCACAGACTGACCTCACAGTTCTGTTGATTTCTTTAAGTTTTGTAAAATAAAAGTGAAATTTAAGTTTTTAAAGTGTTCTTTTTAACAATAATTAAAATAATGTTGTTAAATTTGTTTTGCAATATTTACATTGTGATTTAAACAATTGTTATAATTTTATTAAATAGTGTTTTTCCAAGTGTGAAAAGGATAAAAACAAATACGTAAACTTTGGATTTTGCAAAAGAAAATAAATACGGGGAATTATCCTTTTTCTAAAAAATAAAAGAGGATTTAATTTAAAAAAATTTTGAAATTGATTGTTTCTTGTGAGGAAAATGGATTTTATCAAAATAGACAGAAATTGGGGTAATGTGATGGGAGGACCTGTGAAAAATATCAAAGAATTTTACTTAATTAGTAAAAACTTAAGATCAACAATTTTACAATAAGACTTTTTGATCAAATGCAAAATTCATGGAGCTTTCCCTAAGAAAATTTTCGACAATAATAAAAAGGTTAGCTTTGATTTCAAAAACAAAAATAAAGTAAAATTGGATATAAATGCTGAAAAATTTGAAAAATCTCTCTTAAATTTAACTATTGAAGAATGCCACTCACAGATAAATTCTTTGAATGTTAAGACAAAACAAATGATTGGAAAATTTTAATTACACATGATCATGGCTTTAATTGTAATTATATTAAAATTCTTTATCACGGAAAAAATCAGAAAAAGAGAGAATTTATGGAGATGTTATTCATAAAGAGAGAAGGTAAAATGGCTATTAATTTAAAAAGTGACCTCTCAAGATATAACAAAGTATCGGATCGAGTAATTAACTGGTTAAAGTAATTCCCTTTGACTAGGTAACAAAAAGAATTCTTTTTTATTAAACAATCAATTTCTCAATACATTACATTAAACCTAATTAATTTTTTAAGAATACTTTCCCTCGCAGTATAAAAAGGACGGAGAAAGTAAAAAGTGAGAGGTTGGTTTTTGGTTGACTTTTTCCCTTTTTCTCCCTCTTTTTTCATTATGAATTCAGGTTAACATCATTGTTTAAACAATTTATTTTTATTTTTAATAATATTATCTTTGAATAATGCTAGAAAGTTGGGGTTTTTACGAAAATATTCAACTTTATGTCCTTTTTTCGCTTAGATGAAGGTAAAAATTATTGCAATTTAACCAAAATAATTGTTTAAACAAATTATTATTGTTTATCACTATCTTCTCCTATAGTAATGCCAGATAGTTTCGGTTTTTTCTGAACTTTTCCACTTTTTATCAACTTTTCACCTACAGTGAGGCAATAATTAATTTAATTCAACAAACACAATTGTTTAAATAATTAATTTTTATTTTAAATAATATTTTCTTTGAATAATTGTAGAAAGTTGCGTTTTTTCTTAAATATTTAACTTTTTGTCCTCTTTTCACTTAAATCGAGGTGATAGTTAATGCAATTGAACAAACCTAATTGTTTAAACAAATTATTATTTTTTATATCTATCTTCTCCTATAGTAATGCTAGATAGTTGCGGTTTTTTCTGAAATTTTCCACTTTTTGCCTACTTTTCACTTACAGTGAGCTAACAATAATTCAAGTTACTAAACATAATTGTTTAAACAATTCATTTTCATTATCAATAATATTCTCATTGAATAAATTAAATAATGATTTAATAATAAATTTAAATAAATTCTAATTATTTTTTTTCCACTTTTCAATTAAAGTAAAGTGATAATTAATTTAATTTACCAAAAATAATTTGTTTAACAATTTGTTATTGTTAATAACATTCTATTTTCTTGATGGTGGAAAGTTGCGGTTTTCTCGGAAATATTCTACTTTTTGTCCTCTTTTCGCTTAAATAAAAGCAAAAATTAATGCAATTTGACAAACATAATTGTTTAAACAAATTATTATTGTTTATATCTATCTTCTCCTATAGTAATGCTAGATAGTTGCGGCTTTTTCTGAAATTTTCCACTTTTTGCCTACTTTTCACTTACAGTGAGCTAACAATAATTCAAGTTGCTGAACATAATTGTTTAAATAATTTTTTTTCATTATCAATAATATTCTCTTTGAATAAATTAAATAATGGTTTAATAATAAATTTAAATAAATTCTAATTATTTTTTTGTCCACTTTTCAATTAAAGTAAAGTGATAATTAATTTAATTTAACGAAAATAATTTGTTTAACAATTTATTATTGTTAATAAAATTCTGTTTTCTTGATGGTGGGAAATTGCGGTTTTTTCGGAAATATTCTACTTTTTGTCCTCTTTTCGCTTAAATAAAAGCAAAAATTAATGCAATTTAACAAACATAATTGTTTAAACAAATTATTATTGTTTATATCTATCTTCTCCTATAGTAATGCTAGATAGTTGCGGCTTATGTCACATCTACGGCATGTCTCATCAGCGTCATGCCACAACTGCGACATCTCTACCTAGCGGCTTCTCTCACGCGCGGCATTTCTCAGAGTGAAGTCGCTACTTTTGCGGCATCTCTAACCAGTGGCAAGTCTCTCCAGCGGCATTTCTCATCCGGGAAAAATTTTCAATACCACAGCCAAGGAAAAAAACTGCAGCAAGTCTCACGAGACTAATTGTCACATCTGCAGCAAGATTCCCAGGATGAATTACCACATCTTCGGCATCTCGTACCCGCGGCAAGTCTCCTTAGCGCCATCTCTCATCCGGGAAAATTTTTGAAACCACATTCAAGCGACAGAACTGCAGCAAGTCTCAGGATACTAATTGTCACATCTGCAGCAAGTCGCCCAGGGTGAATTGTCACTTCTGCGGCACCATTCACGAGCGGAAAGTCTCCCCAGCGGCATATCTCGCCCAAGAAAATTTTCCAAATAGTTCTAAAGATGGCAAAACTTCGGCCCGTCTCCCAGTGGCATCTCTCGCCCAAGAAAATATTGTCCCAGTTTTCTCATCTTTAGAACTACTTGTGAAATTTTCTTGGGCGAAAGGTGCCGCTGAGGAGACTTTCCGCTCGTGCGAGGTGTCGCAGATGTGACAATTTATCTTGGAAGACTTGCCGCAGATGTGTCAATTAGTCTCGTGAGACTTGCCGCAGTTTTGTGGGTTAGATGTGGTCTTCAAAATTTTTCCCGGATGAGAGATGCCGTTGGAGAGACTTGCCGCGGGCGAGAGATGCCGCAGATATGACCATTAGTGCTGGGCGGCTTGCCGCAGTTTTTCTATTTCAATATGGACTTGAAAATTTCTTCCGGATGAGAGACGCCGCCGGGGAGACAAACAAAAATTAAATAGAAACAAGGAAAACTAAATTCACAAAAAAACAATGAAACAACTGGAAAAACGAAAGAAAAAAACTAATAATGAAAGGGTGAAATTATAGAAAAAACCAAAACCAAAAATAAAACAATCAAATAAATGAAGACAGATACAAAAAATAAATTTGATTCATTTTTCATATTAATAAACTGCTTGAGAGCATTCCTCGCGCAATCTTTGTGATTAGATGCACAGGTCCAGTCAAGAACATCGATAGAAGTGAATACCGGTAGTTAATGATCCCCGTAAGAATCTTTAGAACACGTTTGTCCGTACATGTTTTTCAAAAGTTTCAAAGCGTATAGCTGCAAATTATTTTTTTATTCGATCAAATACGAAACCCTTACAACGAAGGCAATCGTGTGTTTAAAAGGTTTGAAAACTTAACCACGTGAAAAACCTTCAGAATTTTATCATAGGGTAGATATTAAAATCAAAAGACCAGAGCGAAGATTCGACACTTTTTTTATTTGTAAACTTATTTTCACACAAATAGCCACATCGAGTTGAAAATTTGGGATAATAAATAAGAGGCACTAAGAAACGACGCGGCTCTGGTCCTAAATTTTTATAATTATGAAAAAAGTTTTTTTTTTGTGAATAATTTTGTTGTTGCCTTTTTTCATAATTATAAAAATTAAGGACCAGAGCCGCGTTTCTCAGTGCTTCTTATTTATTATCCCAAATTTTCAACTCGATCTGGCTATTCGTGTGAAAATAAGTTTACAAATAAAAGAAGTGTCGGTAAGCTAGGAAGCCGGTCACGTGACCCACTCGTCACATGGCCTTAAATTATCGAAAAATGGTATTTTGAGGCATCACAAACGTGGTATCGTTGGGTTTTTCCTACTTTTTTATATACTCGTGTATCAGGTAGCACGGTGTTGAACCAAGTTTAAATGAAAGTTGAAGGTGAATGGGATTTTTTTAATTGTTTATGGTAATATCCCCTATTTCCCCTTTTTCCCCCTTTTCAAAAGAATTCCTTCTTTCCCTGTTTTTGAGAAATTTGCCCCTTTTTTCGTTTTTTTTCGATTCAATGTGAACTGAATTAATAGAACCTGATGAAGAAGATTCGACTTTTTGGGTTGAAAATTCAACTGAAATATTTCTTGGTTGAGAATTCGACTATTTTTTGGAAAATTCTTTTTTCGTTAGGAATTCAGCTTTTTTGGTAAAAAGTTCAACTAACTGGTTGAAAGTTGAACTATTTTGTTAAAAATTCATTTATATTGTTGAAAATTCGTCTCTTTGGTTGAAAATTTAACTATTTTGTTGTAAATTCGTTTTATTTTTGGTTAAAAATTAATTTTTTAACTGAAAATATAACTATTCCAGCTGAAGATTCATCATTTTCATTAAAAATTTATCAATTACCTTTTTTGATAAGAATTGAACTGGGGGTTTTTAATTATTTTTTAGAAAATTCGTCATTTTGTCTTAAAAGTTCAATTTTTTTGGTTGAAAAGACGTATTTTTGGGTGGAAAATTCAACTATTTTTTGAAAAATTGTCCTTTTTCGTTAAGAATTCATCTTTTTTTGGTAGAAAATTCATTTACCTGGTTAAAAGTTGAACTATTTTGTTAAAAATTCATTTATTTTGTTGAAGATTGGTAATTTTAGTTGAAAATTCATCTCTTTTGTTGAAAATTTTTACAATTTTTTCGTTGGAAATACGTATTTTTGGGTTGAAAATGTTTTTGTGAAAATTCGTCTTTTTTTCGTTACGAATTAATCTTTTTTGGTAGAAAATTCATGTACCTGATTGAAAGTTGAACTATTTTGTTAAAAATTCATTAATTTTTTTGAAGATTGATAATTTTAGTTAATTTTTTAAACTGAAAATTTAACTATTCTACTTTTAGTTGAAAATTGATATTTTTTAGTTGAAAATTCGTCTTTTTTATTGAATTTAATTGTTTTTTCATTAAAATTAAAACCTTTTTTGATTTGAATATCAAGTTAAACTCTTTTGTTAAAAAATAATTTTTTTTGTCGAAGATTCATCATTTTAATTAAAAATTCATTAATTTTGTTAGAAGTTCGTCTTTTTTGTTAAAAAGTTAATCTTCTTGGTTGGAAATTCATCTTTTTGGTTTAAAATTCAACTATTCCAGTTAAAGATTCATAATTTTAGTTGAAAATTAATCACTTCGTTTGAAAATGTAAATATTTTTTTGAAAATTAGTTTGTTTTTTGGTTGAAAATTATAATTTTTTAAACTGAAAATTTAACTATTCTACTTTTAGTTGAAAATTGATATTTTTTAGTTGAAAATTCGTCTTTTTGCTTGAATTTAACTGTTTTTTATTTAAAATTAAAACCTTTCTTGATTTGAATATCAAGTTAAACTCTTTTGTTAAAAAATAATTTTTTTTTGTCGAAGATTCATCATTTTAATTAAAAATTCATGAATTTTGTTGGAAGTTCGTCTTTTTTGTTAAAAACTTAATCTTTTTGGTTGGAAATTCATCTTTTTGGTTTAAAATTCAACTATTCCAGTTGAGTATTTATTTTTTTTTTACTGATAATTCAGCTACTTGGGTAAAAATTGAACCACATTGTAGAGAAAAAAATTTTTCTTGAAGGTTCATCTCTTTAGTTGAAAATTAAACTATTTTTTAAATATTCTTTTTATTTATTAAAAATTAATTTTTTACCTGAAAATGCTAGTTTTCCATTTTTTGTTGAAAATTGATCTTTTTTCATTAAAAATTCGTCTTATTGGTAGCAAAGTAATCTTTTTCGTTGAAATTTTCTCATTTTTGGTTAAAACTGACACTTTTCTGTTGAAAATTAACTTTTTTGTTGAATGAATGTTTAACAATGTGGATGACATTTTTTTCTTTCTTGACTGAAAAATCTTTATTTGCTGAAAATTCGTCTATTTGGTTAGAAAATTTAACTTCTGGGTTAAATTTTGAACTACTTTATTAAAAATTCTTTTCTTTTGGTTAAGGGTTTATCATTTTAATTGAAGATTCCTCCCGTTGGTTCAAAATTAAATCATTTCATTGAAAATACATCTTTTTAGTAGAAAATTAATATATGCGGGTTGAAAGTTCAACTGTTTTGTAGAAAAATGGTATTTTTTGGTTAAAAGTTGTCCCACTTTATTGAAAATTCATTATTGCTTGAATTTTGTAGTCGAAAATTCCAGTATTCTGTTAAAAATTCAACTACTTTGTTAAACATTCGTCGGGAAGAATCAGGTTAGTTCGAAAATGAAAAATTAATCAGGAAAAAATCAGGTTATTCTGAAAATGAAAAATTAATCAAGAAAAAATCTGGTTATTTTGAAAGTGAAAAATTAATCAGAAAAAATCAGGTTATTTTGAAAAAGTAAAATTTGTTTAAGAAAAATCAGATTCTTTTGAAAATGAAAAATTAGTCAGGGAAAAAGCAGATTCTTTTGAAAATTTAGAATTAGTCAGGGAAAAATCAGGTTATTTTGAAAATGAAAAATTATTCAAGGAAAAATCACATTCTTTTCAAAATAAAAAATTATTCAGGGAAAAATCAGGTTATTTCGAAAATGAAAAATTAATCAGGAAAAAATCAGGTTATTTTGAAAATGAAATATCAGTTAGGAAAAAATCAGATTTTTTTTTTTAAATAAAAATTAGTCAGGGAAAAGTCAGGTTGTTTCGAAAATGAAAAATTAAGCAGGAAAAATCAGGTTATTTTCAAAATGAAAAATTAGTCTGAGAACAATCAGATTCTTTTGAAAATGAAAAATTAGTCAGGGAAAAATCAGGTTATTTCGAAAATGAAAAATTAATCAGAAAAAAATCAGTTTATTTTGATAATGAAAAATTATTCAGGGAAAAATCAGGTTATTTTGAAAATGAAAAATTAGTCAGGGTAAAATCAGATTCGTTTGAAAACGAAAAATTAGTTATGGAAAAATGAGGTTATTTCGAAAATGAAAAATTAATCAAGGAAAAATTAGATTCTTTTGAAAATGAAAAATTAGTCAGGGAAAAATCATATTGTTTTGAAAATGAAAAATTAATCAGGGAAAAATCAGTTTATTTTAAAAATGAAAAATTAGTCAGGGAAAAATCAGATTCTTTTGAAAATGAAAAATTAGTCAGGGAAAAATCAGGTTATTTTGAGAATGAAAAATTAATCGGGCAAACATCAGGTTATTTCAAAAATGAAAAATTTATCAGGAAAAAATCAGGTCATTTCGAAAATAAAAAATGAATTTAAAAAATCATGTTATTTTCAAAATGAAAAATTAGTCAGAGAAAAATCAGATTCTTTTGAAAAATAAACATTAGTCAGGGAAAAATGAGGTTATTTCGAAAATTAAAAATTATTCGGAAAAAAATCAGGTTATTTTGATAATGAAAAATTAATCAGGAAAAAATCAGGTTATTTTTCAAATGAAAAATTAGTCAGGGAAAAATAAGTTTATTTTGAAAATGAAAAATTAGTCAGGGAAAAATCAGGTAATTTTAGAAATGAAAAATTTGTCAGGGAAAAATCACATTCTTTTGAAAATGAAAAATTAGTCAGGCAAAAATCAGATTCTTTTGAAAATGAAAAATTAGTCAGGGAAAAATCATTTTGTCTGCAAATATAACCATTCCATTTTTGGTTCAAAATTTGTGCTTAACAAGTTAAAAATAATTGAACGGAAATTTAACTATGTGGCTAATGTCATAATTTTTGGTGGAAAATTGATTAGTTCTTTCAAAAAATGACACCATGACCGTAGTGTGTTATTATTTTTTTAAATAATAGTTTATAATGAATAAAGTGTACATACTGCATGTAAACTGCAAACGGTTTATCCTAAGAAAAAACTGCGAGAGGCATAAAAGCATTATTGTTGCTTACAGATGCTGAAAATGATTTCATACGATTTTTTGTTAATGGTGAATCAAATTGTTAAAAAAAATGATTTATGCCAAAAATGACCAGGATTTCGAAAAAATTACCAAGATAATTGTAACCAGGGGAATTTTTCTGACCTTTTGAACAAAATGTATTTTGGGAACCTATTAGTAATTGTTAAAATGGAAAAATTTAATCACATTCCCAGAAAAATTTGTTATATATTTTTTAGAAATTATTTTCAAGAGAATATCTATAAAGATTTTACAAGATTTCCAAAGTTTTAGAACAAGAATGCGGATACGCATAGCATTTTGTTAAACTACTATGTGAAATTATTTATGAATATATTTATATACATAATATATGATTATATTTATATATTTATATTTTTTTCTAAAGTTTTTTGGTATGCTTTTTGCAAGTATTGCCAATTTTTTATGTTAAGAAATACGAAATAATGAAATTTGTTCAAAATAGTTATGATACTGGACTCCACATGATAAAGAAAAACCAATGAAAAAATGTAGGAATAATTTTGAATTCTCTGAAATAGAAGCAAAGGCGGATCTACTTCTTTAAACATGAAGTAGTGGTACATGAATATTCGTTTCGCAATTTTTTTATTCTACTACACACATCTCGAACGTGTAAGAAGACAAACAATTTCGTAACATCAGACAAAAATTAATATTTTCTATAATAAAAAGCTCTAATGGTATCTTCTGAAAATTTTGATATTTCATAACTTTATTCATTCAATAAATTCGTTAAGGATAGAAATTACTTTTTAAATAATGTGCAATGTTGAAAATAGATTTCTCTTCAACTTTATCCAGTCGTTTGCCTAGATTTTAAGATATTTAAATGAAGCTTACTTCTAAATCTGATAAGGAAAAAATATTTTGATGATACCGAAATATAAATTGAACAGATTACCCTATATCGTTGAAGAAACCAGATTACCCTATATCGGCAACGTGCGGGATTTCTTAATGTGACTAAAAAATATAATTCTTCATGGGCAATTTAATTTATAATATCTTCTATAAAAAAACATGAATCAGAAATCTTCAATTAAAACAAATGATTTTTGTTTAGATTGCTGAAAATCTCTGAATTCCTTGAATTCTCTGAAATCCTTGATTTCCTTGAATATCCTAAGATTCTTTAATATTCTGATTTTCCCAAATTCCTTGAATGTTTTGAATCCCTAAACGATTCCTCAAAGAATTCTTCGAATTCTCTGAAATACTTTATTCCTCTGAAATGTCTGTAATCATTTAATATTCGGAATTCCCTGAATTCTTTCAAAATTCAGAATTTCCGAAATTCCTCTAATATTCGGAATTCCCTGAATTCCTTTAATATTCTGATTTCCCTAAATTCCTTCAATATTTTAAATTCCTAAAAGACCACGAATTCACTTAATGCTCTAAAATCCTTGAATTCCGGAATTCCGGAAATCCTTGATTTCTCTGAGTGTCAAAAAATCCTTTATTATTCTGATTTCCACGAATTCGCAGAATATTTGAAATTCTAAAAATTTCTCGAATTTGCATAGTTCTCTGAAATTCCTAAATTGTTGAACTCCTTGAATCACTTGCATAATTTGAATTCTTTGAATATTTGAAGTTCTCTGAATTTTTCGAATATTCTAAATTCCTGAAATTAGTTTATTTTTTTGAACTACCTGAATTTTATGAATTCCTTGAATTTTCTAAATTCCTTAAATTTTCTAAATACTCTGAAATCCCTGAAATTCCAAAATCCTTGAATTCCTTGAATATTCTGAATTCTGTGAATTCCTCGATCATAAAAACTTTTCTACATTCTTTGAATATTCTGAATTTCTAAAACCCCTTGAACTTTTTGAAGAACTTTTATTTTCTGAATTCCTTAAATTCTCAGAATAAATTCAATGCTCTGAATTCCTGAACATCTCTATATTCCTTGACTTCTCAGAATTCCTGAACATCTCTAAATTTCTTGAATTCTCTGAATTCCTAAACATCTCTAAATTCCTTGAATTTCTGAAATCTTAAGTTTTCTGAATGTCCTGCATTCTTAGAATATTTTGAATTCCTTGAATTCTTAAAAATTGTTGAATTCCTTGAATTCCCTAAAGGCTCTAAGAACCTTGAAATTCCCTACACTGCCTGAAATCCTTCACTTCTGGGATATTCTGACATCCTTGAATACTTTATATTCTCTGAATTCGCTGAGTTCCAGAAAATCTCAGAATTCCTTGAATGCACTAATACCTTCAAATTCTCTGAATTACTGGAATATTCTAAAGTCCTTGACTTCTTAGAATTCCTTAAATTCCCTGAAAGTTCTGCAATCCTCTAAATTCTCTGAATCCTCTTAATTTCCTCAATTTATTCAATATTCTGAATTGCTGAAAATCTCTGAATTCCTTGAATTCTCTGAAATCCTTGATTTCCTTGAATATCCTAAGATTCTTTAATATTATGTCATTTTTTTAGATGACAGTTACTCCCAGTGGGACCCTGCGGTGGTTGTTAACCTTTAGTTTTTATATATATTACGCTAATGGCGATCTCATTCCTCCTTCTGAATGATTTGTGTTCCATAAATTTGGTTCTCTTACATATTACTCGGAAATTCGAACAATTTATCTTCACGACTTTTTTCTATGAAAAGAAAATTATCAGTGTTATAGCATTTGCAAAATTACGAAAACAAAAAAACAAAAAAATGAAAATTTAAAGCCAAAAAACGTATGACGTGCAAAAAAAATAAAGGAGAGAAAAAAAAAAGTTTTTTTTTCACCCTACAAGATTATCGTAACAAGTTTGTTAATTTTCTAGAAAAATCAACAAATTCAATTTTGATCGCACAAAAAATAATTAAAAGTAAAAAATTCCATTTAGCGGATGAACTATGCAAGATACAATAAGATATAAATCAATAAAAATGATACTTCTCAAAAAGCTCTACAAATTTTTTCATTAATCAATTTTTAAGAGAGCGCAGTTTTTGTTTTATTCTTAAAAAATGATATTAAAAATTTTTTTAATTGAATTTTTGAGCAAACCAGACAAGATCCGAAAAAAGACTTGAAAAAAAGTTATTCGCTAAAAAAAGAGCTACAAATTTGTTTCTAATCATTTTTCATACAAAAAATTCAATCAAAATTTTTCATGAAATTTACGTTGCTATATAATTCTATTCTAAGAATTCTTTGGCTAACATCTTTTTTGAAATTTTCATAAATATTTTTCACCTTGCAGTGTAATAAAGTTTGTCGTCAAATCCACATCGTAAAAATCTTCCAAAAATGTATGAATAATTATTTAACAACTATGTTTTAAATAATTTTGTAGTTTTACTCAGTTTAATTTTTAAAAATTTTACCTTCACAGAAATTTGTATATAATTTTATTAATTATAATAACATTTTATATAATTTGTCAATTATTTTCAATTTATTCGTCCCTAAAGCCAAAAGTGAACATAAAAATTCTCAAAGAAAGTCACAATTAATATATGATATTTTTACACAATACATGGTAAATGTCTGACGAAAACTAATATCCTTGAAATTAAATGACCTTTGTTAAAAATAACCGATTTCCTGTGAAAAGGGTTAACATAACCTCAAATTGTTTTAAAATAGTCGATGTTCTTTAAAATTGTATTATTTGTGTTTAAAATAACCGGTTTTCGGTAAAAAAACGTTACCATGACTTTAAATCGTTCAAAAATTGCAAATCTTCTTTAAAATCTAATGATCTTCTACTGAGAATACCGATTTTTAGTGCAAAACACTAACATAACCTGAAATGGTTCAAAAGTTCTGAATCTTTTTGTATAATGGTTGTGATTATTCCGACGCCTTTAATTCAGACATTAACAATTTTTATTGACAATTCAACTTTTGAGATGAAATTGCAGAATCGAGAAGCTTCTTTTAAGCTAGAGTTCAGCTTGAAATGTCTATCCAAAGTCGAGATAATTAGTTTTTACAGTTTTAGCCCTACTACTTAAAATCATGAACTTGAAGTGAAAAATTTTCATTTGTAAAGTCCTTGTCTTTCACACATTTTCTCCCACAGGAAAGGCAAAACTTTTGACGAAAATCAAAAACGACATCGTTTTTTTCAACTGTCTTGGGAATTGAAGTTTCCTCGACAATTGGATACGTTATTAGTAGGTTGTAGGGTATAGACTGGGACCCTAAATTAAGTACTGTTTTGGTTCGGACCTTTGACTTGTAGCGGGGTCTCCGAACGTAAACAGTCAGGGCCATGTGGACACTGACCGTGAACTTGCGCAATGTGACGCAACGTGATGCAGTTATCCTTGGGCTACTAAAGGCACATCTTCCCTTTCGACCCCACGGCTCCTCTCATTAGTAACCGTAGTCCCAGTAATCGTGACCTTAGTGCCAGTAATCATGTTGCTAATTTTCTTACTTTTTATTTAATTTTAATGACTGTAATTTCTATTTGCTAGTATAAAATGTTAAATGTATGTGGATTTTATCATTCAACGACACTTTTAACATATTTTTTAAAACAATATATTCAAATTGTAACCCAGTTTTATGATTACTGGGACCGTCACGATTACTGGGACATTTACCATATATTTGAAAAGCTTATGGAAAAAAAAGTTTTATGTCTTCAAATTTTTCATACAACGAACCGTTTTGAAGATAGAGCATTATAAACCATTGAATTTGCACTCGAATAGACGTACTTGTAGATGGAAACTCTCAGTGTGTATCAAAGTGAAAAACTTCAAAACCAAAAAAAATATATTTTTAAGACACGTTCTCCGCACAGGAAAAACAAATGTTGCTTCAAAAAAATAAAAGCTTCTCACATCAAATCTTAAACTTGAATTTGGTACATTTTTCTGGCTTTTAACCTTAAAGTTTCAACTCCTAAACGACCCCTTTCCCGGCAGCTAGATGGACGAAACTTTTATGATTTTACCCATCCGAATTTACAATAATGGTGCCTTACATTTTGGGCTAGAAGATTGTAATATATTTCAAAATTCTGGTTCCATTATTGAGATAGAAGGTTTTAAAACAGTGACAAATTGAATTGTCCTTTTCTTTGCCACAGTCAATCGTAAAGTTGTTTCCTACAAATCGTTTGAACTGATGCAGAAATTCTTTAGGAAGATCACAAAGAGGTTTGTTGAAATGACAATCTTCAAGAGGCAACTTGTGCTCGTCTTCTTCAAAGAACGGCGTCTGAAATCATCAAGATTCAAAATATAATATTTTAACCACTATAAAGGGCAGTTTTTGAAGTCAAAGGGTAATATTTGTGGTCTAATTGGGTTGAAAAAAAATTTGTCAACCTATGGTTCCATCAGTTTTATTTCCTGGCAAATAATAATTATATTAACGGAAATTAACATTAATTAATCATTTTTACCATTCTGGGACTGTTTAAGGCCCCACGACTACATTTTAAAATTATTGTCAGAAGAAAAGAAAAATGAGCCTTTTTTTTCACCAAATGAAGTAAGTTTAGGGTATGTTTGAACAAGAAAAAATCATCCAGTTTCTTTGGAACACCATTAATTAAATTACTGGTAATGGTAATGAAAATATTGTGATGAAATTTTGAAAGCATTTCGCTATAATAATAGAAACCCATGTCATGAGAGTAAAAAGCACACATTTTAAATGCAAAAGAAACTTTAGTGTCCTATAAAAAATACCTCTTGATTTTCAACGATGTCATGCCTATTTTGCGAGAAAAATTTAATTTTTAGTATCAAAAAATCTCCTGGCCTCAAAAATGGTTCAGCTAGCAAAAAGCTCATAGGATGCTTGTTTTATTTTCGCAGAAAATTTTGAAAATATTGAAGAGAATATAGAAGGTGGGGATTTTCAGAAAATATTTCTTTTTCAAATTTTCAAAATTTAAAGGAGAAAAAGTTAACACAGTCCAAAAAATTGTTTTTCGTTACTTATTTAAAAAAAGTTATAACTTGAAAACCAAATTTTTTTTTATTTTCCAGGGGGGGGGGAGTGCAGCAGCGGAAGTAACGTTACGAACTTAGATAACGTTTATTACGTTCCTTGATGATAACTTTCAAGAAAGTTTGCGAATTCTGCTAAAAAAAGTCCCTGCAATGATACAGTTCAATAATAGATCAATAAGCGTAAAAATCAATTTCATATTCCCGTCTTTTCTCGTTCTAAAGGAATATCTTTTTTCTATGATTTTCAAGAAGTTTCCCCTCCTTTTCGATTTTTCGTTTAAATTTTTGTATTCTTTTGAAAATTTGTGTTTTTCGGTAGAAACTTAATCTTTTATATTGAGAATTCATCTTTTTCGTTAAAAGCTAATCTGCTTGGTTTAAGGATTCCACTACACTGTCGAAAATTCAAATTGTCGTTTTGAAAAAATCAAGTGTCAGGTAGAAAATTGGTCTCTTTTAGAAAAAATGTTATCTTTTTTGGTGAAAAAAGGAACCAGTTAAAAACGAATCTTTTTTTGGTTGAGGATACAGCTATTTTGTTGAAGGACTGTCTTTCTTGGCTTAACTCAACCCCTTTTGATTGAAAATTCAAATCCTTCTAGTCAAAATATCAACTAAAATTTTCTCATTCTCATAATTTAAAGTTGATGTGATTATAGAAAAGATGGGTTGATTCGAGATAAATCGATTGACTCATAATATTCATGCATTTTATTGGACAGTAAGGAAGCAATGGTAATGCATAATAATTGAAAAAGCGGTTTTTTATAGTGAAATCTCTTTCACAAACATAATTCAAAGTTGATGCAAGAATATTAAAGATTCCTTGGTTCGAGAGGAATCGATTGACCTATAATATTAATGGATTTAATGAATGAGTAGGGAAGTCATGTTAATTTAAATATTTTGAAAATCGCTTTGTCATAGTAACACTTTTTTTTACCATAATTTCAACTTGATACACCAAGATGAAAGATTCTTTGGTTCGAGATGAATCGATTGACCTATAATATTAATACATTTTATCAAAGATTAGGAAGGTTATGGTAGTTTACATATTTTGAAAATCGTTAGCATATTTCAAACTTGATAAAAGAACATAAAAGATTCCTTGTTTTGAGACGAATCGATTGCCCTATAATATTTATATATTTGATTGAAGAGTAAGAAAGCTATGGTACTGCATGATTTTTGAAAACACAGTTTTTTATAGAAAAACTTTTTTAACTAACATAATTCAAAGTTGGTACAACAATACAAAAGATTCTTTGGTTCGAGACGAATCGATTGACCTAATATTGATAAATTTCATTGAAGGGTAAGGAAGTTATGGTCATTTATATTATATGAAATATCTATTTTTATAGCGCAAATTTTTTAATTCTCATAATTTGAAGTTGATGTGATAATAAAAAAGATGTGTTGATTCAAAACGAATCAATTGACTTATAATATTGATACATTTTATTGAACAGCAAGGCAGCTATGGTAATGCATAATAATTGAAAGAGCGGTTTTTATGGTGAAATCTTTTTTACTAACATAATTCAAAGTTGGTGTAGCAATATTAAAGATTCCTTGGTTCGAGAAGAATCGATCGACCTATAATATTAATTTATTTTATGAAAGAGTAGGGAAGTTATGCTAATTTATATATTTTGAAAATCGTTTTTTCATAGTAATACTTTTTTCATTAGCATAATTCAAGCTTGACACAAGAATATGAAGCATTCCTTGGTTTAAGACGAGTCGATTGACCTATAATATTAATATATTTTATTAAAGAGTAGGAAAGTTATGGTAGTTTATACACATTGAAATTCGTTACCGTAGTTCAAACTTGATACAAGAACATAAAAGATTCCTTGGTTCGAGACGAATCGATTGACCTATAATATTGAGATATGGTATTAAAGAGTAAGGAAGCTATGGTATTGCATAGTATTTGATAACACGGTTCTTGTAATAAAACCTTGTTCACTAACATGATCTACTTTACCACCGAGCAATTCACGCCTACCCCGAAAGGGAAACGGCTTAATGATATAATAATAATAATAATATCTCGTTTACCTGTTTTCAAGATATTTATCTTGTTTACTTGTTTTCAAGAAAATTATCTTGTTTACTTGTTTCCAAGAAATTTCTCTTTTTTCCTTGTTTTCAAGAAATTTATCTTGTTTACCTGTTTTCAAGAAATTTATTTTGTTTAACTGTTTTCAAGAAACTTTCCCTTTTTATCATTTTTTCGCTAAAATGCGAATTTAATTAATAGAACCCAATGAGAAAATTAAAAATTGTACTATTTGGTTGAAATCTTGATTATTTTGTTGAAAATGCAGTTTTTTGGTTGAGGATTCATCTCTTTAGTGCAAAATTTAATTATTACATTTTTTGGCAACTAATATTCTTGATTAGATAATCATCTTTTGGTTTGAATTTTGAATTCTTTTGTTGAACATTTATTTTTGTATGGATCCATTGTTTTAGATGAAAATTGATCTCTTTGGTTGCAAATTTATTTTGTTTTAAATACGTTTTTTTAGAAATAATTTGTTAAACTAAAAATTTAAGTATTCCATTTTTGGAAATATAATTTTCTTGGTTAAAAAATAATATTTTAATGTTGAACTCTTTTGTCAATAATTAATTTTCTTTAATGATTTATAATTTTAGCTTAAAATTCATCTCTTTGGTTGCAAATTAAACTATTCTTTTGGGAATTCATTTTTTTTTATGCAGAAATGAATTAAAAAACTAAAAATGTGACTATTCCATTTTTGGTAAGAAATTCTTATTTCTAATTGAAAATTGACCTTTTCCAGTTGAACATTCAACTAACATACTTAGTTTGAAATTGCATTACTTTTAAAAAAATTCAATTGTTTGTTAAAGATTCATCATAACATAAAGTATAACTTTTTTGTGGTTGAAAACTCGTCTATTTTATTTAAATTCAACTGGTTGAAAATTCTTTTCTTTTTGTCAAAAATTCACTTTTTTACTTTAAAATTTATCAACTTGGTTGAAAATGAATATTTTTTGAAAGTTCATATTTTTGGTTGAAATTTATATTTTAGGTTGAAAATTCAACTATTTGATTAAAATTAAACTATTTTTATGAAAATTTAATTATTGAGTAGAAAATTAACTTTTTTGATGAGAAATCATATTTTGGATTTTGTTTTGTTGGTTATTCGTCTTTTTGACTTCAAAATTCAACAATTTTGTTAAAAATCGATTATTTTATTAAAAAATGTCTTTTTTGATACAGCATTAATTTTCTTGGTCGAGAATTTATTTTTTTATGTTAAAAATTCAACTATTTGGTTAAGAGTTGAACTTTTTTGTTGAAAATTCGTCATGTAGTACTAGGGAGATCCAAAAATTCGACTTTCGATTTTTGGTGATTGATCCCCCCCCCCACTCCCTTTAGTTTATTCCTTTTCCAGATAAATATATTTTTCGCCCCTTTTCCCGCCTCTCGTGCTGTACCCGAAAAATACCCCAAAAAATTAAAAAGAGTAGTTTTATGTAAAATTCATGGCAAAGACGGTATTTTTTCATTTTTCAAACATTAATTATTTATATTCAATGATTCAAAACTCTTCAAGTATTTTTCAACTAATTTTCCATTATTAAAACAATTAGTATTTGCTTCGAAAATTCATTTTCATCTGTAAATCGTGAAAAGTCATTTTTTGGGATAAATGATACAGTTCAAGAATTTCAAGAATAATATTTCTTGTTTAACATATTTCGTAAATATATTCGAAAAATTCAATTTGTTTGAACAATTTTTCTGATGCGAATTGCAAAAAGTGATTATTTTTTAGTTCATGACACAAATAACAAATCTTACGAGTAATATTTTTCGCTTCGTATATTAAGCCATTATTTAAACAATTTTCACCTGTTTAAGCAATTTTCTCATCCTGTAAATCGTGAAAAATTACTATTTACTAAAATTAATATCGCAGTTATATTTCTTCTGGAAGACAGTTTGAAATTAATTAAACAATTAGTAACACTTGCTCCCTTTCGTAGGAAATATGGAAAAAATTATAGTTAAAAAATTATTATTGCATAAAAAATTAGGTTATAAGTTTCACTATAAGAAAATGCTGAATAATAAGCGATAAAGTTCAAAAGACTTTAAAAAACTAGAATTGTCTTCACCTTCCTACGAAAAGACGCAAGTTAATGATTATTATTAATTCTTTTGATAATTGCCAAACTGTCCTCTGCAATAAATATCACTTTAAAATTCATTGAATGCATCATGAATCCTAGAAAATAGTATCTTATCAAGGTTTACCAGAGAAAACTATTGTTGAAACAAAATAAACTTGTTTAAATAATTTCAAAATGTATTTCATACAAAATAGTACTTTTAGCTTTCATTAACTGCATTATTCATTCCATGATGTTCTAACTTTGATTGAATAACAGCAAGTAAACATTTTCTCAACAATTGAAAATTGTGTAAATAATCACCAAATATTTTGAACAAGAAATATTATTCTTGAAATTCATAACCTGTATCATTTATCCAGAAAAATAATTACTTTTCACGATATCAAGTCGTAAAAAATTGTTCAAACGAATCATTATCATTTAAGCGATTCAAAATTAGTTATAACATACTTTCAAATATGTCATTTATCGAATAAATATAATTCATGTATAAAAAGTTTTAGAAAATACCGTCTTTAGCGTGTCTAGGGTGTGCGTCTATTCTCTTTTGGTAGAAAATTAATCTTTTTGGTTGAAATTTCATTTCTTTGGTTGAAAATTATTTTTTTTATTGGAAATTAATTTTTTTAATTAACCATAGAACTAAATTTTTGTCAAACATTTTTTTTCTAGGAAGTTAATCTTTTTGGTAGGAAATTCATTTTTTTTAGTTGAAAATTTATCTGTTTTGTTAAAAATTGGTCTTTTTGATAGAAAATTAATCTTTTTGGTTTAAATTTAACTTCTTTGGTGGACAATTAGTTTTTTTTTTATTCAAATATAATTTTTTAACTAAAAATGTAACTAAATTTTGAGTCGAAACTTTTTTTTAATGGAAATTTAAACTTTTTGGTTGAAATTTCATTTCTTTGGTTGAAACTTATTTTTTTTATTGGAAATAAATTTTTTTAACTAAAAATTTAACTAATTTTTTGTCGAACATTTTTTTCTAGACATTTAAACTTTTTGGTAGAAAATTCATTTGGCTACTTAATAATTTAAGTATTTTTTTGAAAATTTATTTTATTTGCTTAAAAACTTATTTCTCTAACTGAACATTAAAACATTTTTTCTTTGTTAAAAATTTATATTTTTTGGTTGAAAATTCATCTATTTTACTGAAAATTTGTGTTTTTTTGTAGAAAATTAATCTTTTTTGTTAAAAATTTTATTAAAAATTAAAATATTTAGTTGAAAATTCATGTATTTTGTTAACAATTATTCTTTTTGGTAGAAAATTAATCTTGTTGGTTGAAATTTTATTTCTTTGGTTGAAAATTAGTTTGTTTTTTTTAAATTGAAAATTAATTTTTTTTAACTAAAAATGTAACTAAGTTTTTTGTCGAAATTTTTTTTTATGGACATTTAAACTTTTCGGTCGAAAATTCATTTTTTTAGTTCAAAATTTAATTATTTCGTTAAAAATTTATTTTATTTGCTTAAAACTTAGTTCTCTAACTGAAAATTAAACAATTTTATTTTTTGTTAAAAATTTATCTGTTTTGGTTGAAAATTCATCTATTTTACTGAAAATTTGTGTTTTTTTGTAGAAAATTAATCTTTTTTGATAAAAATGTTATTAAAAATTAAAATATTTAGTTGAAAATTCATGTATTTTGTTAAAAATTATTCTTTTTGGTAGACCATTAATCTTGTTGGTTGAAATTTTATTTCTTTGGATGAAAATTAGTTTTTTTTATTGAGAATTAATTTTTTTAACTAAAAATAGAACTAAATTTTTTGTCAAACATTTTTTTTCTAGAAAGTTAATCTTAGTTGAAAATGTATCTATTTTGTTAAAAATTTGTCTTTTTGATAGAAAATTAATCTTCTTGGTTTGAATTTTACTTCTTTGGTTGAAAATTAGTTTTTTCACAGAAGACTGATCGGTCACATCTCGAACCCCTTTTCCAAGTCTCTCTTTAGAAATTACGAATGTTAGTGACTGGTCACAAAAGTGTGATCTATCACATCTCGAAAGCCTTTTCCAAGTCTCCTTTTAAAAAATACGAATGTTAGTGACTGGTCACAGAAGACTGATCAGTCACATCTCAAACCCCTTTTCCAAGTCTCTCTTTAAAAAGTACGAGTGTTCCAGGTTTTAAATTATTTTTGAAAATTTAAAAAATATTTTTTAATTTCATCTTAAAATAAATTTTTTAGAATAAGATTTATTTCAGTATTCCCAACAATCTTTAAACGAACACTTTTTTATTGCTTTGAAACCTTTCAAAACTCTTCAAAAGCTTTTTTTTCGAAATCTTCAAAAAGCCACATTTGGTTTCTACATTTCTTAAAATCGTTTCAAGTTATAAATTATTCTTGAAATTTTTTCAAAATTTTTAAATATCTTTTCAACTTGTTCGAAATTTTCATTAAATTAAAAAAAATTACTTTAAGATCTTCCAGATTCTTTTTCGGCAATTATAGAAATCTTTTGAAATGTTTTGAAATCTTGTTCAATTTTATTTTTAAATTAATTTGTCAAAATAAAGAATGATATAAATTTTTCCAGGAAACTTAAAATAACTTGTTTATACTCTTGAAACCTTTCAAAATTCTTAAAACCCTACTTTTCCGAAATTTTCATAATCTACATTTCGTTTAAAATTTTTTGAAATCGTGTTAAATTCTTTGATATCTTTTCTTAATTATTTTTTAACCTTTTCAAAACTTCTTTATATTTCTTGAATTAATTTGATTTTTTTTTTAATTTGGTAATCGTGCAAAAAATCTTCTACTTTCTTTTTCAAAATTTTAGGAAATCATTGAAAATCCTGCAAAATAAAAAAAAATTTCCAACAATCTTTCAGATTCTTGAACATAATTTTGGATATCTTTTGGAATATTCTATTATGATAATTTTTGAAAATAAGAAAGAATAAATATTTTAAATTTCCTATGAATCTTTAGAAAATTTTTTCTTCGAAATCTTTAAAAATCAATTTTTTTTAAAGTTCATGAAATCTTTGCACAACTTCTTAAAATTTCATTAACTAACACGGATTTTGTTTAAAATTTTGTGATGTTGAAAAATTTTGCTTTAAAATTTTCTAAATTATTTTTCGAAATTTTATATCCTGCAAAATAAATATATTTTACCAAAAAATCTTCCAGATTATTTTTCGACAGTTTTCGAAATCTTATGAAATCTTTTGAAATTTTCTCTTAGAATTAATTTATCTAATAAAACATTATTTAAATCTTCCCAGAAATTTTAAGAAGATTTTTTTATTGTCTTGGAACTCAAATTTTAATATTTCATTTTCGATTTAAAATAATTTGCTAATTAATTTTTAATTATTTTTATAATTATTTTTAAACAAATTTCAAACTAAAAAAGATTATTTATATTTTTTCTAGTTGAAAATTCAACTATTTAGATGAAATTATATGTATCTTGTTGAAACTACGCTTTTTGGTTGAAAATTAATTTGATTAATAACTAAAAATTTATCTGGTTCATTTTCACTTGTAAATTGATCTTATTTTTGTTGAAAATATAATTGAATAAATAAGGAAAAGCAGAGTTTTATAAAATTGTTGTAAAGGAAACAAAATAAACGAAAATAACTACGAAATTCTTGGAAATTGCAAAAAAAAAGAAGAATCTGACGATGAAATTTCAGGGTGTCTAGGGAAAATTCAGGGATTTAAAAAAAAATCTTGCAAAAGTAATTGATAAAAATTTTAATTTTAAATTCTTTTATTCCGTTTATAAAAAATTCTATGTTAAATTTTTTACAAAATTTAACTATTAATAACTGCAACATTCTTCGAAATTAGAAAAAGAACCGAGAATAAACTCTTTAGTTGAAAATTTAACTATTTGTTCAACAATTCGTTTTTAAAAAATTAATTTTAGTTAATAGCTGAAAATTCAGCTGGTTCATTTTCTGTTTAAAATTGTTCTTCGTGCTGAAAATTCAACTTAAAATTTGTCTTCTTTGGTTGAAAATCAAATTTTTCAATTTGAAATTTAACTATTTCATTTTTGGTTTGGAATAATTTAGTTATTAATTGGAAACTAATTTTCTAATTAATTTTAAACTAAAAAAGATTAATTTATTATCTTTTCAAGTTGAAAATTCAACTATTTAGAATAAAATGTATGTATTTCATTGGAAATTCGTTTTTTGTTTGAAAATTAATTTTGTTAATAACTAAAAATGTAGCTGATTCATTTTCGGTTGAAAATAATTCTTTTGATTAATTTAAAACTAATTTTCTAATTCTCATTTTTAACTAAAAAAGATTAATTTTTTTTAGTTGAATATTCAACTATTTAGAAGAAAATATTTGTATTTTGTTGAAAATTCGTTTTTTGGTTGAAAATCAAATTTATCAATTTCAAATTTAGCTATTTAATTTTTTGTTTAAAATACTTTTTCTAATTAATTTTAAACTAATTTTCAACCAAAAATATTAATTACTTTTTTTAGCTGAAAATTCATCTATTTGGTTGAAAATGTCGGTATTTTGTTGAAAATTCGTTTTTTTGGTAAAAAATTAATCTTTAATAACTGAAAATTTAGCTGTTTCATTTTTGGTTGAAAACTCAACTTAAAAATGTTTGATTTTTCGTATTTTTTTGGTTTCAAAATCAAAATTTTCAATTTCAACAAAAAGTGTAATAGTTGATATTTTAACCAAAAAATATGAAATTTCATTTTAAAAGAATGAATTTTAAAACCAAAAAGACGAATTTTCAACAATTAAAGATTTTGCAGTCATGAAAGAAAAAAAAGACGAATTTTCTGTACAAACATTGAATGTTCAGCAAAAAAAATCAATTTTCAACAAAATAATTGAATTTAAAAAAAAAAACCTAAAAAATGGATTTTCAACAAAAAAGTGTAATAGTTCATATTTCAACCAAAAAATATCAAATTTCATTTTAAAAAAGAATGAATTTTAAAAACAAAAAGGCGATTATGCAACAAATAAAGATTTTTCAGTCATGAGAGAAAAAAGACGAATTTTCTGTATAAAATTGAATTTTCTGCAAAAAATAGGAATTTTTGGTAAAACAATAAATTTTCAACAAAATAATTGAATTTAAAAAAAAACAACTAAAAATTGAATGCTCAACCAACAAAAAAGTGTAATAGTTGATATTTCAACCAAAAAATATCAAATTTCATTTTAAAAAGGAATGAATTTTAAAACCAAAAAGAAGAATTTTCACCAAATGAAGATTTTTCAGTCATGAAAGAAAGAAAGACGAATTTTCTGTATAAAAATTGAATTTTCTGCAGAAAAACATGAATTTGTAGCAAAAAAATAAATCTTCAACAAAATAATTGAATTGCCAAAAAAAAAACTAAAAAATGAATTCTCAACAAAAAAGTGTAATACAGTGTATATTTCAAACAAAAAATATATAATTTAATTTAGTGAATTTAAAAAAAAAATAATTTAAAAATCAAAAAGACGAATTTTCAACAAATAAAGAGCAAAAAAAATACATTTTCAGCAAAATAACAAACAAATTAATTATTTTTAACAAAATAATTAAAGTTTTAACGAAAGAGATGAATTTTCAACTAAAAATTGTTGAATTTTCATTAAAAAAAAAATCAGTTGATAATTCATTTTTTTAGGTTGACAATTTTAATATTTTGTTCAAAACTGAACTATTTTGTAGCAAATTTACTTTTTGTTTAAAATTCATATTTTGGTGTTGAATAGTCAACTGAAATCTTTTTTCGATGAAAATTCAACTATTTTTTTTATTCGGCTTTTTAATTTAAAAATTCATCTATTCAGGTAGAAAATGCATCTTTGTTGGATAAAAATCCAACTGTTTGGTTAAAAATTCAATCATTTTTGTTAAAAAGTCATTCTTCTTCGTTGAAAATTCAACTGTTTTGTTGAAACTTCAAATATTTCGTCAACCAAAATTTTGGATTGGTTGAAAATTCCAATTTTTTTTTTCAATTTGTCTCTTTCATTTAAAAATTTATCTATTTTACTAGAAATTACATCTGTCTAGGGGGGTGGTCACATTGAGTGAGACACTCAATGTTCAAATATCCGCTTGCAGACCACCATAAAAAACGGAGGGCTATTTCTTGGCCCCTATGCGGGCCGCAGGTTATTTTTGTCTCGATTTCGAAGCTTTACATCGGTCCGGAAGGAGCCTCGACCCAGGGAGCCAGAAGGCCCGTGTTAGCTAGGCTCTTTCACCCTTCTACCATACCGAAATCACGCATACCAGGAGAGCCTGTTTATAGGGATCCTTTGCCTCTCATCCAGGAGAACCCGTTTATAGGGATCCTTTCATTCATATCCATACACATACAGGCCGATGTCCTTTTGCCCCCCATTTTCCACACGCTTAGACCTCCCCACCTGTTACAGCCCCTAGGGGAGGATACCGCCCATAATAATGTTAAATCATTCTTTCTCTGAGTAAGGTTCATTATTTCGTGAATTGTTTTTCGCAGTTATTGTGTTCGCAGCATTTACACTTGATTTATTTACATTTATCGGAAGATCAGTCGTTTCGTCGGTAATGTTGACATTCGATCCACCACGATTTTCAGCATTGTATAGTGCAGGTGGATCATCATTTGTTTGAAATCTTTCACCACCGGAAGCATCTGTAGATTTGTCAATCGTTACTTTTTCGTTATTTTCTAAAACCGTTTCGGACAATTTCACTTTTTTTATTCCCTTTCCTTTAAGGATTGTTTTTGATTTGATTTTTATGAGCCATTTTTGATAGTGTTCTCTATTTATACAAAGAAACTATAATTCTTGAACTTCGAAGTTCAGTATTAAATTCTCAAAAGCTAGTTTTGAATTAAATTATGGATTCGCATTACGAGCTTTTACTCGCGTTTAATTAGAAGTATAAATTTCATAATTTGTTTCGTGATAGTATTTATATTTAGTGTTGAAAATTTACTATCCTTATTCGGGGAGTTAATCGATTATATTTGTGTCTTAATATGATCGCTTAGTGTTTGAGCATTGATCAGGCACTTAATTGCTAGTGGAGCGTATTGGGGTTCAAATAACCACAGCCAAATTTGAGTTGCTAAGGAAAGAGTTTATTCTATGGCATAAAAAACCTACACTTGATGAGTGGAGGAAAAAGCCGAAAATGAAATAGCGATCACAAAAGTAAGTCAGAAATTACCTTAGGAGAGAATGCACGAGTATTGTGATTACAATGAGTCCGCCATACCTTAATCCACACAATGACAGGCACACAGAATCCAACGCGAGACTCGTTCACACAATTGAGATGAACACCAGTCCGCCATACATTAATCCGCACAATGGCAGACACACAGAATCCAAAACGAAACTCGTTCACACTCACAAAATGGAACATCTCACCATAAAGGGTCAACTAAATTAAACTATTTTATTGAAAATGCAATTTTCTATCTGAAAATTTAACAATTAAAAAAAAATTATTTTATTGTTGAAAATTTACCTTTTTTAGTTGAAACTTGAACAATTTTGTTGAAAATTCATGTATTTTATTGAAAATTTGTCTTTTTAGTAAAAAAATTAATCTTGTTTGATTTTTTTTAGTTGAAAATTAATTTTTTAGGTTGAAAATCAAACTATTTTGTTAAAAATTCAATTTTTTATCGGAAAATTTAACTATTTTGTTGACATTTTTTGTTGGTTTTAAAAATTAATTTTGTTTCATCCAAAAATGTATACTTTTTAGTTGAATATTTATTTCTATGGTTGAAAATTAAACTATATTATTAAAAATTCTATTTTTTATCTTTTCCTTTTTTTTGTTGAAAATTAATTTTGTTGACTGAACATACATCTTTTTTAGTTGAAAATTCATCTAAAAATTTAATGATTTTTAAAATGGTTCATAAACTCGAGAAAAGTTAGTAATTTGCTGTTATGTGTGATAAATTTTGAAAGATAATTTTTTGTGAGTTAAAAAAAAAAAGTAAAAGTAGTAAAGTGAGTCAGGGAATTTTCGATGAACTGGAGTTCAATTTTAGAGGACGTCCACAAATTACGTAAGATTTAGGATTTTCTTTGCTTGATTCTTTGATTCTTTTTGTCTGTACATTCATTTTTTCGTTGAAAAAATTAATTTTAATTTAAAAAAAAAAACATTTTTTTCGGTCGAAAATTGACCTTTTTTAGTTGAAACTTGAACAATTTGGTTGAAAATTCATGTATTTTATTGAAAATTTAACTATTTTGTTGACATTTTTTATTTTCAAGATAAGATTTTATTATTTAGTTAAAAATTTGCTGGTTGAAAATTCATTTTATTTGGTTGAAAATTGAACTATTTTATTGAAATTTATTGTTCTTGAAAATTAATTTTTTTTAAACCGATGATTCATCCTTCTTAGTTGAAAATTCATTTTTTTTTTGTTGAAAATTAAACTATTTTATTAAAAATTTAATTTTCTATGTGAGAATTTAACAATTTTTTTGAAAATTATTTTATTGTTGACAATTTACCTTTTTTAGTTGAAACTTGGACAGTTTTCTTGAAAATTCATGTATTTTATTGAAAATTTGTCTTTATAGTAGAAAATTAATCTCCTTATTCAAAAATTAATTATTTTCTTTAGTTGAAAATTAATTTCTTAGGTTGAAAATTAAACTATTTTGTTAAAAATTCAATTTTCTATCTGAAAATTTAACTATTTTGTTGACATTTTTTGCTGGGTTTAAAAATTAATTTTGTTTAACTAAAAATGTATACTTTTTAGTTCAAATTTTATTTTTACGGTAAGAAGCTTTTTAAGAATTTCGAAAAGTTTCAAGAGAATAAATATATTTTCTTAAGATTCCTTCGAAAATTACAGTTTATTTTTTTTTATTTTTAGGAATGAATTTTAGAAGAAAATTGAAAAAGATTTGAAAACATTTCAAATAATTTCTTAAAATTTCGAAAAAGAATGTAAAATATTTTAAAACAAAAGTTTTCAATTTTGCAAGTTTACAAAATTTCAAAAAATTTCCAGTAACTGTAAGAGATATTTAAAAGCTATAAATTTTCTTAAGATTCGTATGAAAATTTCAAATTCATTTTTCATTTTTAAGAGCAAATTTAAAAATATTTTAAACGATTTCCTTACATTTCGAGAAAGAGTGCAGAAAGATTTCAAAAGATTTCAAAAAAATTTCTTAAAAAATGTAGATTTTTGAAGATTTTGAAAAAAATAAGCTTTTTAAGAATTTTTAAAAGTTACAAGAGAATAAATCAATTTTCTTAAGATTCCTTCGGAAATTTCAATTTATTTTATTTTTATTTTTAGGAATGAATTTTAGGTGAAAATTGAATAAGATTTGAAAACATTTCAAACAATTTCCTAAAATTTCCAAAAAGAATGTAAAAGATTTTAAAGTAAAGGTTTTTAATTTTGCAAGTTTACAAAATTCCAAAAAATTTCTCGTAACTGTAAGAGATATTTAAAAGCTTTGAAAAGATTGAGAAAAACTGAAAACTTATAATAATTTCAACATTTTTTTTACTGTAGATTTTTGAAGATTTTGAAAAGAGAAGCTTTTTAGGGATTTTGAAAGATTCCTACGAATATTTCAAATTTGTTTTTTTTAGGAATGAATTTTAAGAGAAAATGAAAAAATATTTAAAAACATTTCAAACCATTTCCTAACATTTCGAGAAAGTGTGTAGAAAGATTTTTAAATATTTCTTCAAAAATGTAGATTTTTGAAGACTTTGAAAAAAAAAGCATTTTAAGAATTTTGACAAGTTTGAAGAGAATAGATTAGTTTTCTTAAGATTATTACGAAAATTTCAATTAATTTTTTTAATTTTAGGAATGAATGTTATGAAAAAAAAATTGAAAAAGATTTAAAAACTTTTCAAAAGATTTATTAAAATTTCGAGAAAGAATGTAGAAAGTTTAAAAAAAATTTTAAAGATTTTTAAAAATTTTCGTTGAATATGTAGATTTTTGAAGATTTTGAAAAAAAGCTTTTTAAGAATTTTGAAAGGGTTCAAGAGAATAAATCAATTTTCTTAAGATTCCTACGAAAATTTCAATTTATTTTATTTTTATTTTTAGAAATGAGTGTTAGGAGAAAATTGAAAAATATTTCAAATGACTTCCTAAAATTTTGAGAAAGAGTGTGAAAGTGCAGCCAGCGACTGGCAGAGTCAGTCGTCTACGAGTTTCAGCCAGGGGAAGCAGCATCCGCTCTGCTCTCCTGAAAATAAACGAGTTGGCAAATTTCAAAATTTATATCAAGTGTTCTTCCTTCTCACCTACGCCTAGGAAGTGACAGGCGTCCTTCCTCTCTACATCTCGTGTTTCGTGTTTAGTGTTCCGGTGAAGCAGTGAGTTTTCGGTGCACTGCATTTAAACGTATTAATTTCGCTTTTATTATATTCGTGTCCGGGTCACAGGTAAATTCCGCGTACTTTTTTTTAACATTAGCATACCCTGCGCATGGTGTCAGGCCATTCGGCTGAGTCCCGTGCTCTGGGTTCCGCGCTCGCTTCGTGTTTAGTGAAAATAAGTGTTTCGGTCACATCTTCTCTCAGGAGTTCTTTTTCTTTTTAGCTAACCGCGTTAAATTCAATTTCTCCGTTTGTGTTCGGGTTCAAGCTAGAGTCACGTGTTCGTTCTTTTTGTTTCTTCTATAATTTAGCATATCCTGCGCATGGTGTCAGGCCCTTCTGGCTGAGTCCCGTGCTCTGGGTTCCGCGTCCGTTCCGTAAACCTTGCGCATGGTGTCAGGCCTTTGGCTGAGTCCCGTGCTCTGGGTTCCGCGTTTACGATAATATAAACCTTGCGCATGGCGTCAGGCCTTCTGCTGAGTCCCGTGCTCTGGGTTCCGCGATTCGCGTCGTGAATAAACAAACAAAACAATTCTTGACCATAATAATATCATTTTAGTGTACCTTGCGCACGGTGTCAGGCATTGCCGAGTCCCGTTGCTCTGGGTTCGTAAACCATTCGTCACGTCGCGTTTCCTTTCGTCGCGTTAAATTTCAATTAAATAAAGGTCGGAAACCTACATATGTCAAGAGGAGGCAAGAAACGTAAGCGCCCCTGCCTCCCCGCTCGCCTCCGTCGGCAGCAGCAGGCTCGGGAGGAAGCGCGTTTGGCCACTGAGGCCCCCGTTCCAGAACCACCGGCACCCGTACCGGAACCAGAACCACCGGCACCCGTACCGGAACCAGAACCTCCCGCACCTCCTCCGGGGACACTTTTGGAGGTAATTCCAGGACGGCCTGGAACCGCTGATCCTCGCCGACGGGAACAAATCAGAGAAGCTCTCTCTTCACGAGCTCTGCGTCTCCCCTCGTTCTTCGGGGAGACCCGTACGTTTTTCCCGTCGCCACGCGTCGCTTCGATAAACGGGGTCGATTTCGAACACGCTCGACCCGTCGCGTCGTCCACACCGCAACATCCAGGGTATCAATCCATCCTGGAGGAAGTGCCATTACCGTGTGGCCTAGTTGCTCCTCCCGCTGAGGATCTACCGCTACCTTCGGCTCTCTTTATTTGTTTATATTTACATTTAAATTGATTATTTCTTTCAATCTCCATCCAGATTTTGTTTGCTGAAAATCCTCTACGTTAGCCAAAAGTTGATCTCTGACTTTACTCTCAAACAATTCATTAAGTTCTGTTGATTCTAAAATTAGTTCATTTTTAGTATTAAAGAATTTAATTGCTTCAATTTCTCTACCCTCTTCTATAGCACTGAATTTTGCGGCAAGAATAACATTCGTTTTTAAACCCCCACCGAAACTTTTCAAATAATTTTTTATCCTGTGAGTAACCATTTTTTTCGAATCTTCGAAAAAACTATCTAAATCTTTATGTGTTAAATTTATAATCAAACCTGTTCTCACTCGGCTCTTAAATGCAGACGCCAGATCTTGCCATCTGATTATGTCTTCTTTCCTATCCAAGCCCTCGTTAACACCAGTTCCACTCTTCTGCAGTTTCTTGAATAGTCTCTTCTTTGATGTGAGTAGGCCAATGTTTGATAGCAGTTTTTTTTTTGTTGCCCAGAGATAGATTCTGCTTTCCCTGCCACGAAATTTTATTCAGCCTCCGAATATCTTGGGTACATTGGTGGGTCCAGTATGCGATCACTGAAGTTGTTGCATTTTCGTCCAAAATTTCATATGCACTGCCATAAATCTTGACAGCCTTCTTACAATCCGATGAGTCCATTTTCGAATATTACCACAGGATGGTTAGAAGTCAACTGAACAAAATTCGCTATGAAGTGACTTTTATAGTCATCTAATTTTCACAAATTTTCAAATAGATGGCACTGAGTGTAAGTTTTAAAATATGAAGGAGCACTTACCGATTTTCAAAACCAGATTTCTTGTCTCCAGTCCAAACTTGGTATATGCCACTGAATATAATTTAGCAAAAAAAAGTTTTTAAACGTCGCAAAAAGTATATATTAAAGTGTACAAAACTATACTGTTGTACGAAAACAGTTCAGAAAGTATTTCAAATCACTATATCAATTTTTTCACTTCACTTTACTTTTTATGCTTGTGTATTTTTTCTCAAATGCTGGATGACGACAGAGAGAAATGTATGCGAAGCGCGTCTTTTATAGATGCACATGTGCTATCCTTGTCTAGTGATACATATCCCTATTTATCTATATTATACAGTATATTATACAGTAGCTTTAGTGGATGATTGAAAATTTTGAAATATTTTATTATATTTATTTTGTATCTGGCTTATTTTTGATAAATTTATTTTAAATTTTCAACGTGCAGTAGGTAAAACTGACCTTTCTAAATAAGAGATGAAAAGCGAGCATATATCTGTGAATAAAAAAGGCATGCGACCGCATATCAAGTGTTTTTATATGTCGTAAGAAGCGATAAGTGCCCTTTACTACTTTCCTCTCCCGCTCTATCTGCTTATCGCACACGCGAGCAGATGCGGTTCACGTGAGTCACCAACGCACTTGCCGGTCTCGGGATTCCTTTAATTTAATTTATTTAATATTATCTATGTATGCAGATATATTTGTGAATTTTTATTTTACAGATCAATTTTACGGAATTTTGGTCACATATAACATTTTATCTACACTCAAATCAAGATACGTGGCCTGCCTCGGGTCTGGTTGGCCAAATAACGAGGTCGTTTTTGCATGTCAACACTCGGGACCGCATTATGTAGTATCTGCCCCTGGAACAGCATTAGGCAGTAGCGCTCAGAGAATCGCGAAGTTAGCAACTTCATATACGGCACTGACCATTTCAGTTTATTGGCCGTTAAGGGACGCTCATGGGGGGGGGGCAGAAGCAATCAAGCGTGATGCCGTCCAGATAGCGGGGGCAAGGAATCGGAAGTTGAGTATATTTATTTATTTTAATGGTCCCTTGCATCACGACGGGCTTTTTCTGTTTAAAAATCCCTTCGTTCTCGGCCCTATGGCCAGGATGTAAGTGTATAGTGGCCTCTAATGGCTGAGATGAAAAATTTCTAGCATCACGGCCAGCTTTTTTCGTTCAAAAATCTATTTGCTTCTCGGCCCTGTGACTAGAATGGGAGTGTATAGTGCCCCCTAATGGTTTAGAAGAAAAATTTCTTGCATCTCGACCGGCTTTTTAGAATTGGAAATCCATTTCTTCTCGGCCCTATTTCTAGGATGGGAGTATATAATGGCCACCAATATCTATGATGCAAAATTGCTTTTATCATAGCCAGGTTTTTCCATTTAAAAATCTATTGCTTCTCGGCCCTATGGCTAGGATGTGAGTGTATAGAGGCCCCCAATGGCTAAGATGAAAAATTTCTTGCATCACGACCAGCTTTTTCCATTTAAAATTTTATTGCTTCTTGGCCCTATGGCTAGGATGGGAGTTTATGGTGGCCCTTAATGCCTAAGATGAAAAATGTCTTGCATCATGGCCAGCTCCTTCCATTTAAGATTCTATTGCTTCGCGGCCATATGGCTAGGATGGGAGTGTATAGTAGCCCCCAATAGCTATGGTGCAAAATTGCTTTTATCGTAGCCATCTTTTTTCATTTAAAAATCTATTGCTTCTCTGCCCTATGGCTAGAATGGGACTCTAAAGTGGCTTCCAATGGATAAGATGAAAAATTTCTTGCATCGCGACCAGCTTTTTAGAATAAGAAATCCATTGCTTCTCGGCCCTATGGCTAGGATGGGAGTGTATAGTGGCCCCCAATGGCTCAGATGAAAAATTTCTTGCATCACGGCTAGCTTTTTTCATTTAAAAATCTATTGCAAATAATTACCAAATATCCCTAAAAAATATTTTACTTTCAACCTTCGTTAACTGTGTCATTAATTCCAAGAAATAATAAATTTTTACGATTTTAAGGAGAACAAATTGTTTAAACAAATGAAAATTGTTAAAATAATTACCAAATATCCCTAAAAAATATTTTACTTTCAACCTTCGTTAACTGTGTCATTAATTCCAAGAAATAATGAATTTTTACGATTTTAAGGAGAAAAAATTGTTTAAGCAAATGAAAATTGTTTACATAATTACAAAATATGTTGAACAGGAAATACTAATTTTGACATTCATCAACTTTATATCATTTATCCTGAAAGATAATAACTTTTTACGACTTGTTGAAGGAAAAAAATTGTTTAAAAAATTTAAAATAAATACAGAAATACTTGGAAACTCGTCTCTTATCAATTAAAAATCATTTATGTTGAATTTTGTTTAAAAAGTACCGTCTTTAGCATGAATTTGATAGAAAACTGTTATTTTGAATTTTTTTGGGTATATTTCGGCAAATATATTATTTAAAAGCCACTCCGCATCATAAATAGTAAACTGTCATGTTAAACCTTACCTGTACTCTTTCTTGTCATTCTCCGATTTCACAGGAACGTCAAGATAAACAACTTTAACGTCTCTTTCATTATGAACCGTTTCTAAATGACTCAATTTAGAAGGCCCAGTGTTTGAACTATTAGAATACAAAGAATTTGCTCGCTGCATTTTGCCAAGATTTGTTGGATTTGTGAGGTTAGACTTCTGACTCGTGGTGATCGTCGGCTTCTTGATTCCACTCGAATCGTCTGTCAATTTCAATTTTTTCTTTACAGCGAAGCTTTGTATTCTATGCCGTTTTGGCATTATCAAGGGAACGAGCACTTTATTACCGCAACATTGAGAGAGTATTTTGGAGGTGCAGATGTTGAAGAAGCAAACCATCTACGTTCACGTCACACGTGCGTTTACCGCGTTCACCTGCCGAAACATCTCCGAAGACTAACACCCAAAAACAGAGAGAAAAGTTAAAAGCTCAAAGCGCTCAGGTCTCGCAGTTTTTCGATTTCTTTTCATAGTTTTATTATTCTCTATGATTATCAAGTCAGTATATACACTTTTAATTACCTGCTACTAAAAAGATGGCTAAATTAGGCAAATATTAGCTATTTATTATGATCATCATATATATTTTGAGGTTAAAGAATTTATTCGTTCGTGGCAGGGGGATGCTGGCTCTCCTATAAAGGCCTGTAGAATAATGTGTCACGAGATTTGAAGACGGCAATGTGGCGGCGCTGGCTGTACTTTTAGGCCGACAATTATTCAAATGCATGGGGAAAATACAAATTTAATTTATTTTAATTTTTACAGTTTGAAAATGTAGAATAGAATAGAATTTTATTTCTCCATGTACATCCTCATTAGACTTTTACATATACTACCTATGTACCTTCTTCGATGCTTCGTAGTAACAAAAATCACATGTTTACCTCATTCATGCCATTCTCCGCTTATTATTCTTACAATCATTCATTCTGAAATTGATTAATATTGTCACTTGATATTCTCCCTTTCATGAGCCTTATTCTGTATAATTCCATAAAAACATTAGTATCTCAATTTCTACAATATTTAGCTTAACTAAAGTTGGTTAACAGTCTGTTTCGTTTAATCGCCGCTTACAATTTCATCTTCGATAACTTCCTCGCTTGCTTCTTCTTTGAAAAATTTCAAGTTTAAACATTTATTTCTTCAATATAAAACAGGGCACTCTAATAAACATAAACCAAAAAAAAAATGTGTAACACAACAAGGTGGCGATTTTACGAGGAAACCTTGAAATTGACCTGCAATTTAATTACAAAACGTTGATTTTTTTAGTGGTCACTTTTTGAAAGATTATCATTTTCAATTTTGTAAACTTCGCAAAAATTGGGAAAATGATTAAAAATATTAGAAGATGTCAAAACATTTAAGAGAAAATGCAGACTTTTTAAGATTTTGAAATAAATTTTTTAAGCTTTTTCAGGATTTGGAAAGGTTTAAAGATAATTAAGAAAATGTCTTAGGATTCCCGTGACAATTTGAAGTGATTTTTTATTTTTTTAAATTATAATTTTGAGATAATATTGAAGAAGATTTAAAAACAAATTTTGATGTATAAATAACAATTTAACAATTCTTAATACTACTTTAAAAAGTGTTCAGTTACTCACTTTATTTTTATGGGGGTTTGAAACTATTGTGATAATTGAAAAAGACTTGACATCATAATTAAATTAATTTAAGTTGACCCAGAAAATTGAACAACCTTGACCTGGAAAGCCCTTGAAAATGATAGCGTAGTTTTATATATATTGTTTAATTTTTCAATTGTACAATTTTCCAGGTCAGCTTAAATTAATGTAATTATAATTTCAATACTTTTTTAATTATCACAATAGTTTCAAACCCCCATAAAAATAAAGTGAAAGTTTTGTACATACTTTTCTCGTCAGAACTTAACGCAATAAACAAAGAGGAGGTTGCTCTTTCTATGCTTTCTTGAATAAATTAACATCCAATATTATAAGCAATTTTAAGTTATAGTAACAGGACAATATATATATATTTAGGATTTTAAGAAAATCAAGTCACCACTGACAGTTAATAGTTTTGAACAATATAAAAGCACGCTATCATTTTCAATGCTCTAAATGGATGAATAAATCAACAAATTTGTAAAGTTTCAAAATTTCCAGCTGTTACATATTCTTAATTTTACATCAAAATCGACCAATTAGTGGACTTACACGGTTTTCCGGGCACATTTGGTCCGAACGCATATTTTCAGATTTTTTTGTTGATTTTACTTTCTTCATTTATTATACTTGGTAATATCAACTTTTCAGCTGTTACATATTTTTAATATTACATCAAAATCGACAAATTTGTGGACTTACACGGTTTTCCGGGCACGTTTTGTCCCATAGGTCCTTTGTACGTACGCATATTTTAACATTTTTTGGTTGAGTTTACTTTGTTTAGTTTTTGTACTTGATAATATCAACTTTCCAGCTATTACATATTCTTAATATGACCTCAAAATCGACCTATAAGTGGACTTACACGGTTTTCCGGGCACATTTTTTCCGATAGGACCTTTGTCCGCACGCATATTTTTAGATTTTTTTATTGAGTTTACTTTGTTTAGTTATTGTACTTGATAATATCATCTTTCCAGCTGTTACATATTTTTAATATTACATCAAAATCGACAAATTAGTGGACTTACACGGTTTGCCGGGCACATTTTATCCCATAGGACCGTTGTCCGCGCGCATATTTTAAGATTTTTTGGTTGAGCTTACTTTGTTTAGTTTTTGTTCTTGATAATATCAACTTTCCAGATGTTACATGTCCTTCATTCGACATCAAAATCGACCTATATGTGGACTTACACGGTTTTCCGGTCACATTTTTTTCGATAGGACCTTTGTCCGCACGCATATTTTTAGATTTTTTTGTTGAGTTTACTTTGTTTTAGTTATTCTACTTGATAATATCAACTTTCCAGCTGTTACATATTTTTAATATTACATCAAAATCGACAAATTAGTGGACATACACGGTTTGCCGGGCACATTTTGCACCTTAGGACCTTTGTCCGGACGCATATTTTAAAATTTCTTGGTTGAGCTTACTTTGTTTAGTTTCTGTACTTGATAATATCAACCTTCCAGCTGTTACATATTCTTAATTCGACATCAAAATCGACCTATAAGTGGACATACACGGTTTCCGGGCACATTTTGTCCGATGGGGCCTTTGTCCGCACGCATATTTTTAGATTTTTTTGTTGAGTTTACTTTCTTTAGTTATTATACTTGGTGATATCAACTTTCCAGCTGTTAGATATTTTTAATATTACATCAAAATCGTCAAATTAGTGGACTTACACGGTTTTCCGGGCCCATTTTGTCCCATAGGACCTTTGTTCGCACGCATATTTTAAGATTTTTGGGTTGAGTTTACATTGTTTAGTTTTTGTACTTGATAATATCAACTTTCCAGCTGTTACATATTCTTAATTTGACATCAAAATCGACCTATAAGTGGACTTACACGACTATCTCATCTGGAAATTATCGTGTGACAACGAACAACGTCATCTTCCAGAGAGGCGTCTTTCAGGGCGATACCATAAGGTCACTCATGTATTTTATATGGACGACCTGAAGATCTATGCCTCTGGTCAAGGCAAAGTTCAAACTGCCATAAATATCGTGAAGAAGTATACATTAGAGATTGGGATGGACTTTGGATTGGATAAATGTGCCAAAATCCATCTGAAGAAAGGAAAGATGGTTGGGGTTCCCAAGGACCCTGAGCTTGTGGATATAAGGGTTATTAGACATCTTAACACTGCATAGACCCGTACATATCTGGGCGTGCCTCAAAGCCGCATTCAGGACGTAACATCAGTAAAGGAGTCTCTCCGAAACAGATACAAGCATCTTTTTCGACAGATTTGTTCATCCAATCTGTAGGCGTTGAACAAGTTATCTGCGACTAACATGCTTGCCGTCCCGCTTCTACACTACATGTTTGGAGTGGTTCAATGGACCAAGAACGAACTTAAGGCCCTTGATGTCATCATACGTAAGATCATGCATGTGCATAAAAGCTTGCATATTAATTCGTCATTTCCGCGATTATACACATCACGCTATCAAGGCGGAAACGGACTTCTGAATCTGCACTGTCTTCATAACCGAATTGTTTTAAGTACAGCTTATATCGTTGCGAATGGCAGACATCCTCTTCTGAGAAGGGTCAGGAGCTACGAGATGATTGGTGAAGGAACGTTCCTTTACAAAGCTGCGGAGCAAGCGGCCGAGACACTTGGCCTGAATTTTAACATCAGAAGCGAGGAAAGTGCATTACTCCATCTAGATGTTTCACTTCTAAAAGCCGAAGTGATGAAAGCAGAGTTTGCAAAATTTCACCAACAGCTACTCGACAAGAAAGTGAACGGAGACTTTCACAAAAATGTGGAAAACTTTCCTTGTCGAAGGAGCAAACTTTTGTTTTTCTCGGATCATCAGGGCTTAATTTGGGTACAGAGTTTTATTTTCGCATGCCACGACGGTATTATTTCTACATTAGCATACCGCGACCGCATTGTATGTCAAGAAGTTCCAAGCAATTAGTGCAGGGCCTGTCATACACACGCTGAGCACCTAGAACACATACTATCGGGGTGTCCCACTCACGCAGGAACGACGTATATCTACAGACATAATGCTGTCCTAAGAGTGCTTTATTACCATCGTTGTCGATCTTACGGTGCAGGCCGCGACCCTGCCCTGCCGAGCGCTCTAAGGGAGATAGAGTAAATTGTCCAAAACGAGAAGTGCCAAATTTTCGGGAACTACGATTTTCGGACAGCAGTCTCCGTTGCACACTCGAGGCCTGACATTGTTCTCCAAGACTTCGAATCTTATTCTGAAAATCTATACGCACTTCTGGTTTCTGTAAATTTTCAATCTTGATTCGCGTTTGTTTCGTTTTTGTAGTTTTCTTTTTTCTCCATCCCCGCCCTAAGTTTATTTTGGAGACTAAAAGGTAATTTGATTCTATTATATTGAGTTTTAGTTGGCAAAGTGTCGTACGTCAATGCAAACACTGATGCATGCATGCAGGCTAACGGACCGCGACTTTTTCAGCTACGTTAATCGGGGCTGTCTGAACCGTTTCCAATTGGAATGCATAATATTGCGCAATATACTCGACTGAGTACTCGCGCACTGCGGATCTTCCAATGGGAGATTCGCAACTGTCTCTCGCCCCTTGAGCTGAGAAACTGCGTGGACCAGCAGTTCTAGGAATGTCGGGTGTATTTATCTATATTATTATTGATCGTATTTATTGATTTTAAATCGACCTGCGCTTACCGGTATATGCGCAGTTGAAAAATGTGCTTACACGTGGCGCCTCGACACGAGGCCGCGCAGCCAATAAACGTCGCTTGACAAAAATAAACTGACGAATGTCGGTAGAGGTGGGGACCCCTCCAGCTCTAAAATAATTGATCATGCACGTTGCAAGAACTTGAGAATAGACGGAAGTTCACTGTACTTATTGATTTTAAATAGACCCGCGCTATTCGGTATATGCGCAGTTGAAAAAGTCGCTTCGCTGAGTTTCTACTGATTCTTTTTAATACCAAGAGATGGCGGTAGGCGTCGACTAGTTCGAAGAAATATATTTTTTGCGTGAAAAAATATCAAGGTCATCTATGAAACGAACTTTTAATACACTGAAATAATGATTTTGTGGGGAATTTAACATTTTGCGGTTGCTAAACAGACGTGCAAAGAAGCATTTCTTACGCACATATTACAAAAATACCGTTTTGGCCTGCCGTTGTAGGACTAAATCCTACTTGCATATTTTCCTTAATCCTCGTATTGTAATTATGCTTCTCAATTACTTTCTTCATTCTCTTGCGTATAAGTTTTAGTAATAATCCATTTTCTGCTTCATACAACAAAATTCAAACGTTTAATGCTATTCTCTGCCTTATCGACTTCTTAATTATATATTATATGTGTTCAGTCATGCTTAGCTTATTATCGTACATTTTGTTTTTTGCTTATTGATTTTTAATTCGTTAGATTTTAAACAATTTTCAATCTTTTTTAGTTCTTCTTTCGTGATTTCTTGTTTTTTAAGTACACTTTTTGCCACGGAATAAATCATGGTATTATCCGAGAATAATTTCAATACACACTTACACGGAAAAAATAAGTTGTCGAAACTTTACTTGACTAGTCACCCATTCTAGGATAGGCCACTTTTTTTTAGAAAGTTTTCTTCATCTGAAAAATTTTGAAAATTTTTATCTTTTAGGACCTCATCCTCCGAAGTTGAGAAATTATCTTCACTTTCCGTTTCCTTTTGTTGTCCAGCAGGCTTTGCCTTGGATCTTTGGTAATTTTTCTTCTTCTTTTTCATAATTCTACAGATTTTTACATCATCGAGCGTATATCTGAAAAATTCCCAAATCATGGGATTAATTATAATTACATTTCACTGAATTTTGTAATAATATTTTAATAATTTCTCAACGAACTTGATTACCACAAATCAAGAATTGCACAGTATTCCACAGATTTTTCAATTATGGAGAGTATATACGAAAATTCTTAAATCATGGTATTAAAAATAATGATTTTTCACGGAATTTTATAACGATATTTTAGCACTTTTTCAAAGAATTTGATTACAATAAATCAAGAATCACACAGTATTCCACAGATTTTTACATCATCGAGAGTATATCCGAAAAATTCTTAAATCATGGGATTAATTATAATTACTTTTCACTGAATTTTCTGATAATATTTCAACACTTTTTCAAAAAATTTAATTATCATAAATCAAGAATTGCACAGTAGACCACAGACTTTTACATTATAGATAGTATATCCGAAAAATTCTTAAATTATGGGATTAATTATAATGATTTTTCACTGAACTTTTTAATGATATTTTAACACTTGTTCAAAGAACTTGATTACAATAAATCAAGAATTGCACAGTATTTCACAGATTTTTACATTATCGAGAGAATATCCGAAAAACTGCTAAATCATGGGACTAATTACAATGATTTTGCACTGAACGTTATGATAATATTTTAACACTTTTCCAAAGAGCTTGATTACCATAAATCAAGAATTGCACAGCATTCCACATATTTTTACATTATCGAGAATATATCCGAAAAATTCTTAAATCATGGCATTAATTACGATGATCTTTCACTGAATTTTATGATAATATTCTAACACTTTTTTAAAGAATTTGAATACAATAGATCAAGAATTGCACAGTACTCCACAGATTTTTACATTATCGAGCGTATATCCCGAAAATTCTTAAATCATGGGATCAATTATAATTATTTTTCACTGAATTCTATAATAATACTTTAACACTTTTTCAAAGAACTTAATGACAATAGATCAACGATTGAACGGTATTTCACAGATTTTTACATTATAGAGTTTATATACGGAAAATTCTTATTGAACGCATAGATGAGGCAACTTGGGAGGTGCTTAGAATCGATGAAGATGTAGAGGGCGCGTGGACTATATTACGGGATATCATTATCAAAACTGCGATTGAAGTATGTGGTACGGCGGTTGTAGGAAGAAAATCTGGTGATGCATGAAGCAAAAGTTTGCTCCTTCGACAAGGACTGTTTTCCTACATTCCTGTGAAAATTTCCGTGCATTTTCTTGTCGAATGACTCTTGATGGATTTTTTCAAATTCTGTTTTCTTTACTTCGGCTATCAGAAGTGAAGCATCTAGATGGAGTAATGCACTTTCCTTACTTCTGATGTTAAAATTTAATCCAAGGGTTTCGGCTGCTTACTCCACTGCTTTGGAAAGAAATGCTCCTTCACCAATCATTTCGTGATTCCTCACCATTTCCAGGAGAAAATCTCAGCCATTGGCAACGATATAAGCTGTACTTGGAACAATTCAGTTATGAAGACACTAAAGATTCAGAAGTCCGCGTCCGCCCTGACGGCGTGAAATATATAATCGCGGAACTGATGAATTGATATGCAAGCTGTTATGCATATGCATAATATTACGTGTGGTGACATCAAGGACCTTAAGTTGGTTCTTCTTCCATTGCACCACCCCAAATGAGTAGATTATAACTGGGACGGCAATCATGTTAGTCGCAGATACCTTGTATTAACACCGACATATTGGAAGACTAAATAGGTCGCAGAAGATGATTGTATCTGCTTCGGAGAGACTCCTTTACTGATGTTAGGTTCTGATTGTGGCTTTGAGGCACGCCTAGGTATATAGGTCGCTCCAGTGTTAAGATATCTAATAACACTTATATCCACAAGTTCAGGGTCCTTGGAAACGCCAACAATCCTTCCTTTCTTTAGATGAATTTTGGCACATTTATCCAACCCAAAGTCTATCCGAATCTCCCCTGTGTACTCACTATACTTGCCATACCACGAGACTCCAGGTAAATTAATATCAAATCCATTTGGTGAATTCTTTGTATTGTAATCATTTCAATTCATATAATGCTTGAGACAAACTGGGGGTGGCCAACACCCCACTCACACACAGACACACGTCGTCGGATACTTGCAAACGTGGCTACCATTTCATGTGGTGGGCCTCGCACGAGTAGCTCATTCTCAACGGCGGAAGAAAGAGGAGTTCTCTGTAATATATGATCAGATGTGATTCACTTTCATTCAGTAATGCAAGGGAACCAGGATCACCATGCTGCGGTGGGCCTGCAGTTTGATAGGCATCAACAAACACTGAGTGACGTCGACGGTTAGCGGACGAAGGTCCGACTAAAGAGTCGGAAACCGTCACGTGGCGCCATTATGCTGTAGGCATCCTTACTGGCGGCCGTCGCTCGTCTTTCTCTGTGGTCCTCTCTTCCTGATTCAGCAGGTTATGCGCGCTGCGCTCGGAACTGGAATGTCTCGTCTTTGGAAAAATATGGAAGTTCGGTTCCCCCTTCTAAAAAATCTAGATAGTAATAGGGTCCGATATTAGTTCTCTGGCCCATCGCAGATGGCGCAAATTTTCAACGCCAAGGGGTGACAGCGCGTGCGCGGGAAATTGTTAGTTGTGGCTTGGCTGTGCTCTCAAAATACACGTCAATCGAAAAATGGAAAAAGCGAAACTCAATATCTCGGGAGCAAGTTTTTATTTTTTTTTTTGAACACAAAATTGCTCTTTTTATTTTCATCCGCAACCGAGCCAGTTTCAATTTTAGGTTCCTGTCACTTTGAGATTGTAAACTTCGACATTCTATTTCGCGGAACTAGATAATTTTTTTAATCATACTTTTTTGGTCTTAATTGAGAAAAACTTCAGCTCAAGAGTGAACTTTCGTTTGATCTCTAAATGGTGCTTTAAATTTTACAGAATTTTATTTCAGTCTTCTAAACAATTCCGATTTTGTTGATTATTACGTACTTCTGTACTGCAATCCTACAAATAAAGGCAAAATGAAGTGAATGAGAAACGTGAAATGCGAAATCGAATGATAATTATCTTTAATTTCGTATTTTTCGATTTTTATTTGCTTCATTTTGTCTTTATTCTTTTTTTGTAGAATGATTTTAGTATTCAACACATGTAAGGAAGCGGCATATACATATGTAAAGACCAAAAAATGCACGCGTCTGTAGTTCTCTGGCTCATCGCAGACGGCGCTTAATTTCGCCATTTCTCTGCACGGGAGTTGACCGAGCCTGCGCTCAACAGAATTGTACGTGGCAAGTGCGAGCACGAAATCCCGTGCCGACTACGGGAGAGTCGCCGGAGTGCCACCCAAACCAAAGATATTATATACATAGATGCGGCAAGTGGAGGCGGAGTGGGGATAGAATTATTATTAGGGTAAGATAAATGTAGACGGTGCTGTCGGCGAAAATCCTAACCCACCCCGCTGTGCCTCTCTACCCGCTGAAGCAATTAAAACTGTCTTAGCCGGCGATCGAGGTCAATGTAAATCAATAAACAGATGAATATGTATTAACATGTATTTACATATGCGTATACTAGAATTACCGTTTATGATTTTTGTGTAATATGATCCGTTTAACTTTCAATAATAATTACATAAAAGATTGAATGATTTGCATAAATTAATGTTCAAAATTTCAGTGTAATTGACAAATTATAATTTCGGTGTGAATTTCGCTATTTTGAATAACGCATCGTAAACCACAACCGAGTGAATATATTGTTACGTTTATAATAGAATATCACAGAATAGAAACAAGAAAGGATAACGAGAATGTTTTGATTCACTTCGACCTAATTCAAAATTGTTCAACTTCAAACGATTTACGTATCTGAAATTTTACATTCATTGACAATGAAATTGTCCTTCAATTCTCAGCACTTGCTAAAGCCAATTTTACCATCAACATCCAAATATTGTTTTAACTGAGGGTCGATATAACTCCTTTATTCAACATTATATAATATAATGAATAGTATAATAGTATAATAAGTTACAAACATAGGTAAGTGAAGTAAACGGTGTTTTTTGTTGAATAATTTTTTTATTTGATTTCTGGAACAATATTTGAAGGGTTATAGTATACAGCATTAGAGAAGCAAAAAAATCGAACTTTTTTAGAAGAGCGAAATAAAATTCTGTAAAATCGAAATCACCATTTGAAGTTAAAAACAAAAGTTCACTCCCGAACTGAAGTGTTTCTGAATTGAGGCCAAAAAAGTATAATTGAAAAAAATTTCCATTTCCGAGAAATAAAAATTTGCTCCCGAGATATTGAGTTGCTAAATTGGGAGAAAATGAGTTTTGCTTAGAAAAAGTGAACTGAGTCCGAGTAAATCATTCAAGAATTTGGTGGTTCTAATTTCATGGCTTTTGAAAAATTTTTTTGAATAGCGATTAAAAATATATTTTTCAATTTTTAAAAATAATAAAAACTCGCTCCCGAAATATGGAAAGGCTGAATAAGAATAAAAAAGTTTTCATAGAAAAAACTCATTCTGTTTCGGGTATATAAAGATTTAATATGGCGGTATCGCACTGTAACTCTTAGGAAGAGGAATATGGTCACAAAAAAGTTTTAAAAAAGATAAGAGGTTAGGTATGTAAAAAAAATAAGACAGCAGACATGTGTACAGACAGTCAGGTATCTGGTTACGAACTACCAATCTTTTTATTACTCCAATAAAAATGAGATTTTGAACAAATCCTTTAACAACATGTACTCAGTTTTTGAATAATTTTTAATATAGAAGCTCATTTTTGCCAAAAATGTCGGTGTTCTAGCTTTGTACTGTAACCCGTTATTTAAAAAACGGATAAACTACATCTTAGAACAACAAAAAACATATTGTCATATTTATATTTTGTGTTTTGTTTTTCATAAAACCCCAATGTTCTTTTTTAAATCTCTGTAACTTTTGACTTAATTGAGATATTCGTCGTTTAATTTTCAATTTAATAGCGCTTATTATCTTCTTTTGTAATCCACAAAAAATATAAAAAAGGTGTAGTCGAGAATGGCGTGAACTCGGGAACTTATGGCGGTAATGCAGCGCTACTGCGCTTGCCCTTATAATAGTGGTAGCTTTCTGGTACTGAGTCGCGGAAGGCTCATACACTCAACGTTATTGGCTAATAACAGCGTCTCTAAGCGCGTCATATATTTGACATTGCCCGGTGCATCTTATTAAACACTCATTTATAGATATAGGAATGATGTGATCTAGTAATCACAACTAAACAGTTTAGAAAGGGTTAATTAGATTTTCCATGAACCAATAACATAACTAGAAAATAATCTTATAAAAATATTGATTGCACGATTAATTCAAAACAGTCCCCTGTGCAAATTATTTTTTACGAAACTATTCGCAAAAGAACTCAGTCATATGCATTTGGTGTCAATGTTTGTACACCAGTAACAGACAATTATATTTCTTAAGTGTCAAAGTCATTTAGGCAAATCTTAGGCACCTTTTTTATCGGCAATGCTTTCAGTTTCATGAATATGAAGAATACTACAAAAATGTTTATTCAACGGAGAAAGAAGGGTGATTTCCACGAGAGTGCACAGTAATCATGAGTGCGATCACCTTTCTTCCATAATGCACGTTATATTTTTCATGATATGCGCATGTTTGTTTTGTTCAGTACCTTGAACTCTCTTGCGCTAAATCCCAGAGTTTTGTCTCCGTACACGTGTTTACAAAATGTGCATTCCGCCAATTTCAAGTCCCATCGACATTCCTTTTTTTTGTACTCTTCGATTATTTTTATTATTATAATGACTTCTCAATTAATTTTATTAGGTTTACAGTTTTATTCCATTCACTCATTAACAATAAACTAAATTTTACATGACTTTTATTAATATTTTTAAGTTTTCTTCCATACCACATTTGAATCTCCCGCATATCCCGAACTCTCCCGAGTGGTCTTGAACCAAAACATCCATAAAAAATGGTGGCTCGGGCGCCTTCAAGTAGGCACACACGTTTTCCATTCAATCCTTTATCCAGTGTATTTTATATATCAGTGCATCCAGCCTACCATGATCGTGACGTCACACATCTAGCGCTCTCATACGGGAATAAATAAAAATACGACGGCAGCAGTGGGACTCCATAGTCGTGTGGAAAGTCGAAAATAGGCCAAACCTCTTTTTCTAACATGTATAGATAGAAAAAGAGGTGCGTTCGATTTTCGACTTCCAAACGGCCCCGGAGTCCCATTACAGGCGGTCGCGGTTGATGGCTGTTTTCCACTATCCTGTCATAGATGTGCGGTGTCCTCAGTACCATCAACTCTCAACAGATGTCATGGTTTGTTGATGAATCAAAAAGCCGTTGAATAAACATTTTTGTAGTATTCTTCATATTCATGAAAATGAAAGCATTGCCGATAAAAAAGGTGCCGAAGATTTGCCTAAATGAGTTTGACATTTAAGAAATATAATTGTCTATTACTGGTGTACAAACATTGACACCAAATGCATATGACTGAGTTCTTTTGCGAATAGTTTTGTAAAAAATAATTTGCACAGGGGACTGTTTTGAATTAATCATGCAATCAATATTTTTATAAGATTAATTTCTAGTTATGTTATTGATTCATGGAAAATCTAATTGGAAAATTATAGATTGAGAGGTAACAAGAAATAGAGTAGGGATTTTTACTACCACGTTCTTCTTTAGAGTGCTAACTTTTTATGGCACCGTGTGAACACGGAAAACTGGTTGACGCTTCGAGGGTGGCGCTTGGAGGCTAGCACATCCATGGTAACACTTCCCCTTCTCTATCCTACCTACGGTTCTCCAACTGATTTATAGGTCCCAACAGTAACTCACACAGCATGCAATAAGGATAAAATTAATTTTCTGAGTTTTATAAAACCTCGTTTTCACTCTACTCAAGTAATTGCGTGTTGCTTAAGAGGTTCTGAAAGTCTAGCGTTAGTATCTCTTAAGCAAAACGCAATGACCTGAGTGGAGTAAAAACGACGTTTTTTAAAACTCGGAAAATTAATTCCATCCTTATTAAGGCCGACTTTATTCATTATTGCTGAAATAACATTAATTTCTTTTTAAAACGATTAAAGTATTGCCTTTATTAAGATCTGATTTAAAACTAGCCAGGAAAGTTGATGAATAATTGCATTTTATTTTCTTATACTTCAAACAGATCTGCGCATGTACTAGAGCAAAGCATATTTATTTTATAATTAAAACTGGCAGTTTCTTTCGAAATACCCTAGACTTGTGTACAACATAAATCTATCTTGTTAGAAGGGATTGTTAAGGACGTAATTCCTAACCTGCCCTTTCTCCAGATTGGACTACGTGCATTTAAGTATTAGTGTGACGATTTCTATAACTGGATTCTCGCCTAGTCTCTTTGGTAACGAGTGAATTATCGAAGAGCACCAGCATTTGATCAAAATACTTCGACACTTTAGTTCTGTTGTAATGTTTTTTACAAAAGTTCGATGCAAAAACTAAAACGTTCTGAAAGTACACAACTTGTCGTGTTTCTGGAGTTACACGATGTGCAGGAAATAGAATCCTGTTAGAAAATGTTGTACCTGTGAGAATATAGGGTCATATGAGGTCCAGATGCGACAAATAAAGGACTTTGTCTCTTGCTGTGTCTCACTTGCTGTAAATGTATATTCAAAGATCACCAGGAGTTTAAGAAAGGTCAGCATTTGAACAAAAAATCTGTCTAATAACAAGGACTTCTTATTTTCTTGTGAGGCTTGCGTTAGTTAGTTTAAACAAGTATATACAGGTTTGTATCGGGTACAATATATAGGGTACTATAACTAATTCGCTATTTGTAAATAGTTATAGGAAAACCAGGTGGTCATGTAGGTATATTATTTCAAATCCATACTAATTTAATGCCAATGTATGTTCTTCCACACGCTAAATCTTAAAGCCAAACACCTAGGGAATCTATAATTAGTAACAACGACTAAAACACGATTCCCTATAAAATCCTGACGCCGCGCCGCGGGTAGGCTTGTCAGGAGCTGCGCTGGGTGTGCGGGGTTCACGAAGGCGTGACAAAACGTAGCTTAATCCGGTTTAGTTAGGGTAGGTCAGGTCCAAGGACAGCCCCAAAACCGACGTTAATTCCGAGTTCGACTGTAGTAAGTATACGCTAACTTATTGATCTTATTCCTAAAATCTACTAGTCATGTGACACAGAAAGAACCATGGAAAGAACTTTCGGAATGTTAAAACTATTTACAAAAATGCTAATTAATCACTCAAGTGTTTTTCACTTAGTCTTAAAAGAATGTAGTTTTAAGTAAAGATTCATTCATCTTTTCTTGTTTTATCTTGTGTTCATCAATTAATCTAGGAGGAATATGTTTTGCTCGATTTTTAAATTTACTGCAAATTTATAGTTTCATGTTTATTTTTTCCAGCAATAAATTAAAAAAATTATTATTACTGTAAAACATTAGGCTAAAACCCATGCTTAATAAAGCCCTGTAATTAAGGATGTTTACTGTAGTTTACTTAAAAATTCAGCATATTTTAAATGATTTATAACATCGAGAAAAATATACTGATAGTTAATTCAAAATTAACAATTAACTCAAATTCAAGTATCTAGTGTTAAATAAACAATTTTATTCCAAATTTGTATTTTTCTCAAAAACGTTTCAATGTGTCTTACACTAACTACTTTAATTTTGATGTTTTTATTTTCGCTTTAAAAAAATCTAAAAATCTTATTCTATGAATTGTAAATAATTTTTTTTTTTTAAGAAAAGGCAACCAATTTATTCTACAGAATATTTCGAAGACTACAATCAGCTATTGATCATTAGGATATGACCAACATTTCAGCTGTTACCTAAAATTGAAGCTAAATAAGACAAAAATTCGTCGATTCATTATCTCATTATCCAGAGACTGGATGTATGCTCTTTTGGTGGCAAAGCCAATGTTTATCACTTTTAATATGGGACAGAAAGCTTTTTGGGAGGAAACTGATACATAGGTTGACAGGGCTCATCCTAAAGATACGATGAACGCCAAAAAACAAACAAATTTCAAAAGTGGATATATGCCCTTTTGAAATTGAACTCCTCAATTACTTTTCTCATAATCTTTAAATGAAGTCTCCAGCGTTTAATAATGAAGTAAGAAAAAGGTAACACTTAATACTATTAGGAAATAGTTTTCAGATATTTACTTAAATCCCCATGAGATACACTCTTTTAAAACTTAATAGCACCGTCTTGTTTTATAAAGAACGGCTTCACTCGCTCATATTTTTTCCACCACCACGAAGGAATAGTAAGGAGTGGTATCACCCTATGTGTTTGGTGAGCAGAGGTGGGACGAGCGACGTCCAATCGCGCTGGTTAGTGTCGCCACAGAGGTATCCAGAAGAATTTCGTAGTGCAAGAGATAGAGGCAGAAGTGTGATGCAGAAAAGCAAAGGGCTCATGGTATCGCCCTGAAAGAAAGATATATATATATATATATATATATGAGAAGCAGGTAAAGGTTGACTAGTACAGCCGGTTACCACTTGAAAGCGCATGACACTTTTTCTCGAAAGTAAGCTCGTTCGAAACGATTTTAAGAAGGCAACCGAGTGGTGGAGCACGACCAGCGGGTGAACGGACCATCAACCGTTCAATTAGTCTTTTGCAAGGCTCGACTTCTCAGTAGTGCTGCTGTACATATTTATGTTGTTTCTTTTATTGATTATAAGGCCATGTTACCTTAGCATTACTTTAGAATTACTTTAGCATTACGCTGTAGCGTAATGCTTGTGCTCGGCCGGTCCGCCAGGGGTACCAATGAATTTTCTACACGCTAATCTTCGTGACGTAGCCCGGACTGCTAGACTAATACCTATAAACCCGACGACATGAAAAGGCCATTTTGCTGCAAAAGATTACAAGCAGATGCATCACAAACTTGGAAGAGCTAAACTGTCCATCATTCAAGAGTCTGACTTTCCTGAATGAGTTTTGCTTTCATCATGGAAGAAGGACACACCGTTTATATGCTCTCTCAATAATGCGCTTAGGCTGAAAAAGTGGATTGAGAAGGAACGAATAGATGGAATACTCTCGACCTCATACAATAAAACACAGAAGCACGGACAACTGGTGTATTTCCAGCCGATCAGATTTCAAAGCATTGAGCAAAACCAGCTGTGATTGTTGCCAACACAGATGGACACAAACAGCCTGGTAGCCACTGGGTCGCGATGTACGTCGCCATGTCGGGGAAATTGTACCTGTTACAGATAACATGCAAAGAGATTACAGAGTGAAACTTCGGATGTGTGTGGCCAGTACTGTATTATGTTTCTTCATTACATGTGTCATAATTATTCTTCGTCTGATTTTAATGATTTATTTACGGATGATTTAGAAAAAAATGATAGTATAGCTCGTAACTTTTGCGAGAAATTATTTAAGAAATATAAACTTCATAAAAAACTTTCAACAACGACAAGAAGACACATAAATGGCGGAAAATTTCGTAAAAATAATCACTTTCTTGAATCGTGCACGCAAACAGCGACATCGAAATTAGCTACACTGTTCCTAATGTAAATCTATATATATATTTAAAAGCTTGTCATAAGGACAGCCGCAGGATTTCGCCGGGTGCAGGTGCTAATTTTAAGAAATTGCACCCGCTCCCAGCGAAATCGCGGTAAAATTTCAGCTGTAACCACGTCTCACAACCGTGAGATGGGTGGCCACTACTATCCAACCGAGCAATTCACGCCTACCCCGAAAGGGAAACGGCTTAATGATATAATAATAATAATAATTAATAATTAATATTTATTCTTCAATAAATATCATGAGAATAAAATTACTATAATTACATAATAATGATATAGGAATAATTAATATTATTCTTTATTCTATATTCATAATTCTTCAATATTAATAGAATGTTTAGAAAGAAATTGTAACTGATACCTGTAGAGTATATGTTATGAACTTCAAACATATATTGTTCTGCACTGTTAGTTTTCAAAGCTATAATTATTGTAAACTAATGTGTTATTGAATTGGATTGAGAATCGTAGTTTTTAATAATTTTACAAAGTAATTATTATCTGCGTTGACATCTAACGCATCTAATTTTTCTAACCTATGTATCCATCTAGCTTTCAATAGGCATATTGGATATATTATCATCAAACTTCTGGCGGGTTTGTGAAGACTTCTGATTTCGCATATTGTTTCTTATTTCTAAATACGATTTTTCGGGTCATCTAATTAAGTTTACTCTCTTAACCTCTCTATGGATAGCACTCTATAATCTTTCAATGGACGTATTGGGACTCGAAGTGACGTGAACGCATATCAAAATTTTGGCGCGCCTAATGAGAACTTCTACTTCCGGACTAATCGCGATGCGCAGTTACAAGTCCGTGTTAGCCTGTGTAAGTTCGTTTCTCAACTCTCCCTAGAGGATCTCTAGCAGCCCTATGCATACGAGCCGATCATTTGCACACCTTTACCCCCTACTCTTTAGCCCAAGTCCAAGCACCCGTGTGCGCGCGCGGCTTCCAGCTCGAAATGAGTTGTCTGCTGGTGTCACTTACTCGCTTGACTTTTGAGAGGTTATAAACATAAAGTTTGAAAATGAAAAGTAGTCTCTACAGGTCAAATGTAACCTTCAAAGTATAAAAAGTGAATCAAAATTAGGCTTTTTAGATCAAATTCAACTAAATCATAATAAGTAACTCAGTCAAAATCATCGAAATATGTTTTTATTTATCCTCCATCTGTTATGAATCTTAACATTTATTATGAATTAAAGGACTTTTTTACATTTTCAAAGAGATAAGAAAAATTAAATTGTGGGCAAAAACTTATTTCGAAGAATTCGAAAAAAAAATTGAGGAACTTTTTAATAATTTTTAAAGATTTGAGGAGACTAATTTGTTTTTAGATTTCTGGGAAAATTTTTAATGGTTTAGGTTTTATTTTAAAAGAATAATTTCAAGTTTTGAAGATTTCAAAATGTGTGGAAAAAGGATATGGAAGACTTCAACACAATTTTAATTTTTCAGGATTTAAACAATTTTTAGGTAAACTGAATTTCGCAGGGTGTGGGTTTTAATGATTCTTATAATAGTTATAATATATGAATAGAGTATGGAAGCTTCTTTGTATTAAATTATTAAGATTAGGTTTTTTTGAAACAAATTTTACTAATTTTGAATTCGTATATGAAACTAAATGAATTAATTCCTCAAATGACAAAGGAGAGTTTTATCACGTATATCTAAAAGATTAAATTAAAGGATTATTATAAAAAAAACAGGAAATCTTAAGCGTAAAAACAGTTTTGAAAAAGGTTACACCGGAAGTTGGGTAATGTTAAAGTATCTGCTGGTATTTTCCAAGATTCGTGCAAAATTTGTATATGATTTAGTTCATTTTCAGATGTATTCCATTAGATTTTGTGACCTGTTTTTGAGTCGCTGAATCGCAGACTTCTGAAATATGGCAAATGGTACAAAATGATTTTTAGGATTCAAAATGTCTTTCATTACATAGCTCTCTGTCTCTCTCTCTCTCTCTTTCTCTCTCTCTATCACTTGCACACAAACATACTTCATACATTACTGTCATTTGCTTATGAGTTAAAAGTCCATTTTTTCGTAAGTAAAACTCTAGATACAGATAAATTATACATTATTTCATTATTATTGAAGAAATAACTCAAAAATCGTTTACAAGAGTTTTATTTCACTACTCACTTTTAGGAATGAATTATTATTTTATGTCCCTTCTAATCTTCCTTTGCTATACATATCTAGTTTATGTACGCGGATGTATGTGTATATGTGTGTGATTGGTACTATGTACTGTCTACTTAGGATTAAATAAAATAACAATTACCTTGTTACTATCTTTTACTTGTTAAATGTACGTAAGTATACATTTTTCACATATATTCATTATTATATACATATATTTCTCACACTTGAATACAACAAGAAGAAGTCCATCACTCTTGTATGTTTTCTTTCTTTCTAATCTGTAGAACATCGAAGCAATTAATTCTTCTATCAGAATGAGGTTTTCATGTTTCGTGAATGTTTTGCATAAGTTTCAGTGATAATCCACTGTATTTTTTTTCTGCGGAGGTAAGCTATGTGAAATGATAGATGATATTTTGATTGACAACTTCTTCATCACTCATTTTATGATTATTATTATTTATCCGTTGTTCTCTTCGCAATAAGAAGGTGTATTGATGAGACTTTCTTGAAACTGTTTCACTTGATTGAATTCATGTTACTGCTTCTTCTTTTTTCTTCATCTCTATTCAAACCATAGGCGTTGATGCTTAGACCATTGAGATAGTGTCATAAATGTTAGTTTAAAAAGAAAAACTTCGCTTCTGTTGTAATGTAATCAAAATTCTCATTCTTATAATATTCATCTAACTCCTCCAAATCGGCATAGCAGCACTCACAGAGGTTTCATGCTAATCGCGTTAATTTTACTCTTGTCCTTTTCTTGACATGTCCATGTCTCGCTACCGTATAGTAGAGTCGGTATAAATATATAGTTATGTATGATCATTTTAGATTTTTTTATATGTCTTTATTTCTGAGAATGGATCCTGCTCTACCGATAACCTTTTTACCCACATTTATGCGCCTATCTAATTCACTATCTATTTTTCCGTCGCTAGTGAATAGGCTACCCGGATATACGTACTTGTCAACTTGCTCTAATCTCTCATCATTTAGGACAATGTTGCACACTGTTTTCTCACTTTTTCCTTCAAACTCCATGAGCTTTGTTTTATTTACGTTAATTTTGAGGCCCATGTTCTTCGTGCTTGTATTAAGTTTATTCAAAATTCTTTGCAGGTCCTCGATTGATTCTGCCATGACAATCTTGTCATCTGCGACAGCTAACCCACGTGCCTTCACTGTTTCGAGATCTACACCCTCTTCGTTGAAGCGGACCATTCTTAGACACTTATATGCATAAATATGATAAATTATAGCCATGAAGACATAACGCATCCTTGTCTAACACCCTGCATAATATCGAATAAGTCAGTCAGTTTCCTATAGGAAACTATATAGGATCCAGGCTCAAATTATTATATAGTTTTAAATATAAGACCTGAACAACTAAGTCTTTCCTATGTATTTGAAGGCCGTAGTAACTGCGTTAGAGGTGCAAACTTTTCTGTATTGTGCAGTTGTGGAACGAGAATCACCATGAAAAACCAGGTTGGATATGGATGTCAGCAAAGTAAGAAGTAAATTGGGTCGATTAATTCAATATAAGAAAGGAAATAGAACCAGAAAGATGACACACCATGATACTAAAATCTGTTACTAAACCCTTGAAACATCGAGACATTGACACCAGCAATACTAGATGAGATTATAGACTCCCAACCGTAGATATACTTATTGCTCTTACTGCTAATATCGGGACAGAAAGTCTTGACACTTGGGAAAAAGTAGCTCTATCTCAGTGAAAAAAATTGCACAGAGTTCGCATTTAGCAAAGCTGATTCGAAATCTTTCTACCTGTTTAACGAGGTTTCTCGTATCTCTGTGAAAATGTTGTTGTTGTTGTAAGAACAACAAAACATTAGAAAAACATTGTTGACAATGCCTAGATTTTGAAGGTCAACTTTCAGCTAATCCTAAAGTCAGAAAAATGTCCGGAAAAAATTTATGTGGATTACTTGTCTATTTGTAAATGGAGCCCAACTCTGAAAATTAAAAAAGAATAAAAACTGTGGTCACCAGAATTGTTAATGCAAGAAAAAATTATCTCCGGCTTGAATGGAGATATCGAGACGAATCAAAATTTATACAAATAATGTTAACAATCTTCTTAATGCTTTTAATAGTATACACCCAAGATTACAATTTACTGTTGAAATTGAAAATGAAGGAAAATTAAATTTTCTTGATATGACTTTAATTAAAACCGATGAAAGACATATTATCACTGAATGGCATAGGCAAACTATTTGTTCAGGAAGAACACTTAGTTTTCTCTCAAATCCCTCTATTCAAAATAAGAAAGGTATTATTAAAAATTTGATTGACAGAGCCCTTAAATTATCACATTCAGTTTTTAATGATAAAATATTGAACTACGTAAACAAATTCTTTTTCTAGACCATTATCCTTTTGAGTTAATTGAAAAACATGCGCACAAAAGAATAATTTATATTAAAAACAAAAACAATGATCCAAAGAAACTAAACAGATATGATTATAATACATATAATACTGTTGTTCTTCCATATTTTGGTAAAATCTCGAAGATTTTTAAATCAACATGGGGAAAATTAGGTTTATATACTAATAATAGAGTTCCTTTTAAGAGCAATATGATTGTAAAATTGGGAAAAGACAGATATTAAACTTTAGACAAAAATGTGTTATTTACAAAATTAACTGTAAAGATTGCAATGCAGTTTACATAGAGCATACACAAAGGGCACTTAGACTTATGAAGAATGAACATGAAAATAATTTTCACAGAAGCCCTAGATATCACTCAGTCCTTTCAAAGCATAGAATTACACATGGTCATGACTTCAATTAGGATGATATTAAAATACTTTATCATGAAAAAAAAACCATAAAAAGAGAGAATTCAAGGAGATGTTATTTATAAAGAGGGAAAATGACAAGGCTATTAATTTAACAAGGGACCTCTCAAGATATATAAAAGTATGGGAAAGGGTAATTGATTCGTTAAAATAATTTTCTTTTGACTATATAATAGAAGGAATTCTTCTTTATTAAACAATAAATTTCTCAATAAATATATTTGATTAAAATAAACCTAATCAATTGTTAATTAATACTGATGGAAATATTTTCTTTACAGGTATATTAATTTTTTTCATACCTTTAGTTATTCCCCATAAATAATCTCTGATGAGGAGGTCTAAATTGGCCTCGAAACATGTTGGTTCCCTTGTAGTATAAAAAGGACGGAGAAAAGAAAAAGTGAGAGGTTGGTTTTTGGTTGACTTTTTCCCGTTTTCTCCCTCTTTTTTCATTGTGTTATTCTTGTCTCTAATGAGCCGAAAAGTGAGATTGCTTTGAAGTTTATTATTTTAATTTTGAATCTTTTTCTTGATTATTCTGTAGTAGTAGTAGTAGTAGTAGTAGTAGTAGTAGTAGTAGTAGTAGTAGTAGTAGTAGTAGTAGTAGTAGTAGTAGAGATAGGAGGTGGTGGTGCGACTGGAGAGGAGGAGGAAACCAACAACAATGGAGAGAGAGACTAATACAGGGATTGAAGGTCGTTCCAAACACGGAATTATGTTTAGGACTGAGCAGGATTGAAGCGGCACTGAAAAATGACTAGACAACGGTGAACATCAACCATCAGAACAATTTAACAAAAGCCTGAAGAGGTCAGCAAACCAAGCTGACGAAACGTCGCAAAATAATTGTGGTTTTTTATTATTAACCCCAGTGATCGACAAGAAAAAACAAATCTTCAAACTAAACATGGAGGGTGATAAATATTTCAATACCAATAATGTAAATATAGTTAATTTAACTAATTCTTCGTTAAATATAGGATACAAAATGTGGTAAAACATGTTATAGGTTATAAGGCTGGTGGAGGTGTAAAATTTTTATGTAGCACCAAGGAAATAAATCTATTCTATTCTATTCAGAAATTAAATTCTGTTTACAACATTTTTTAAAATGCTACTGTTTTAAGATAAATACAATTATAGCCAACTTTATTCATATTTTAGCAAAAATTTAGAATAAAACGCAACGTAGAAAAAAATTCAGAGAGACTTTTTTTACAAGCTTTCGAACGGAACAACTTTGTTTTTTAGATTTTTTTGTACCACGTCTCGTTATTACAAAAAATGCTAAATTTTGTATTCCAGGTTAAAGATGTTAAAAAAAAACAGCCACCATTTTGTCAATTTTGAAAGCTTTTCAATTTTCCGGTGAATTTTGAAAACGATCAAAATGATCTCTCAGAATAGAGAAGAAAATGTCTAATATCTATAATGATTTAGATGCCGCAACACTTCAAAACAATTTTCGTCTAACTGGTGAAATATGTATCGTCTAAAATACCTTGAAAAATCACATATTTCCACCAGAAAAAATTTTGTGACTTGAGCATGCATAGCCTGTCCGATTTTTACCTTACCGACATTTTATCTCAACCACTCACGTCCACACGAAATGAGATATAGACCTGAAAATTTGGGAAAATAAAGACAAGGGACTAAGGAATGTTTATGTACTAATAATTTTCTACAATTACATGAAATAAAATTTTTCGACACATTTTTAAAATTTATTTATAAGCTTCACATGTCCTCAAACAATTTTGTTTTTAATTCCAAAAAATTAGGATCATAAAAACGTTCCTTTGTGTTTTTTACTTAACTTCACAATCTTTCAATTTGATATCTTAATTCGTGTGGATGTAAGTTGTTGCGAAAAAAATGTCAGTCAAGTAGGAATCAGGTAAGTATTACATTATTATTATTATATCATTAAGTCGTTTCCCTTTCGGGGTAGGCGTGAATTGCTCGGTGGTAAAGTAGTGATGTGTTTGATTTTATCTGGCCCTGGAGCTGAAAAGTTCTTAGTTCTAGCGATAACTTTCTTCACTTCTTCAGCAGTAATTAGGGAAGGCTCTTCCCATGGACCTTGCAACCTTTGCCTTTGGCATAAGTTACGAAAGAGTGATATATCTGAAGCTTCTTCATTTAGCTGATAAGTATCTCCATATACTTGCACACAGAAGACTTGAATCTCTTCTCGACTAAGCGTATTTTTAACGGCACGTGACGTTTTATCGAATAGACGGGAAGGATGAGTAGACAAGGTGGAATTTTCCTGAATCCACTTCTACTCGCCGTTCTAGGCGCTGTTTCGCTGTTGAAAGAGACCTTTTTTTGCGTCCAGCGTCCTGCATTATTATCATTATTATATTTGATAAGTATGAACTCTATATATGTAAAAAAATTAAAACTTAAGAAAATTTAAAAACTCTGGAAACCAGACAATTTTTAAACCTTTTTTCGAGCGCACATAACCAAGCTACATGTCAATCGATTTCTAATTAATTATACTTTTTTAGGATCCCAATACGCTACTTTTCCGCAATGTAGCGATTTCGAATTCCAGAAGTATTTATTTTCGACCCACCCTATTATAGATGTCATTGAACGATTATTTCCATTAATCGTAATTATTTTTTATTCACTGCTACTTGTGCAGAGTTAAACTATGCAAATGAAGCATATGAAAGCTCTTGTCACATTATTTTACATGAGTCACGTCCCGTGACATATATATATATATATATATATGTGTGTGTGTGTGTGTTAGTATATGTACTTATATATTTGCATGATTATATCAACAATATATACTTCAAAAATATGGAGCGAATATCGCGCATTGCAAAGTGTAGAGTCTAATCATATATATAGATAGTCATTACGCTGTACGTGGTATACTTGTAGAGTGTAGAATATTGCCATATGCTAGAGGCTTTAGAAAAAAAATACCTGTTTTCAGAAGAAACTTTTACTCAATTAAGAGTCGAAATTGCCAATTTTAATGTTAATGTAATATCCGAAGTACCAATAAACTCCAATAAAATGATGTTATATAAATGGTTAAACGCATGCGAAAAATGTTATGAGAGAGGACATTTAGCTCCACATTGTTTCCGTCTCTTGACTCTCTCTCATTTAACATATCTTTCTTCTTTTTTCTACATGTCTATACAAATGTAATAAATTCTAATAAATAAATTCTATATTTCTCTTCAGAAATGACGGCCCCTGTTGAGGAAAAAATTCAATTAGGAGAAAGCGCAGAACCAATAACTGAAAGAATCAATGTAAATTTTAACGAATACGCCGAGTTAATGCGTTTTTTTTGCTGCTCTATGTTGATAGGCATACCACTGGAAGAAAAATTTGTTCTATTTTAGGTTATTTTTCGTCAGAGAAAACAAACGCCGGTCGCCGCCGAAATTGCCGCCCCGGCCCCCGATTAAAAACAATTAGGAACATTAGGATTGGGAACATAATCTCTATACACAATAGAAAATAATTGAAATCGATTGACAAATGGTACACCGATTAGGAACGATTGAGAAAAATTGAAATGTTGACAACTGTGAATCGTTCTGAATCGTGTTCAATTGATTATTTCTAGAAGGGATTTCGATGGGCCCTAAAAGAAAGTACGCAATTCACGGTGACGGATAGAATCTACGTAACTCACGCTGACAAATAGAATCTACGCAACTCGTAGGGACGAATAGAAAATACGCAACTCGCGGTAGCGGATAGAATTCTAGCTACGTAACTTCATTTTTTCGGATTTTGAATTACCGTCAGAAACTGTTGAAGTGTGTTGAAAGCCTGAATAAAAACGCCTAAATTTTTCTATTGATTGATCAAGAGCGTTTTTATTATTAAATAACAAATTCACATAACTCGTTTTTGCACGTGGATTTCGTGATGAAAGTACGAATGCATATTTTGTAACTAGGCTAAATTAGTTCTGACCTTCGCCGTGGCGCTAGTTTTGCTGTCATTGATTTCCATTGATTATAATAAACCTAATCTCCAGCGAAATAATATTATTACTTTATTATTACTTGATTAAATTATAATCAAATATTATGCAGGTTAATGTTTACAATTCATAAAATAGTTAATATGGAAGTCCTGGAGGAGAAGGAAGCGTCAACAATTTCGTCACTTTCATTGGAAGGTAAGTATAAACGTCAAGTAACCTAAAATACTCAGTTACAAAAAAGAAGCAGGTAATTTAATATACATATAAAGAAGGAAGAAAATAAGTATGCAAGTAATTAGTTTTTTATAAATAAATAAATTTATACATTTTTAGGACCTGGAAATTCATTGCAAATATATTTTTTGGATCATGACGATTCGGGTATCTGTGATACTAGGAACGACTCGTTCAAAGACGGTGAAGAGAGAAGTAAACGTGGTTTTAAAGTACAGTCAACTTTCTTTTATTCTACAGTTCGCTTATTCTACAGTTCCCTTATTCTACATCCCCCAATACACGCTTATTCTAATTTGCGCAGTTTTCTTATCTCTCACCACGGTCCCTGTACGTTCTGTACGGCCACGCTCGTATCAGTGGGTGACCAATTAAGAAAAAGAGGACCGAAGAGCGGGAAGCATTGAATTGAGTATTTCGACATGCCTTCATGGGAATGCATACAACTTTTTCGAGAAAATATTCTAAACGAAAAAGTCATAAATGTACAAATAGTAATATTTCTCAAGTGTAGAATGGCCACGGAGGGAGGCATCCATTTCAGCCAGATCTTGGGGCTTAGGAGGAACTTGCATGTTAATGTTCCTTCTTGTCCTCAAATCGTGATCATCTCTCAGACGGTGCCTGCTTTCGGCGGTTGGTATTAATGTCGCTTCCTTATCTTCGGCTGCATATATATATATATAGATCATTTGTTGGAAAAAAACCCAGAGATCAGTTTTCTTCACCGCGAATCTCGCTTACACTTCTCGAAGTAATAATTTGGTAGACTCCTTTATATAAAAAAATGATTGATATTCATGGAAAATTTCAGAAATGATTTTGTATATGCTGAAGGTTTCTCTTAAAAATATAGTCAATTGAAAAGATATTCTCGCGACTATTTCATCTTTCACAGGTCTGATGATGTTACTTCCTGAAAAATACATTTCTGATGGAATGGCGTTAGATATTGCATTTTTTGAAATACTTCAATAATAGTGTACTCCTTGTGAAAATTCTTTTTATAACAATAAAAGTACACGTAATGTCCTGCAAAACTAAAAAATGCATTGTTTCATCGTTGATACGCATATTTTGTTAAATTTCAGGAGTGAGTTATTTTATATTGACCATTTATATAATAATAATGTATCTCTTGGTTAAACTTATTCGATATAAAAGCATAAGCTCTTCTACGCAGTTTCGAAACATGCTTCATCAACACTTCCAGATAGTAATGGAGTCTCATAAAAACGTCTTCAAATTCGCTCGAAATATATGTAATGCTATAAAATCTCTTTTTACGTGAAAAATTCAACAAGAAATTCCTTCCAATCTCATGCAAATCCTTTAAATCTATTAAAATATTTAGAATTCCATGCAATGTATCAAATCCCACTAAAATCGTATGAAATTCCTGATAAAATATTGAAAACCCGTGAAATCTTGTAATTAGAAAGATAAACTTGGCGACTATAATCAATAAGATAATAAATACACTGTATTCCCTGAGTAGTTATAAATGGCCAATTAATTTGGGATCTTTTACGCAATCCGTCATAAATTTTTGTCGAGATGACAGGATTTGTCGAGGCGTTCAAGCATTCGACCAAATTTACGAAACGTGGACCAATGAGAAGAAAAATAAATAAAACTTTTATGAAAATGATACAAAATAATTCTCATCTCTCATGCGCAAGCGTTATGGCGTTTCCACTACGACGATTCCTTATCTGTTTTGTAAGTAAAAATCCTGAAATTTCTGCTCCCTGGAGAGGGCTGGGATGGAGTATATATACCCTAATAAAGCACCACAATATTCATTAGTTCGGCTCTTAAGCAAACTCTTCAATATTACTGTAGTAATAATTTATTCTTCATCTGGAGAAATGAAGACCATTTCTACTCTTAAAGGTCAAATCATCGACAACTGTAATTTGGTGATTGTGAATTCTCTTTTGTTAAAGCTCCTTCGGCTTTAACGAACACATTCTCATTACTTATCTCGAGCTTCGCACCCGATTTTGTAAAACATCTGAACTTTTCTATATGCATACTAGCACAAAGTGGTTCTGAGCAAATTTATAGATATAATGTAGGCAAAAAATTTTGTGGCGAAAGAAGTTATTGTAGCTTGTGTCGTTTTTCCAAAAAGTAAATTTTTAATTTTTTATTTATATTTATAACAAGAGTTTATAACAAATCTGTAGATCTTTTTTGGTTGAACAAGTTTTGTCTTCATTTTTTTTGTCTCTTGTGTCGTTTTTCCAAAAATTTAATTTTTTTATTTTCATTCTTATTTTTTACGATTGAAAAAAAATATTCGCCCTTTCTAAAAATTATGATAAACAAATTTTTACATCCTCTTTAGGTGAACCAATTTGCCTATTATTTATTTTCTTTCCTTGTGTCGTCTTCCAAAACATTACATTTTTTTATTTTTAATGTCATCTTTTACGGTTTAAGCAAAAACGAAGCGTCCCATTGATAAATTGTCGACGAAAAATGTGTAGCTGTTTTTTGGGTGAGCAACTTTTGTCTATTAATTTTTCCTCGCAGCTGGTGTCGTTTATCCAAAAATTCAATTGTTTTGTTTTTAATGTTGTTTTTCACGAATAAAACAAAAACTACGCGTCCTATCAAAATGTAATTTATGACAAATTTGTATATCTTTTTCGGGTGCACGATTTTTGTGTCTTCATCTTTTTTTGTATCTTGCATAGTTTAAGCGCAACATGGATTTGTTAATTTTTCATTATTTTTTGTGCAATCAAAATTTGAATTTTAGATTTTTCGAAAAAATGTAAAAAAGTTGATATAAGAATCTTGTAAGGCTCTTAAAAAGAAACGTTTTTCTCCTTTTCACTTTTTTCATATCGTGCGTTGTTCGGCTTGAAATGTTAATTTTCGTTTTTTTATTCTTTTATTTTGAGAATGCTATAACTCTGATAATTTTCTTCTTATAGAAAAAATATCCAATGGATGAATCGTTTGTCTTTTTGGCTTCTACTAACAACTGTACATAGAATTCTCCAATCTTGAAAAAAGGTGGTCTCAAAAATTTTCAAAATGTGCTCACTTTTTGAATTTTTATCAAAAATAGCTGGCTAACGAACTTGTTCTTTTTTTAGGGCTTAAAGAAAATGTGCCAAAGCTCAATTCAGTCTGATCATTTTTTCGAAAGTTATCGTGCCTACAGACAGACTACAGACAGACTACAGACAGACTACAGACAGACTACAGACAGACTACAGACAGACTACAGACAGACTACAGACAGATAAGATTTCAGATATTTTAAATCAAAATTTGAGCAAAAATGTAAAAATGTTGATTAATTTAATAAATTGAAAATAATTATAATTTATTATTTTTTTGACTTTACAATATTTAAAATCAATTGAAAAATAAAACATAAATAATTAAAAGTGAAACTGTAGAATCGGATAGTCTGATTCATTCCATAAGAATTCCTGAGAAACATAATCATGGAATATCTCAAGACTTCATCACATGTATTTGAAGTATTTCTTTAAGGTGTCAATTTTTGAAGAGAAAAATCAAGTCAAACCTTCGAATAGCCGATGAAGCCGAATCGCGAAGTCGGGCCTCGAGGAGCTCGGCTTCGTGCTCATGCTTCGCGCCTCGTGCATTTTCGGCTTTACACGAGGCTGGCCGAAGGCATCGCGTAACAGAGCCGACTCACCGAATACTGCCGAACACTGGCCCGTCTCTACTTTTTACTCCCGAGTTTTTCTATTCCTGTTTCTTACGGCCTAAGTACCGTTCTCTACTTTTTACTGCCACTGTTCTGAGTCTGCTTTTTGCAGACGTGAAATTATATCCAAATTTTTTAGGCACTTTTCTATTGCTGCTTCTTACTCACCCTAGAGATATTTCTACTTTTTATGATCAGCCGTTCAATTCTGTTTCAATTTCCTAAATCAAGGGTGCTTAAAAGCTTCTATTTCTCAAAAAATAATACAAGTTTTTTATTATTACTGAACATATATATTAAATTGTAATAAAATTTTAAAAGAGTTTTTTGATCAAACAAAACATATTTTGAATTGCAAAGACAAATTTATTACTTCTATTTCGTTCTCCTGAGTCGAGAGTGCTGGAAAGCTTCGATTTAATAGTAAGAAGACCAAATATTTAAACTTAACTGTACTGAAGAAAATTACATTTTGTCTACTAGCATTACAAAATAAGGACAAATAAATCCCTTCGGAAATTCATTTTCCAGAATCTATCAACCGATTTCTCAAACAAGGGAGAATAAAAATAATAGAACTTTGTCAGCATGTGGCCTCGAAGTACAACTTTATTCAGTGCGACGTTGTCGGGTTTTACAGCTATGACCTTTCTATAAAATTCTAAGTTTCGTATTGCTGAAACTGTGAAACTGAGAAAAATGGATCAGTTTCTCCGCGATTTTAGACGAGAAGGTTCCTTCTCGAATCACAAAATAAAAAATTGTACCAATTCTTCATAAAAATTTTTTTCTTTTCAATTTATTTCAATAAAAAAGTTGTTTATATTGTGTCAGTGTAGTTATATTGTATATGTGATTGCTCAGCTAAGGCTAAATCGAAAATCTTTTTTTGGTTCACTAATCATTTGATAAAAATAATAATAATTTCTAATCAACATAACATAAAAAGCATCACACAATTATTTTCATTAAAACATTCAAATAATTTTTACATTATATTCTCCTTTAAATTTAAAATTTCATTTCTATGAATTAGTTTATTATTAACCTTCTAAACCAATTTAAGAAAAAACTAACATATATGAACATATAATTTTCACAATTAAATTCAGATAGTCAGTTCACAACGTCACAAGCATTTGAAAATATTACATAATTGCAATAGAGGTATCTTATAGAAAAAAAAAGTTTTATCATAAAAATAATAGCTCATATTCAATTACATAATCTTCAAGTAAATAATCAATTTATGTTACTTAACTGAAAAAAAAATTTAATTTAAATCTTTAATTAATTCAAAGTAAGGGCACTTTCAAAATTTTTCAGACTATTTTTTTTCAATTCATGAATTCCATGGATGGCCGCCTGTAGTACTCGAATATTTAAACAAATTATTTTCACGCCTTTTTTCAATACAAGAAAAATTGACAGAGCTACAGGATTTTCAAAATCTCCCCAAAAAATCGAAAATTAACATTTTAAGCCAATTAAAGCATTATATGAAAAAAAGTCACAAGTAAAAAAGTGATACTTTTTGATAATCCTACAAGATTCACCTGACCGCTTTTTGATTTTTCTCAAAAAATCGAAAAGTCAAATTTTATTGGCACAAAACGTAATGAATTATTACATTCTCATCATAATGAGAAGGTATTGGTTTTATGTAAAAAGGACTTTTGTGGATTTCATGAAATGTCGATGCTTTGAGGCCCCCTGAGTCAGAAAAAATAGTTTTTATGTCGGTGTCTGTCCGTCTGTCGTCGCTGTCGTCTGTATATCGGATAACTTTCTAAAGACTAATCGGAGTGGATTGTGCTTTGGCACACAGTTTGTGGGACGAAAAAGAAAGATCAAGTTCGTTAACCAGCAATTTCGCATAGAAATTCTAAAAGTTAGGGCGGTTTCAAAATTTGCTAGACAATTTTTTCAAAATTCATCAATTCCATGGACGGCCGCCCGTAGTACTCGAAAATTAACACAAATTATTATCAGCATTTATGTCAATACAAAGAAAATTGACAGAGCTGCAGCATTTTCAAATTCTCTCCAAAAAAGCGAAAATTAACATTTTAAGCCAATTAAAGCATGATATAAAAAAAAGTCAGAAATGGAAAATTGATACTTTTTAATAAACCTACAAGATTCTCATGATCACTTCTTGAGTTTTCTTGAAAAATCAAAAATTCAAATTTCATTGGCACAAAACATAATGAATTGTTACATTCTCATTATAATGAGAAGGTATTGGTTTTATGTGAAAAATGACTTTCGTGGATTCCATGAAATGTCGACGTTTTGAGGCCCCCTATACTACTTTGATTTTCATACCATTCGATTCTTGAATTATTATTATTCAATCATTTATAATTCATTGTATAGTATTGTTATTTCTAACGCCTATGATGAACACATGCGCCAGGGCATAATTCTTCAGATAAATGTTCTCAATATATTTTTTAACATAACAATTATATAAAATTTTTTAACTTCGAATGATCAAGTATTATTCAAATTTTACATACTTCTTCATCACGAAGGTAAATTTAAATTTTATTAGAGACTTATCAATAGATTCACTAACCTAGCATTCATTCCCGTAAATACGTATTTTATTTCATTTTCAAATAATATATTTTACATATTACAGATCCGACTTATTTTAAAGAAATGAGCTTTACTAGTTATGTTAAGAATGTCTATTTTAATACGTTTTCAAAAAAAATGTTATTTCATCTATCCGTATATATTATTGGTTCCAAAATACTAACAAACTATATGCGGAATGTTAAAGGTATTTCAATTTACTATTCTATTAATTTGACTATTAGGTTTAATATATTTTCTCACATAATATGATTCTATTTATTTATATTTCATAATAGATAATCTGATAAGGGAATCGGTCTGATTAAGAAACGTTATATTTTTGTACAAAATTCGGAATAAATGGTTTGAAAGAAGTCCATGGAATAAAATGTTACCTTACAAATTCCAATTTGTTATTTACCAGACATTAAATCAAAAATACCTACAACCCGAATTTCTTTTCATAAAAATAAAAAGTTTTCGGTTGAAGACGCTGTACTTCCTTGCAAAAAAACTCCTAATTTCCTCTTCCTTTCATGTTTTACCATGCAAGAATGTGAGAACATTTTGAAATTCCTTGCAAATTAATGTAACAGCTCACGTAAATAAGCTTACTGAGATCTCTGATTGCATGCTTGTTGCTTTCCTGCACGCACAGACAGAGTAGAAAGAGTAATGCAAGCATAGTGTAATCGACACGCAGCTGGGATACTAAGGGTGAAATGGAGAGAGGGTGCAGAAGAAAATAGGAGTACGAAACTTCAGACTGAAACTCGCTAATGTATGCTAACGCTGTTTCAGCATGACCTGCATGCTCAAAACGGGGTCGACTTTGTGCTTTCAAGTTCGCAGTTACTTTTCCCCTCTTTATCTTCTGCCCTATTCCGTCTCTTCTTCTTATTATGCAACCGCTTGATATACCAAGCAAACTTTCCATGATAAGTTACGCTTTGCGAAGTCAAGTACACTCCCTCTCGCCGTTTGTTTACTGCTTTGCCATCGCATTGCCTTGTCAGGATGACACCAACATTAGTCTGCGCGAGCTTCCCTTACTTTGGTGGAAACAATTTTATGTTTATCGTCAAATCATTTGTTTTATAGCATATAGATTTGATGTTGAAGACGATCATAATCATGTCGAAAATGATAATGATGTAATTCTTGGATACTGTTGTACCTGTCAAAGCGGAGCTCGGACTCTAGGTACATTTGTACATGTTGCTAGTGTGTTATGGTATCTGCGATATGCCCGACATCAAGATAATATCAGGTATCCCGATAACTTCTTACTAAATACCACATTGGATGCTGCAAATAGAGAGGTAGAAGTAGTGAATGAATAAGAAGCGAATGTGTGTGCGCATGCTGGTACACACACGCGCGCATACGCGCCTACATATACAATATATGTCTTTTTTTACAGTTGTGGTCATTGAGTCTATTGATCACCATGACATGAACTACATTTTCCCTCAATTACAAACAAATTAGCCGGAAGCCAATTTCTTATACCCTTTTGTGCGATGGACGAAAACGTCAATCTTTACAAGATTTGTACAAGTTAAATCTAAATTCATTTCTAGAAGATACCAACACCAGTGTTTAAAGTTACCTATGCCAACGTCTAAAGTACCTTATCCTTAGGCACAATATAGAAGCATAAAAAGGTGAACTTTTGAGGTGGGTGTTGCAAAAAGACTATTAGAGTACATATGTTGAAGAAAGAAAAAGAGAAGACATCGGCCCTGGCGAAAGTAAGAAGTAGTTGGCTATACCCTTCCGAGTAATAGAAACAGACTCTTCCGCGGTATTAATACCACTGATATCTTTGGTGACGGGAAGCACATTGGGATCACCTTGCGTAGCTGGAGTTCTTTCTGTAGTTAGCTACATTCACCAAATTACAAAATAAGACACACATCATCGACGCTTACACATGCGAGAGCAGAAACAAATTCATGTATTCTGTTATTTTGACGACATGAAAGCAACATGAAAATGAGGTATTTATTCTTAAAATAGAACAAAATATTGTACTATAAAAAATATATCATCAAACCTATACAGCAAATAGGATTATCCTTTTATTAACAATATATAACGAAATCACAAAGACAGGTCGGCGTAATTTTCGTGTGTTTTGAGGACACGAAGCGACCCAAGAATGACAGCTTTCTACATCCATCTCGCAAGTGCCGTGGCATACTTTTAGCACGCGGGAATAGCTTCAAGGTCACGAAACAGTGATAGTTTCGCACCTCCGAGAGCACCTATCACAACAACAATTACTCGTACCGAATATTTTTAGTACAGTCGTTGCAGCTCTCAATTAAGGTCTTGATACCTTTCCTCCTTTTCTTTCTCCTGGGCAGTGATGTTGTATTCGGGAGAAGCCGAGAATTCGATCACGAATATAGTTCGTTTCTCGAAGTCTTGGAGAACAATGTCAGGCCTCGAGTGTGCAAAAAAAAAAGTCACAAGTGAATTTTTAGATCTGATTTAGGCGAATGATTTTGTTATTAAACATTTTATTGTATCTTGTATAATTTTCCAATAAAATTTAATTAGTTCATCACATTCTCATCAAGGAACGTATTATATTTGTGTAAAATTTTATTTCTCCCCCCCCCCTCACAGTTTTCACAAGACCACGTTTTGAGATATTCTAAAGCTGAAAACGGGGTTTTGCGAATTTGTGTGCCTTTGTGTGGCTCTGTGTGCACAGGGTATAACTATTTGCCCTAGTATCCTTAGCTACGGTTCATCTCACTCTCTTCCATGGCATTCCCCAGAGCCACCTCCATCGCTCTTGTCTCCTTTTATATATTTTTTATTATATGTATATATATATATTTTTAAATAATATTTAATTTCTCCTTGAGTTTAGTTTATATTTCTTAAAACTAGCTTGCTTGATAGCTCCAGTAGAGTGGGCCGGTAAGAAATAACGCAGAGGGTTAAAATAAAGTTAATTCACACAATCTTATGTCCACTTCAAGTATAATTAGATTGTGTGAGAATTCGGGTCATTAATTAAACCACCAATAATTACAATAAGTGGGCCTTCACTCCACTCAACAAGAGTTATTTTCTAGGAACGCAGACAACTCATACCACGTACGAGTACCGCTATTTTGACCGCGACAAAAATTTCTTTATATCGAGTGGTCCGAGTAATCAATTGACATTTTTGTATTTAATAATTATTAAAGTATTGAGTTTTACCGCTCTCGCAAGGGTCCATGCTGACAAAAAAAACACATAACAATTCAAACATCAATTTTTCGAGCGCTTGTCATCAATAATAACCTTGCTTGAGGTGACCAACCGACAAATTTCAACGGCGTGTGCCTACCAGTTTTGCACACGGCGTAGAAACGAAAGAATTTAAACAAGTTAACCAGGGAAAGATTAAGGGAAGCCACCTGGCAGTATCCGGCCTCCTTTAGATCGTCCTCTTATTGTCTCAGTTTAATTCCTCAAATGGGCTTCCAAATCAATATCTCCTTCATCCCTCTGTTCTTGACAGGCGAAGTACTCACTACGATTCTAGAATCACGAACGACTTTCAGAGTGGCGTCTCCGTTCTCCGTCTCATAAGAGTCCGAACGTCACTTGTGTCAGAGCGTAAAATTACCGAGTAAGAGGACGGTCGAAGGAAAAGGATAACTGCCAAGTTCGGTCTAATATCTCATCTAGAGTTTGAGTTGTTATTGAAGTTAGCTATCTTTGAAATGAAATATAATAACAAAATTACAAACATACCGTCGCCACATTTTGAGCCAAGATATTCCCGATGATAGCTGCAGGGCGTGTCATGCACACCCCGAGCATCTACATTCTTCAATAATTATTTATTTAAATTACAAGAACTGTTTTTAATTCCAATTTCGAATTGTATCACTGGTCCGAAACACGTATTGCCACTCGCGAAATCAGGAACCCCTTCCTTATCAGCGCGAGTCCAGGAAATTATAAACTATAAATTTATCAAGCCACCCAGAAATAAATTTCAAAACATTCAATTTCGAATTCTGAAATTTTCAAATTAGGGCCTCTGCAAATTTATTCATAAATTCCAAGTTTATCAAATAGCCCAAATATGAATCACGATATTAAAAAATTTGCCACATTCATAATTCCAACATCACAAACTGGCAAGTATCCATTTTTCTTTATAAATTATAAAGATTTATCAAGTCACCTAGCAATAAATTTCAAAGCCATCTATTTTGAATACTGAAATTTTCAAATTAGGTCCTCTGCAAATTTATGTATAAATTCAGGGTTCATCAAATTGCCCAACTATAAATAACGATATTCTAACATTTTCCACATTGAGAATTCCAACATTACACAACTGGCAAGTGTCCACTTTCCTTTATAAATTATAAATTTAACAAGTCGCCCATTAATAAATTTCAAAACCTTCAATTTCGAATTCTAAAATTTTCAAATTAGACCCTTTTCGAATCTATTTCTAAACTCCAAGTTTATCAAATCGCACAACTGTTTTCTTTTATATTACAAAATTTTCCACACTGATAATCCCAAAATTACACCACTGGCAAGTGTCCACTTTCCTTTATAAATTATAAATTTATCAAGTCGCCCAGCAATAAATTTCAAAACCGTCAAATTCGAATTCTACAATTTTCAAATTTGGCCCTCTCCAAATTTATTTCTAAACTCCAGGTTTATCAAATCGCCCAACTATAAATTACGATATTACGAAATTTTCCACATTCATCATTCTAACATTACAAAACTGTCAAGTGTCCACTTTTCTTTATGAATTAAAAAATGTATCAAGTCACCCAGCAATAAATTTCAAAACCATGAATTTCAAATTCTGAAATTTCCAAATCAGGCCCTCTGCAAATTTATTTATAAGTTCAAAGTTTATCGAATCGCCCGACTGTTTTTTTTATGTTACAAAATTTTCCACATGGGTAATTTCAACATTACACTTTGGCATGTGTCCACTTTTCTTTATAAATTGTAAATTTATCAAGTTTCCCAGCAATAAATTTCAAAACCAGCAATTTCGAATTCTGAAATTTTCAAATTAGACCCTCTGCAAATTTATTTATAAATTTCAAGTCTATCAAGTCGCCCGACTAATTTTTTTATATATAACAAAATTTTCCACATTGATAATTCCAACATTATACAACTGGCAAGTGTCCACTTTCCTTTATAAATTTAATTCTATTTAAATTGCATGGAAAACCCTGTGTAATTTACTTCCGAATTTTTCTATTTCGTTTGTTCTAGTATTATTTTCGAATCTCTATGAAATATTTCTGGAATATTGGGAAATTTTATTTCAGATTTCGTTACGGAATTTTCAAAAATTTATGGATTCTATAAGCATGGATAGAACAGACAAATCTCTATTTAAATTGCATGGAAAAACCTGTGTGATTTACTATAGAATTTTTCTATTTTGTTCCTTCAAGCACAAATTTGGAATCTCTACAGAATATTCATGGAATATTGGGAATTTTCATTTTAGATTTCGTTACAGAATTTTCAAAAATTTCTGGATTCTATAAGCTTGGATGGAACAGAAAAATTTCCATTTAAATTGCATTGGAACTTCTGTGTAATTTAGTTCGGAATTTTTGAATATTTTTTTAGAATTCATTTGGAATCACTATGGAATCCCTATAGAATTTAGGCTAGATAAATAACTTTGCTTGAAATTCTTCTTTGCAATTTCATTAGAGAATTTCCAAAAATTTCAGGATTCTATAAGCATGGATAGAACAGACAAGTATCTATTTAAATTGCATGTAAAAGCCTGTATAATTTACTTTGGAATTTTTCCATTTTACTTCTTCTAGTAATAATTTGAAATCTCTATAGAATTTTTCTGGAATATTAGGAATTTTTCTTTCATATTTCGTTAGACAATTTCCAAGAATTTCTAGACTCTATAAACATGGATAGAACAGACAAATTTCTATTTAAATTGCATGGAAAAGCCTGCCTAATTTACTTCAGAATTTTTCTATTTTGTTTGTAATAGTACTATTTTCGAATCTTTATGGAATATTTCTTGAATATTGGAAATTTTTTTCAGATTTCGTTACAGAATTTCGAAAAATGTCTGGATTCTATAAGCTTGGATAGAACAGATAAATTTCCATTTTAATTGCATTGGAACTTCTGTGTAATTTAGTTCGGAATTTTATAATATTTTTTTTTCAGAATTCATTTGGAATCACTATGAAATCTCTATAGAATTTAGGCTCCATAACTACCTTTGCTTCAAATTTTTATTTGGAATTAATTCAGGGAATTTCCACAAATTTCAGGAATCTATAAGCATGGATGGAAAAGACAGATATCTATTTAAATTGCATGGAATAGCCTGTGAGATTTACTATAGAATTTTTCTATTTTGTTCCTTCAAGCACCAATTTGGAATCTCTATAGAATATTTCTGGAATATTGGGAATTTTCATTTCATATTTCGTTTAAGAATTTCCAAAAATTTCTGGATTCTATAAGCTTGGATAGAACAGATAAATTTCCATTTTAATTGCATTGGAACTTCTGTGTAATTTAGTTCGTTAAGTTTAATATTTATCATTTTAGTGAAAAATTCATCTTTTAGGTTCAAAATAAAATTACTTGGTTGAAAGTAATATTCTTTTCTTGAAAAATAATTTTTTTTGGTTGAAGATTCATAATTTTAAATAAAAATTCATTTCTTTGGTTGAACATTTATTCATTTATTTTTTACTCAAAGTTTAATTATTTAATTTTTGGTTGAAAAAGGATATTTTTTAGTTGAAAATTAATATGTTTTGTTAGAAATAAATCTTCTTATTTGAAAATTAATTTTTTTGGTCAACAATTAAATAATTATTATAGTTAAGCATTAATCGCTTTAGTTGGAAATTCATCTTTCTGGTTTCAAATTTCACTATTTAAGTTGAAGATTTACAATTTTACTCAAAAATTCATCATTTTGTTTGAAAATTTAAATATTTTCTCAAAAGATATTTTTTTTCGTTTGTTGAAAGATAGTTTTTTTGTAGAAAGTTATTTATTTAAATTGGAAATGTTTAATTTGAATTTATAGCCTCTTTCGATCTTCGAATCTCGACAGACGTCAATCACGAGGATTTTGAAGAAAAAATAATACAAGAATGAATCCGAGAAGCTGGCATCTTCAAAAATAAATTCTCAAGAAAAAACGAAAATTCAAATAACATCCAGATATTGATTTTCACCTAAAATGATGAATCTTGAAAAAAATTTCAACAAGAGGTAAACATTAAGAAACCAAATTGTTTGATTTTCAATTACAAATATGATCTCCCAACCAATAAGAATCATTTTCTGACAAAAATACAATTTATTTTAAAAATAAATAAATTTCGAACCAAATTGTTGAATTTTCAACTAGAAAAAAGTTTTCTATTAAAAATGGAATGTTGAAATTTTCAGTATAAAGAATTACTCTAAAAAATGAATTGTCAGCTGGATTAATTTAACAAAACAAACGTATTTTCAACAGAATAGTAACAAGTAGTTGCATCTTATATAAAATTCTAGAATTGGTAAACCAAATAGGCGAATTTTCTTTAAAACAATCGCTTTTCAACCAAAAATATAATTGGTACATTTGCAATTCAAGAATTCATCTAATTTTCAACAAAATAGTTACAATTTTCAACCAAAGAGAGGGATCTTCAACTATTAAAATTAATTTTTACTTAGGAACTTGTAACTCCGAACGAAGTAGTTGTATTTTCAATCAAGAAGATTTATTTGCCAGAAAATAAAGAAAAATTTAAGGCGGAATGCATAAGTTTTCAAGATAAATTAGTTCCATTTTCAGAGAAACACGATCAACTGTTACCTAAAAATGGCAAAGCTTAGTGGTCAGAAAACAAATTAATGTGCAAACAAAATAATTCAACTTTTGCCTTGAACATTGGGAATGTTCCAATTTTTATGAATAAACCATTATTACAATAATTATAGTTAAAATTATTGTAATAATAATAATTATAATTGAAATATACGCTTTTATCACTTATGTATTTATGCTATAAATAATGCCTCTCATGAAGTGCGACTCATATGCCTCGCACGTGCGTGCCCCTTACACAGTGCGGCGCATATGCCTCGCACCCTGCAGGCAACGCGTACCTCGCATTCCGTGCGTGTAACGTGCCCCGCACACTTGCTATCTGGGAATAAAAAGTGGTAATATCTCGTAGGTGAGTAAAACGAAGATATAGAAAAGTGCCTACAAAAATTGGATATGATTTCACGTCTGTAAAAAGGAGTAATAGAACATTGGCAGTAAAAAGTAGACAACAGTACTTGGGCCATAAGAAACAGGAATAGAAAAACTCAGCAGTAAAAAGTGGACACAAGCGTGTATTATTATTGTGTCCGAGGCCCGACTTCACGATTCGGTTTTGTCAACCATTAGAAGGTTTAGAGTAGATTTTTGTTTTCAAAAATTGACATTTTAAATAAAGGTTTCAAATACATGTAATGAAGTCTTGAGATATTTAGTGATTTTTTTTTCTAATGGAATGTTTCAGACCATCCGATTCTACAGTTTCATTTTTCATTATTTATGTTTTATTTTTCAATTGATTTTAAATATATTGTATAGTCAATGTAATAATAAATGATAATTATTTTTGATATATTGAATTAATCAACATTTTTACTGTATACTTATCTCTGATGCTTACCTTTCTTTTTCATGCTATTTTAGGCTATATTCACAATTTTGGGGATTTTAAGAGAAAAAGACAAAAAGTTATTAACTTGACCTCATATGCTTTCTTAATATATGAAAAATTAACAAAACCTTTATTGTCTGAAATACTTATCTTAACATTACAAAATTTAGATTTTACAATTTTATTTGAATTGTAAAATAATTGTAATTGGAAATTAATTGTAAATAATTGTAAAATACACTTAACAAAATTTATTTTATAAAGAAATATCTCATGATTTTAAAAGGCCAAAACAATTTTTTAAGGTAATTATTTTGTAGTATTTTAATAACTTATGTACATATTTTTAGAATATTTTTCCTTGGTTCTGCCTTAGGGTCAAACAGGGCACAAAAAACTGTCGTGAAATTTCAAATCAAACCTTACCCTGTATACATTAATTTTAACAATGAAAAATATTAATACTTTTTATAAGTATTCCTAAATGTCATTTGAATATGAAAAATAATAATATTACTTTCTATAAATATTCCTACATTTTTTTTGAATATGATACGGATGGAAATTTTGTTATATTATATATAATATATATATATATATATGAAGTTTATTATTTGGGAATTTTATTATTCGGGAATTTTATTGCTTGGGGATTTTATTATTAGCACTTTTATTATCTAGGGATTTTATTGCTCGGAAATTTTATTTTTCGGAAATTTCATTACCCGGAATTTTATTTTTTTTCTATTCTATTCTATTCCATTCTATTCTGTTCCATTCTAATCTATTCTGTTCTGTTGCATTACATTCCCCTCTATTGGGTTCCGTTCTGTTCTGTTCAATTCTGTTCCGTTCTGTTTTGTTTCGTTCTTTTCTGTCCTGTCTTGTTCTGTTCTGTTCTGCTTTGTTCTGTTCTGTTCTATTCCATTCCACTTTTGTTATCCAGGAATTTGATAGTACAGGAATTTGATTATTTGTGAATTTCATCACTCGGGAATTTTATTATATGGCAATTTTCCAATTCGGGAATTTTATTCTTTGGGAATTTTTCAATTCGGGAATTTCATTATTCGGTAATTTTATTTGGTGGGAATTTTAATATTAGGGAATTGTATTTTTCGGATATTTCATTATCCGGGAATTTTATTTTTTTGGTAATTTTTCAATTCAGGAATTTTATTATTCGAAAATTTTATTACTCGAGAATTTTGTTATTTGGAAATTTTCCGATTCATGAATTTTATTCTTCTATTCTACTGTATTCTATTCTGTCCGATTCTATTCTGTTCTATTCTGTTCTGTTACATTCCATTCCCTTCCAGTCTGTTCCGTTGGGTTCCGTTCTGTTCTGTTCCATTCTGTTTCATTCTGTTCTGTTCTCTTTTGTTCTGTTATGTTCCTTTCCGTTCTGTTTAGTTCTATTCTATTCTACTCTATTCTCCTCTACTCTACTCTACTCATCTCTACTCTACTCTACTCTACTCTACTCTACTCCACACTACTCTACTCTATTTTATTCTATTCTATTCCATTACATTCCCTTCTATTCTATTCTCTTCCATTCCATTCCATTCTATTCTATTCTGTTCTATTCTATTGAATTCTATTCTATTCTATTCTATTCTATTCTATTATATTCTATTCCATTCTTTTCTATTATATTTTATTCTATTCTATTCCAATAAATTCCCTTCTATTTTATTCTATTCTATTCTATTATATTCCATTCTTTTCTATTCTATTCTTTGCTATTATATTTTAGTTTATTGTATTCTATTATATTCTATTGTGTTCTATTCTATTGCATTCGATTCGATTCTTTTATATTATATTTTATTCTATCTTTTTTCAATCTATTATTTTCTATTCTATCCTATTATATTCCATTATTTTCTACTCTACTCTACTCTACTCTACTCTACTCTACTCTACTCTACTCTACTCTACTCTACTCTATTCTATTCTATTCTATTCTTGCCAGGAGAAACATGTCTGCCTGTTGAAGAAGAAGATTCGCAACGAGGAACACCAGGAATTGGCTCCCCATTGGGTAGACAGTCGAAATGTAAACTCACATCTACAAGAAAAAACCGAGATTAATTTGTTTTGAAATATCTAGGTATATCACAGGACGCATCTAAAATTTTGGCTTTATTTCGTCAATAACAGAAAAATATTTTTTTTTCACCAAGCTTCGATCTGCTATCTCTAGATCCTGCCATAATTATATAATACCTGAAATTACATTATTGATGGCATAAAAAAATATTCCTGCTTAACTGGCAGTAACGAAATGAAACAAACAATTTGATCGAGTCTCTGATATATCGTGAAATCCTAGTAGCAAAAGCGCAAGGCAAGTCTGAGGAAATCAAGCGAAGATTGCCCTAAGAAACTTCTTGAAAGCTGGCTTTCTCTGTGCAGAACATACTGCCCTTTGATGTACATATCCAGCAGAATTTTTGGAAGGCAAAAAATACTTGGCACAGCCGTGATTATGTACCATTCGGACAAAATTTGGATTCCGAAAAATTTTTTCGCACTCTGGATTCTAGCCGTAATTATCCGGTTTGTTATATGAATTTTAATCTGTATGCGTCCTGAATATGTGCGAGAATGATCTGGCTAATCCGATAAAATCCGTGATTATTTTAGTCCGAGAATTTGAGTTATTACCAAGCATATAAATCACGTGCAATGCAATTAAAAATCGTCAGTGTTGTAAAAGTACTATTGTAAGTTTATCAACCTAGAAAAGGTTTACGATAGGAATTAGCCGTTATGCAACTGCGCATGCTTCTACATTGTTTATTCAACAGCCTTTTGAATTGAAACGTGATACCTTAGGATTTATTATTTTCCAATTATTGCGAAGCATCACAAAACCTGTATCCCAACCAATATGAACAGATGCCTTCTGGTTTGGAATTTCGGAAAAATTTTGTATTCAGAATTAATTTTATTTTCTTTCGAGTGCCATTTTTTATAAAACATACATTCTGCATTCCCCAGGATTGAATTTATATTAAATTCGTGATCATTTCACAAAAACCTCATTAGTATTTAAAGAAAAGAAGCAATCGGGGCAGAGGCGGATTACATCCGACCAATTAATACTTATGGAAAGATGAAAAGTTTTTGGAATGATACATTGTATATATTATAAAATTATAATTACCAATGCAATTGAAGATGACCGTCAAAATACAGAACAGTATATAAACTATTTCCATATTTTCAATTAGAGAAAACCCGATTAAAGCGTTAAAGAAGAATTAGGTTGACACTGTATCATATGAATATTTTGCCGTTTTATCAGCGAATATATGTTCATACGCTATAGATTAGACCTTAGAAGAGAGCTGCAACGACTGTACCCAAAATATTCGGTACGAGTAATTGTCCTTGTGATAGGTGCTCTCGCAGGTGCAAAACTGTCACTGGTTCGTAACCTTAAAGCCATACCCGCGTGCCAAAAATATGCCAAGCACTTGCGAGATGAATGCAGAAAGCTGTCATCCTTGCGTTGCTTCGTGTCCTTAAAATACGCGAGGGTTTCGCCAGCCTGTCGTTGTGATTTCGTCTTGTCCTGTGACCACCCATCTCACGGTTGTCAGACGTGGCCATGAATGGGATTTACCGCGGTCCTACTGGGAGGCGATGTCATTTTTAGATGACAGTTGCTCCCAGTGGGACCCTGTGGTGGTTGTTAACCTTTAGTTTTTAATTATATATATTCGAGTAATTGCCTTAGTAAATGCAACGGAACATAAATTGAAAATAAAATTATAAAAATACGAATACTTTTAACCCATTTGTTCGCCTATGAATAATCCTAACCTGATTAATCTTTTTTTTAACAAACATTTTACGAAGTATCTTTTGATTTAAAAATTTAGAACAAGAAGGGAAATATTTCTCATAAGTTTAGTTAGTTGTCCTAAATGTTTTCTCATACTTGTCTTAACAATGTTTCAACATACTTATTTTGTTGCTGCTCAGAAATGAACATAAATAACATAAATATTTCGGAATATTCACTTTACAAATACATCACAACTTCAAATACTTCACAAATAAGTCACAGTTTAAACTCCAGCGAGTCACTTTCTTACTTTTAGTCGCTTCTTTTAAAAGTCGATCAACGCTTTCCACTTTATTTTAGGAGTATATCTTGAACTCAACGCATTTTAAATTCAATGTTTTCAACTGCATATAGATTGAAGTATACAAATGTTTTTTGTTTGAAATATAAATTAATAAAAATATTTTACACGATTTTTACAATAGAAACGTATAACCTTTAAAATTGAATAATTGTAGGTCAAACATGAAAAAGTGGACTAATTTCAAATTTATAGTGCTTCTGTTATATATTGAACCATTTGAACCTCCGGAATTTTTGAAACTTTTTCTAAAACTTATGAAAACACTTTTTGTGTATAAGAAACAACTTTCTTCCATCTAATAACTGTTTGAGAGTAGAAAGAAGTCAAGAGAAGCAAAATGATAAAATCTGATGTCTTATTTTTGTTCTGATTTCGTGAGAAAGGAAAGAGCTATTTAGCCTTCTAAACAGCTGAAAAAATGGGAAATTTGCTTAAGAAAATGATAAATATTATTATTTATTTCTTATATTATATATCTTATTTATTTTTATCATCAAGTTGCATATTGAAAGTTTTTCAAGATACAGGATTAGAAATGAATGTCTTTTAAAAAAAAACGAACTAGAAAGAAAATAGTTAAATTTTCAACCAGAGTTTGAATAAATTAATTTGAAGTTTTCAAGGTTTTAAAAGATATCATAAACGAATCGAAGATTTGAAGATAATTTTTTTAATATTTCAGGATTTTTAAAAATGTTCAAAAAACTGATTTATTTTAAAAGACATGTAGATGTGTTCAAAGTTTTGAAAATATTTGAACACTATTTAAATTTGAAGCAATTACAACAAATTTCAAGGAAAATTTGACATTTTTCAAAAATTTAGAAAGGTTTCAAAAGAGTTACAAATTCTCCTTAAGATTCAGAAACAAATTTCAAACAATATTTATTTTTAAATATAAATAGTGCGAAAAACTTGAAAAAGCTTCAACATTTTTTTAATGGTCTCCCGAAATTTCAAAATTAAATTCAAGTGACTATAATGTATCTAACGACTTTAAAAGATTTTAAAAACTTTCAAAAATAATCTGTGAAAGTTAGAATTTTTTTTTTAGTTTCTCAGGACGAAATTTTTTATTTTTGAATATTTCAGAAAATTTCCTCAAATTTGAAAATGGAATGTAGAATATTTTAAAGCAACATTTTTCAATTTTGCAAGTTTATAAATTTTTAGAAAAATGCGTGTGTGTTCAGAATATTTGAGGTTAAGAATTGTGACAGCTTTCAAGGGAATAAGAAAAATTATATAAGATTCCTAGCAAAATTTGAAATAATTTTTTATTAAAAAAATTAATTGAAAAATTTTTGAAAAACTTTTAGAAAAATTCGAGTCGATTTGGGAGATATTTAGAAGGTTTAAACAAAAGTTTGAAGAATGTTCAATTTCAAAATATTTAAAGAAGGTTACCACAATATGTAGATTTTCAAATATTATGAAAAAAGCTGTCTATACATTTTGAAAGGTTCTAAGCGAATAAAGTTTCTTCCTAAGTCTTCGAGAAACAATTCAGAAGCTTTTTAAGAATTTTTGAATGTTTCAAGAGGATAAAAAGAATTATTTAACATGACTATACAAATTTTTATTTGTTTTTCGTTAAAAAAAAATAATTCATACAGAAATTAGGATTTCAAAACATTTCAAAAGATTTCTATAAATATCGAAAGAAAGTTCTGGAAGCTTTGAGGGCAATTTTTACAACAAAAATATTTCCTTATATCTTCCAGCGTTACTAAATTGTTAAAATTGCAAAAAATTAAACTTTTATTAACTTGTTTTCGAAAATTTCCGAAGCTCAACCGATTTCGTGGGTTTGATAATTCAGTAAACAATGAAACTATATTCCACTAAGAAATGTATGCGTACAAAAATAAATATTAAATATTTTCCAAGGTTATTAAAAAGTTAATATTACAAAAAAAAATTCAAAGATTTCAATCATGATTTTTTGTTTTAAATATTACAAAAATTTCACCGAGATTTTACAAGATACAAAAATATTAACAACAAAAAATTACAAAATATTTCAATGATTTCATAAAGATTCTTAATATTGAAAAAATGTTTTCAAATCTTTTAAAGAAAAATCTCAAATATTAAAAACAAAAATCCCACGCATTCCAAATTTCTTCAATGATTTTACAAAAGACTTCAAACATTTTCTAAATATTTTCAAGATTTCAAAAGATTTTTAAAGATTTCAAAAATTTCGTCAACATTCCAAACATTTCAAAACAGTTCAAAGATTTCAATATTAGATTTGTTGTTTATATACTCGTATATATTTTAAAACTTTTAGAACGTACATATAATTTTAAACAAGAATATCGTAATGAAAATGTCTTATTCTTCATACTCTTTTGATATTCTAAAAGTGTATGAATAATTTTCTTGACTTGAATTAAAAAAGTTTTACTTTATTTTTCGAAAAAAAGAAAAAACGTTAATTTTTTTCACACTAAATTTAACAAAATAATTCATTCTTTTTTTTAACAGATAACGTTAAACAAGAATATCGTAAGAAACAAGATTAAAAAAAAACATTTCACAAAGATTTAAAAAGATGTCGATGGTTTGAAAGATTAAAAAGATTTTCAAATATGTCAAAGATTTCGCAGAGGTTTTAAAGATTTTAAAACATTTCAAGGAATTCAATAATGATTTTTTGTTTTAAATGTTAGAAAGATTTCACCGATTTTTTAGAAGATACAACAAATTTAAAAAAAAATCCAAAATATTTCAATGATTTCATCAAGATTTTTAATATAAAAAAATAAATTTTCAAATCTTCTAAAGAAAAATCCCAAAGATTAGAAAAAAAAATCCCACACATTTCGAATTTCTTCAATGATTTCACAAAAGACTTCAAACAGTTTACAAATATTTTCAAGATTTCATAAGATTTTTAAAGATTTCAAAGATTTCGACGGTTCTAGAGATTACAGAAAGATTTGAAAGACAACAAGTTTATCACATTTTAGTTCAGATTTTTTTGGTTATATTTTAGTATATATTTTTAAACTCTCAAAATGTATAGAGAGTTTAAAAAAGAATAGAGTAAAAATGTTTTAATTTTTAAAAATGTTTCAAAATAATAATAGAAGTGAATAATAGTATATTGTGCTACAAGTTGAAAAAGCGAGAGATTTAAAACGAGCGTGAAGTTAGCCACCCGAGCGGAGAGAGGGTGGCTATCACACGAGTTGTAAATCGTCGCTCTTTCAATGTGTGGGACACGATACTTTTTCTATAATTTGTTTAAAAAGTGCTAGTTTTTTTACCTGTTTTTTGTGTAATTAACACGAATTTCCCATAAGAAAAATATACATTTTTGTAAATTTGATTCAGAATCGTTAATATTAGGTGAATCAAGTTGAAATTCAGCATTTTTCTTTGTAATTAGCTATTTATTACAATTAAAAACTTATTTTTCAAACGTCATCCCCATAAGTCTGTTTTGAAGGGATAAAAAAAAACCTTGTAAGTAAAAAATTTAGTTTCGCGAGTTTTTGGCGCGAATTATGATTTTTTTGCGTTTTTTTTCATACAAATGATCAATTATGCAAATTTTGATTGATAATTAGATCTTTGTATAAATTATTGAAACAATTTATTAATATTTTTAGTAATTTTATTTTAGTCTCCAGTTATAAAGTCGCGGTTTTTTCCAAATTTTTCAACTTATTATCAACTGTTCAGTTAAACCGAAACAATAAGAAATTAAATTTAACATAAATAATTGTTTAAAAAATTTATTATCATCCAGCGCAATATTCTCTTAGAATAATGCTAGTAAGTTGCAGTTAAAAAAAATAATTTTCCACTTTTGATCCACTTTTCAATTAGTGTTAGGTAATAAGGGATACAATTCAGAAAACATAACCGTTTGAATTAATAATTATTGTTTATAACTATCTTTTTTATTACTGTTTGTTATTTGTGGTTTCTTTTCTGAAGTTTTGGACTTTTTGTTCACTTTTCACATTTGCATTAATTATTACCTCACTCTTAGTGCAAAGTGGACTATAATTTGAAAATTTTAGAAAAGAAACCGCAACTATCTAACACAGCTATAGAAGAAGATAGTTATAAACAATGAAAATTTGTTAAAAAACATTAGATTTGTTAAATTAAATCTATTATTACCTCACACTAATTGAAAAGTGAAAAAAATGTTGAATATTAAAAAAAAACACAACTTTCTAGTATTATTCAAAGTAATATTATTAAAAATAATACTAAATTGCTCAAACAAATATTTTTGCCAATTTGAATTGATTATTACCTAACTCTAATCAGAAAGTTGAAAATAAGTAAAAAATTCGGAAAAACTGCGACTTCCGAACTCTATTCTAAGTGAAAATTCCTACAAACTATATATATAAAAAATTAATTTAAAAAATAAGTTTTGATTCGTATTTGAACAAATGAAAATTGAAAAAAAATTCCAACGAATTTTTAACTATTTCTCGTAATCTAAAGGAGATCCTCTTTTTAAATTTACCGGGCTTTTAGATCACATCGTAAACTATATTAAAAAATTTGTTTCAAGAAAATCAAAAGTGGTTTTTCTTCACAAATTGAGTTTAAATATTTGTTTCTAATAAATCCAAAAATTTATTTAATTTCTGTTTTCAACAAATGTATTTTTTGAACAGCATCTTATTACCTATAATATTGATACATTTTATGAAAGATTAGGGAAGTTATGCTCATTCATAATATTTGAAACATCTGTTTCAAACAGAGAACCTTTTTTCATCGCCATAATTCAAAGTTGATGCATGAATAGAAAAGACTTTTTGATTATAAATTTTCAAATGAAATCATTATGACAGAAACTGATAGAGATTGTAATAATATTCTTAGAGTAACAAATTTTTTAGTGCCTCAAACTAATAATCCAGTTATTAACTATTTACTTTCAAATTAATAAGTTATATGGGTATTTCGCCAACCTCGTTGAACAGATATTTATTAATCACGTGCATCTATTTAAAATATTGCAATAAAATATTATTATTCCTAATTGAAATTTCTCTACAGCTTTTTTGTAAAAAAGGAATTCTTGTGTATTTTTTTTACTTTATTTATAAAATTATTCTTTAATGTGTGTTCGGATGTGTGGCAGTGGATGTGTGGATGATACACTTTTTTGTGAACACGATAACTTAAAGAAGGTTGCAAGTAAATTGATGAAATTTTGAGGGATTATTTTCACTACTAATATCTTGAAACTGGCCGGAGGATTTCTGAAAATATTCATTGGATTTTTTTGAATTACTTTATTATAATATTTGAAAAATCTCTTTTAAATAGAAAAACTTTTGAGACTGACATAATTCAAAGTTGATGCTAAAAAAATTACCATTTCGAATACAAAATTTGATTTGTCTTTGTATTCTAGAAATTGTTTGTATTATTTTTTGATTCTGTATTTGTCGTAAATTTCTATTTTTAAATTGATCAAAATGAAAACTTTAGTTTGTCCAATATGAAAAGAATCACTAATGCTTCTTCTATGAGGATGCAAAAAATATATTGCTATTAAATTGTAATTGCTGGGTTACCTGATATTTATTTCATTTTATTATTGTTTTTGAACTTGCGAAAACAATATTTAATATTAAAATTCTGCTCTTTAAATTGTTGATCACTCAAAACAACAGGTAAAAAAAGGGAAAAACGAATCCATTTCAAATCAGTCAGGAAATTAGGATATTCAAATTTTCTTTTCGGATTCTGATGAGTTTCACCTTCCTCTATCGAAGTTTATTAAATTATCAGAACATTGTAAAAGAAAGTTTAATATTAGCAAAATTGCTTATTTAAATTTCAAACAAAATGCCCAAGGATCAAATTTAAGTAGAAGTTTGTTTTTGTGTATAATGACGACAAATTTTCGGGATCTTTTCATGAATTTTCGGCATTTTTCCGTCTTTATAAAATGCTTGAAATTCCCGGAAAAAATCCTGGTTTTCCCGTTTTCCCGTGTCGCTAAACACCCTGCTGTTTCTATTCTTCCATCCTCTTCTCATACAACCCAAAAAGACGAATTTTCAAGAAAAAATCAAATTTCCAATTGAAGAATTGAATTTTCAACCCAAAAGGACGAATTTTCCACAAAAATGTTAATTTTTCAACTCAAAAATATAAATTTTTCAAAAAAGTTAACTTTTAACCAAATAGTAGAATTTTCTATACAAATAGTTTAATTTTCAATCCAAAAAGACGTCTTTTTAACAAAAAAGTAAATTTTTGATTGAAAAGTTAAATTTTTAAACCAAAAAGAAGAATTTTCTGCAAACATGTTGAATTTTCTGCACGAAAAAATGAATTTTTAACAAAAAATTACACTTTTAACCAAATAGTTAAATTTTCTGTCAAAATAGTTTCATTTTTAACCCGAAAAAAACTAATTTTTAACAAGACAGCTGATTTTCAATAGAAACGTTAATTTTCAATCAAATTGTTGAATTTTCTATAAAAATGGTTGCTTTTTAACCAAATAGTTGAATTCTCAACAACAGCCAAATTAATTTTTAACAAAACCGTTGCATCTACTATCAAATATTTAAGCCTTTGAGGAAAAGAGACAAATTTTCAACAAAATAGTTGAATTTTCAAACAAATGGTCGAATTTTCAATTTAAAAAATTATTAAATTTTAACCAAAAGCAGTTGAAAAATTAGCCAAAAAGACAAAAATTTTGGCAGTCCATTTCATTTTGAACAACAAAGTTAAAGTGTAACCAAGAAAGATGAATTTCCAACAAATTTTCAACTCAAAAGGACGAATTTTCTAACAAAATAGTTGAATTTTCAACCCAAAAAGAAGAATTTTCAACAAAACATCTGATTAATAATAAAAGTGTTAATTTTCAACCAAATAGTTGAATTTCCTACTAAAATAGTTGAATTCTCAACACCAACCAAATTAATTTTTAACGAAATAGTTGAATTAACAAACAAAAAGTTAAATTTTCAAGCCAAAAACAGCATTTTTTTTAGAAACCAGTGGAAAAAAGGAATTTTTTTTCATTTTCAACAACAAAGATAATGTTCAACCAAAAAAGATGAATTATTTACAAAAAAGTACATTTTCAGTGAAAGAGTAGAATTGTCAACCCAAAAAGACGAATTTTCTACAAAAATTTTGTAATTTATTACAAAGTTCCTAGGGCTTAGTAGCTAGTAAATATTGAATTTTCAACTCGAAAATAGGAATTTGCAACAAAAGAGTTCACTTTTAACCAAATAGTTGAATTTTCTACCAAAATGTTGAATTTTCTAACCGAAAATATGAATTTTTAACAAAAAAATTAACTTTCAGCCAAATAGTTGAATTTTCTATCAAATTAGTTGAATTTTCAACCCAAAAAAACAAATTTTTAACAAAAAGTTCATTTTAACAACACAGAGAGGGGTAGGGTTAGGAATAGACTGAGCAAGGAAGACAATTCAGATTATTTGTATCAAATAAATACGACTAAAAATACGGGTCACAAAGAGTATATCTCCTTATACTAATTGATCCACGAGTTGGCAATCAACGATCCTCTAATATGGTGGTCCATGAGAGACACAAAAGGTCATGAGAGGTTGCCGCCATTTTGGATTATCGATAGTAAAATAATTATATGAATCGAGTGTCAACGACCGTGGAAACTGGTGGTCCATAAATGACACGAAAAGTCATGTAAGGTCTCCATCATTTTGGATGATTGAACGTATCAAATGCTCAACCCCGCAACTAGACGCACTGCTTATTCACAAAAGAATTTATCGTCGTAGAATACCCGAGAACCTACTTTACTTCATTGATCACTCCGACCGAGTCAGTTTAACGTACCCTTTTAACATCGGTGTCTTGCAAAATGGCGGTGACTTTGGTTGACCTTAGATGTCATGAGTCCGCGCCATGTTAGAATATTAGACCGAACAATGGTTATGCTCACTCCAGAAAATTGATTCGATATTAATTATTTGATGACCTACATCGACCCCACAAATCTGAATTCCCGGCCACACACTATTTCTAACACTTGAAGGCGAAAATTAAAGGCGTCACGCTCAAACAGACTATTATGTGTGTTATTTAAGCAGCCTCACGCCCAAAAAAATTATTCTCGATCTCTCTTCTCCAGAATTAATTGAGGGCTTCAATGATTCTTCAATTTCCCCAATTATACCAAAGATTTTGGCGGAAGGCGAGACAAGTACGTCAGCAGTAGACGCATGTGAAGGCGCGTTCATAATAGTGTCCTCCAGTAACTCGCCATTTTCCCTAGTCCGTTCTATAACATAGTTTGTAGTCTATGGCGAGCTACTTTACCTAGGTGCGCCGGACCAATGTGACTTAGAAAAATGCAATTTTCTGAATGTGTGATACTGATTCACGACAGCCTAATCGTGAGTGTGTGTTTTATTTTACATAAAAATAATGACCACCCCCCCCCCCCGTCTGGTGACGGCTGGCAGCAAGCGGAATATAAATCTAGGCCTCGAGGGCTTTCGTTAGGGCAACAGGCCATCCCTCTCGAGGCATACTGTCAGATGCCAGCCTGTCGGTGATTCTGTGCTCGACAAGGTATCACTTTTAAATAATTTTTATTTGAATCCACTGTCAGGGCGTGTAGTTTACATTAATTTTGGGACGTGGCATCAAATATATATATATATATATACCCACCCGGGGGCGCCATTCGATTTCGGTTTCTATTCCTTTTGAATAGAACTGAAGGGCCTATGACAAAGCCACCGAACGCGTCCTCGGGTTGCGGATCACAGTCTCTCTAAGCTGTGTTATAATTTCCGTCGGGGATAGTTTGAAGAATTTATTATCTTCTCTATTGTCCTCACTGGACTAACAGATACACGGCATGCCCGCCTCTATTTGTAGAAGCCTAATGACCCTATCCCCTAGCACTGGGGCAGAGCCTTGTACAATGTGACGCCTATTATCCAACCAGTCTCTTGATTCATCCTTATCCATATCCGTAATCTCAACTGGTTCAATTTTTTTCGATCATAAAACCAGATTGAGGCGCTTATATAATCATACGACCCAAACTCAAAATTCAATAATCGAGTGTAAGTCCCGTGATAGTAATCGTAAAACCTAATGCTATCCTATTGTCCCAAAACTGGGCCTGAGTATTAATAAATGCCAGCCGTTTCTAATTTATCACGCCTTATTGAGCAATTCAGTAAAGAACCCAGCGATAACTCATCAAAATCGCTGTGGTTCCTTCACGATTTTGCTCGTATTCCGACTTTATTCAATTATCTTGCTGAAAAACGACATCGAATTGTCCTACAAAATTCATTCCCAAAATGCACCGATTGCCCATGCTCGAGATGATTTTACATTTGATTTTCTTGTTCAAATTATTAAAATGTATAGGGAATGTGCAAGGACCCTCAATAATTTTTGTGACCCCGAAACCAGATTCCAAAAATTCAATTCCCGGACAAGTTATTGGTTTGGAAGCCAATTCAGCTAAATCGAATGCTTGGGCTCCAATATAATTGTCTGTCACTCCAAAATCTATTATTACGTTTACTGGGAAATTTACTATTTTAATTTTCGCGTGTATTTTGGTTAAGTTGATATTTCAATGGGAGCTGAATTCAACCAGTCGGACCACGATTCAACTCACGACCTGCGCTCCAATTTTGCTCAAACACGACAAATTCTAATGTTCATTATACCTTTTAACTCAATTGATTAACTTTATATCACTTACTTGATTTTTAAGTGAATAATTTTTTTTATTTGCTCAATTAATTTTCACTTAAGCAATGTTTACAGGTTGAAATAGTTACTTTTCATTTGATTAACTAATCGTAAATAATTCAATTTTTATTTAGTAAATTGATTTTTGATTAATCAATTAATCAATTAATTGAATTGTTCCAATCAATTAGTTATTTCTTTCTCCTTGCGCAGATCTTCACGCCTCACGTTAGTGGGCGCCATTATAGCCTTGGTTTTTTTCTTATTTCATATTATAAAGATTACTGGCATAGACCTAGGCCAATCAGAAATCTCTACTTTTATTTCATTTTCTATTGGCAATGCCTAAGCCAATACTGAGTCAGCCTTTAATTCAATTATCAATCTTTAATTCAATTTTTTAGTTTTCATAAAAGAGATTTGCTTCATTTTTAGCCTTATTGTTATAACTCATTCCTCCTTCTACAGTCAATATTATGGGAAAGTGATCTGAATCTATATAATCCCCCACCTCTAGTTTTTTAACCTTCTCTCTTACTTCGTTGTCCACTACTGCATAATTAATTACCGTTTCCCTCTTTCCTCCTGAATATGTACATTCCCCTTTCTCATCCCCCTCTATAATTCCGTTGAGGATAAACCATCCCGTCTTCCCCTAGGCTCTTTAACAATTGCTTACTCTCCCCATTCAGTATCTTGTCTTTGGATTATCTTCCTTGCTCTCCACCCTATTCCCTTCCTTACTCCTTACTCCTTACTCTCAATACTATTCCTCCCATTGCAGTTGTATATCCTCCAATCCTCCCTACTTTCGTTTCTCGTCTCTTTTTCTTTCCTACTATTTCTTATTTCTTTATCTTCCGTTACTTGCTTTTCTAGTTTTCTGACACCTTATTTTTCACTCACTTTTACTTGGACTTGTCACCATTCCACGATAAACCTTCTATCTGTATTCTCCTACACCTAACCCTTTTTTTTTCCTTTTCCACTATTTTCCTGAACTTATGCTGCATCTTACTTTCTATCCATAACAAATCATGGTCTATCCTCTCGAAAGTTTCATGTAACACCCTCTTGTTTGTCATTACTTCCCTCTTATGCTCCTATTTCATTAGTTACAGCAGTATCATTCTCTCTTCACTTCGCTCTTTCCTTCCTAATCTTCGCACTTACCCTATTTATACCTTAGCATCAATTCTTTTTAGTACTTCTTCCATTCCTTCTATCAGCTCCTTCCATACTTATCTTAGACCCTCTATCAGTATGTTTTTTTTCCTCTCTCTTTCTTTCCTATTTGGCCTTTTATTTTCCTCAGCCTTTCCTTCTCCTTATTCTCACTCTCTCGACCTCCAAACTCCCAGTTTGAACTTTCTGTGTTTTTAATTCTACCTTCCGACTCCTCTAGCTTTTTATTAGCCACTTCCTTTTATTCTATTCCATTTCTTCATTTATTTCCTGAGTTTCACCATTTCCCGCCTAATTTCTTTCCTTATTTTCTCTACCCTCTTCTCCTGTTTATCTCCATACATCCACATTACCTCTATTATCACTTAGCGCGTTTCTTTCGATCCCTCTTCCATCGGACCTTTAGCCTCAGCTCGGTCTCTTTCTGTCCCCTTATTGGTCTCATCCTTCTCTGCAAGACTATAATTTTCGGCGGCGATTTGAACATTTTTGCATTTTTAAAGCTTGACCCTATATCTCCCTTGTCTTCACTGCTTCCACTCTCCCCTCTCTTCCTTTTGATGAATGTCTCAGTTGATCCCACACGGATTGTGAGAAATGGAAGTTTCGGTATCATTTTTGTTGCATATCAAAATGATGTTGATTTCGGTATCATTTTGAACAATTTTTTTTACTGTGTGTGCAAAATGTTATGACCTCCATATCATGGGCAATTTGCAAGATATTCGAAGAATTTTCATGACGCATATGTGCGCATTTGAAACCCGATACGATATTCCCTTCATCAATGTACGACATTATTTTTTCACCAAAATGAACAAAATAATGGGCGAATCGTTTGCAAAATTCAAAAACACATTTTTTTTTGGGGCACCCTGATAAATATAGGTACATTTAGTGACTTTAATAATTATGTTACCTTTTTCACAATTTTATTTCTATTTCTTGTTCTGACTTGTCTCCTAGGGGGAAAAAAATAGTATGCGTAGGCTTGGAAGCCTCAACGAAACAGTGCTCCCACGTGGAAATATCTTATATAGTTTATATAGTGTGAAGTAATATATATAATATTCATTTGTTTTCTATGAAAAATGTATAAAACAAATGAATATTATATATAATACTTTACACTAGATATAAACTATATATAATATTTCCGCCGGGGTTGAAACAATTTATTCCTGAGTTTGGTCTGCGGATTGATTTTCTTAAAAGCTTGAAGTTTGATTCACACAGGTATAATTATTTCGTTAAGCGATCGTATATAACTGTTAAATTCTCGAATGTTAAGTTCTTTGTATTTCTTAAAGTCAAACTTATTTATTTTCTAGTCTAAAGCAGAAAATTTGAGTATTCTACAATACATTCAGGACCCCAGTACCATTCTGGACCAAAGCACATCGAGGTGCCTGGTAGATGAGCAGGGAAATTCAGTACAAGTATTGGATTTGGAAGTCCTTACATCACCATGCCCTTCACCTGCTAGCTCAACCAAGTCCCAAAAAAGAAGACTTTCATCCGATGTAACTACCGGGAGCCGTCTCAAAAAACATCTCGCTTCATGGGTGGCAACCGAATACATAAGAAACTTGGTAATTTCTATTAAATTATGGTTATGCATGTTGATTTTCTTTAAATAAAAAAGTATTTTTATAATACACCTTTCATCATAATTTATCAAAAATTATTTTTTCCCAATCTTTGCTTCTTTAGAGAGTTCTCTGTAGAAGAAGGTGTAGGTCAGTGTATTCTTTCATTTCTGATTGATTCATTTGTAGATATTTAGACCTGAGCAAATTGAGTACGCGACAGCTGCAAAAAAAATTGTTGAAGGTTTTCCATGCAGCTAGTATATATACAAGCAAAACCAGTTCAAGATCAGTGGAAGTTCCTATTTCCTGCAGGATGAGAGTTTTCACTTTGATCCTGTATTTGTTCGTGTTCGTGATACTTGGCAATTCTGTTCGTAAGTAGAATGTTTTGTAATATTTGTAAGATTTATTGAAATATTTGGCATATAATTGAAATCTTTTGAATTTATCTGAAATCTTTGTTAAATTTTTGAAATCTTTGGAAAATCATTGAAATTTTTGTGCAATCATTAACATCTAACAGAAATCTTTCAGAAATCATTTAAATCTTTGTTAAATCTTTTAAATCTATCTAAAATCTTTGTGGAATTTTTAGGATCTTTAGAAAATCATTTAAGCCTTTATGAAATCTTTACAAATATTTTTTAATATTTGCGAGATTATTGAAATCTTCGAAATCTTTTAGAAATCATTGAAATCTTTGTGAAATGTTTATGAAATCTTTATGAAATCTGTAAAAATCTTTACGAAATATGTTAAATATTTTTGAAATATTTGTAAAATTATTTAAATCTTTGGGAAATCTTTTAAATCTATCTGAAATCTTTGTGAAATCTTTAGAAAATCATTGAAATTTGTGTGCAATCTTTAAAATCTAACAGAAATCTTTTGGAAATCATTGAAATCTTCGTGAAATCTTTCGAAATATTTTGTAATATTCGTGAGATTATTGAAATCTTTGTGAAGTCTTTGGGATATCATTGAGAACTTTGTGAAACCTTTCCGAAATATTTTTTATCTTTGTAAAATTTTCGAAATCTTTGAGAAATCAATTAAATCTTTGTGAAATGTTTATATAATCTTGCTGAAATCTGTAAAAAAATCTTTACGAAATATGTTAAATAGTTTTAAAGAATTTGGTACTAATTATAAAATTATTTAAATCTTTGGGAAATCTTTCGAAATATTTTGTTTAATATTTTGTAATATTTGTTAGATTATTGAAATATTTGTGAAAGCTTTGGCATATCATGGAAATCTTTTAAATTTATCTCAAATCTTTGCTGAATATTTGTGAAATCTTTAGAAAATCATTGACATTTTTGTGCAATCTTTAAAATCTAACAAAAATCTTTTCTAAATCATTGAAATCTTCGTGAAATCTTTCGAAATATTTTGTAATATTTGTGAGATTATTGAAATTTTTGTGAAGTCTTTGGGATATCATTGAAAAATGTGTGTAATCTCTGCGAAATATTTTTAATCTTTGTGATATCTTCAAAATCTTTGAGAAATCATGGAAATCTTTCCGAATTTTTTAGAAAACCTCTTTAAAATCTGTAAAATTTTTTACGAAATAAGTTAAATATTTTTGTAACATATGGTAATATTTGTAAAATTATTTAAATCTTTGTGAAATGTTGATAAAATCTTTCTGAAATCTTTAGAAATCTTTGCGAAATATGTTAAATAGTTTTGAAGCATTTGGTATTATTTGTAAAATTATTTAAATCTTTGTGAGATCTATGGCATATCATTCTTCTATGCAAAAAAGAAAAAGAGACATCAGGGGCAGTTGCAGTCTCAACCCAATCTAATGATCATAATAATATCTTAGGGAATCCTTCTAGAGCCTAGTCAAACGTACTGAAAGGATTTTTGGCGCAGATCAATATAAATATAGTTATTAATAATTTTGACTTTTTTAAAAATTAGTTTTTCTTCAAAAATTTGAGAAATGCCAAATTTTTTGTTGGAAGAAAGGGCGTTGGAAATAAGTACGGCTGTAGGAAAAGGGGTTCGGCGTGAGTGGGTGGAGAGCGTTTTGTTCACATCCACTCACGCTGACATCCTATTCCAGCGGCAAAAAGAAGCACGCGTCCTAATCTAGAACATTTCAAATGGCCCACACCAATCCCACCAGTCATGCCGACCTTTTTTACAGCGCCTCTTTTTCCAACAAAAAATCTGAAAATTCATTATTTTTATTTTTCTCAAAAAATATTAATTTTAGAAAAAAGTATGAATATGAAAACTATGTGTTTTAACGAGATCTACGAGATTTCGGGGAAAAACTCATTGAACAAAGACAACATTATTAATAAATTTATTTATATTGCTCTGCGCAAAAAATTCTCTTAGTGTGTTCATCTAGGGTCTATGAAAAAACCGTAGTCCAAGTATCAAGTCAACATTCTTGGGTAACCTTTTCGGAAGTATACCCTATTATTTTTTCACATGTCTTGTATCAATCATAGGCAGACAGACCACCTGATGCAAGCGGTATAAAAGTGTCAAGAATTATTAAAAAGTAGGTAAATCCACTTCCGTAGGAATTGAATACATTACACCGTAAATGATAAGAATGTACAACTTGAGTTTCACAGCAAAGCTCTTTGTGCTATCAAAAAATGAGTGAAAGTAATTTGGCATAAAATTATGTTTAAATATTAATAATTGAAAATCAATCTAAATGTAAAAGTATATTTCAAATTTTTGCTTGAAGAATAGTTTCATGAATAAAATGGCAGTATGAAAATTCTTACATCAAAACTTGTGAACTGTGGTAAAGATCATAGTGAATATGGCAAATTTTTGGCTAATACTTGTTGGATCCCGTGCTTTCCGCTTGATCATCATGCATTCCCCAAGTTTTCATAGAACTGGAATTAGGTTCCAATTTCATAAATTCAATTTATGAAGTTTCTTTTTGTTGCTTCCTATTCCTAGAGCCTTTCTCTCAGATCCTCTGTGATGAAGTCACTGTATATTCACTTTTTCGCGAATTCATCCAGGAATCTTACGTCCCGCGACACGTCGACTTTTCTTTAAGTAGGAACCCGAAACCTATAAGCTTTTGGCTCTTCTGAGTAACCAATGAAAGTGCATTCTCGCCATCGTGCCTAGAACAAATAAACACAAGGCCAAAATTGAGATAGGTTCCAAAACCAATATAAGGCCCAAAATAGACACAGGGTCCAATATTGACATAGGGCCCAAATTCGACATCTCATCCAGAATTGAAAAATGCCCAAAATTGATATAAGGCCAAAAAAGGCGGAGGGGCCAGAATAGAGAAAAGGCTAAAAATGGTGATAGGGCCCAAAATCGCCATAGGGCCCAAAATAGGCATAGGGTTCAGATTCTGCATGGGGCCCGAAATTGACATAGGACCCAAAATACTCATAGGGTCAAAAACTAATATAAGGCTCAAAATAGACATGAGGCCCAACATTGATGTAGGGCCTAAGATTGATATAGAGCCAACAATGGACATTGGACCGTAAATTTATATAGATCCCAAAACTAATATAAGGCCCAAAATAGACGTAGAGCTGAAAATTGACGTAGGGCCCAATTTGACATGGGACCTAAAACTGAAATAGAGCCCAAAATAAACATAGGACCAAAATTGAGATAGGGTCCAAAATCTTCATAGGGCCTAAAATAGGCATAGGGCTCAAATTCTACATAGGGTCCAAAATTGACATAGGGCCGAAAATATTCGTTGGACCGGAAACTAATATAAGGCCCAAAATAGACATGAGGCATAACATTGACATAGGCCTAAAATTAATATAGAGCCAACAATGGAATTGGACCGAAAATTGATATAGATCCCAAAACTAATATAAGGCCCAAAATGGACATAGGGTTGAAAATTGACGTAGGGCCCAAAATAGGACCTAAAACTGAAATAGAGCCCAAAATAAACATAGGGTCAAAATTGAGATAGAGACCTAAACCAATATAAGGCCCAAAATAGACACAGGGCCCAACAATAATATAGGGCTCAAATTCGACATGGGAACCAGAAAAGAAAAATCGCCCAAAATTGATATAGGGCCAAAAAAGGCAGATGGCTCAAATTCTACACAAAGTCCAAAATGATCATAGGGACCAGAATGGACATAGGGCTCAAATTCAACATAAGGTCCAAAAACGATATAGGGCCCAACATAGGCATGAGGATCAAATTCCGCATAGGGTCCAAAATTGTCATTAGGCCCAAAATATTCAAAGGGCCAAAAACTAATATAAGACCCAAAATAGACATGAGGTCCAACATTGACATAGGGCCTAAAATTTTTATAGAGCCAGAAATAGACATTGAACCCAAAATTTATATAGATCCCAAAACTGATATAAGGCCCAAAATAGGCATAGGCTGAAAATTGACGTACGGCCTGAATTCGACATAGGGCCCAAAAACTGAAATATAGCCCAAAATAAACATAGGGCCAAAATTGAGATAGAGCCCGAAGCTAATATAAGGCTCAAATGGAATAGTGCGGGTATTTTTTTGAAAGCGTGCTTAAGTTTTCTTTTAAATTGTAATATGAAATTAAATAACGATGGAATTTCATTGCCAAAAGTAGCTTTGTATTACTGGATTTAAATATTTCGTTGAAAATTCTTTTTTTTTTTTGTTGGAAATTAATTGTGGAACTATTTTATTTTTGGTGGAAATTAATCACTTCTAGTTGAAAATTCGTCTTTTTGGTAGAAAGTTACTCTTTTTACTTGAAAATTTGACTTTTTTGGTTGAATTCAAATGTTTTTGATTCCAAATGAAAATGTTTTTTGATTTAAATATGAACTATTACATTTTTTGTATAGAATTCATATTTTTGTATTAATAATTTCAACTGCTTGGTTGAATATGAAACTCTTGTTAAAAATTCAGTTTGTTGGTTGGAGGTTCATGATTTCAAGTGAATGTTCATCTCTGGTTGAAAACTGAACTATTTTGTCTTAACGGGAAATTTAGTAATTTTGTTAAAAACTCGTTTTTTTGTTGGTTAAAAATTAATTTTTTTTCTAAAAATTTAGCTTTTCAATTTTTGGTTGAAAATTCATCATTTTGGTTTAAAATTGAACTCTTCTTGAAAAATATATTTTTTTAGTCGGAAATTGAACTATTTTGTTACAAATTAGTTTATTTAGTTGGAAATGTAACTAATCCAGATGAATAATCTACAATTTTAGTTGAAAATTCATCTCTTTGGCTGAAAATGATTGTTTTCGCTGAAACATTAATTACTGCGTTTTTTGTTAAAAAATTCTCTTCTTTAGATGAAAATTCTTCTTTTTTGGTAGAAAATGTATATTTTTTGTTTAAAATGTTTGTTAACAATTTATCACTGGTTGGAAACTGAACTAATTTCTAGAAAATTCATTTTTTTAACTGAAAATCTAACTATTTTGCTCAAAATTAGTTTCGTTTTGTTGAAAATTAATTAATTTAGTTGAAAATTTAACGAATGCAGATGAATATTCTGCAATTTTAGTTAAAAATTCATCTCTGGTTGAAAATTATTTTTTTCGCTGCAATTTTAACTATTCAGTTTTTGATTAAAAATTTCTCTTCAGATTAAAATTCGTCTTTTTTATAGAAAATCATCTTTTAGGTTTAAAATTTTTGTTGAAAATTCATTTTTTTAACTGAAAATCTAACTATTTTGCTCAAAATTAGATTCTTTTTGTTAACAATTAATTAATTTTGTTGAAAATTTAACGAATCCAGTTGAATATTCTTGAATTTTAGTTGAAAATTCATCTCTGGTCCAAAATCATTTTTTTCCCTGCAATTTTAACTATTCAGTTTTTGGTTAAAAATTTCTCTTGTTTAGATGAAAATTCGCCTTTTTTGGCAATGGATTCAAAGATAATTTAAATTTTGAGAATCTTTCTAAAGCTTTGAAACTGAATGTGAATTCTATTATACTTTGAATTAAAATTAAGAAGCTTTTTTAGGATGTTTTGTGTAAACAACTTTTTTTTTTGACCAACTGTCATTAAACAATTCATAAATTTTAAATTTAAAATTTGAAAGGTTCAAAATTAAAGGCTATTATTCAATTTTAAATCATACTCAAATATTGTTTCGGCTTAAAATATTCCATTTATAAACTGTTAAAGAAAAACTAATTGAAACCAAAAACAGTTTTTTATTATTTATCAATATTGGACTGTTAATTAAAAATAAGCAATTATAAATCTAGTGTGGAAAAATAAACAATTCAAAACTGAATGAATAATTTGAAACAACCTGAAACAAAAATAATTTAACATCTAATTTAAAAAGTATACATTAAGAAAAAAAACAATAAATTTTTAATGATTTTAACTCAAAATTGCTTGAAATAATATATTTTGAAAATTCACAAATTGTGTATTCATTTTTTTAATTTTGAGCATCGGAAATGATAGCGTGGAGTTTTATTTTTTAATTTTTTGAAAATACCTGAAAATCTTTTGAAATACCCTTAAATATTTGAAATCCTATAATATTCCTTTAAATTGATGAAATCAATAAAATAATTTCTTATAATCTTTTAAAATTTCCTAAAGTTTTTTTTAATACTTTGAGAGCACTTGAAACTCTTTAAAACTCTTGACAAAACATTGGAAACATTTAAAATATCATAAAATAATAAGAAAAATTTAAAAATCTTTTGAAATCCACTTTTCAAATTTCTAAAAGATTCAAAAACTCCTTGGAATCTTTAAAAATACTCTACAGTATTAAAAATATTTTGAAATTCCTCGAAGAATTTTAAGCTCTCGAAAATTCCTTGGGATTTTTCGAAATAAACTAAAATCTCTAAAATACTTTGAATTCACTTTAAATTATCGAAAGGTATTAAAAAAAACTGTTAAAAGAATTTCTCTTAAGATTATAGTTGTTGATATTATAAACAAATTTAATAAACAAATGCATAACTGGGCCATTTTTCGGAAGAAAAATTCGTTCTTTTCGATATCAGTTTCTTAAATTAGGAACTTTGTGATAATTTTAGCGAAATTCATAATTTTTTTACTAATCTAATAATTTTTAAAAACAAATTTAATAAACAAATGCATTATTGGGCTATTTTTCGAAAGAAAAATTCGTTTTTTTCTATGTAAATTTCTTAAATTAGAAACTTTATGCTAATTTTAGATAAGTTCATAATTTTTTTCTTAATCTTACGATTTTTTCAAACAAATTTAATAAACATATGCATTATTTGGGCATTTGTCCAATTTCATGTCCAAGTATGCGTAAAAGAGAAGGCCTGGCAGGAGGAGACCTGGACTTCGCAGGAAGAGAAGACTCGGCAGGAGAAGGCCTGGCAGGAGAATTCAGAAAATGAGGAGTAGAAGAAGTTTCGGAACGCGGAACACCAGGAATGGGGGCGCCATTTTCAACCGAAAGCTTTGCTATCAAAACAGATGAGTTTTCAATACACGAGGACAAAGTTTATATCTCGAAAGATGAATTCTTAACAAAACCCAAAAAGATGTGTTTTTGAAAAAAGGTGAATTTTCAGCAAAATTATCAAACTTTTAACATAATCATGGAATTTTCAACAAAGTAATTTAATTTCTAACAAAATAGTTGAATTTTCAGCGCACGAAGATAAATAAAACCAAAAAGATAAATTTTTAAGCAAATGGTTGTATTTCCGAATCGAAAATATAAATTCTTAACCCAGATGGATAAGGTAAATTTTCAGCTGGAAAATTTAATCTTTCAAATCAAAAAAGAAAAATTCTGAATAAAAAAAATACTTCATATTTAAACATTACCAAATTTTTTTAAATAAAAAAAAATGGAATCAAACAAAAAGAGAAACTTAGAAAAAATAGTTTAATCTTCAACTAGTACAGATTAATTTTAGGTCGAAGAGAATAATTTTTTACCAAAGAAAATGATTTTTCACGCAAAAATATGACCTTTTTACTAAAAAAATGAATCTTCAACAAACTACATAAATTTACATCCAAGCCGTTTAGTTTCTTCCAAGTTCAGTTTTTAACGAAAAATGGAATAGGTGAATTTTCATTAAAATTTTGGAATTTGAAGGAAAGAAAAAACGAATTTTCTGTACGAAATAGTTGAATTTTCAACCCGGAAATATGAAATTTGAAGAAATGGTTAATTTTCAATCAAATTTTTATTTTGAAAACAAAATTAATTTTTTAGTGCAATTATGAATCTTTAACTAAAAAAAAAGTTTATGAAAGTTGTTCAACTTTGAAACAAGGAGTTAAATTTCAAACCTAAAAGTACAATGTTTCAATTAAAACAAATAAGAATTGATATTTCAAAACAGAAATAAAATGACGAAATCTTATCAGTATCCGCAATTTTTTTCCTTAAATTAATTTGTTGAAAAATTTTGGGTCGATACTTCGACTGTTACACAACTCCTTTGAATTTATTTTTATTTCTTTATTTTAGGCCGAGTTTCTATCAAATTCATCAATTTGATTAAACACGTGTCTCAACGAATTTAGTAATTATGTTTTCTTCATTGCAACTGACTCTAATAAAATGTAAACATCGGAATACCTTGAAGTCTATCATTCAAGAGATAACGAGTATACGATTTATGATTTACATAATTATAACTGTTTTGTAGAAAACTCGTATTTTGGCTTGAAAATTCAACAAATATCATTAATTAAAAATTCGTCTTTTTAGTTCAAAAACATTTTTTTTTAAATTTTAATTTTTTTGGATTAAAAATGCAACTTTTTGGTTAAGGAATAATATCTTTTGGTTGAGAATTTAACTATTTTATTTAAATTTTTTGATTAATTCAACTATTTTTAATTTAAAATTAACATTTTTTTAATAACAACTATTACATTTTTGTTGATCATTTTTTGTTGTTGTTGTTTAAAATTAATTTTTTCAACTGCAAATTGTAAATATTTCATTTGTTGGTTGAAAATTGATCTTTTTCAGATAGAAATTTGACTATTTTTTTTAATTTGTCTTTTCTGGTAAAAAATTAATCTCCTTGCTTGAAAATAGATGATTTTATTCGAAAATTCAACTGGTTTATAGAAAATTCGACTATTTTGTAGACGTTTTGTATTTTGGGTTTGAAAAATTTAAGAAATTTGTTGCAATTTTTTTCTGTGAATGAGAAATTATTTTTGGTTGAAAATTCAACTCTTTTTTGGAAAATTCGTCTTTTTAGTTAACATTTTTTTTTATTTAACCTTTTTTTAATTGACAATGCATCAGTTTGTTCAAAAAATAATTTCTTTCAGTTACAAATTTATCTATTTTATTCAAAATTTGTCATTTTTGGTTGAATTAAACTGTTTTTATTGAAAATTAAAATATTTTTCGGTTGAAATTTTAATTTTTAATTTCTTTTAGTTACAAATTTATCTATTTTATTCAAAATTTGTCATTTTTGGTTGAATTAAACTGTTTTTATTGAAAATAAAAATATTTGTTGGTTGAAATATCAAAAATTACAGTTTTTGTCGAAAATCATCTATTTTAGTTGGAAATTTGACTATTTGTTTGTAAATTTGTCTTTTCTGGTCTAAAATTAATTTTCTTGGTTGATTTGTTTTTCTTTAGTAACTTAAGAATAATTTTTGTTAAAAAATAAAATAAATAATAATATAATTTAATTTTGTAAATTATTTATTTTATTATTTGAACATTTTTAGTAAAAAATGCAACAATTGAAGAATAACTGTTAAAGAATAACCCCTTTTGGTTGAGAATTCAACTATTTTATTCAAAATTTGTCATTTTTTGTTAAATTCAACTGTTTTTTATTTAAAATTAAAATCTTTTCTTTTTTTTTTTGAAAAATCGAAAATTACATTTTTTGTTGAAAATTAATTTTTTTAATTGTAAATTTCACTATATGTTTGAAAAGTCGTCTTTTTTGGTATAAAAGTAATTTTCTTGGTCTAAAATTGATATTTTTGTTTGAAAATTCAACTGTTTTTCAGAAAACTCATCTTACAATTAGTATTAAGCAATCAAATGTTTGACAATCGCGTTTTATTTGATAAGCTCTTTTTATCAAAAATAATTTTTCTATCAATCTGTCCAACGTTATATTTTCAATAATTCAACAAAATGAAAAATCCATTTATTCAAAATTATAATATGAATTTAGAGTTTAGCAATTATAATGAAAGATTTTAAAAATATTACACAAACGTCAATATCGGTATAATTCGATTAGAATTTTTTTTTATTCCGTAGATTTTAAGAAAAATGTTATATAATTTTCTATTTTGACAAAATAATGTCGAAGAGAATATATAAAAATCAATTCCAATATTAAAAAAGTTTAAAAAAATTTCCAAACAAAAATTTCGAAGATTTGAAGGCAATTTTTTCAGTTTCGCAAAATTAAAAAAATGTTAAAAAAATTCGATTAATTTTAAATAATATTCAGAACCTGTGAATAGGTTTAAAAAGATTTCTAAAATTTGTTTGAACATTTTTGAAATTCGAAAAACGAATGGTATTCAAGGAATTGGAGAAATTAATGGAATTCAAGAAATCCATGAAATTATAGAAATTCACGGAATTCAAGAAATTCGAAGAACTTTTACTTTTGAATAAAAATTCAACTGTGTGGGTAAAAATTCAACTACTTTGTTGAAATTTTGAATTTAACTATTTCATAAGAAATTGGTCCTTTTTTATCCAATTCAGCTGTTTTTTATTTAGAATAAAATCTTTTCTTGCTTAAAATATCAACGACAAGACTTATTTTCAAGTGCAAAAAAGGCAAATTAAAATAGTATAGTTAAATTTTTAGTCAAAAAATTTACTTTTCAATTAGCAAAAAAGAATCAAACAAAAATGATGAATTTGTAACGAAATTAATTTTCTACAAAAAAGACGAATTATTAACCAAATATATGAATTGCTGAAAATACTATGAAAAATAATATATGTTTGATAAGATGTGCTAAAACATAACAATTTATATTTTTATAGACAAATTAGATAAACAAATTCCGAGAAAAATTCCAAATTTTGGAAGTGCAAGTACAATGAATTCGTTCCTTCCATTCAAATAGCTTGAGATTAAGTTGAAAGTGTAAGTTAGTCACAAATAATAATAAAAATGTATAATTGAATATTTTTATAAACAATTCATCTTAGTTGAGTAAAGGATGGTTTCAGTTGACGCAGAAAATAAAATCTCACACCCGATATATTGTGCCGCTAAATATGGAGGAAATGAGTTTGATTAGAAAAAGTTAATCAATTGCGAATAAATCGGTCTTTATCTTAGGGGATTCTGGAAATTTTTGATTCAAATATTCAGGAATGAATAAATTTTCCAACATTGTTACAACCGCCGGCCCTGCTTCTTTCAATTTCAATTCCCCATTTAAATTTAAATTTTCCATTTCAATTTTCAATTAATATTTCAATTTTAATTTCAATTTGCCATTTCAATTTCAATTTTCCACTTCAATTTCAATTTTGATTTCAATTTCAAATTCAATTTTAATTTCAATTTTGATTTCAATTTCAATTTCCCACTTCAATTCCAATTTCAATTTTGATTTCAACATGAATTTTAATTTCAATTTTCAATGTCAAGTTTAAATTCAATTTCAATTTTCTATTTCAATTTTAATTTTGATTTCAATTTCAATTTTAATTTCAATTTTCCATTTTAATTTTAATTTAAAATTTTCATTTCAATTTTAATTTACTATTTCAATTTCATTTTCTCGCTTCAATTTCAATTTCAATTTTCCATTTTAATTTACTATTTTAATTTCAATTTTCCACTTTAGTTTCAATTTCATTTTAATTTACCATTTCATTTTCAATTTCCCACTTCATTTTCAATTTCAATTTTGATTTCAATATCAATTTTAATTTCAGTTTTCAATTCAATTTCAACTTTGAATTCAATTTCAATTTTCTATATCAATTTTAATTTTGATTACAATTTCAAGCTTAGTTTCAATTTTCCATTTTAATGTCAATTTCAATTTTCCATTTCAATTTTAATTAACTATTTCAGTTTCAATTTTCCGCTTTCATTTCAGTTTCAATGTTTCATTTCAATTTCAATTTTCCATTTCAATTTCAATTTACCATTTTTATTTGAATTTCAGTTTTCCACTTAAATTTCAATTTCAATTTTGATTTTAATTTTAATTTCCATTTCAATTTACTATTTCAATTTCAAATTCAATTTTAATTTCAATTTCAATCTCAATTTCAATGTTAACTTTCATTTTCCATTTCAATTTCAATTGTAATTATAATTTTTCATTTCAATTTTAATTTACTATTTCAAATTCAATTTCAATTTTCTACTTCAACTTTACTTTAAATTTTGATTTTAATTTCAATTTTAATTTTATTTTAATTTTAATTACAATTTTAATTTCAATTTTAATTTCAATTTGAATTTCAATTTCAATTTTAATTTAGATTTTAATTTCAATTTGAATTTCAATTTGAATTTCAATTTTAATTTCAATTCTCGATTTTAATTTTACACTTTAATTTCAATTTAAATTTTCATTTCAATTTCAGGTTCAATTTTAATTTCAATTTTTTATTTCAATTTTTATTTTTATTTAAATTTCAATTTTAATTTCCATTTTCAATTTCAATTTTAATTTTCAATTTCAATTTACTGTTTCAATTTTAATTTTCCACTTTAATTTTAATTTCGATTTTGATTTCAATTTCAAATTCAATTTTAATTTTCATTTCTGGTGTCCCCTGATATTTTTGCACAGACCTTTTGAAATGGAAGGTTAAATCTTTGGCAAGTGTAATTTGGTGATTTTTGATTCTTTTATTTAAATTTTGTCATCAAGAAATTATCGAGTCTAGCAGTGCGTTATCAGCATGCTGTCGGTCTGGCGATTGAAGTAGCTTAGTCAAAATCGAAGAGAATACACTTTTCAGAATATCGATAAATATCTTGTCATTTATTTCTTTGAGATTGAAACAATTTTTCATAAAAGACATAATAATAATAATAACTCCTCTCTGTGATACTCTGCAAATATATAATAATTATGAATTATTTGAACAATTTTCATAAATATTCAGAGTTTGGCTATTTTTCAACGAACATGCACAATTTGTGTACAAAGTCAACTACAAATGTCTTTTCGATGACTCTTTTCCATGTTGCTTTGTAAATTTACAATAATTATTAATAATTCGAACAATTTTCATTTAAAAATTTTATTTAGGTTATTTCCCAACGAAAAGGATCAATTTTTTACAAAACTAATTAAGAATATCTTTCCGGCGAATTTTTTTTATAATGTTCTGCATATCTCCAATAATTAATTATTATGTAAACAATTTTGAAAAAGATAGTAAGATTATGGCCACTTTTCAACGAATACGCACAATTTGTTCACGCAGTCAATTAAGAATGTCTTCCCAATTACTTTGTTTTATAATGCTAGGAACAGTTTCTCCAATGTCTCTTTTCTATGTGGCCTTTGTAAATTTACAGGAATAAGTAATTATTTGAAAAGTTCACAGAAATAAATTCAGAGTTTGGCTATTTGACAATGACTAGGCTCAATTTGTAGACAGAATGAACAAAGAATGTATTTGCAATAAGTCTTTCCTATGCTATTTTGCAAATTTAAAATAACTAATAATAATTCAAACACTTTTTATGAACATACTCAGAGTTAGGCTATTTTTGAAACAGATAAGCACAATTTATTTACAGTGTCAGCTAAGAATATATTTGCGATGATTATTTTGTAGGTTGCTTGGTAAATTTACCTGAATTATTACTGATTTGAACAGTTTCAATGAATAAATTCAGATTTTGATTATTCATCAACAAATAGGCTACATTTTTTACAGAATTACCTAAAATTATGCTTCTGAAGACGTTTTTTTAAAATTCTTTGTACATTTCAAATTATTTTCATAAATATTTATACAAATTTTATGAAAAAATTGCCTTGACATCTCAACTTTTTTCGATGCGAGATCATTTACTGTGTATTTCTCTGAAAGTTTGTGAGGAAATGGTAATTTAATGGTATTTTATTGAACTTTATTCCAAAATAAAATAATTACATGTAAATTAATTCGGTGAGCGTGGGATATTCAGGAATCCGAGTCCGCCTTCACGGCTTCAAATGTATAATCGCGGAACTGACGAATTGATATGCAAGCTTTTATGTATATGCATGATCTTACGTGTCGTGACATAAATGGCCTTAATTTCGTTCTTCGTCCATATAACCACCTCAAACGAATATAGTAGAACCAGGACAGCAAGTATGTAAGTCGCAGATACCTTTTTCAGCGCTGACAGATTGGATGACCAAATCTGTCGAAGAAGATGCTTGTATCTGCTTCAGAGAGACTCCTCTACTGATGTTACGTCCTGAATGCGGGTTTGAGGCACGCCCAGGTATTTATAGGTCTCTCCAGTGTTATGATGTCTAATAACACTTATATCCACCAGCTCAGGGTCCTTGGTTGTCCTTATGCTCCCGCTGGTTAGTGTCGCCATAGAGGTATCCAGAAGAATTCTGTAGTGCGAGAGATAGAGGCAAAAGTGTAATGCAAAAAATCAAAGGGCTCATGGTATAGCCCTGAAAGACGCATCTCTGGAAGGTGACGTTGTTCGTTGTCACACGATAATTTCCAGATAAGATAGTAAATCTAGTTTTCCAAAGAGACATCAATCCCTCTATGCAGCTAACTATGTGTGGATGGACCTTCAAGCTTTCCAACAGACAGATGATAAGTCTAGGAGAGGTTGAATCGAAAGCTTTTCGGTAGTCAATCCAGGCCGTTGACAGGACGCGCTGATGGACTGCAGCGTCTTTACAGACACTTGAAGGAATTCAAAATATTTCAACACGTATTCTAAAGATATCGAAAGAGTTCAGAAAACTGAAGAAGAATTCAGAAGACTATTTGAATGCAAAATATTTCAGAGAATTCAGGTAATACGAAAGAATTGACGAAATTCAAAATAATAAGTGGTGTATTGTAAAGGTTTTAAGAGAGTTAAAAAAAACTTCAGAAGAAGTCAAATGAGTACATGTGGGTTCTAGGAATTCGCTTGAATTCTACAGAACGCAACATACTCGATGGTTGTAAAAATAATTTTAAGTGAATTCTAAAAATGTTAAGAGCATTCAGAAAATTCAAAAGATCTGAAGGAGTTCAAAGTAAATTGAAATGTATTCTAATAATTCATAGATCATTAAAAATCATTAAAAGAATTCAGTGGTCTCCTGAGAATTAAAAAATTTAGAACAGTTCAAATATATCAGAAAATTTCAAAGGAATTCTGATAATTAAAAAAAAAAAGACAATACAAAAGAGTTAATAGAATTCAAAATATTTCTGGAATTACAAAGAATTTCGAAATTTCAACATTTATAAGAAAATTTAGAATAATTCAGAAGAGTTCAAAGAATACAAAAGACTTGCAGAAAGTTAGAACAATTCATGAGAAATAAATATATGTAATATACACTTGATATAGTAAAGTTGAAAATAATGTAGAAAAGTTCGCATTTTCGATAAAAAGCGAGTGCGAAGCACGAGACGCGTGATGAGAATGAGTTCGTTAAAGCCGAAGGAGCTTTAACAAAAGATAATTCATAGTCACCAAATTATAGTTGTTGATGCTTTGACCTTTAATTTTAAAAGTCGGGAAATACAATGAACGAGCGCGTAGCGCGAGGTACATACGTTATCGAGCGCGCAGCGCAAGAACCAACAGTCGCGCGCCCTCGGCGCGCTCAAACTTGCGAGCCGCGCGCGCAGCGCGCGATGATGATGTGCCCGCACAGCGGGCAGATTTTTTATTTTGAATTTACCCCTTTCTTTGCTAAAACTGACCACTTAAGATACTAAAAAGTAATTTTTAGGTATCTTTTCTGAATTTTATGAAAGTAAAATGAAAATTTAAGTTGCAAATTATACAAAAAAATGTATTGTACAAATATGAAGAATATTACTCTTAAAATAAACATTTTTCCCCTTTTCACGCTAAGGGAACAGAAGATGTGGGGGCGATGCATAATGCTGGTTTACCAATAATAATATTAGAATTTCAACATAATATTTTGATTAATAGTAGTAGGGCGATACCGGAACGACTTCACGTACCGACAGATGGCGCCACCGTCGCTAGCTGCCGACACCAACCGATGGCGTCACCGACAAAGACAGGGTTCTGTTCCGTGCTAAGTTACCGGCGGTCGGTAAAACAGTGAGGCCTGTAATTCAGATTCCTGCTGGAATAGCATTCTACCATCTGTCGGTAAAACAGAGAGGTCGGCAATTTCAAGGTCCTGTTCCATGCTAAGTAGGTCAAACAGCGAGATTGGTGATGTATATTCCTGCTAAGTTAATATTATGAGGTTCTGTTCCATGCTGAGTCGGTAAAAAATTGAGGTTGGTAATGGAGATCGCTGATAAGTCAACATTAAAATGTTTTGTTCCATGCGAAGTTAGCATAGATCGGTAAAACAGTTTCTTACTATTGGCCAGTAAAACAGAGAGGTCGGTAATTATTATATTATCATTTTAACATCGGTCGATAAGGTAGGAAATCATGTTACCATCAGTCGGTGAAACAGCAAGGCCAGTAATTTTTTATTTTATCATTTTTATATATTTCGGAAAGGTCAGTAATTTTTCATATTATCCGCGTCCGCCTTGACGGCGTGAAATGTATAATCGCGTGACTGACGAATTGATATGCAAGCTTTTATGCATATGCATGATCTTACGTGTGGTGACATCAAGGGCCTTAATTTCGTTCTTCGTCCATTGAACCACCCCAAACGAGTAGAGTGGAACCGGGACGGCAAGCTTGAGTATCAATTATACAGTAGGAACGTTTAAAGGATTAATTCTCTTTTATTTTTTTAGGCCCTGAGTAGCGTTTATGATGCAACAACGTTCGAAAGATTAATCCGCCATTAGTTTTTGCAACTTGAGTATCAATTATACAGTAGGAACGTTTAAAGGATTAATTCTCTTTTATTTTTTTAGGCCCTGAGTAGCGTTTACGATGCAACAACGTTCGAAAGATTAATTTGCCATTATTTTTTCAACTTGAGTATCAATTATACAGTAGGAACGTTTAAAGGGTTAATTCTCTTTTATTTTTGTAGGTCTTGAGTAGCATTTATGATGCAACAACGTTTGAAAGATTAATCCGACATTATTTTTTGCGACTTGAGTATCAATTATAATTAGAAAAACTGTAAGGAAACGAATTTTAGACCACCCTCATTCTCATGTATGAAAGCATACAAAAATAGCGATTCTGCACAAATGTTTCAAAATTGCTTGATATTTCATTGAAATCCATGAAAATGGCCTGGAATCTCTTAAAATATCCTGATAACTATGGAAATATTTTTTAACACATATCGAAATCTTTGAATGATCCAATAAATATCCCCAGCATCCAGGAGTCAGGAGAATACTTGCAGTAGGTCAAAAAGCGTTTTTAGTAAAACCTTATGATCCGAAGCTAAATTTGATCCCAATACAACATCTTCGCAAGAAGTTTCAAACGTCGTTTTACAATTGTAACATCTTTAACTCAAAAGCACTCCAAGAAAAAGTCTATTAACAGTAAAATTACGTTCCTTTCAGAACGCGTCCTTTGAAATTAAGACGATTTCTTTTGTCCATCAATAGAATCGTTTCACTGTTCAAGGACTTATCCGTTTAATGCAAAACTGAAGTAGTTTTACTGATGGACGATTTCTTTTGACTTTCAAAAGAATTCCTTTAACTATTAAAGGATTTCATTTATTGGCTAGCGGAGAAAGTGCGCCTGCGCATGAGTGAATATCATTTAGCACCCAATGTGCACAAGTAAATTTTTTCACTGCCAGATTTATTTATTAATTGATAAAGTGAGTGAAAAAACGTGCGAAATGATGTAGAAAATGGATTTCTTCCAAAAATTAGGAATCCCAGATTGTGACGCGAAAACTTTGGAAGGTACGTGTACTGAAAGAACAATTTTTGATCCGCATAACTGAACGGTTGTTATAGAATTGATAATTATCAATTTTATATTTACATTCACCAAAGTTCGACTTTTGTACATTGCTTGTACGTAATATCATGCAATAAATTTTCTTTCAACGTACAAATTATTCTTTCTTTGGTCCGACAATAGATTTCACTTCAAGATCAAAGGAAATCCTTTCACAGTTAAAGTTATAGATGTCACGTCCTGAATGCGGCTCTGTGGCACGCCCAGGTATGTATAGGTCTCTCCAGCGCCAAGGTGTCGTATAGCGCTTCTGTTGACCAGCTCAGGGTCTTCGGGGATGTCATTAAGTTTTCCTTTCTTCAAATAAACTTTGGCGCATTTCTCTAACCCGAACTCCATTCTAATTTCTTGAGTGTTCTCTTTGACAATATCTAGAGTAGATGTAGTTCCTCTTTATTTTTAGCATAGATCTTAAGATCATCCATGTAAAATACATGAGTGAACTTATGCTTTAGATTTCCAGGTTTGCCACAGAGGTACCCTTCGGAATGGCGAAGTGCGAGAAATAGTGGCAATAATGTGAGACAAACGAGGAGAGCGCTCATGGTGTCGCCCTGAAACACACCTCTCTGAAAGGTGACACTGTATGTGATCACACGATGTTTTCCAGATGAGATAGTAAATCTGGTTTTCTAAAGCGGCATTAATCTCTCTATTCGCCTCACGATGTGTGGATGAACTTTTAAGCTTTTTAACAAACAGGTGATAAGTCTATAGGAGTTTGACTCGAAAGCTTTCCGGGAGTCAATCCAGGCCATCGATGGGTAACGCCGATAGGTAGCTGCGTCTTTACAGACACATCTATCGATGAGCAGGTTCTGCCGACATCCGGCTAAACCTTTCTTCCAGCCGCGTTGTTCGTAAATCTCTTGCCACGTAGGTCTAATTGTCTGAACAATCCTATCCTTTAGGATAGCTGTGAAGATCTTATACAGTGTGTTATACAAGTTATTGGCCTGTAATTCTTAGTGTCAGCTAAGTTACCGGTTTTCGAAAGGAGCACTGTGCGCCATTCCACCAACCACTCCGGAATAGGCTCTTCCGACTTTAGATATGAGCTGAAAATGGGGGCCACATGCTGGTGAGTTGAAGAAAACTTCTTCCGCCGGAAGGTCTTGATACCATCTGGTCCTGGAGCGGAATACTTCTTCATACCTCTTAATACTTTCTTCCCTCCTCGGTAGTGACAGGTGGGCATTCCTTCTCAGGTGTTTTGAGGGCACTGCACAGCTCCTTCAAGCTATTTATATATTTTTTTTATTTTCTTTCAGTGGATGCGGGACTTCGTAGACTTCTCTCCAAAATGCCTCGATATCCTCTCGTGTAGGCGGGTGGACGGCAGTAACTGGAGGGTCTTGGAAGAGTCGAGATGGGTCAGACAAAAACTGTTCATTTTCTCTGACCCACCTCACTCTCCGCTCTAGACTTCTCCTAGCGTTAGATAGTACTCGTATTCTATCAACAATATGCTGCCTGATGGTCAGCAGCTTTGACTTGTTGAGTGTGTGATGACAGACCCGCAGTTCGCGCGCGAACGCAATTTAAGAATATGTGTTTAGCTTGCTGGAATAATGACAAGTATGGATTCGTTGTAATTGACAAGGATAGGAATTTTAACCAAGGTAGATATATGAAATGTTTTGATTGTTTCATCTTGAAAAATAATATATACTTGTGTTGTAATCCATACGGAATCAGTCACACCTTAGACGAAAACGTATCGACATGTCTTCATGTGAGGAGAATTTTCAAAAGAAAAAATATATTTTGCGTCAAATTGCTAGAGATAGTGAATCAATTCGACGAAAATATAGGTTAATAAAGTTGGGCAAAGAAACAGTAGAGCGCACATTGAGTAACACTTTTAAGCCTATTGTTAATCCACTACAGAAAATTGTTGGTGGACTCAAGAATATAAAAAAATTGAGCCAATTAAATGAAAAGAAGAAGAGGAAGCGAAGAGTAAAGTTGAAGAAAGTATTGATGATGATGACGAATTGTCATAAAAGTCAATTTATGCTGAATATGAAGTAGACGAATCTGAAGATCTTAGTAATTTAGAGTTATCAATTCGTAGTGAAGCGGAAAATAACTCAGAAACACCTACATCTTTACGGATTGACGATGATGCAAACAAGTATCTTATATTATTAGGGGAAAGAAGTAGAGAACTCGATAATGTGTATGGAGTGAGAAAATTAACGAAAGATAGATCAATGATTGGAGATTCTCCTATAAGTTTCAGTCTAAACTATATTCATGTGTGTAATCTGAATTTTCCCAAAAGTGAAGGCTTGCTTGAACTTTTATTTAAAAAAGTGCCTGAACTTCGTGACAATAAAGCCTTTAAATATCAAAAATTAATAAAGAAATTAATTCCCACATCTCCGTCAAAAAATACAGATAGACGAAGTAAATCCCTCAAATCATAATCAGGTAAAGGTCTGATCCCACAACACATAATTGCTAGAGAGGGTAGTCTAATGGATTACATTTACTGGGATGACCCGAGTAAATTGGTCGATCGATTACGCTTACTGATAGTGTCTCAAGCAGCTGGAAATCCAAGTCACACCAGTGGAATTACATCAATCATTGAAGAACTACGAGAAGCTGGAACTATATATTATTGAGTGTTTTGTCAAGATTTTCACCACTTGCAAGATGAGCATCAATGGATTCAGACGTCATTCCAAGCGAGCAGAGAGTACAAGTCGTGATCCTCCTGGAATTGGCTTCGAAGTCATATCTGAAGGAGATTATGACATGAATAATAAAAGGCTGTGTAAAGTGGCTGATGTACAAGAGCAGAATAATGCTGTTAATCTGATATGGTGCAGCATATGATACAGCATGAACTTCAGACTATTTATGATGTTATAGCTTCCTTGCGAACTGAAGTAGTCAAATGTTGACGCAGACAATTAAGGCAAAGTTTCCTTTTAGCCGCGAATTCCTTTCGTTGTATTGCATTCATCGCTCTGAATTGAGCGCAATACATCAAGAAGTGTGCTTGCCCACAACCGAAACATTTTCGAACTTGATGAGAGTTCTAAGTTTGATCTTTTTAAAGGTGAGATGATGATGCAAAACTCTTGTTCGACCCGCGGGTTCCTTTACCATACATATGTGCCAGCGATTTCTCATTCGACTTTGAATTTGAAGAATCCTTTAAGTTAGCTGGATTCCCTTCAAGAATCTCCAATGTGCGAACCTTGCCTTTAAGAAATGTGTGCAAGGAATCGTATGAAGGAGACTCTGTCGTATCACCTATTGATGTCTCCCAATCACGTCGAGTTTGTGAGACCAGTAAGTTGGTCAGATGAAAGACTAAGAAATGTGACCAATATTCGACTGGACATTTATGCGCCTTGAGAGAGTTTCTAGGTTTTCTTCAGCACTGTCGACTAGATTCTTCAGATTCGAAGCTGATTCCGACTTTAGAGGCTTTAACGAAAAGAGAATAGATAAGTGAGAATTTATCAATATTCTCTTATTCTCATAACGTTTTACTAACAAATCCCACGCACGCCTATAATTTTCTTTTGTAACCGGATTGGTTTCAAGGAACTGAGCCGGCTCTCCTGTTGAGTTTGCTTTTAAATTATGCAATCCAACAACATCCGCGATTTCTATATTCTCATCTATCAGTGATTTAAATAAGTCCGAAAAATTCGACCCCTCGGTATAATTCCCAGAGAACGTTCGCAGGGTAATTTTTGGAAACGACCTTGTAAAAGATGATGAGATATGCTGATTAACGCTTGTTGAAGAGTTATATGTCTGCACGGAGGCAAGAGCGTCGATTGCATCGAAGAATTTGCCCTTAGCAACTTGATACCATTCTTCTGTTCGGGTGAAGATGTCATTCTTAAAATATGTGACTTTTCCCTCCAAAGGCGCTTTCAACAACTCAACATTCTTTTGCTGGAACTTTAAGTGATTTGCTTCGAGCGTCTCTAATCGTGCCCGGAGCATACCGCTCGTGTGTACTGTCGGAACCGATTGAAACGAATTTTTTATTCGACTAGCAAGTTTCACTTGCTCGAGAAGGCATAGCTCAGCTTATGTTTTCGACATTTTGAATTACCGAACTTTTTAATGACGCGACAAGTAATTAAATCATATGAACCGTTTAAACGAAATGTCTGAATGTTGTCACAGATAATAAAATGTTTGAATCGTCGTCCCGAAAGTTGGTTAATGCAATCTTACGAAGTGTATTTGTTGACTCGAGACTAATACACTAACACGAATTGCTGCTAATCGTAGTTAAATCCAGAAGCTTAGCACGGACATGAACCACTTTTCTAGAAAAATTTAGCACGGACACGAACCACTACAGCTAGAATCTGCTCGATGTCGGTAAGGTAGGAATCTTGCGTTAGAACCGGCCCTATACATCGAGTGCCCACAGTCATTCAGTTACAAAGCCGTTAATTGTTTGAGAGCACAAAAGAAAAAAGCGCCCTTAAATTGCATATTGATTGGCCGGAGTCGAAAAATATTTTTGACATGATTTCTACTCATTATTCGTAAGGCAATGTGATAAACAATTGTATAAATATCCTGTACAAGGTTTAAACAATTTCAAATGCAGTTTTTCAAAGATATTTGGCATTCGCTTTTTGGATATTGTAGCGAATCATTATGTTTCCGTTTTATTCACTATCGCAATAATTAACCGCATCCATTTATTGATTTACAGGCATCATTTTAATGTTAGAATACTACTCTCATGTATCTTTAATCGCCAAATTCAACTAAAATCAAAAAGGTTCAGTCAAATCTATCGCAACTGTTAGTAAAATAATGATTTTTGACAAGTGACACTCCTAACCGCAAAAGCTATTTGTTTGAATTCCTTGCTTGTTCAGAAGCACCGGTTTTACTTTACTCTGTCATTTAAACGTACCACACTGCACTGACCTAGCTTGTCAAATAAGCCGCGAATTTGCATGTGATTTATTCGCAATATTTATTGGTAGTTTTATTTGTGGGTATTCATTAATTCCTATAAGCATATTTGAATAAGGTGATGAATCATTGGAGCTTGGCCAGCGACTGTAACGATTACTCTATAACAAATTTTGAGCCTTGTTATAACACCTCGATAAGAAGATAAGAAAAAACATTACAACATTTTAATGTTTTATTTACTAAGACTTATTTTGATCAATGATTGAATACAGTCTTTGTACTGCATATTTAGCAGTTACTTTCCAGGATTATAGTAACACCGTCCTTTTGTTCCCAAGAGGGGTCATTCTTCTGACAATGCATGCCTCCACAGAAACAGAAAAAAAAATATATACAAGTGCCAATAACAAAAGTATGGTTACCATCGAGTTTGGTAATAGCATTTTCGTTTTCTAAAAAAGAACATAAAGAATACAAGGTTATTTGTGTTCGCGGAAGAGTAAACCTTAAAATTAAATCAGTAAATAACTCTATAGCACGTTGTCCATTTGCACAACTATATCATTTATATTCTCAAAGGAAAGTGTAATAAATAACTCGTATTGCAAATTTGAATATTGTTAAAAATACGTATTAGTATAAAGATACCATGTTTTTAAATTTAGAAATTTGTCCCTAAGGTGTTCTAAATCATACAGTGCACAATATGAAAAAATCTTCAAACATGCAGGTTACGAACCAGTGATAGTTTCGCACCTCCGAGAGCACCTATCACAAGGACAATTACTGGTACCGAATATTTTGGATACAGTCGTTGCAGCTCCCTTTTAAGGTCTTGATACCTATCCTCTATTTCTTTCTCCTTGGCAGTGATGTTGTAGTCGTCAGGAGCCAAGAATTCGATAACGAATATAGTTCGTTTCTCGAAGTCTTGGAGAACAATGTCAGGTCTCAAGTGTGCAACTGAGACTATTGTCCGAAAATCGTAGTTCCAGAGAATTTGGCACTTCTCGTTTTGGACAATTGACTCCACCTCCCTTGGAGCGTTCGGCAGGGCAGGGTCGCGCCCAACACCGTAAGAGTAACAAAGATGGTAATAAAGCACTCTTAGGGCCGCTTTATGTCTGTAGATATATGTCGTTCCTGCGTGGGTGGAACACCTGGATAGTATGTGTTCTAGGTACTCAGCGTATGCATGACACGCTCTACACCTATCACTTGGAACTTCTTGACATACAATGCGGTCACGGTATTCTAAAGTGGAAATGACACCATCCTGGCATGCGAAAATAAAAACCTCTGTACCTGAATTGAGCCCTGATGATCTGAGAAAATCAAAAGCTTGCTTCTTCGACAAGGACTGTTTTTCTACATTTTTCTGAAAGTTTCCTTGCATTTTATGATCGAGTAGCTGCTGATGAGATTTTGCAAACTCTGCTTTGTTCACCTCGGCTTTTAGAAGTAAAGGATCTAGATGAAGTAATGCACTTTTCTCACTTCTGATGTTAAAATTCAGACCAAGGATCTCGGCCGCTTGCTCCGCGGCTTTGTAAAGGAACGCTCCTTCACCAATCATCTCATGGTTCCGGATCATTTTTAGGAGAGGATCTCTGCCATTGGCAACGATATAAGCTGTACTGAAAACAATTCGGTTATGAAGACACTGGAGATTCAGAAGTCCGCGTCCCCCTTGACGGCGTGAAATATATAATCGCGGAGCTGGCGAATTGATATGCAAGCTTTTTTATGCATATGCATGATCTTACGTGTGGTGACATCATGGGCCATTGAACCACCCTAAACAAGTAGAGTAGAATCTGGACGGCAAGCATGTTAGTCGCAGATACCTTGTTCAACGCAGACAGATTGGAACACCAAATCTGTCAAAGAAGATGCTTGCATCTGCTTCGGAGAGACTCCTTTACTAATGCTACGTTCTGAATGCGGCTTTGAGGTACGCCCAGGTATGTATAGATCTCTCCAGTGTTAATATGTCTAATAGCACTTATATCTACAAGCTCGGGGTCCTTGCGAACGCCAACAATCTTTCCTTTCTTCAGATGAATTTTGGCACATTTATCCAATCCAAAGTCCATCCCCAGTTGCTTTTGTCTTCCTTTCCTTTGTATATTGGTATGATAATCGCTTTTTTTCCAGTTATCTGGAACTTCTTCCACCTCAATACATGAATGTATCAATTCGCACAACCTTTCAGGTATGTACTCGCCACCATATTCGAGCATTTCAGCGTTAATACTGTCTACACCAGCTTCCCTACTATTTTTCAAGTTCTCAATTATATCTCTATGCTCAGAATCATTTTCAAGACAAACTTTGAGCTTTCTGTCAAATCACCCAATACAAATGAAAATCGCGATTATCAAAAATATGGTTGATAGAACTATAAAATTATCACATCAAATATTATATTTAAAAAATATTGAATCATGCAAACAGATCCTTTTTGTGAACCATTATCCACCCTTGTTCATTGAAAAACATATAAACAATAGAATTCATCAGATAAATCACAAAGAAAACATTTCAATCAATACAGAGACAAGACAATTTGATAAATATAACACGGTTGTTTTACCTTATTTTGATAAAATCTCAAAGTCCTTGAGGTATTTACTAGGAAAAATGGGTTTACATACAATTTATGGAATTCCATTCGAAAGTAACGGAACTATTAAATTGGGAAAAGACGTGCGCGACAAAATGGGAAAACAAAATAGAGTTTATAAAATAAAATGTAGGAATTGCAAGGCAGTAAATATAGGCCTAACAAGGAGACCACTAAGAGTGAGGAGAGATGAACATGAAAATAATTTTCATAGAAATCAGAAATATCATAACATGCTGTCGAAACAGTGGCAATCACATCTAAAGTTCAAAATCCAAAAAGGGCAGTTTTGAAAATAAAAAATACTAATGAAATTCTTACATGATATGCGGAAAGAGGATTTGAGGTTAAGAGTTTGATAAAAGAGAGCGCGAGCTTTTAAAAAGTTCAAAAGCGAATACTGTAACGTATGTCATTTAGGAAAAATTATATTTTTTTATCATACAGTCTGAAACTTGAACGAGATTTCTTCAAATTTGAGCAATATGTACATTTTTTTTTAATTTTAAGAGAAGTTCTACTTTTTATTGAGACGATTGAGACTGACTAAATATAAAATTTTAAATCTACAAAATTCATTAATTGGTCACAATTGGCAATAAAAATTACATAAAGCATACACTATATTATTAATAACAAATCTACCTACCTATGTTGTAATAAAATTTGTAACACATCTCTTTCTTTTTAATTAAGTTATTTATCTCAATTCTTGAGTTCTGTATATTTATAAATAGAGGTTTGGAAACAGAAAACAAAGCGGCCCACCTGATCCACGCGCACGCGCATATAAGCAGTCGTACACTCCTGTATTGTACCGTACGGGAATGATGCGAGAAAATTGAAGATTTATAACATCTAAATTGGCTTTTTAAATTTTTCCTAAATAATTGATGGTATAATATAATGCCGTCAAGATTTGTAATGGTTAAAATGGCTTTTTCAAATTTATATTCAAAAATTGAAGGTGTAGTATAGTGCCGTTAAGATATACATTGCCTAAAATGTTTTTTTTTTAATTCATGTTTAAAAATTGATGGTATAACATAATCTTGCCAAGATTTATAACATCTAAAATGGCTTTTAAATTTATCTCAAATAATTGAAGGTATAATATAATGTCGTCAAGATTTGGTATAACATGGTATAAAATAATCTTGTCAAGATTTATAACGTCTAAAATGGCTTTCTAAATTTATCTTGAAGAATTGATGGTATAACATAATCTCGTAAAGATTCATAACATCTAAAATGACGTTTTAAATTCATTTTGAAAAATTGATGGTATAATATAATGCCGTCAAGATTTATAATGGTTAAAATGGCTTTTTCAAATTTATATTCAAAAACTGAAGGTATAGTATAGTGCCGTCAAGATATACAATGCCTCAAATGTTTTTTTTTTAATTCCTGTTTAAAAATTGATGGTATAACATAATCTTGCCAAGATTTATAAAATCCAAAATGGCTTTTTAAATTTATCTCAAATAATTGATGGTATAACATAATCTCGTCAAGATTCATAACATCTAAAATGGCTTTTCAAAATCATTTTAAAAAATTGATGGTGTAATTTAATGCCGTCAAGATTTATAATGTTTTAAATGACTTTTTCAAACTTATTTCCAAAAATTGAATAATAATGATGATGAATAATAATGGCTTTTTAAATTTATCTCAAATAATTGATGGTATAACATAATCTCGTCAAGTTTCATAACGTCTAAAATGACGTTTTAAATTCATTTTGAAAAATGGATGGTATGATATAATGCCGTCAAGATTTATAATGTTAAAAATGACTTTTTCAAATTTATTTCCAAAAATTGAAGATATAATATAATGCCGTCAAGATTTATAATGCCTAAAATGTTTTTTTTAATTTATCTTTAAAAATTGATGGTATAGCATAATCTTGCCAAGATTTATAACATCCAAAATGGCTTTTCAAATTCATCTCAAATAATAATTGATGGTATAATATAATGTCGTCAAGATTTATTATAATGTTTAAAATGACTTTTTTAAATTTATATTCAAAAATTGAAGGTATAATATAATGCCGTCAAGATTTATAATGTCTAAAATGTTTTTTTTTAATTGATCTTTAAAAATTGATGGTGTTACATAATCTTGCCAAGATTTATAACATCTAAATTGGCTTTTTAAATTTTTCCTAAATAATTGATGGTATAATATAATGCCGTCAAGATTTGCTGTGGTCACTAGTATAGGCAAACGCGACGGCGTATATTCTGGTCCTGTTTTGCGGGCTCGTTAGATGGCTCTGTATGTCTTTCCCCGCTACACTTCGATGAGGGTTCGACGCTTCATCTATCTCTCTTACTCCTTTGTTGTTTATCGAACGATGTCAACTTTGTTATTTACTGAGCCTAACCTATAAAGAAGTGTTCGAAGGCCGGTAAGTACATTATTAAATATAGAAAATTAACGAACGTCATAGCCAGCGAATAAAGTGTATGTTCTCTTACAATGTACGTACCGGCCCTCGAACACTTCGTAAAAATATTATTATAAGTTTTAAATAAAACCTGCTTTCAAACCACGTTTCAAACATACTTCCATCATCTTTGATATTTCCTTAAAACACGTTTTTATGAAAAAACACAATAGAAAACCAAACAGAAATACATCAATAATTATTCCAGTAATTATTTATGTATTTCTATTTGTTTTTCTATTGGTTTTCTTTCAATTTATAAAGTTTTTTAATTAAGTTATCTACAAATCATCTGGATATATCATCAAGCATCTATTATCTTATCTTGAAAACCTGCGGGCTCGTTTGATGGCGCCACCGTCGAATATACGCCTGTACTCCTAAAGCATTGAGTGACCACAGCCTGATACTTACTGGTTAGCTCGGCCGGCGGCCCGCCACTCACAGTGCAAGTGATTGGGAGTATCGCAGTATTGGCCCGCATCACCACGCAACATTTTACAAGCGAGGGTCTTCTTATCGATGCTGCTGGTCGGGGATCTCGCGCGATTGGCGCGCTTTCGCCAAGCAAAAGTTTACGAGCGTCAACGTTGACCAAAGCCGCGCTTATGCTGTTGGTTGTCAGAGGGACTTTAAATTTTTGACTCATGAATTCTGACTTTCCCTGACGAGTTCTGTCGAGAAAGGTAACAAAAGTGGTCAGAAATGGTCAGAAGTCCTGACTTCTTTTCGGACGATTCCTGACTTTTTTTTAGCAGGGGCATGACAATATCAGCTAAAGTGTCAGATATTCGAGACCACATTGGGGTTCAAAAATTTGTTTGTATAGTAAGTGTTATTAAATTTGAAAAAGGTTGACTCCATTTAGCATTTAATTCCCTTTTCAAATTCATCAATAGGCATTTTTCTGTTATTCTTACGGTATGTTGATGATACTATTCTCATTACTCCAATAGACAAAATTCAAGAAATCATTCATAATTTTAATGTTTCCCTCGTGAAAAGAAAGATGAACTTAATACCACTTTAAGATCAGTTTCAAACAAAATTTGGTCTTTTTCTGGTCTGTACCCTTCAGCCTATACCTGCATCATTTTTAGAGCATTGAAATAGACACCTCTCTCTTACATGTTTATTGATTTTTATATTGAGAACTGAGAATCGGATCAGAATATCATTTTTTAAATTATAGTTATTAATTTTTTAACGATTTAGCGATGTAGAATTGATACTTAGATTAAAAAAAAAATGTTTGTGAAAGTACCCTCAAAATGTCATTGTACAAACATTATATTTTTTTAAATATTTTAAATTACATAACGTGCACTTGAAATCTTGAAATCAGATCTCGCCATCTACTATTATTAATAGTAGCAGTAAATTCTACGCTACATGGATTCACTGGCTACATTCTTTGAGAATATAATTTCAGCAAGAATTTTATCGTCATAAAATGTTAACAAATAAATAGTTATTCGAAAATTGAGTATATAAGAAAAATGAATATGAAAGTTAGCGCGCGCTCGCGCGCGCACGTAATAGTCTAGTATTTAAGTAAAAGCAAAACTAACGCTTTACTACAATTATTTTCACGGCTTTTTATCAAGTATACTGTACCTTATAACTTTATACGAAAGCGAGATTGCTAAACTTGAAAATTAAAAATTGGCAGCACTTTTATTTTTTGTGAAATTTAGTGAATTTATAGACGAATTTGAAGATAGCATCATTTTTTCAGTTTTTGACACGTATATGGTAAATATTTGTCCTGAAATTACTCTCTAAAACGAATAAATTCATGCAACAAACTTTAAAATCAGTTATGAATTGCGTTTCTAATTCAGGTTCGAAAAGAAAAGTAAGGTTAAAAAAAAATTCACGTAAAGTTCTGATTCGCTTAACATATCACGTTTAAATTGTAATGAAATTAATAATTATTTACAATATTTTATTATATTGTTATAATGAAAATAATATAATATTATTGTACTTTATTAGTTATTAATTTTTTGACATATATACTTTGATATATATATATATATATACATACATACATATACTTTTATTTACTCTTAGCGTATTTTTCATACAATAATAGATAATGATTGACGAGAAAAATGTTACAGAAATCGAATTTATAATTTCTATTTCATATAGCACTGTTCATTGTTCAACTGTGAAATTAGAAATTAAGAAGAAAATATAATTTCATTATTTCGAACTTCAAAAGTTTTCATTTTCTCAATATTGAATAACAGACTTTAAATTCTGAACTAAACAGGGAAAGGAAATAAAGTGTTAGAAAAAAAGTCAAAAGACGCAGAAGAAAAAGGATTACTCCGGCCGAAATTACTGCCTACTGCTGCCTCTGGCGGCCGCAGAGCGCAGGAGCCAGTAGATGTATAGGCTGTGTTCTGGATCAAAAAGTAAGACGGAGTCTGGATATGAATTACAAGACGGACTCTGGATACTGATTTGAACCACTTTTGTATCCAGAAAATGAGTTACAGCATTACGAATCATCTCCCTTTCAATCAAAGTAGCCTCTTGCAGAATCCGATTCTGCAATTCATCTAAGATTTGAGGTTGCATTGAGTATACTTTGCTCTTGCAATAGCCCCAAAGAAAATAGACGAGAGGCGTCAGATCAGGAGGTCTAGCAGGCTACTCGATTTCACCCCTTTTTCCAATACACCTATGAGGGAACTGAGTATCCAAATATGCTTGAACCAACCTACCGTAATGAGCCGCTGCTTAGTCCTGCTAAAACCTCATATTTTTAAAATTATCACCTGCAATCTCCATCATCCTTGGTACAATTTGGCTTCTAAAAGCTCTTCATATGCACGGGAATTGAGATTACCATCGATGAAGAGAGGGCCTATCAATGTATCATTCAAGATACCGGACCAAGCATTAATCTTTTGTGGGTATTGTGTGTGACTTTTCAACATCCAATCAGGATTTGTGTCGGACCAATATCTACAATTTTGCCTGCTAACTTCACCTTTTAAAGTGAAAGTAGCTTCATCTGAAAATACTGTATTGTACAAGAAAAAAGAATCTCTATCAATTTTGTCCATCATAATTTCACAAAATTCAACTTGACGATCAGGATCGTCTTCATTGAGCTCTTGTACTAGATGAACTTTGTAAGTATGGAAGTTAATGCTTTTTAAAATATTCCGCACTGTCTCAGGAGCAACGTCACGCTCATCACTAGCTCGTCGTGAACTAAGATGTGGGTTTTCAACAAATGCTTGCGTATGTCCATCTGCATCTTCTCAGATCCTGCAGATTTTAACCGAACAGTTCTCTGAAGCTCCTTGATAGATCCATGATACATAAAGTGCCTTACAGTTCTTCCAATTGTTGATTTTGAGACATGATTCAACCCTTCTCCATTACGAAAGAGGCGATTGAAAAGCAAACGAATTTGATCATAAGATCGAACTCGATCTCCCCAACCACGCATTGTTAATACAGATACCCTCTCTCATTTCGAAAGTTTAGCTTGTGCCATAATAATCTTTTAGCGAAAGATGGTAAGTATGTACTTGTGATACGTGAATTTAGTTTCGATTCGCAATATTCGTATAGAGATAGAAAAACGGTATAAGACTTATGGTATCGCTTCAGGTACTTGAACGTAGTATTTTTCGCTCTATCGATTGCAGATGTGAAAAAGGGGGTTTCTATTAGAAAAAAAACAAAACAAATTTGACCTTCAAACAGCCATGAAGGTAAACTTCAAGGTCAAAATGAAGCCAACCATCGAATTCTTCGTTGAAATTTACTTCAGGAATGACCTTCACTTTTTTGAAAAATATTTTACCTGAGGAAATATCCAACCATCCCGGGACTTTTGTGTGAAATTTACCATGATGCAATATGTAATTTTCCGAAACTTTGTAATTTTACACAAATCTTTTTTTACAGTGTATACGACACCGTGGCGCTGGAGAGACAAAGCCGCATTCAGGACGCAACATCGATTAAGAATGCCTTTGATATCGTATGAGCCAATGTTTGCTTTCCTCAAATCACCCGGATTGAAGTTGGGCACCAAGGGTTTCATTATATCCTGTCAAGACGGTGTCATTTTCACTTTAGCACACCCTCGCCAGATTTTGAGCCAAGACATTTTCGATGATAGCTGCAGAACGTGTCATGCACACCCCAAGGACCTAGGATACATAATATTTAGTTGCCCAACTTATGCGGTAACGACGAACTATCGACCAAAAAAGTTCTGTCCGTAGGTTCATATGGCTCTATGTATATTTTGGTGCCTGTGCAACTGTCAGTCTGATGAAAAAAGGGTCAACCCGAAAAACTCGGGGAATACCTCCCCGGCTGGGCAGCTTCGGAAGGGGATGCTACCCTGGGCCCAGCATCAAGGCCCACTACAAAAACATAAATTATGAAAAAAAATAGCTCAATTAAATTTTAATTAGCTGAATCGACTTCCTCGTATAATTAGAAAAGTGTGAAAGAAACGTTGTTGAAAATCCGTTAATATTGTCAGTAATAAAGGAAATCTTTTAGTTCATGAAAAATTACCAAAACTCATAACTGGGATTGAAGATATTAACCGATTTTTACTATCTTTTTTAATCGTTTCGTCGTTATCTAATAAAGCTTATCTAGGGTAGTCCGTGATTTTTTTTCTTTCTGTTGTGCCCGGAAAATGCCACAGAAAATGCAAAATAGCAGTTTTCAATCAAATTCATGCTAAAAACGATATTTTTCGTAATTTTTTAACATTAATTATTTTTAATCGATAAGTGATGAGTTACTAAGTTTATTTTCAATGATGTTGAATTGTTTAAGCAATTTTCTCCCTGTAACTCGTGAAAAGTTATTATTTTACAGGATAAATGATATAAAGATGACGAATATTAATTAACGAATGTTTAAAGTAATATTTTTTTCAATATTTAGTAATTACTAAACAATTTTCATTTATTTAAACAATTTTTTCACCTGCTAATCGTGCAAAGTTATTATTTTTTGGAATTAATGACACAATTAACATATTTTAAGAGTCATAGTTTTTTCTGAGGTATATTTAGCAATTTTTAAATAATTTGGAATTGTTAAAACAATAATTATTTTTAATTTATAGCATTTTCGGGTTTCAATCGTGTGCAAAACTACAAAACTTGACGACGTTTCGTGAACATTGCAGTTCACTTCTTCAGGGCTGACCTGAAACTGAAGTTTCAGGTTACGTTGTTGGGGCTTAGGAAGAACTTGCATGTTAATGTTCCTTCTTGTCCTGAAATCGTGATCATCTCTCAGAAGGTGCCTGCTTTCCGCGGTTATATATATATATATACACAACTTCCTGAAATACCATTATTTGTCCATCGATTCCTTTTCTTTCGTTCCAAGACTTTAAACAAACGCAAGTGTGGAGCGAGGCCAGGCCCAACCGGCTGGCGGCTGGCGCCACACGTCTGTGCAAACACCGAGGAGTGGGGGTAGGCCGACTATGGCTTGCCACTCCTCGGTATTTGCACAGACGTCTGGCGCCAGTCGCTGGCCGGTTAGACCTGGCCTTGCTCCACGCTTGCGTTTGTTTGAAGTCTTGGAACGAAAGATAAGGAATCGATGGACATACGATGGTATTTCAGGAAATTGTATACTTGTGCAGGGTTGTTGGAGTTTCGTATACTGTATGGCGCCCTATTTAAAGCTGTACTCACGGCTTCTTAGATTCTAGACTAATGCTGAAAGAATAATTGACTTCTATGATTCTACTCTAATGACTTTTAATTTCCAAATAAATTGCAAAGTTAAATGATAAACTTATTTTCTGAAAGAGGAGGAAGATAAATAAATAGATTAGGGTTATGTTCAAACCTATTCAAATAGATTTATTCACCAAATTTTCAAAAAAAAAATTGCATCTACTTGCAACTAGTATAACTGGTTTATAAGTTAAAAAATTGAAAATTGCTTACATCTAAAAGATACATATTCTTGAAATTATCGATTATTATGACGATTATTATTATTTTTATTGTGACTCATCATACATCGTAGAGAGGGATATCATTTTATTTCATTGAATAAAATCACACAAACTCAGAGACGCTTTCTTTTTCTTCCAAATGAGAATTTCCAATAAAGCTTAAAAGTAAAGACATATAAGTGACGCATAATGAAAAAGAGAGAGAGAGAGAGACTTGAAGACTTATAGATATTAATAAACACACATCGCAAAAATATATTTTTTGCAACACCCACCTCAAAAGTTGACGTTTTCATGTTTCTAAATAGTGCCTAAAGGACCTTATTTGAGCAGACTGCGTGCGAAATAATTTTTGCGCATGCGCAGTTTGCAGATGGCTTTTGTTCACAAAATCTTTTTTTCTTGAAATTTAATTTCAAACAAAATTTTTTCAAAATTTTTTTTCAAAAACATTTTTCCAAAAGAATTTGTTTCAAAAATTAAAAAAAAAATTCTTTTAAGATTCCGTTAACACTTAAATTAACGTATGAATAGGCCACGAAACCCTTCCTTGTAGGCACTCGGCGCCTTTTTTCACTAATTTTTTTTTTTTTTTTGGGCAGCAGATGATGGGGGGGGGGTCCTAACTCGTTTAGATTTTAGAATATATGATTCTTTTCTTAAAAGGCCTGGTCCCAAAGGGCTAGCTCCTCGCAGCTCCTTTTTCCGCTATCTGCGGCCGGTCACTCGGCCAGCCCTACGCTCTCTTCTATTGTGAACGAGGAAAATCCCATCTGGTTGTTTTGTCTCGCAATTCCGATACGAGACCGATACGAGACCACCCTTTCCGAGATATTTCCGATACGAGACGAAACCGAGCGATACAAAACCGAGACTGGAAGGTGAGTATCTTATCGGTATCGTCTCAGTATCGAAAAATATCGCTCGGCGGCTTCACTAAATTAAATAATTATTGAAAATTTAAATTCTGGCAATTTGAAATTTTAAGAAATGAAAATATTTGGGGAAATTAATAATTTGTTAATTCGAAATTTTAATTAAAACAAACCGAATGATAACATTTGTGATTTAAAAAATTAACGGATGATCAATTGTAACTTCAGTATTTGTGTCGCCAGTCACAGGGTACGCTTTCTAAAAAAAAGATAAAAAATATTTACCGGTACCGACATAAGTACTGTTCTATAGAAATAAGCATTGTTTTCTAAACTCAGTGAAAAGCCTCATAATGTTAGTTAACTCACTTATTGATGCACTGGCAAGTAATTAGTATTTGTCTAAGTCCAAGTTCATGGTTTAGCCCACTGTTCAACGGTAGCCAGTGATAGTTAGTCGGTTTAAGTAAAGGGAGGTTGTGTAGTGAGGGAACGCGTAGTAGTGGAAGGGGCTCGGTCCCTAGGCGCAATTAGGACCTACTGAAAAATAACTGCCTGACCGCTGCGCTCAATTCAGAAAGAGAAAAGTGAGGGTACTTTAGGATCTGGGTGTAATCCTGCAATAGTCCTGTTGTAATTTGAGGTTTTTCGAAAGATCAAATATATGGTCGGCTAGAAAACCGATTTACGAAGATAAATTTCCTCTATCATTTTTTGATTCAATCAATTGTTAACATACAAAAATTAACAATTACGTGAAAAAATAAATAAAAATAAAATTGTGCTGATTTTGTTTAAAATATTGATTGCACAGGAAAAAGCTTTTTACAGAAGTTGGACTACTCTCAGAGAAGCATTCTTACCTAAGAAAACATTTTTTTATAGAAGTGATCAATTTCGAAAAAACATCGATTGAAGAAATAAAAAAATTCAGAGACGAATTAGAAAACTGGTTTTCTTTGTAGAAAAAAATTTTATCAATAAATTTCATGAGATAGAAGATACTCCTTTTTGGGTCGACATCAACTTTCATGAAGAAAATGTTATTCTAATGTTTATATTCAACAAGTTAATACGCATTTTAGAATGTACATACTTTGACGTGCTGTACCTTTAGCAATTTTTTATAAAATTATAAGAGAAGAAGTTTAAGGTTGGTGAGCCGTTGCTCAACCACCACATATAATTAATAGAATTTAGCAGATTGACACTCTTAGAAGAGTTTATTTTTACTCAAATTAAAGAAATACTAATAGAACACAAGTTAGGGGCAAATGTAAAATATAGTTAGCTCAGGTTTTATGAATAAATTTTATGTCCAGCTAATAAAGTAAAAAAAGTGGTGCTGTCCTGTTAATAATAGGCGAAATCATGGGGCTCTCTTGGCAATGCAAACACTGTTCGAAATATTGAAGATTGAAGACAGTTTAGTCAAAGAGTACAAGACAGTAAATCAGTTCAATTATCAAATCGTGTTGGAAGAAAGCAGCACTGGCAATATTAGAACACGGGTCACCGTGGCAGCAGAACGAAGACTTTTTTCTGTGATAAAACAAATTTTAAGATCTAGAAATTTGATCATTCTTATTGAACTTAGCGCATCTGACGTCATTTGGCACTGCATTTCTCATTTTAAATGGGAATTTTCGGAAAGCACCACATTCAAGTTTTTCCCCTCTAATTTTCAAAATCTGCTGTAAATATTGCCGTATCTGCGTCATATCTCCAGTTGTTATTTATAAACTTTTCATGATTCCACTTTGAACTTTCATATTCTGAAAAAAACAACTATTTTTCTTATTCGGATACATAGAAAAAATTAGCATTTGGACAAATACGGACCATAGTTATTTCAAGAAAATGTACTCAAATGTATCAATTAGATTTTCTTCAAAAAAGTTTGTTTTCCTATTGCAAGACAAATTTGTTCCGACTAAGAAAATATCATATCGTACGGATACGTACCAATATTTTGTTGATTCAATAATAATTATTTTTTCATTCAAATAAATGTTATGGATATTTATATATTTTTTAGAAGAAAGTTGTAGGTCAGTGAAACTGATATTTGAAGCAATAATTAATTGCATGAATGGCGAATTGAAACTTTGAAATTCTTTGAAATGTTAATGATGCTCTAATTTTATCAGAACTATTATTGAATTGTTTTTTTCTTATTATTATAATACTATCGTATCATAAATTAAAGAATTCTCTCTTCTAAATATCAGTTTCATTCTGACGAGATTTTTTATTTTGAAGCTTGCCAAGGCCAAAAAACGAAAATTAGGGTTATAACTCACAATCAGTAATTGCGTAATTATGTAAATATTCGTAGTTTGCAAATACTATTACACGCAGAAAAAACAACCTTATATTTTACTGAAAACCAAGTAAAATCTACTGATCTTCCAAGTATGTATATGGACAACATGGCAGTTCAGTAAATGTTACAATTATAGGCAACTGAATATGACTATCATTTCTGGTTACCAGCTTCTGTAATGTTCACTGCACCACTATTGTAATCTCGGTTCAGTGAATTTTACATATCTTACAGTATTTAATACTAGAGAATAGAGGTTTGATTTTCTAAAGGATTACCGTTGAATTCACGTTAACTTCACTGTGACATTTACGAAATGCTAAGTGATTTTGACATTTTCACACCCGCATTAATAGCAGTTTTTACTGTTACGGTTACAAAAACACTTTACATTTCTTGATAAGTAAATATAACATTTAATTTTTCTGCGTGTTATTGGATGGCTCCTAAAAGCAATAAAAGCAATATATATGTAGGTAGCAATGCGAGTGTGAGGGTAAATGGTCAACTGAGCGAATGGTTCGATATTAAGCTAGGTGTCAGAGTAAGGATGCGTTATGTCCTCTTGGCTGTTTATTATATTCATGGATAAGTGTCTAAGAATGGCCCTACTCGACGAAGCACGTGTGGATCTAGGGGAAGTATCCAACATTGCCTTAGACGATGAGAGGACAGAACAAGTTGATAAGTACGTGTATCTTGGTAGTCTATTTACTACTGACAAAAATATCGATGGAACGGGCTTACCAAGAAAAGAATGAGAGTAAAATTACCGCGTTTGGCATGCAATTCCTACGCAATTTATGCGGTAAAGCGCTAATGGACAAATTTAGTAATGAGAGGATTCTCAAAGAATGTGGTGTAGAGGAATCACTGTTTGACAAGAGCGAAAAAAATATCTTCAGATGGTTTGGGAACGTATGCAGAGTAAAAGTAGAACGACTAACTGAACAATTATATTTAGGTAAAGTAAATGGTAGCGTACATAGGGGCAGACCGAGGAAAGAATTATGGGAATGTGTGAATAAGAACATGAATCGAAAAGGTATAAAAAGCCAACAAACGCAAGAGCTTATATGAGAAAATGTAAGCAGTATAGGACAATTATGGGGGGGGGGGCGTAGTGGGCGTGGCCTAATCCCCCTCTCTACCCCGCACCCCGCGACTGGCGCCGACACGTCGCAGCAGATAAGACGGGCTGGCCGAGATCTATGAAGTTGGAGAGGGGGAGAGGGAACCCCGGTCTGGAGATTCTGAGTCTAGTGACGTCACACATGGAGTTCCCAAACGTGAAAATTGAAAAGGTGAAGGAGTGGAGATTCCCGACTGGAGAGTCCAGGGCGCTGTGACGTAATAATGTTGGGGTTTCCTCAGAAAAAAGATCATTAAACGCTTTTTAATTTTTGTTTTAAATTGAATAATTTTGAGAAACAAAATTTGATGTTCATTTGTGAGTGAAATAAGTTTATAAAAATAATGATCTAAAATAGAGGAAGGGTAAATAATACAAGCAACAGTTTTTTGTTAAAAACGTATAAATATCTCCAAAAAGTCTCTACCTCGTTGGGCTTGGGTGGATTTTTGACAGAAACAGGGTGTTTACTAAAGAGGCGAGATAGGTCAGCGTGTAACTTTTGATTCTCCCTGATCCACCTCTCCCTCTTCTGTATTCTCCTCCTTGCGTCAGATAACAGCTATATTTTGTCAACAATATGCTGCTTGATTGTCAGCAGCTTTTACTTGTTTAGTGTGTGATTCAAGATCCTCAGTTCTTGGGCGAAATTTCGAACCCTTTCCGTGAACGGTCTACCAGATGTTATGTAGTCAATCACACATTGAACAAGGGACGCATTCTGTCTTGCCCATCCAATCGTCTTTTTCAGTTGATGCAAGCGTTTTTTGGTCTTTTGATCCATTGTCGGTTTGAGCTTTTGAATTGAATCAGCCAAAGCTCTCGCACCACCATAAACTGAATAATTGATGCTTACGAGGTCGGACTCCTGCGAGATTTCTCCACGAAGGGAGGCACCCATTTCAGCCAGATCTTGGAGCTTAGGAGGAACTTGCATCTTAATGTTCCTTCTTGCACTGAAAACGTGATCATCTCTCAGAAGGTTCCTGCTTTCCGCGGTTGGTCCTAATGTCTCTTCCTCATCTTCGGCTGCAGCTTGATCAAGCAGCGGTTGGTGAGGCGCTTCGCGTACATATTCATTTTTCGAGAGGTGGGCACGTTGATTTCGCAAGGATTATATCGAAACGTGCTAAAGCTCTGGGTGTTTTAGGCACCACAGAGTATGCATACGCGCCATAAAGCCTTGATGAACAGGGATAATGCTAGCATCGGAGCAGTCTAGAAAGTCATCCTTGAGTTGATTCGTCCACTCAGTGTGGGCGTTTCGCCGGTTTGTCGTCGTGTTTCCATTTTAATTATTTTCAGCACCCCGAACTCTAGAATGATCGGTATCGTTTGCCGACCCATTGTCGGGAGCTCTGCTCGTTCGATCGTTTTGAATCGCATTTACAACTTTTTGGTGTTTTGGTGGTGTCATTGTTGTTCGCACCTCACCCAGGTGCCATTCAGCTTTCAGCACGGTTGCTACGCCTTCGATTTGGGGTATTCCTTCAGGATCATCCCTGGACAATTGTCCGCGACTGCTTTAAATTATTGCAACCATATTCAGCAGAGACCCTTGGTACAGGGACCCTCTATCGGCAACCCGAGGACGCGTTTCGTGGTTTCGCCATAGGCCCTTCAGTTCTATTCCAAAGGAATCGAAACCAAAACCGAAAAAAGAGGGAAGGCTAGAGATATAATATATATACATATATTCTCCATAGGGATCGCGGGACCTTGTAGCTGGTGGGAGGGCTTACGGGTCTCATTAGACGGTAGATCTGGAATAGGTGAACCAACGCATGGTCACTCCTCTTTGGGGTCAAAAGAGTGACTCCAAGAGTTGAAGTCAACTGATTTTGACTATAATTTGGAATGATAATGTAACTCCAACGGAAAGAGTCAAGCTTCTGACTCCAACGGACAGACTTCGTGATTCCAACGGAGTTGATATGGCAGTCACTCCCGAGTTCGAGTTACATTTTCGCTCCAAGAAATTTACAGAGTAAAGTTTCGTTTTGAAAGTTTTTTGAATTTGAGGAAAAAATTAAAGTTTTATCTTCCAAACTAGAGTTAATTGTGGAATCTTTATTTTGGGATCCAGTTTCTAAAATGATTTCTGAAGTATCAATAGTACCAGCTGCGTTAATTATTGAATCGTTTCTAAAGTCTGAGCCTAAATCAGGTTTTGAAGTTTTTCGAATATTTATTGAAAGCTGTTAATTATTAGCGATTATTTTGGCTAGTTGAGGATTTTGTGAAACTTGAAAACGTGTTAAAGCCTTGTCTGATTCAAAATTTTGGTCCGACATTTATGATTCTCATTATGATAATAAGCTGAAATTAATTTTTTCAAAAATTCAAGAATTTTTTTAGAATATATAAAATTTTATAGAAATTATATGTTGGGGGTACAGGGCATAAACATAAATGGTACAAAGAATAAATATAAATGGTACAGGGCATACGCATAAATGGTACAAAGCATAAATATAAATGGTAAAAAGCATAAACACAGATAATATAAATTCACATATATAAACGGTGTAAGTACAATTCCTAAAATTAACATTTTTTTTGCATTCTGTTGAGTTCCATGTGCTTTTTTGTTGTATATCCAAGAAAATATTTTTAAAGAACTGAAAATTTTTTTTTTAATTTAAATAAAAATTTTGAATAAATTTTGATATTTTTTATTTCAAAATACTGAAAAAAAATTTTGCTACAATTTTTGAAAATAGAAAATGTTCAGTAGTTATCTCTGTTATCCGTAGTTTTCAGTTTCCACGGCCGATGCACCAATTTTATAACGAGGTATGTTTCGTCCTGAAGGGAACAAACTTACCTGGTTAAAAATAATTAATTAAAAGGTTTCTCGTTTTTGAACGAAGTCTAAGACTTCGAAACAGGGATGAGAATAACTTCCGAAAGTTGAGATAACCACAGACAATAAGCTACAAATAAATCGGAATACAATGGTACATATAATGTTTGAGTTTATTAAACATAGGAAATTACAAAATTAAAGAGAGGTAGCTGATTTGAATTTAAAAAAAAAATAATAGGATTAATGTTTTTTTAATTGAGTCTTCAACTTTATTTGATTTATTTGATTTTATATTTTATCTTGCACTGGAGACTCTCAGGTAGCGATAACTCCTCATCCAGATTTATTCATGAAAGCTGAGTTTATATCCTCCTCCTCCTCATGTCCTCCTCTTTCAACTCCTCCTCCTCCTCATCATGCCCTCCTCCACCTCCTCCTCATTATGCCCTCCTTATGCCCTCCTCCTCCAGCTCCTTCTCCTCATGCCCTCTTCTTCCAACTCCTCCTCCTCCTCCTTTTCATGCCCTCCTCTTCCAACTCCTCCTCCTCCTCCTCATCATCATGCCCTTTTCATGCCCTCCTCTTTCAACTTTTCCTCCTGATGCCCTCCTCTTCCAACTCCTCCTCCTCATGCCCTCCTCTTCCAACTCCTCCTCCTCATGCCCTCCTCTTCCAACTCCTCCTCGTCATGCCCTACTTTTCCAACTCCTCCTCCTCCTCCTTCTCATGCCCTCCTATTCCAACTCCACCTCATTCTCCTCCTCATGCCCTTCTCTTCTGGAAAAGGAGGGCATGACGAGGAAGACTTGGAAGAGGAGGGCATGAGGAGGAGTTGTTGGAAGAGGAGGGCATGAGGATGAGGAGGAGGAGGGCATGAGGAGGAGGAGTTGAAAGAGGAGAGCATGAGAACGAGGAGGAGGAGGAGTTGGAAGAGGAGGGCATAAGAAGAAGGAGGAGGAGGGCATAAGGAGAAGCCCTCCTCTTCCAACTCCTCCTCCTTCTTATGCCCTTCTCATGCTCTCCTCTCCCATCTCCTCCTCCTGATGCCCTCCTCTTCCAACTCCTCCCCCTCCTCCTTATCATGTTCTCCTCTTCCAACTCCTCCTCCTTCTTCTCATGCCCTCCTCTTCCAACTCATCCTCCTCCTCCTCATGCCCTCCTCCTCCTCATCCTCATGCTCTCCTCATGCCCTCCTCTTCCAACACCTCCTCATCATGCCATCCTCTTCCGACTCTTCCTCCTCATGCCCTCCTCTTGCAAATCCTCCTCCTCCTCATGCCCTCTTCCAACTCTTCCTCGTCATGCCCTCCTTTTCCAGAAGAGAAGGGCATGAGCAGGAGGAGGAGTTGGAATAAGAGGGCATGAGAAGGAGAAGGAGGAGTTGGAAGAGAAGGGCATGAAGAGTAGGAGTTGGGAGAGGAGGGCATGAGGAGGAGGTGGAAGAGGAGGGCATGAGGGGGAGGAGTTGGACGAGGAGGGCATCAGAAGGAGGAGTTGGAAGAGGAGGGCATGAAGAGGAGGAGTTGGAAGAGGAGGACATGAGGAGGAGTTGGGAGAGGAGGGCATGAGTAGGGCGTAAGGAGGATGGCATAAGGAGGAGGAGGAGGGCATGATGAGAAGGAGGAGGAGTTGAAAAAGGAGGACATGAGGAGGAGGAGGATATAAACTCAGCTTTCATGAATAAACAGCCATTTTCACTGTGCCAGTGACAAGGGCCAGCTCCCGGCTTAAAGCCGGGCTCTCCAGCCGGTTACTGGCCAGTCCCCGACTTAAATTTCCACCCGGGACAAGGTAAGAAAATAAATTAATCGAGAAAAATTGTTCACCCAAAAACAATCTACAAATTTATTATTAGTCATTTTTAGATAGGACGAGTAGAATTTTTTTTAATAATAAAAATTAAGATTAAAAGTGAAAAAATTAAATTTTTGGAAAAACGACACAAGAGACGAAAAGAATGAAAAGAAAAAGATGTTCGACCAAAAAATATCTTCAAATATGCTATAAACTCTTGTTATAAAAATATATTGTAAATAAAAAAATCAACATTAGGGAAAAAGGACACAAGCTACAATAACATTTTATTTACCAAAATTTTTCGCCTAAATTATATCTACAAATTTTCTTGGAACCACCTACGCTATGATGCGTATTTTTAGTTGAAATCGTGAAAAATGGCATTAAAAATAAATCAAATTTATGCACTCAAAAAAAAATCTAGTTGAACCAACCAGAATTCTGGTTAATTTAACTAGAATAGAGTGTTAAATATGCCCTTACTATAAATTCTGGTTAAAAGTATCAGAATTTCCTGGTTGGCAATTTTCTGGTAAGGGTAACCAGAAATATTTCTCTCTAAATTTGAATTCGTGAAATTTCAGTAATTGATAGTGAAATTTCACTAATTCAATTAGAGAAAAGTCGGTCACTAATTATTAGTAGAAAAATACGAATTTGAATAATGGAAATCGTCCACTTATGAAATTAGTAAAATCCCACTAAGCTATTAGTAGTTCGTGTCGTTGCAGTGATACAGCTGATTCGCCAACTCTTGTGCGGTGAACTTTGAAGCCTCGTCGAAGCATTTGCACATTTTCGCTGAAAAAATAGAATTATTCATCTAACAATAACTAAAACAAAAGACATTATTAATATAATACATCCTCTGTATTCTAAATACTTTCTTGTACAATTGGAATTCAAAATTTTGTTTTGATTAACGTGACCTCAAAATTAAATTATGTATTACAATTATCATAGTAAGTATAATATTATATTATAATACCATTAACTTTAATCATTAGATTACTATATGATATATATTTGATTATTGTACTCACTCAATACCAGCAGTATAGATCGTTTAATTAATAAACTTCTTAACTACAATTAAAGTCTTCGTGACTTCGCTATAACAGAATGCTTAACCTCAAATAGCGTGGCGTCGAATGGCGCGGAATGCCATATAAGAAAATGATTTCTGATTGGTGAAATTCTTACAGTTCACTAATTCGTTAGTGAACGCGCTAGGCTACTAATGAATTAGTAAAGCGAACTTACTAAATAATAGTGAACCACGTTTACGCAAACTCGTCGTTTAGAATCTCGAAAATCGGCAATTTGTCGCGTAGGACCTTCACCCAAGTTTTCGTATAGAAAACTTGAGTGAGAGATCACGCAGGCAAATCGCTTGGATTTCCGAGGTTCTCAATTCGTATGCTTGACATACGACAACGTGTCCCTAATCATATGCATTTTTCACGTTTAAAAAACTTTCGATAGAGAAGTGACGTGCCAAAAAATGGGAATAACCCAGTCACAAAGGATCACTTGCTCAGAATTCTTCCAAAAGATGGTATATGCTAAATCTGACGAATTTGAAGAGGTAGAAAAAGAATTTGAAGATTATGCACCAAAAGCAGTATTAGAATATTACCAAAAGAGTTGGAAGAACATTAGAAATGAGTGGAATGTTAACGAAAACTTTGTCCAATCTACTTTTCTTAAGAATACAAATAATCGTCTAGAATGTGCCAACTCTAAATTGAAATCAGTGATATTAAAAAACAGCACGTTGTTAAAATTTCAATATATTTCTAGTAAACTTTGGAAAACAAATGAAATTGAATGAAATTTCAAGTGATTTCTAGCGATTGTAAAGATTTCAAGAAATTTTAAAGAATTTCACAATGTTTAAATGTTTTTGACAAATCTTCAAGGATTTCAAAAATTTCTAGGTGTTTTTAACGGAGTCTTTAGAACATGCCTCTTGAATGTAAAATTATAAAATGATGCACCTGTGTTAGCAAGAACTTTTTATTTCACGCTAATTAGTTTGGTTATAATAATAATACATTTAATACCCAAGCGGCTGCGCCCGTATTGTAAAACTGTATAAACAAAACGATATCTGTAGTAGTATTCACCTACAATATTCAATGTTTCTTTTTGTTAGTACACAAGGAAAATCGCAGTAAAACCCGTATATAGTACATCGAATAATTAGATTTTGTAGAAACATGCGAAGTCATCATATATGGGTAATTGTCAAATTGTAGGCAAATTTTAGTACCTACAGTGGCAATCACATTATTAATAGGAATTAAATATTTCATAGCGGAAATTGATCTTATCACATCTGAAAATTTAAAATCCAAACGGGGCTGTTTTGAAAATAAGAAATAATAATGAAATTCTTACATGAAATGCGGAAAGTGGATTTGAGGTTAAGATTCTGATGAAAGAGAGCTCGAGCTTTTAAAAAGTTCAAAAGCGAATACTGTAACGTATGCCATTTAGCAAAAATTATATATTTTTCATTATCATTATACAGTCTGTAACCTACACGAGAATTCTTCAAATTTGAGCAATATGTACATTTTTTTTTTAATTTCAAGAGAAGTTCTACTTTTTATTGAGACGATTGAGACTGGCTACATATAAAATTTGAAATCTACTCTGAGAGGTCGCCCGGTATCCCAGAGTCACCGTTTGAGACACATCACCCAGGTGCCATTCAGCTTTCGGCACGGCTGTCACGCCCCCGCTTAGGGGTTATTCCTTCGGGTCCATCCCTGGACCGAACCGATATATATATATATATATAAATAAACTGATGCAACTCAGGCGCTAACAGTGCGGCCCTCATGCTGTTTGTCACGCTTGACTGAGAATCGCCAATCTCTCGGACCCGCGGTTGCCCTGATTACAAATCTGCGAAGGACATCAGGTCTAGGAACGCACAAACTTATTTTACTAAAATCGAGGTTACAGTGTAATGTTAAACATTTTTAAATTTTAAAATTTTAGGGGTTTGTGGTGACGCTAAAACAGTTTTTTTCACATTTACTTGTAGACTGATATTTCACCAAATGTCAATTTTTTTCTATGGCAAAATTAAAAAGTCCATAGCATTTAAAACCAACTCATTTTTTCAAGTCTCAACCCTAAAATTTCCATTTTTGTTTGAACATAACAAAATATTATTTATTGAACAAAGTTTCAAAAAATTGTTTTTCAAAGTTTAAAAATATCTTACTTTTATGTACTGTATTCATTTTCATAAAATTTTGAAATTATATGTATTGTTATTTCGAAAATGTGTTTTTAAACGCGAAATATAAAAATAATATATTTTGTTTTTCATCCATACAGTTATAGTTTCAAACTTCAACATTAGACTTGTAATGGGAGGATAAGCAACGGGCCCTCAAAAACAAATTGTCGTTCCTGGAAAATCTGAGGTATGTTAATCTGGCACAACACAATTGAGGTATAAAGATTTAACCTATTTCATAATGTAGGGCTAATTTGGGCCCGTATTTCCAAATGTAGGGATCTATTATTTTTTGTAAAAAATAGTGTTTGCGCTAGCTTAACGTTAAGCTGGTCGAACATTGCTGTAAAACGTACTAAAAATGATTTTAGACTAAATTCACAACATACAATAATTTAGGGCTCATTTAGGGGCTCTGGGAATATAATAGTCAAAATTTAAAAAAAATGTTTGAAAATTTTTTGTTCAAACAATCCTATTAAAAACGAATTAAACATATTTATTTTATTACTCCGCGTTAAGGCTCATTTAGAGTTCCCCGAATATGATATTTGAACATTAAAAAAAATTGTTTGAACAATTATTGTTTAAACAAATTTACCAATTTTTTTTTTCATTTTCCTTGCATAATTTCAGGCTCATTTAAGGCTACTGAAATGCGAGGGCTGTTTGATAAGACAGTGACTTTTTGAATTTTTTGCGCAGTAACTTTAAATGCACCACTGATCCCGTCAACACCATCTATGAATAGACTACTGTTAAATTTTGAGAATTATGGTCTGCCTGACTATGAAGAAAAAATTGTGGATGGTACTTGAGACTATCTAGATTATCAAACTGACTATCTTAATTCTGACACTTCAAGTTTGACTATCCATTTTTCTCCGTGTAATGACATCGGTTAGTGTGTCGCAATTTTTTAACGGACTTTTAAATGGAAAGAGCAAAGATCAAAGATTGGAAATTAGAAATCATGTATTATTGACACGCCAATCTTTTTGAATCGCAAGATCCGTTTCGCAATGTCGCGGATAGAAAGGGTGTGAATTGGAGCTAGGTGGATGAAAAGAGAGTACTAGAGTGAGAGAGAAAAAGGAAAAAGGAAAAAAGGGGAAGGATGGCAGGGTGATGCATGTCCCGTGTAGCTCGGTTGGTTTGAACGTGATCCTGTGACTGATCCGCGAAAGCGTGAAAGGGTTTCCACCCCCGCTCACCCCTTTAACCACTCTGAGAAGCTCGGGGGTGTCGGGAAAAGACGCGACGATCAATCACTTCCTGGCAGCCACCTCCATCCACTGTAGCTGCAGAGCCAGTATTCACATAAAGGGTTTCCGCTGATATCGCTAAACGAACCCCAAAAGTAAACGCGTCCCCTGCCATCAACCACTCGGTTGCAGTTGCGATAAACTGCGCAATGATATATTATCCACCTGCATGACAACAAGGAATACGCTCCTAACTCCTGGGAAATTATAGTAAGGGCTCAACTTTACCAAGAGAAAAATAGTCTGATTATGATTTTCATTCTCATTTGGTAATAAATCGATCTTTCATTCTACTACGTAATTCGGAATTCAGAAAAACAGGGACAGAAGGGTTAGGGGGGTATTCACATTAGGGTGGTCCAAAAAAATGATTTTTCTGATTTTGTAAAGTCTCACCTCCTCATTTTCAAGTGTGAAAAAAAATTTCCTAATTTTTTGAGATTTTTAAAAAAATGTTCAGAGGTAGGGCACGGCCTTTAAAGTAGGGGAACGTGGGGCATGGTGTCAGTCGAGGCACGGTGACTTTTGCAAAAAATGCTCGTGTTTCTTGATTTTCATATTAGTTTTGTCACATAAAATAAATGTCTTGAGTACCAAAGAAAGCTATTTTACGTAAAAAAAACTAATATGAAAATGTACAAACACGAGCATTAGTTGCAAGAGTCACCGTGCCTTGCACTAACACCATACCTCACTTTCCCCTACACCAAAGTGTTAAAAATTCAGTAAGTTCTTAAATTTTGAAAAGAAATTTTTAAAAATTTTATAAAGATAATGTAAAACTACCATGTGAGTAGTACAAGGACTGACAATATTGTTTAAAATTTAATTTACTCCTAACTTTGCCCAAACTCACCGCTTAAGACACTAAAAAGTCCGAAGAGTTGCTTGACTTTTTCGAAACTCTCTTGTGTCTCTTGGTCCCATTTCCAAGGTGCACCCTTTTTTATCAACTTGAGGAGCGGTACTGTTTCTTCAGCGTGTTTATCACTGAATTTAGAATAGAAATTTATCAAGCCGAGAAATCCTCTCAATTGTTTCACGTTCTTTGCTGCAGGAAAGTCGTGAATACAATTAATTTTTTCGGGATCCGGTTTAATTCCTTGTGTCGTTAAAATGACACCCAAAAACTTTGTCTCTTCTTTGAAAAAGTTCGATTTATTCAAATTCAAAGTTAGATTATTTTCGGCAAATCTATTTAGGATTTCATTCAAGTGTTCTAGGTGTTGTTTATTATTCTCAGAGGTTATGAGAGTGTCGTCCACAAAAGTTATCATTTGTTCGCCGATTCCTTGCAAAGCTTGATCCAATCCTCGTACGAGGGCAGCCGTGCTGGTTTTGAGTCCAAAAGGGACTACTCGAAACTCGTAACTCCGCCCTCGATACTGGAAGGCCGTGTATTGTCTTGACTCGGGATATAGATGCACCTGCCAAAAACTGCTGGTCATGTCAAGGTTTGACATGATATTCATTCCTCTACGCTTTTGGAATAATACCTCGGCTGGTTCGGGACACTCCCAATCTTCGATTAGAATCTCGTCAAGTCTCCTTGCATCCAAGCATAATAGAATTGACCCATCCTTCTTGAGTACTGGCACTATTGGGTTACTACAAGGACTATTTGATCGTTGAATGATGCCCATATACAACATCCTTTGTACTTCTTGCATCTACCTTCTCTCTATGGGCCATGGGGATCGGGTAGCTGCGTCCGACAAAAGGCCGTGCTTCCTTTACCTTCAATACGTATTGATATTTCTTCAGCAACCCGGGTTCTCTTCGAAATACTCGTCGATACTTCCAGATGATATTTCCGAGTTCTTCTATTTCCTCTTCACTTATTTCGTGACTCTCCTTTATTTTCTCCTTGATCTCTTTCCACGTGATGTCCATAGGGGCTTCTTCATTTTTTATATAATTTTGAAAATTTTTAGGCGGCTCATGAATTTCTCCTTCCATCGCTGTTTTGATGGTCTTGAGACTACTGTGACTTGCTTTTGTTTCGTCCTGTTTACTATCCGAATTGCCGGCTGACCTTCTAAATATGGGAAGGTCAGTGTCGTTGTGTCCAGATTAATATTTGGACGATATTTATCCAACACATCAATCCCGATAATGCAGGTGCGAGAAAGTCGAGGTATAATTAGAAAAGCTACCTGAATTGTCGTACCCGGTAGCTGAACATCGGCGTATATTTGTTTGTTGAGGCGTACTGCCTTGCCCCCCACTGGCCCCGCTACAGCGATACTGAAGGAGGTAGTGAAGAAAGTATGGAGGGGAGAGGGATTCCCAGGAGGGTGGAGAGAAGGGTTAATAGTGCCACTCTATAAGAAAGGAGACAGGAACAGCAAGGAAAATTATAGGGGAATAACGCTAATGAATACGGCGTATAAAGTATATGCGATGGTGGTGGCGGAGAGGCTGTGGAAGGATGTCGAGGGGAAAGGAATATTGCCGGAGACGCAGGCGGGCTTTAGGGCGGGCAGGAGTACTATCGACAATATCTACGTTCTACAGCACGTGATGGATAGAGAATTAGCAAAGAAGGGGGCGAGATTGTACGCATTTTTCGTGGATCTTAAAGGTGCGTTTCCTTCGGTGGATAGGGGAAGGTTGTGGGTGGCTATGGAGGAAAGGGGAGTGGAGAGAGGCCTGATCGAGAGGGTAAGGGAGATATATGAAGCGACCAAAGATAAGGTAAAAGGAGGGGAGGGGATTTCGGAGGGATTCTGGATGGATAGGGGGTTCAAGGCAAGGGTGTTCGCTTAGCCCAATGCTTCTTGCGATTTTAATTGCGGATGTGGAAAGTAAGTTGGAAGCCGGGGTGGTAGGAGGAGTGAGGATAGGAGGGGTTAGAATTTGGTCACTAGCGTATGCAGATGACATAGTGTTGCTGGCTAGAAGCAAGGAGGCGTTAAAGGAGATGATGAATAGGTTGAGAAGATACTTGGATAAGAGCAGGTTAGAGCTGAATGCGGAAAAGTCCAAGGTTATGGTGTACCTGGGCTTTGTGTTTCGGAGGAATGGGGGAGTGGATGGTCACATAAAAGAGAGAGTGAGGAATGCAAATGTGGGGATGAGGCAGGTGTGGGGGTTCTGAAAGAAGTTATTCGCAGATGATTCTGAAAGGAGAATAAAATTGTTTGACTCACTAGTGATGAGTGTGCTATTGTATGGAGTAGAGGTATGGGGGTGGAAGGAATGTGGAGAGGTAAATAGGACACAGGAGAGGTATGTAAAGTAGACATTGGGTTGGCAAGGAACACGCCTAATTATATTGTTAGGAGGGAGACGGGGAGAACGAGTGTAGGAATTCTAGTGGGGAGTCGGGCGTGTAAATATGAGGAGAAATTTTTGGAAGATGGGGGAAGTAAGCTGGTTAGGGAGTGTTGGTGGGAGAAGGAGAACAGGAGAGGGGGTGGGAAAGTGGAGGCTGAAAGGTAAAGTTATTTTAAAACGAATGGACTACAGATGGATGAAGTCAGAAGGATGCATGAGGAAGGGAGGAAGGTATATGAATTGGTTAAGAAAAATGGCATGGAGAGAGAGAAGATAGCAGGGGAAGAGAGAATAAGAGATTCAAGGTTTAACGGGAACTATGTGTGGATTATGCCAAGGATCATCGTCTGTGAAATAAGGTATTGTCTGATTTATATGAATTCAGACAATTTTGTTCTTATTTCTTATTCATAAATGACTTCAAAAAGGCCTTTCCAAGAGGGGTTTAGCTTATTAGACTTGGCATTGTTAATTATCCTCACTGTGACGCCTGGTTTGTACAGGGTTTGAGATTTTCGTCCTCACTCGTTCCGGATACGCCAGGTTTGGTGAACATGCTGCCGATCATGGTATCTTAGCTTTTCTTTCAAACATACATTCAAAGGGTGAAATTCCCGTTGTTTGAATCTTTATTGTGTTGATTTCAAAGTTAATGAATTTTAAATTGTCATCCCATCCATTGTTTCTTTCTAAATTGCTTGTTTTGATTAGGTTTCCTATGGTGAAGTGCACTCTTTTCATGTTTCCGTTGGACTGCGGATGAAAATCTGTGGTTTTTTACGTGATTTGTAATTTTTCTTCAAACTGTTGTATGATTTCGGATAGAAAGTTTTGTCCCTGGACTGTTATGATTGTTTAAAGTGCTCCGAAGATGTAGATGTAGTGATTGAGCAGCCCTTCTATTATTGAACTAGTTGTCTCATTAGCCATCGGGATTAACGCCGTGTACCAGGTTAATCTATCTTGTATGCTCAGGATATATTTGTTACCTTTTACTGTTTCTGGTAATGGGCCGTGTACATCTAGGGCTATTTTTTCATTGGGTTTCAGAGGAATGTCTGGTATAATTCCCTCAGCTTGGTTCTTGATTCTTGTGGCTTTTTCAGTTGATAGATGGGGCATGTTTTGACGTAATTTTTAATGTCTATCTATACCTATCCATTGTCCTATTTTCTTCGCTTTTTCGATGGTATTCTTTTTACCAAGATAATCCGCATGCACTTCTTTAATGATAATAGTTTTCTCTTCTTTCGTTAATTTTCGGGTGTTGTTAAAGGATAGGTGAAATCCTAAGTGGGGATACAACTTGGATGGGTATTCCATCATTTTCTGCATGAATTCCTTTTCTATTGGTGTAAATAGTGGATCACCGATTATAAATCTGATCAATGTTAGTTTTTTGCTGATGGTTTCATCGATGAACCAGCCTTATTTTCGTAATCAATCCTCTTCGTTATATTTTGGCATGTCTTCTTTGTTTGTTACTATCTTAAGTTTTCCGACGGCGTTGGGTTTTGTTTTAAATTTTCCTTGCGTTGCCTTGGTCGCCTTGGTTACTTTCTACTGATTCGCTCATTCCTCTGACCTGGATTTCAATTTTTTCTTGTAGTATTTTGTACTTGATGATAGTAGAGCGTTTAGCTGGTGTACCGATAATTTCGGTATCTGATAGCTCATCGTCGGTAGTTTAATCTGTTTCGTCTAGTGCTTTTATTATATATATTATATATATATATATATATAAGGTGGTTTTCATTTGTGCTTGGAGGATTTTTTTTCGAATTACTCTGCTCTCACTCCAGCTTTTTGTCAGCTTTTTGTAAATCGAATACTGAAACGCGATAATATGTTAAAAATAATTCCGTGTTTCAGTATATTGTTCAGAATCCGTCAGAGAATAAGAATCTATAATAAATTTCAAGGTAATTTAAGAATACCTAGTAATTTTTTAACTAATATTCAATTGTCAAGAATTTTAATTGGTTAAATATTTGTTTTTTTTTTCAGTTAACTTGTGAAATTAACGTATTTTCTAGGCTTTATGAGTTATTTAATTAATGATAACAATGAAATAATTTGTTCAAATAAGTTTACAATAATTTAAATAACACGTATTTGTTCAAGTATATATTTTACATAAAAAAACAGGAGAAACATTTTATATCACTGAATGTTTGACAAATTTCAATATTTTTAAGTATTTATTTGCTTATTATGAATACTTGTAGATGTTTGAATAAATTAAAAGTGTCTAAACCATTTTTTTGTTTACATATTTTACTTTTGCTATTTTTCGAAAGATAGAAATATTTTTATGTTATACTTTGCTTTTTAGGAATACTCTAGAATATTTGAAAAAATTAAAATTGTTTATAAAATTCAAGTTTGTCTAAAAATTCACAAGTATTCATAATAAACAAATTAGTACTTAAAAATATTAAAATTTGTCGAAAATTTAGTGCGATAAAATGTTTCTCTTGCTTTTTTATGGGTAAAATATATACTTGAGCATGTACGTATCATCTAAATAATTGTAAAATTATTTAAGCAAATTATTTCATAGTTATTATTGATTAAATAACTCATAACGTCTAGAAAATATGTTCATTTTGCTAGATGAGTAAGAAAAACAAATATTTAAAGAAATTAATATTGTTTAAACAATTGTATATTAGTTAAAAAATGACTGGGTAATCTTAAATTACCGATTGATGATTTTTTTTAACTTTTAAAAAACGTCAATAAACCGCAATACTACGTAAAATTCAAATTTGTCACTTATGGGGTCTTCTTTGGGGACCCATAAGTGTGTCTTAAAATTATTCAAACTCAAAATTTATGATTGATTTTTATTCTTTGATGAATTCTGAACAATTCACTGAAATACGGAATTATTTGTAAGATATTATCGCGTTTAAATATTAGATTTACAAAAAGCTGACTTTTACCCATGTTACATCAATACGAAACTTTGTGGGGTGAGAACAGAGAAATTCGAGATGTGAAAAATAAGGGCCACCCTGATACATATATATATGTATATATATACATATATATATATATATATATAAACATATATACAGTGGAATTCATCACTCAGAAATTGCCACTTTTGGAAAACAGATAGCGCCAGGCTGTTTCCGCGGCCGCACTCAATAGTAGGTAAGCACTAAATCGTATTGACAAACAGCAGTTTACAATTAAGTCTACTTCAATTTTAAATTTTAGCGATCCGCAGACTTGAAAAAATCTTACGCAAGAAATGTTTTTGATCTTTCAACCCCCCCCCCCTCCCCTCGATGTCAGACAACATAGAAAAATCGTTGACCAACCCCCAACCCAATAGACTTTACGTAATTGATGCACGGCCCCCTAGATACTTCGTTCCAGGTATAAATTTCATTACGCAAAGCAATCCATTTTGTTAGGGAAATGGTGCTATTAAGTCAAATCTTGAAAATTTACGATGTAAAACAATAATTACACAGAAAACAGTTTGGACAACTATAAAGAATGGAAAATTCGATGGCGGGAATTTAACGTTTGTAACATTATTCAAAATACTTATGACATTAAATATTGATCTTTTGATGGATAAAACATTATTTCATCAAGTACACTCTACTACAAATTTGGTCGATAATACAATGAATCTCATTAATTTATTTCAAATTGGTTTAAATTTTTTAAAATTATCTTAATTGAACGAATCAATTTCTTTCTTCCTGTAACCCTTTATAATAATTATTATCGCAGATTAGAATAATTTTTAATAACAAATGTTATACTGTAGTAATTTATTATGTAAAATTATGATTCCTAAGATAAGGATAACAATTGGCGTTGAAGAGGAAAAACTCATGAGTCTAAAAATGTAAGAACTGTATATTCGTTCGAATTGTTATAATAAATGATAGGGTAAATTGATCATATGTTTATTGATTAAATTATTATTGTAATTGATTATCCAATATTATTGAATTATTGAACCTATAAGCTTTAATTTGTGCAGTTTTTAAAGCATATTGAACAATTAAGTACAAACAAACGAATTTTAATTTAAATATTTTGAAGGTTACAAAATTTTGAAAGCGAGATTTGAATGGAATAATTTTTATAAACCAAGGGTCAATAAAAATATTCCTCGAGTTCTAGAAATGCTTAAACCATGCGTAACTCATCTTTTTCACCACATAAATAGCACGCGCCATATTTATTAATCAAGTTGTTTATAACCATACAAGAAAATATAATTAAAATGTTCAACTAACTAAACGAAATATGCTATTGCTATACAAAGTACCCAGATAACAATACGTGCCGGCACGTAATCGGCCCGACGGGCTGGAGACCAATCTGCCTGCTAAATGCACGGGTCAGGCCGGCAGAGTCGGAATGCGACCGAAGGGCGGACAACGGTCCGGCAGATTAGACGCCCGTCGGTCGTGCAAATAGATAAGAGTATACTTTTAACTGTAGGCGCGTTTACTTTTACCTATAATTTTTTCTATACTCGCGAAAAAATCATATGTGTACTTAATTTCCTATAATTGTTTTTCATAAGGGAAGAAATAATCATTTTTATACTTATATTTGGCTGATATTATCAATGATAAATACTGAAAGGCAAGATTTTAACAGAAAGCATTAATGTGCCAGCAATTTATAATTAATTGGACTACATATCATATATACCGAACAAAATAATTTTCCATCTGTGTGATTATCTTTTACTATATTCCATTTATAACAAAAATAAGCGAGAATTAAGATTATTTTCATCTTTTAATATTTTCAACATAAAAATCGACTTTTTAAAAAAAGAATCTAATGCATTTTTTATTTTTGGTTTTAAAATGTCCGAGGGGTTGCAGAATATCGCAACCAGTCAGAAATCTTGTATGAAAATACCTTGCCATTGAAGTTGGTTCAGCCTCACCGTGTGAGGGTTCGCAAAGAAATCGAATTTACACTTTAATGAAAATCATTCTAGACAACACTTTATATTCTTGGAACGTTTATATCTTTAGAAATATCTTAACTTCGTTTCAGAAGGTCCGCAGGACATTATTAATCTAAAAAGATAATAAAAATTGGTGTATGATAAAAGAAAACTCACCTTTCAAACTCTAAAGGTCATTAATTTTTTTTTAGTTTTTTCAGCAATATTTTTTTATTTATTTGTTTCAATTCTCAAACACATTAGCAAAACTTACTAAGTTTTTAAAATTACGCAATTTAATGAAAATAATTTACTACTAGTTAAATCATTTTTCTTTCGAAACATACGTGGAGAAGTCCCTTCACGCGCAAGATCTTCCATCGTGAGACGTGCTTTGAGCGAGGTTGAAAGTCACTATGTGTCAAATGATAAACAAGAGGCTCCTGCTTCTGATAGGGTTTGAACGGGTAATTATTTAATTATTATATTTTTCTTTCCTCCTCTTCATTTCATGTACATAAGAAGTAATTGTAGAATGTTTATGATTTTCATTGTGTTGTATCAGAATTTTCAACATCCTATGTTTTGTAGATTGAAATATTTTATGTATATTGTAAGGATTGAAGTTCATCAGTAATATTGATTAAATAAGGAAGAAAAATGAATTTAAACTGTCACTGGTGGAAGTCGTGCGCTGATTGGTTAATTGAGTTTGAATTTCCATTACGTAGCGAATCGAATAATAATTTATAATTTATTCCTTTATGAAAATGCACTTGATTTTGGACCTCAAATTTTTAAACAGCCGGCGTGCGTCTTTTGTTTCTGTAACATATTTTAAAACTTTAATTGGCAGATATGAACTGTGATAGTGCCTTTTCATGTAAAAGGTTTTTGAAGTTTATTGCACGGCTTTTCCTGTATTTGACCTTGAAATGACCTTGAACCTGACGTGATAAAGATAAATAGACCTCGGATTCGTATTCAGCGCGTCAAAATATAAGGATAAAGTGGTCTTGTCAAATAGTCCTCACCTTTTTTTTTTTTGTAAACCAGTGTTATCTTCTTTCTATTTTGGGTGTAAAATATATTTTTTTAATTCATCGGTTTGTTTTTGAAAGACCCATGTAAAAAATCGTAGTCCAAATTTCACAACTTTTTTGGCAACGATCCACATTTGCTTAGGTTTTTAAATTACAGGTGATAAATATCTGATAACAATTTGTTTAAATTTGTTATAAATTTAGAATAATCTGTTGCTTCAAACTCAGTGACGTTTCTGAATGGTCAACTCGATGAATTTGTATTAGTCCCATGTTGGGAACTTCGTTTCACCTGCAAGGTGTACCAACAGAGCAAACGAACAAACTTTTGCGCCAGGCCGCGGTCAGAATTGGGTGCGGGTGGCAGATCTGCAATCCGGAATGGAATCTGTCGGCCCCAGACGTTATTTCGCTTTCCCATTCCTTCTACTCTCGAAAATTCACTGGTAACACCCGCATAGTCCTCGCTAACAATTTTGTTTATTCTTCATTCGATAATGCCAATCTCAATTCTTCTGGTTTTTACTCCGACGCTAAGTAAAAAGTTATATTTTAATTGTTTTTGACTCAAACTGTTTTTCTCAGAAATGTTGATTCTTAGTTTCCAAAGATTGAACAAAATCTAAAGAAACCCATTTGGAGCGGAAGTGATGCTCTGCGCATCCCTGACAAAGGAAATCCGGTGTATCGAGGATCCACTTGAGATGTGATGAGGGGTGGTTTCACCCTCGAATCATTCAAGCATCACGCGAATCCATAAAGTAAAGAAAAGGAAGATAGGAGATAAGAAATATGAGAAGTACCTATTGTTGAATGTTGCTTAACTTTTAGTCTTTTTAGATTGTATTTAAGAGCTTTTATGAATAAATTTCAGTTTATACGATTGTGGATGCACTGTTAGAAATGTTCGGAAAATTCGGACACATTTAAGTTAGTAAGGTTACTGAAATTTAAGAAATTAGATTGCTGCAAATTGAAGTCAGTAAATTTTATAGAAATTTTTCTAAATTTTTATTAACATTCAGAAATGGTGTCTGTCTGAAAATTACAAATAGTTTCATAACATTCCTAAATGGTAATGGAAATGGAACCTTTAATTCAAGTCATACACTGTTAAAAATGTTTGCAATTCTAATATAGATTTACTATACATTTGTATATTAAATCTAAAAACTCGGTCTATGAAATATTAATTAAGAGGCTGTATATAAATTGAATATTTTAAGATTCGAATTTTGGAAAATAGATCATTTAAAATTCAGAGGAATTGAAATTGTATTATTTATCATTAAAAGCGTTCAAAATTAAAAAATTAAAAACTGTTGAATTTGAATCATTTGAAATTCAGAGCAATTAAAATTTGACAATTTGAAATTTAAAACTACAAATTGAATCCTTCAAAGTAAAAGCTTCTGAAATTCTAGAATTTTAAATTTTTATTACATAACAAAATTATAATTTAGCATTAAAGGTGAGGAGACAAATTTGTCTAAAATCAAAAAATGAATTGAATTATGTTTAAAAAAACCGTTAAAAATAAATATTAATTTTAAATGGGAAACACTAAAAATGAAAAAATGTCAACTCTGGAAAAAATTTTAATTACCAAAAATTGTGATCTCATAAAATTACTCAAACTTTTTCTACAAGTAATAAGTGTTCAATTGTTATTTATACATCAAAATTATACGATCAAACGAACTTACCTTAGTGAAGTTCAATCGTAATTATACGATGTGTCTTGTCCGAATAGATCACTTGTAGTAGTGCCAGCTGCTCGGTTATGACCACAAATTTTAAAGGATAAAAAATTGAAGAAATTCATATTTTGCCGTTATACGCAGGCTCGCCCGCTACCATGGCCCGATCTTCATTAATTTTAAAGACGAAATATCACCGGAATCGAACAGATAACGTATGGGAAAAAAGCAACCCAAAAAGAAAAGGGGATAGGGAGGGAGTGATCTATTCGGACGACACATCGTATAATTACGATCGAACTTCACTAAGGTAATTTCGTTTGATCGTATAATTATACGATGTGTCTCGTCCTCAAGATCACTTATAGTTGTTTTAAGTTTTTATGGTGATATTTCGATTACTTTCTTGGAAAATAAATAATTTTTTTTATTTCAAAAACACTGAACAATACGTTTATTGGTAAGCCTTTAGACATAACGATATTTAGAATTGAATAAGGAAATAGAACACAGAAAAAAAAACTTATCACAATCGTATAAGCATGGGAAAGAAAAATACAAAACTAAGTTTCTTAACGTAATAAGAATCATATCGCCTTTAGCTTAAAACCTTTTGAGCAAAATTTCAAATAACATCGAGGGAAACGCCGTTGCGTAAAGCCGCAGATGTAGCGGCATGTTTAATGCTGTAAAGCGTGAAAACTTTGGTGTCTATCCCGCTTTTCGAGAGGATCGTCCTTATCTATCTACTCAAAATTTGGACAGAGCAGGGCTCATGAGGCTTTCTCAAGGAGATTAATACAGTAAACTTCCGTTTATTTTAAGGTCCTTGAAACGTACCCGACCAATTATTTTAAAGCTGGAGGGGGGCCCACCCTTATGTCAAAGTCATTTTCTGCAGAACACTATTGTCGGATTTGCACGGCTACAAAGCAGCAAGCACAGACTATGCTAATTAAAGATAAAAATCTTCTTCTACATATAGTAGTACTTATTAGATGCATTGTGAAGTACTTAAAAAGGAAAAGGAAGTTCTTCGAATGAAACGCAAATCAAAGCTGGATGAACTAAAGTACTTCGATTTTTTTGATAGAATTAGTGAAAATGTAATGCGTGCTGTTTTAGAGGGTTTGGGATCATTTAAAATTAAATTATTTCTTTGCTTCATTATCACTGATTTTACATTAATAACATTAGAACAACTGAACAATCGAATTCCATCATTCTTTTATGACTTCATAGACAAAAGTGACAAACCAAGTCCGGTTTCATTAGAAGAAGCTGGTTGCTTAATTGGAGAACAAGCTGCACAGAATTGTTGCCTTTTGCGCTTTTTACCTCTTATGGCAGGCGAAATTTTGCATCCATTACATTCCTCTTATGATATAGTAATGAAAAAATGGAGAGTTCTAGAGTTACTTGTTTATATTACGGACATTATTTTTTCACCTGTGATTTTCGAGGGAATGCTCACATAGCTAAAACTTTCAACAGAAGAACATCACTCAGCTTTTCAAGTAGAATTCCAAGGAACTTCAATCCCAAAGCATTATTTCCTGATCCATTACCCCATGATAATTCAAAAAATGGGCCAATTGGTCTTCCCATGAACAATGCGATTTGAAACTGAGCACAATTATTCAAAAAATTTAGGTAATAGTTATCATCACTTTATAAATATTTGTAAAACATTAACTGAGCAACATCAAAGATTTATTTACTACCACTGGAAGTTAAAATACGAAAGTTTGAAGAAACAGCTTGAAGTAACCTCTGGTAAAGTTATGAACTACTGTGGTATTATAAAATACTGCAATATCGAAGAGTCAACTAGCATAACATTGAGTCCAAAAGCTCACATAATGGTGATACAAAATAATGGTTTACGAAATTGAAAAAAAGTTCTGTACATTTGATGCCACTACTTTTTTCCTACGTAGTTTGGCTAGCTAAACTTGAAGATCACATTAAACATTTTTTTTATGTGTAGGTTTTCGAGATATGGTTATTGAAAATTTTTTCCATTTTTTTCAGCCATGGCTTTACATGCAAGGTCATATATCGAGTTCTAAAAGTCAGATTGGGTGACACAAGGTCTCAAATTAAAGGCAATGAAATTTTCAACGATCGCTCTGTATATTGTTTTCCAATCTGTTAAGTAGTTTACGTGTTATATCCCAAAATATATAAGAAAAGTTCATTTTTTGCGCCAAAATAAAAATCGAAAATTCACTCTATCGCCATGCAAAAAAAGGAACAGTGTTGAACGATCTTTTCTCGCGTAAATTTCCCGCTCTTGCTTACCTTCTAGGACAGAAGGAGCAGAAGCGGATGACGTACACGTTCCAGTTGCTTCGGGATTGGCTGCTTTAAGGAACCATGGTCGTAGCTTCCGGAGCCTAAAACTTCTCCAATAATAGCATATAATGATAATTTTTAAGTTGGTTTGATGGTAAGAAAAAAATGACATCCTTACCGGCAAAAAAGAGGATATTATATATATTTTCAAAGAATTGACATTATATGTTATTATTTATTGTATTTAAATATTAACATTTGATCATGACTGTGCCTTGACGTGGGATGTATAATCGCGGAACGGACGAATTGATCTGCAATCTCTTCTGCATATGCATGATTTCGCGCTTGGCGATATCAAGTGCCTTGAGCTCGTTCTTCGCTCATGGAACCACCAAAAACGAGTAAAGTAGAACCAGGACGATAAGCATGTTAGTCGCAGATACCTAGTTCAAGGCCGACAGATTGGAGGACCAAATCTCTCGAAGAAGACGCTTGTATTGGTTTCGGAGAGACTTCTGCACTGATCTTACGTCCTTAATGCGGCTCTGAGACACACCTAGGTATGCATAGGTCTCTCCTGTGTCAAGATGTCTAATAACACTTATATCCACAAGCTCAGGTTCCCCGGGAACGCCAGTAATCCGTCCTCGCTTCAGATTAATATTACCACACTTATCAAATCCAAAGTCCATAGCAATCTCTCCTTTGTAACCTTCGACGATATTTAAAGCACTCTGAAGTTGCTTTGAAATGAAAGTATAAATTTTCAGGTCATTTGTTGAAAAAAGATGAGTGACCATATGCTCGCGATGATTAGTGGCGCCGCAGAGTAACTAAGAGAATTGCATAGCGCGAGAGATAGTGGCAGAAGTGTGATGCAAAAGAGCAGAGGGCTCATGGTGTCGCCCCGAAAGACGTCCCTCTGGAAGGTGACGCTGTTTATTGTCACATGATAATTTCCAGATAAGATAGTAAATATAGTTTCCCAAAGGGGCATCAATCTCTCTATGCATCTCACTATGTGTGGATGAATCTTCAAGCTTTTCAACAGACAGATGATAAGTCTATGCAAATTTTTTGCTGTTATTGTTAGGGTTTAGACCACAAGAGCCCCTAACGCTTGTGTGATCGCGAGCCCTATCTTATGTCTGTGATAGCTGAGGTTTTCCATGTCCAATAAACATTTTTGTTAGAACCTTGACTTCATTTCTACTTTGATTTCTACAATAAAAATAAATGGTTATTTGTGACAAGAAGCTCTTTATTAGTAGAGATGGTATTAGCTGCGACAACCACTTCGATGGTAAAAGTAACTAACCAGTACAATACCCTCCTTTACATCATTCTAAATTTATCAAACTTATAAAAGTAGATTCAATTTGTTTAAGTAAACTTAAAATCCAAAACATAATTGAAAACTTCACACGCTTTCCCCTATCCGCCCCGTTTTCCCCCTTTTTAAAGAATTCATCTTTTCCTCCTATTTTAAAGGAAATTCAACTATTTGGTTGAAAATTAACCTTTTCCTGCTCTTCACACGCGCATACTTTACCAAAAGTACCCTTCACACCTCACCATGTGCCCCTTTTCCAGCTCTGCACACACGCATAATTCACCCAAAGGAATCTCCACACCACACAGTGCGCCCCTTTTCCAGCTCTACACACGCATACTTTACTCCAAGTACCCTCCTCAACATACATCGTGTCCCTTTTCCAGCTCTGCATACATGCGCACTTCATCCAGAGAGCTCTCCTAACCACACCCATGTCCCTTTTCCAGCTCTACACACGCATACTTTACTCAAAGGACTCTCAACACAACACCTCATGACCCTTTTCCAGCTCTACACACACATACTTCACTGAAAGTCCCTTTTCCAGCTCTGCATCCATGCGCACTTCATCTAAAGAACACTCCGCACCACACCCATGCCCCTTTTCCAGCTTTACACACCCATACTTTACTCAAAGTACACTTCACGCCACATATTGTGCCCCCTTCCAGCTCTACACAGGCATACTTTACTCTAAGTACCCTCCGCCACATACATCGTGTCCCTTTTCCAGCTCTGCATCCATACGCACTTCATCCAAAGGACCCTCCGGACCACACTCGTGCCCCTTTTCCAGCTCTATACATCTATACTTTACCCAAAGTACACTCCACACCACATATGGTGCCCCTTTTCCAGCTCTGCGCACACACATGCTTCACCCAAAGGACTCTCCACACCATACATTGTGCCCCTTTTCCATCTCTACACACGCATATTTTACCCAAAAAACTCTCCACACCACACCTGATGCAGGCCTCAGACTCACCACACTATTTACACTATTCTACACTTTTTTTGAATGACGACACTATTTTACTACTATTTCGAAAAAAATGACACTAAAGAAACTATTTTCTCACAATTGTCTGCTAATTCCACTATTTCTTTACTTTTTCTTAAAAAATATTTTTCAACTTATTTGCTAATTGGCTATAAATGGTCTCAATGGCTGATTAGGGCTGTCCAAAATGATGAATTTTCAATCCAAAAAGACGAGCTTTTAACAAAACAGCTGAATTTGCAACAAACTATTTAAATCTTCAACTAAAAAGAATTATTTTTAACCATACAGTTACGTTTTTAACCAAAATAAAAAAAAATCTACCTAAAAATAGTAATTGCAGGGTCACAGTCCCGACAACACTATTCCTCATAACATTCTACAAAGATTGGTAGCTCTAAAAAAGTATCCAGAGGTGAAATTTTTATCTTTAACTGTCCCGTCTGCCGCGTAAGGTCATCCACGGCTAGAGACCTGACTCCAAGGAACAGTGTTGAAATTATTTTGTTACACGATTTTAAAAATATTTATCCGCAAGGTCTAAGGTTTTTCCAGCAAAATCGTTGTTTCGAAAGCTTGGGTTCCTAAATTCTTTTTTCAATCATTATATCATGATCGAATCATTCTATTTAATCTTGAACCACGGATATGTATATCCTCACTGTATCTCCGTCGGAGCGTTCAGCAGGGCAGGGTCGCGGCCAACACCGTCAGAGCAAAAAAGATGGTGATGAAGCACTCTTAGGGCAGCATTGTGTCTGTAGAGATACGTCGTTCCCGCGTGAGTGGAACACCTGAATATTATGTGTTATAGGTACTCAGCGTGTGCATAATACGCGCTGCACCTATCGCTGGGAACTGGCATGTTAATGTTCCTCCTTGTCCTGAAATCGCGATCATCTCTCAGAAGGTGCCTGCTTTCCGCGGTTGGTCTTAATGTCGCTTCCTCATCTTCGTCTGCAGCTTGTTCAAGCATCGGTTGGGAAACCGCTCCGCGTACATATCCATTTGTCAAGACGTAGGCCCGTTGATTTCGCAATGATCTAATCGAAACGTTCTGCGGCTCTGAATGTTTCTGGCACCGCGGAGTGTGCGTACGTGCCATAAAGCGTCCGGGAACAGGGATAATACTGGCATCGTAGCAGTCTAGGAAGTCATCCTTTGATGACTTCAATGCGTTCGATCGTTTTGAACTGCATCTACAACTTTTTCGTGGTTTGGTGGTGTCGTTGTTGTTCCCACGAGCAGCTAGGGAAAGGGTCCGTCCGTCCTTGTAGAGTCCCGCGTGCAAGGATAAGGCTGCATACTCTGAGAGGTCGCCCGGTATTCCAGAGTCACCGTTCAACACACCTCACCCAGGTGCCATTCAGCTTTCGGCACGGTTGTTAGGCCTCCGGTTAGGGGTCATTCCTTTGGGACCATCCCCGGACAATTGTCCGCGACTACTTATTGATTATTGTAACCGTATCCAGCAGAAACCCTTGATACAAGGACCCTCTATCCGCTACCCGAGGACGCGTTCAGTGGCTTTGTCATAGGCCCTTTGGTCCGATTCCGAAGGTATCGATACCGAAACAGAATATATATATATATATATATATATATATATATCTTCTTCGACAGATTTGGTCATCCAATCTGTCGGCCTTGAACAAGGTATCTGCGACTAACATGCTTGCCGTCCCGGTTCCACTCTACTCGTTTGGGGTGGTTCAATGGACGAATTCAGGAGGGCTGTTGTGAAAAATACAGTGCGTGCACAAAACTTCTCGTGGGCGTTTTTTCTGTGTAGATTTGAAAGTCACTAAATGAAAATCTTAAATAGGATACTGCATCCATTGAGCGGATCTTTATAGAGCCGGAAGACCCAACTGCAGCACTGCTAGTGGCCGCACAGTGCGCAAAAATCCAACAAAATTGTCAAAAATTCGATTCCTCGTCGCAGCTGTATGAAACTTCGTACAAGCGAGCCTTTGATTTTGAATTTAATGTCAAAAGTTACGAAATCAAATGGTGGATCCATTACAATGGAAAAAATTGTTATATTTGCATACGTTAGTCTGAAATCTGCACGATGAAATGATCCGTATTACTTACAACACGATCAGTAAAAATTTGACGACATGTCTTTTCTGCAGATTTCACAAGAACTTCATTCAATTATACAGATACTGGAAGTCAGATGAATTCTACAGAAAATCAGCAGATATAACTGAACTTCTTTTAAAATCTTCTGAAAACTCATGTGGTTGCCGATTTCAAATTTGTAGGGTTCATTGAAAAAATTCTACATTAAAAATCCCTATATTATATCTTACAGATGAAAATACTGCAATGCCAACACCAAGCCCTATCACAATAGGGAACCAGAGATCGCATGGCGCTAATGGTCGGAATTTGAGAACGAGACGTTAGTATATTCAAATTTTCTGAACATAACAAAATTTTCGGCACTTGAGAAAAAAAAAATTTATTTCTCAACCGCCAATAAATTGTTCTCACTAAACGGCGTTAACCTCTGGAAACCTTGAAAACAAGTTTCGACTTTTAAATTAGAATTTACATATTCTCATAGGAAAATCAATTCCACATATTTTTCCTTGGACAAATATGCTGTAGCTTACCCTGTTTTCAAAATAAACCTAAAAGACCCATCAGAGAAAAAAAATTTCTGTGAATTGTTGAAATGAATGAAGTTTGTGGAAATTCATTAGAATTTGCCAAAGTTGTGAAAATGTATTGGAATTTGTAAAATTTGTCCAAATTTTAGATAATTTATAGAAATTCATTTACATCTATGGGAATGTATGGGCATTCACGAAAATTGATGTAAATGTGTAGTAATTTACTAGTAACTATTAATAACAGTTCTGCTAGACGCATACGCAATATCTTAGGCAAAAACTTCCAAAATTTGTAGAAATTCATGAAAATTAATGAAAATTCTAAAAAATGAATTCAAATTTATGAAAAGTATAAATTGTGCTAGAAATTTTTGTGTATAAGGGTGTTTCTACGGTCGCTGATTTTAAATAATATATCAAAAGTTACAAACTCAAAATGACGAATTCAATATTGCCACCAAAGTTGTTAAAAATTTCGCTAAGAACAATAATTGAAGAAAAACGGTCAATAGCGGTATGAATCCACACAATAGATTACACTATTTTTTTTAATTCACAGCACTAATCGAACAATACATTTTAAAAACATGTTTTTGTTTTTAAAAGACGCGATAAATATTGTTTAAAATCACAATAACAGTATTAAGTCTATTCTTTCCCCTATTCCCCTCTTTACAACTTTCTTAGAGAATTCTTCTTTTTCTCCTGTTTTCGAAAAATTTCCCCTTTTATTGTTTTTTCACTTACATGCGAACTGAATTAAGAGAACCCAATAAGAAAATCAAAATATTTTTTGTTGAAAGTTCATTATTTTTAATTGAAAAGTCTACTATTATATTTTTGGTTCAGTATTCACCTCTTTTGGTTAGAAATTTAGTTGAAAATTTGTCTATTAAATTTGCGATGTATAAATTCTTGAAAATAAACCAAGAATCTTACGATAAAATTGGACAAATAACACAAAATGCTCCTATTGTAATTCCTATTGTAATTGTAATTCCAATTAAATTTGCATTGACAATTCATCTTTTTGATTGAAAATTCAATTACTTAGTTGAAAATTGAACTAATTTGTAAACATTTATTTCATTGCTTAAAGATTTAACTATATTATTGAAAATAATTTTTTTTAATTGAAAATTTCTCTTTTTTAGTTACAAATGCATCCAGTTGGTTGGAGATTCATGAACATCAAAATAATTTTCTTGAGATGTATGGGAAAATTAAAAATGATTTTTTCATTGAGAAATTTATTTTAAGAGAATATTTAAAAAGATTTCAAAAGATTTCTAAATTCTCAACAACAAAAAAATCTGAAGATTGTAAGATAATTATTTTAATTATGTAGGTTTTAAAAAAAATGTAGGAAAAATTTGAATAATTTACAAAGATATTTACCAAGAAGGTTTTAAGGTTTTGAAAATATTTAAAAATAGTTATAAGTCTGAGACCATTTCAACAATGTTTTAAGAAAATGTAAATTTTTTAATATTTAGAAAAATTGCAAGGTTACGAGAGAATGAAAAAATTTTCTTTACATTCCTAGGACAATTTGAAATGATTTTTTTTTACAAGAAATTAATTTTAAAAGAATATTAAGAATAATTTTTCAACATTGTAAAACATTTCAAAAATGGTCAAAAAAGAATCTGGAAGATTTGAAGGCAATTTTTCACAATTTAAAAAAATTTTAGGATGAACTAATATAATTTCTAAAGATATCTGAGAATTTTACAAGTTTTTGAAATATTAAAAATATTTTAAAACTTGAAAAAATTTCCGAAACTTTATAAAATATTTGTTAATTTCTTCTAAACTTCTAAACATCAAATGTTTTCTAATCCGTTATTTGACATAACCATGTATGTATGCATACATGTAATATCTCGGATATTTCAGTTGAACATTTTGGATGTTACGGAGTAGCATCTCACTTTTTAATATCAACAGATACTAACTTTGAAGATCTAGATTGCTGTCCTATAGTTAAACATAAAATATGCTAACCCTGAACATCTAGATGTTACGTTTGAACATCCATTTTTCTTGGTGTACTGTAGGGTGGTTTCCCCTATCCAACGTATATATGAAGGTGTTAAAGAGCTAATTTTGCCTTCTGTTCTGTCCAGCATAAGTCGTAACCCCGTTTCCCATCTTGGCAGTAAACTTTTTCTTGGCAGGTTGTAATATACGACAAACACGACGTAAGTTCTCGCCGGTGCGAGCGATTTGTTATTTACAGCCCTTCCTTCGAGTTCTCGTTAAACTTGCTCTGACTAGCTCACTACACTTGTACTTGTATAATGTACAGTGTACACCGACCGATAGTACCCAAGAGAGGATGATGATAAACAGGATATACCTTACCTTTTTTTCCTGATTTTAATCTCGAAGGGTAATTACAAACTGGAAAAGAGCTGGTGCTCGGAGAAAAATGGATGATCATACTTAACATCTAGATATTTAGGGCTAACATATTTAATGTTTAACTACAGGACAGCCATCTAGATGTTAAATATTAGTTTTTAACTATAGCAGGACTCGGACTCACTTTAGAGATAAAAAATAGTGTAAATAGTGTCAAATTTTTTTTTAATAGTGTAAAAATAGTGTCACAATATTTGCCAAGTATTAAAAATGAACTTCTATGGTCATTTAAACTGCTTTTTAGTCTATAAATTATCGAAAATCCTATTTATTTATCGCAGGCTTTACAGTCTTCTCCCTTTTTTCCATTTGTCCATTTAAATGCGAACTGAAGTAATAGAACCTGATAAAAAATTCGAATTATTTTTGGTTGAAAGCTCATTCTTCTCGCTTGAAAAGCCTATTATTAAATTTTTCGTTAAAAATTCATCTTTTTTATTTCAAAGTTTTTATTATTTGGTTCAAAATTGAATTATTTTGTTGAAAATTCAACAATTTTTTTCAAAAGGTCATACATACTTCTTGGTTAAAAATTAAACTGTTTTGATGAAAAGTCGTATTTTTGGTTTGATAATTCAACAGTTTCATTAAAATTTTGTTTCTTTCTTTAAACATTTTTTTAAATTGAAAATTCAACTATATTGTTAAATATTTATCTTTTTAGTTTGATAATGTATCTCTTTCTGTAGAAATTTCATCTTTTTTTGTTAAAATGCAACTGTCTGGTTAAAAATTGATCTGTTTCGGTTGAAAATGAACTTTTTTGTTAAAAACTCACATTTTTGAGTGTAGCTAGATGAATGTATAGCAACGACTAATCACCGTTCCTCAGCAATGCTCAATCCATAAGTATTCTTATTTTCAATGAGAAACAGTTACATTTCTTCAAAAAGTACAAATTGTTGATTAAATAAGATAATTTCTTACTAGGAAGATTAATTTTATACAAGAAAAGACGAATTATGAAAGAAAATAATGAATCCTTAACCACGACGAAAAATATAATAGTTGATATTAAACCTGAAAAAAAATTAATTTTAAATTAAGAAACAGTTAAATTCTCCCAGAAAGACAAATTTTCAAAGAAGTAGGTGAATTTTCAAACGAAAATGATTCTTCAGCCAAAAATGAAACAAAATGATAGGTAAATTATAATTTGAAGGCAAAAATAAATTAGAATACAGAATAAAAACTTCGAATAACTATTTTTCTATTTTATTTATTTATTTTTTGTTAATTTCATATTCTTTAAAGGTTTCAGATCCTTCGAAAGAGTGTCCAGAAAATTTCTAATAATGTTTGTTTTATATCACAAGAAATTCTGACGTTTGGAATGTTTTTTGAAAGATTGATCAATTTTCGTTTATCTTTCCAAGTTTCAAAATATTTCAAAAAATTTTCTAAATTCTCAAATATCTTTTGAACTGACTCTCATCATCCTAAAATTGTTTTAAAATCTAGCTGATGCTTTTTTTATAATTTTGGAAATCTTTCAAAATCTTTTTAAATATTCTCTTAAGATTAATTTTACTTTCAAAGTCTTTAAAAAATTTGAGCACTTTATTTCGATATCTTAATAAACCTACTTTTTTCTTAGGTTTTGTAAAATTACTTTCAAATTTTATATTATTTGACATTCTTTTTCAACTTCAAAAAACATTTTTAGAAATGATTACTTGAATTTTAGCAGAAATAACAAAATACAATCATTAATTAACCCGAAAAATGTCGTTGAATTTTTTTTTCTTCCTTGTTAAAAATCTTCATTGGTTAAAAACTCAACGTCTTCCTTACAATCTTCTTTATTTGGTTCGAAAATTTCTTTTTTCAGCAGAAATTAAATTTCTTTTATCAAACGTGCAACCGCTATATTGTTGATAATTCTTTCTTCTTCTTTTGGTTGAAAATTAATTTTGTATCAGAAAATTTAATAATTCCATTTTGGTCTGAAACTTTATCTTTCTTATTTGAAAATTCAACTAATTAGTTACAAGTTGAACTACTTTGTTGAAAAATAGTTTTTTTATGTGGTGAAAAGTTAATCTTTTTGGTTGAAAATGAGGCCTCTGGGTTGAAAATTAATGTTTGGTGGTTGCAAATGTATTTTTTTTATTTGGACATTCAACTATTTTGTTCAAAAATTATCAATTTCAGTTGATGTATTAGACAACAAAATGGACAAAACTGAAAAAATATTTTTTCACTACGGCAAAAAATCCAGCAAAAATAGTTCACACGACCCTGAATGTTTAGGTTTTCAACGACTGATTTAGTGCAATGGCCAGTACGAGGCAAACACTGAAACTGGCCTTGTATTGGACTTCTGGTGTACATAGATATTATTGGAGAATATGCTAAATTTACAAAACGAGGAACTCTCTCCCATTCATAAAAAATTTTGTGCAAATTTAAATTTTGAGTGAACACAATGTTGGTCGATTTTTGTTCTTTCCTCTTTTTTTTGCCTAATATTCTCTACTGTATGTTCCATATCTACTGTACGCTGGTCTCCCCTACTTCAAATTCAAACCAAATATGTAGTCCAATTTTCTACCAAAAAATAAATTTTTACCGAAAGAAATGAATTCTCAAATAGGAACGACGATTTTGCTGAAAAAGAATTAAATTTTCAATAATAAAATTAATTTATAACCAAACAGTTGAATTTTTAAATAAAATGATGAATCCTCAACCGAAAAAAAGAATTTTTTACAATGTTATCCAACTTTCAAACAAATAGTTGATCTTTCGTCCAAAAAGATGAATTCATTATAAAATATGTAATAGTTGATATTTCAACTAGAAAATATTTTTATTTGAAATCAAAAACAGTTCAACCAAAAAAGACGCATTTTCAAGAAAACAGTTGAATACTTAACCAAAATAGTTGACTTCTCAACCATACTGTGCCAAAAAATGTATTTTCAAACAAAAAGAAAAACGAATTTTTAACAATATTTAAATTTTCAGCTGAAATTATGAATCATCAACAACAATAACATTAGTTTTTAACAAAGTAGTTAAAATGTCAACCAAGTAGACAAGTTTTCAACCAACAAAAATGAATTCTTAACGAAAAATGTAATAATTGATATTTCACCCAAGCAAAAAGTTTTAATTTAAAAAAAAGTTAAATTGAACCAAAAGAAGAACATTTTTTAACAAAATAGTCCAACACTTTACCCAAACAGATTATTGTATAATCAAACAGTTACAGTTTTAACAAATAAAAATGTAACTTCTAGCAAAATATTTGGATTTTTATCCCAAAAAGACGAATTTTTAACGAATCAGTTTAATTTTTGACCTAAAAAGATTACTTTTTTACAAAGCAGTTGAATTTTTAACGAATAAATTTAATTTTTATCCAAATAGTCGTATTTTCAGTTAAACAAGATGAATTCTAAACAAGAAATATAATAGTAATAAAAATAGTAATAATAAATACAAACTTTTCAACGAAAAATAATTGGATTCCCCTATTGGGTTCGCATTTAAGCCAAAAAAAAAAAAAAAAAAGAGAAAAAAAAATATGAAGAAAGCAATAATAAATACACTTTTATAATTTAAATTTTATTATGACTTTTATGATTTATTTAATAATGTACTAAAAAAGATGTAAAACATCCATACTCAATTTGAAGGAATTTTGAAAAAAAAATTAATTGTATAAACAATAACATAAAGTTTTTAGTAGAACTTATTACTCCTCGAAATCATTCATTATTATGTTTAATTCATAAAATACAATTTTAAAAGTATGTTTCGAAAAGTAATTGTTTAAACAAATTATATTTGGTTGAACAATTAAAAAATGGTTAATATATTCTTTCTATACACTATACAGTCAGAAAAAAATTATATGTATTAATTTAATTTAATTTTTTTTAAGTTATCGAAAAAAACTGCTTAAGCAAATCAAAATTGTTTAAACAAGTAGAAATTTATTAAAAGTTAAAATAAGCGTATCAAAATTACATAATTATTCAACAGAAAGTAGCATAGGATACCAATTTGAGAAAAAACTGGACATCTCTGTGTCAATTTTTAGAAATTTCTAGAATAAACAATAAGTAATTGTTTAAATAATTACATGTTTGAAAAACAAATTTACTTCTCCAAACAATGACAAACTATTACATTTAACTCAGAAAATACGATTATTTTTTACATTTTTTGGGAACAAATAATTGTGTAAATAAGTTACATTTGTTTAAATAATTAAAAATTGTTCAAAGAGTCATGGGAAATATTCAAATTGTCCATTAGTTATTATTTGTATAAAAAAGACGACGGAAATGGCTAAAAAGTAACAATAATACGTAAGAATGTAGTTTTTTTATTTTTGGGTCATATTTGGGGAGCTTTGGGGAGGGGGGGATAAATATGGGTTAAAAATAAAAGTTATTAGTATGGTTTTATTTCATAGGTACTCCTCTTCAATCCCTAAAAAAATTGGCACGTTTCGATCAAACCCGGAAGTATGAGTTCAATTTTTCGAAAATCCAAAATTTCCCCATGTTAATTAAGTGGGATTTTGAAGTGCCCGGTGGCACGTGTTAATATTCGAATTTAGAAAAAAAAATTGGGGATTTTTTTTCTCCGGAAATGGAAATTGGGTTAGGGGCGGGGGGGACTTGCCCTCTAGGGTGAAAAAAAATTTTACAATGCATTTTGGACCACCCTAATGGCCACCCTACTAATTACTGCATTTTTGAGATGTTAAAGGGCTGTCGATCACTGTGAATAAATGTTCAAGATTAAAGTGACCATATTTGAAACGCTCAAATGCAGGATGCTAACAGTAGGATTAAGGGAGGGAGGGGGGGGGGCAGATTCAATATGTTTACACTAAGAAATTCTTGAGTCGTGAAACACATTTATTCAAATATATATTACTTTTTAATTTTTCATTATTTTTTGTGCGATCAAAATTTGAATTTTCGATTTTTCGAAAAAATTCAAAAAGTTGTTATAATAATCTTTTAGGGCTCTCTCAAAAAAAAACGTTTTTCTAGTTTTTACTTTTTTTCATATCATGCGTTGTTCGGCTTAAAATATTAATTTTCGTTTGTTTTTTTGGTATTTTTAAAATGCTATAACTCTGATAATTTTAATTTATCGAAAAATTTCACAAGGATAAATTGTTTTTCTTTCAGAGTACTACTAATAGCCATATATAGAATTTTCCAATTTTGAAAAAAAGTAGAAAATGAGGTTGATTCGAAAAAGTTAACCAATTCTGAGTAAATCATTCAAGAATTTGGAGGTTCAAATTTCATGTTTTTTAAAAATCATTTTTAGATAGCGACTGAAGATTTATTTTTCAATATAAAAATAATGAAAACTTGCTCCCGAGATATGGAGAGGCTGAATAAGAACAAATAAGTTTTCTTCCAAAAAAATTTTACTATTCTGGGAAAATGCAGATTTAGTATGACGATATCGCATTGTGACAGACGATTTTTCGTTCAAAGTTCTATAAAAAGAAGAAAGTTACGTTTTTTTTTAAATAAACAATAATAATTTTAAGAAATAACTTTTCTGATCGTAAGGCAAAAAGTTAACTGAAAACCCCCTTATAAAAGAGGCTTTTTGTAGAAAATGAAGATTTAAAATTTTAGGTTGGAATTTCATTGGTACTTTCGTGCTGAAAAATATTGCACATAGTTTGATTTAAGGGCTTTTTCTTTGTAAAAAGAAGTATTTTGTTACTTTTCTGTATTTAAAAACTTTTAGGAAGAGGAATATGGTGAGAAAAATGTTTAAAAAAAAATGAGAGGTTAAGAAATTGAAAAAAAAGAAGATGGGAAACAAACAGAGTCAGTTATCGGGTTTTGAATTACCAATCTTTTCATTACTGTATTAAAAATGAGCTTTTGAAAAAATCCTTTTAATACAACATGTATTTGATTGTTTGAGAATTTTTTAATGCAAAAAGCCCATTTTTTGAAGAAATTCTGGTTAGCTAAATCTGTACTGCAGTCCTTCAAATGTTGATATGTCAACCAAAAAAGATGAAATTGCGTTTTCATAGTAAAATTTAAAACAAAAAAAAACGCATTTTCAACAAATACTTTGAAGTCCAAAACCTTGAAGCCAAAAGACGAATTTTCTGTACAAAAATGTAATTTGCAACCAGAAAATAGGAATTTTCAGTGCAAAATTAAGTTTCAACAAAATAGTCGAATTTTCAACGAAAGAGAGAAACCTTCATACATTTTTTTTTTTTTTTTTTTTTTTAGAAAAGTAGTTCAACTTTTACTCACGAGTAAAAGGCAGTGCATTTTTTTTAAATAATCTGTTTTGTTCATGCAAACTGTTAGATTTCCTCCATCTGCAGTTGTCAAAAAGATGTCAGAATTGTTTGAGGTAAAGGATTTTGTTGGTTTTGATTTTTTGAGAAAAGACCTCTCTTTAACAGAGGTGTGAGTGTCCTGAATCATGATATTACAAATATTATTCGTCACATTGTTTCTTATTTCGTTTTTTATGAAGTCATTTATGTCTGATAATTGTAGTGAAGTTTCTAAATTTTTAATAGAACCAGTCGCATCTTTAGTAGGAAATTTTGGCGGTACACAATGATTCGGTCCCAGAGACACACTATCAATAACCTCTACGGGAATTTTGTTTTTCAGACAGGTTTCTGAACCAAGTGTCTCTGTTTACAGTTTTTCCACGATAATTTTCTGATAGCAAAGTATCAAACTTTCTTTTTTGATGAACATTACAATTGCGTATGATGGTATTATATTTAGTACTAGACAATAAAAAAAAATTGTATAGTATGATATTCTATTCCGGACTTCATAATATGTTTTTTGATGTTTACTAGAGATTTATTTGAATATTGGATATGATAATTAATGTATAGAATTTCCTTTAATCAACGTTTCGAGAGTCAAACGGTTTAAATTGCAAGTCTTTTCTACTTCTCTTTTGATTATCACATTATTTAATTACTTACATATCATGTTCTTTAACGGAATTAAAACTCAATATCCTGACTCTTTTATAGATGTAAAAAAGTTGATAAATTTAAACAAAACAATTTATAATATTAAAGCCAGAGAAACTTTTTTAGACAATTGTCACAGTTATAGTTTATTACCTTAAAATATAACTGATGCTACCAACAATTTAAGAAATTTACAGTTTTTTAGTAATCGTTCCAAAATCATGTTAACTTTATGTTGGACTCTTTAGAACGTCGTTTATTGAATGATGAGATCAAGGATTTAAATACTTATTTAGAATTTCTAACTGAGAATTTCAATAATGTTGAAATCAACTTAAGGAACTGTTTACCATCTAATATCTATAGTAGAATTTCAGAAAATCAACTTAATAATAATGAAAAATTTTTTCAATGCACACAACGATTAAATAAAAATTTTTAAAATTTACTATCCAATAGTAGCTTTCATGAACGATTAAATAATGATAAACACAAAGGTATAATCAATGCAGGTCATAATGATCCTTGGATCATTAATTTAAGTGATAAACAAATTTCAGATGAAGTTAATGATGTTCTAAGATTAGGAAATAAATTTAGTTAATCCTTTTTAACTAATAAACGCAATATAGTTTTTGATATAGTTAAAGATGTTGAGTCTAATATTAGATTGATTGAAACCCTAAGGGTACCTCTTGCTCAAGCAAGTTTTCTAAGTAGTTGTGAAGATAGAAAATCTGCAGCAAGTCTCTCCAGCAGCATCTTTCACACAAAAACGAGCACAACGTGACAACGTGGCCTAATAAACAGAAAGTAATATAATATCCTAATATTGCACAATTTATACTGGAATTCATTAAATTGAATCATCAAGACAAAATCCATGATTCAAGATTTAAGTCAATTCAAAATAAGTTAAATTTTGCAATCCACAAGTTTTTTAAAAGTTGAAATCTACATGAAGCAACGAAAAATTAAAATTTCTATATTTTAATTTATTTGTGAATTATTATTACTGAAAAATAAATAAGATAAATAGTCGCAGAATTCTGGTCTTGAATCATGCTTTAAGGAATAATGATAAACCGTCAAGTTTTTTGTATAAAAATATAAGTTTACTTTCAGTTCCTTACTCTCAAGAAAAAAAAAGTGCCATGGACACAAAAGGAGATACGTTTTGTAGAAGTTTTTACCACTTAAACCTCATCTTTGTGACGTTTTTTCTATTATTACTGCTGTTTACAAAATTTCTATACGAGTAAGTAAATAAATGGTTTCTGGAGACTATAGAATTTACATTTATTCCTGCAATTTTACAGAATTGAGAAATATTTTTAGGATAATTTGTATCTGGTGAGGGCTTGCGTGGTTTTAATATCGCCTCAGTTTTACAAACTAATATTATAAGTATTTACATAATTACTTACCTTTGAATCATAGTAAGTGATGGTGTAGATGGAATAGTGAATAGCTCTGGGAAGGCTTGCCGAATTTTTGCAAATTTTTATAACTAAGAAATGCTTCTTGGGCGATAGATGCCGCTGATGATATTTGCCGCAGTTTGACACCTTTAGAACTGAATAGAAAATTTTCTTGGGGTAGAGATGCCGTTCGGGAGACTTCCCGCATTTTTCTCATCTTTAAAACTACGTAAAAAAATTTTCAAGCGATAAATGCCGCTCCAGAGACTTGCCGCAGTTTTGCCATCTTCAGAACTACTTAGAAAATGTTCTTGGGGGAGATATGCTGTTTGTAGACTTGCCGCATTTTCCATCTTCACAATTACTTTAAAAAATTTCTTGGGCCATAAATTCCGCTGAGGAGGCTTGCTGCTGTTTTACCATCCTTACAACACTATAGAAAATGTTCTTGGGTGAGAGATGCCGCTGCAGAGACTTGTTGCAGTTTTACCATCTTTGGAACTACTTAGGAAATGTTATTGAGGCAGGGATGCCCATCGAGATGGCGCAGATGTGACAATTAGTCCTGAGAGACTTGCCGCAGTTTTGCCACTTTGACGTGGTCTTGAAAATTTTTTCCGGATGAGAGATATTTGCTTTTAACATTTTCCAGAAAAATATTTTAAATTTCACCTTCAAACTCTATCCTGAATTTATATTTCCAAAATATAATATATGTAATATGATGCATTATGTAATATGATGTATGTAATGTGATACTAGTCCTTCTCTAAAAATAGGTGCGTCACGAAAATCTCAAAGGCGTTGTTTTCGCTTTTCCTTTAAGATTTATTAATGAAAAATTTAATTATTTAACAAAAACTGGAATGTTTGAAATCTTTTGAAATCTTCTAAAAAAGTTTGAAAGCGTTTGAAATCCGTTAAATCCTTGAAATCTTTTAAATCTTTTGAAATCTCTGTAAATTGGTTGAAATCTTTTGAAGTATTTAAAATCTTTGTGATATCTTGAAATTTCTGTGAAACCTTTGAGAAATCTTTTAGAATCTTTTAAAATTTTTGTGAAATTTGTGAAATCCTTGAAATTATTCAAATCTTTGTGAAATATTTTGAAATCTTTTTAAATCCTTATGAATTCCTTTCATAATATGTAATATGTAATATGATGTATTTAAGATTTATTGATGTAAAATTTTATTATTGAACCAAAACTGGAATATTTTAAGTCTTTGTGAAATCTTTTGTAATCTTCTAAAAAACTTTGAAAGCGTTTGAAATCTTTGAAATCCTTGAATTCTTTTAAATCTTTTGAAATCTCTGTGAATTGGTCGAAATATTTTGAAGTATTTAAAGTTTTTGTAATATTTTGACATTTCTGTAAAGCCGTTGAGAAATCTTTTAGAATCTTTAAAAAATGTTGTAAAATCTTTGAAATCCTTGAAATCTTGAAAATCTTTGTAAAATATTTTGAAATCTTTTAAAATCCTTATGAATTCTTTTCATAATATTTAATATGTAATATGATGCAATATGTAATGTGATGTATGTAATATGATACCAGTCTTTCTCTAAAAAATAAGTGTGCCACAAAGATCTCGAAACCATTGTGGTCGCGTTTTCTTTAAGATTTATAAATGTAAAATGTTATTCATTAACCAAAACTGGAACATTTGAAATCTTTCGAAATCTTCTGAAAATTTTTGAAAGCGTTTGAAATCTTTGAAATCCTTGAAATCTTTTAAATCTTTTGAAATATCTGTGAATTTGTTGAAATCTTTTGAAATATTTAAAATTTTTGTGATATCTGGAAATTTCTGTGAAACCTTTGAGAAATCTTTTAGAATCTTTTTAAATTTTTGTAAAATTTGTGAAATCCTTGAAATCTTTAAAATCTTTGTGAAATATTTTGAAATCTTTTAAAATCCTTATGAATTCTTTTCATAATATGTAATATGTAATATGATGCAATATGTAATATGATGTATGTAATATGATACTAGTCCTTGCAAACCGTTGTTGAAGAGTAAATAATAATTATGTGCAAAATCTCGATTTTCTCGTACTTTGAGTAAACATATAATGAATAAACAAATGCAAATTCAAAAATCTATGACCACTGTGCTATTTGAAATTTATCGCACTTTAATTTAAAGAAAAAATTCGCAAATCGGGGCAAAATTGAAGGCTGTAGACTTTTTTGAACGAAAAATATGCCCATATATATTCTTTCAATATTCTGAGATAATCTTGATATTCTTTATATTCCCAAATATTCCCTCATATTCCTACATATTCCAACATATTCCGAAGTATTCCTAAATATTCACATATATTCTGAAATATTATATTTCCCAATTCCCCGATTCCTTCATTCGCAGCCTTCATTGGCATATGCATCGGACTCACCTCACTATTTACACTATTTGACACCTTTTTTGAGCAACGACACTATTTTACTACTATTTCAAAAATAATAAAATAAAATAAATACATTATTTTTTACCATTTTTTGCTAATGCCACTATTGCTTAACTTTAGCTTGAAAAATATTTTCCAACTTCTTCGCTAATTTGCTAAAATAATATGTGCGCCAATTCAACAAATTACAACATACCGGAAAATTGTCTCAATAGCTTATTAGGGGCCGTATGTACATAAATGACATACGGCATCCAAAAAGATGAATTCCTAACAAAATATATAAATTTTCACACAAATAGTTGAATTTTTAACCAAGAAGATTAATATTCTACAACAGAAGACGAATTTTCAACAAAGTACATACATTTTTAACCAAATAGTTAAATTTTTAATCATCAAGATTAATTTTCTACTAAAACGACAATTTTTCAAAACAATCCCATACATTTTCAACTAAATAGTTTAGGCAATGCATGTGATGTTAGTCCAAAATTTTATTTCGATAATTTTTAGTTTATATTTGTTTCGTTTTTAGAAATTTTTAACTAAATAATTGAATTTTTATGCTAAATAGATCAATTTTAACTAAAAACCTGAGGGTTGAATTTTCGTTTAAGACAATTATTTTTCATGAAAAAAATGAATCTTGAAGCAAAAAAATGAACTTATAAGAAAGTAGTTCAACCTTCAACCAAGAACTTGCATCTACAACCTAAAAAAGATGAATTTTTAACGAAACATGTAATAGTTGATATTTCATAAAAAAAAGTTCTAATTTAAAATAAGCAACAGTTAGATTTTATCAACAAAAACGAATTTTCAACAAAATAATGGAATCCTTAACTAAAATATATATATCTATATATATGTGTGTGTGTGTATATATATATATAAAAACTAAAGGTTAACAACCACCGCAGGGTCCCACTGGGAGTAACTGTCATCTAAAAAAATTGCACCCTGAAGCACTTTATAAATCAAAATTCTCCAAAGAAGATGTGTTTTTTACACCTGGAGCTTTGGCTGGATCTCGTTACCCCGAGGAACCCACTCTAAGCATCCGAAAGAACTGTGAGCCCCCGACTTCCCTGGAGAAAATGTGTTCTTTACACCTTGGGCATTGATTCAATCTCGTTTTCCAACATAAAGAGTTGATCTTGGGCTGAAAATTCCGCAAATTTATCAGGTCATGTGAACATTTACGTAGCTCAATACCCCATTTTGCATACCCCTTACTACATCCTCATCCACTGCTGCCCCCCCCCTCCCACTGTTCCGTATATCTCTTTGTGGGGTTAGAAATGAGCTCGGCGACAACCACCACCCAGACAAATCCTGTCATATTTTTAGTGCACCTCCCCCTCCGTTCGGCGACATCTATCTTTTAGTCACACTCCCTTCTATTTCCAGCCCTTCTTCGTTTTTACACTACTTCTCATGGGAAAACTTGTATCACTTTATTTCTGTAAAATTTTTGAATAGTATTATTTTGTATGATAACAAGCAAATTATTTTGCAAAATTTCAAAATGTGGTAGAAGAAATTTTTTATTTCAGCGGATTTTGAAACAATGTAAAATCTCTCACTAGCATAGGAAAAGAAAAGTTAACCACATACCTATATAACTTTTACCCTAATCTCCAAAAGATTAGATTAAATTCAGATTCACGTCTCTATATCACAAGAAGGATTCTTCAGTAAAGAGGTGAAATAATTTCAAACAAATTGTTGAATTTTTAAGCGAAAATGGCGTATTTAAAAATAAAAGTTAAATCTTCAGCCGACAAGGATGACTGTTTACCAAAACTAATTAATTTTGCATAGAATTAATAAATTTTCACCGAAATAATAAAACTTTTAAACAATGTAGATCCACCAGAAATGAACAGTAGACTTTTCAATCGAAAAGAATAATCATTCAACGGAAGATAGTTGGATTTTTAGCTGAATAGATGAAATTTTAAATAAAATGATAAACCTTTACCTGGAATATTACAATTTTGATCCAATTTCGGAAACAAATTATTCAACTAGCATTCACTGCGCGTGTAAGTAGTAGATAAATGAACATTATGTAATTATAATAATAGTGTGATGTAAAAGATGACAAACCTGAAGTTTCTTTTATGACATGCAGAATTTGATAAAAACGTCACAAACACTAGACAATTATAAAGACAACTACTTTGACAGTTACAAGCCTACTCATAACCCATGATACACCAGTATATAATTGTGTACTTTAAGTAATGTAATCCTCTATTTTTGGTTGCAGAATTAGGTTCACAGTTCGAGTGTTTGCCTGATGGTGTACCTAATTCTGGTAAAAATGTTGAAATCGTTTAGATTCTTTGAAATTTTTGAAATATTAAAAATCTGGTGTACATCCTTGTTGAAATCTTTGAAATTCTTGAAATCTTTTGAAATCCTTATGAATCCTGAAATATTTATCAAATATTCCTGAAACCTTTGGTATTCGTTTAAAATCATTTAAATATTTGAAATATTTGTGAAATTTTCCAAAATAATTTGAAATAGTTTTAAATCTTTGAAGTCTTTTGAAATCCTTATTAATTCTTTGAAATATTTGTGAAATCTTTTGAAATTTTGTAAAAAATTTTTAGATGTTTTAAAATCTTTGAAATTCTTGTATTTTTTAAAATCTTTATTAAATTTTTTATGAAATCTTTTAAATATTTGTGAAATCTCTCTGAAATATTTTGTATTCGTTTAAAAGCATTGAAATGTTTTGAAATCTTCTCAAATTTGTTGAAACCTTTTGAAATCGTTTAAAATCTTTGAAATGTTTTGAAATCTTTGAAATCTAGTGTACTGTATCCTTGCTGAAATCTTTGAAGTTTTTGAAATCTTTTGAAATCCTTACGAATTCTTTGAAATATTTTTGAAAACTTTTTTATTCGTTTAAAATCATTTAAATCTTTAAAATCTTTGTTAAATCTTGTAAAAAATGTTGTCATCGTTTAACATCTTTGAAATGTTTTGAAATCTTTTGAAATCCTTATTAATTCTTTCAAATATTTATGATATCTTTTGTATTCTTTGAAATCATTAAAATATTAAAAATCTATGTGAAATCTTCTAAAATCTTCTAAAAAATTTGGGACTCGTTTAAAATGTTTCAAAGGTTTTCAAATCCTTGAAATTTGGTGTCCCTTGTTGAAATCTTTGAAATTCTTGAAATCTTTTGAAATCCTTATGAATTCTTTGAAATATTTGTAAAATCTTTCTGAATTTTTTTGTATTCGTTTAAAATCACTGGAATATTGGAAATCTTTGTAAAATCTTTTGAAATCTGCTAAAAAATTTTGAGATCGTTTAAAATGTTTGAAATGTTTTGAAATCTTTGAAACCTGTTATAATGCACACTTGTTAAAATCTTTGAAATTCTTGAAATATTTTGAAATCCTTACGAATTCTTTGAAATATTTGTGAAATCTTTCTGAAATCTTTTTTCCTTGGTTTGAAATCATTGAAGAATTTAAAATCTTTGTGAAATATTTTGAAATCTGGTGTACTGTACCCTTTTTGAAATCTTTGAAATATTTTGAAATTCTTATGATATCTTTAAATTATTTGTGAAATCTTTTTTATTCATATGAAATCATTGAAATATTTAAAAACTTTGTGAAATCTTTTGAAATCTTCTAAAAAAATTTGAAATCGTTTCAAACCTTTATTTGCAACAAAATAGTTCGTTTTTAACAAACTAGTTGAATTTTTAAATAACAAACAATCAATTTTCAACAAAAAATGGAATAATGAAATTTTTAGTTCAAAAAATTGATTTTCAACAAAAAAAAACAATTATTTTTAATAAACCAGTTAAATTTTTAATCAGACAGATGAATGTTCAAATAATCAAATGAATTTTAAAAAAAAGTTAAACTGTCAAACGAGTAGTTGCATTTTTTATAAAGAAGATTAATTTTTCACTAAAAAAGACGAATTTTCAACAATTTATTTGAATTTTTAACCAAAACATCTTAATTTTTAACCAAACAGTTGAATATTTAACCCAACAAAAAATTTTCAACATAATAGTCAATTTTTAACAAATAGTTGAATTTTTAACTAAAAATAATCAATTATAAATCAAAAATTGAATAATAAAATTTTGGGTTAAAAAAAATCGTGTTTCAACAAAAAAAAAAAGAATTTTTAACAAAATACATAAAGTTTGAACCAAATAGTAGAATTTAAAACAAAAACGATCAATTTTCTACCACAAATGGAATAGTTAAGTTTTCACTTAAAAAATTTGATTTTCAAGAAAATATGAAACAAATTTTCAACAAAATAGGTAAATTTATAACCAATAAAATGAATGTTTAACAAAGTAGTTCAAAGAAAGTTTTTATTTTCTCCGATTTTCTTCAAGTATGGCTCAAATTATAGATTCCTACCTTACCGACATCGTAAAGATTATATAGCTGTAGTGGTTCATGTCCGTGCTAAGCTTCTAGAATATTCGAGATGGCGTCATCCTGAATTCCTACCTCACCGACATTGGTACAAAAGAGCTATTGAAGCAGGATGACTTCATCTAACATATTCTAGAAACTTAGCATGGGCATGAACCACTTTTATAGAAACTTAGCACGGGCACGAATATAACATGGAAAAACAGAGACTGAGGAGAAAAGTGCCTCGTGAAAGTAAAGAGAATAAATCAGTAGATGAGTAAGGGGATTTCTAATAATAGATTCCTACCTCACTGACATCGTAAAGATTCTATGCCTGTCGTGGTTCGTGTCCGCGCTAAGTTTCTAGAAAAGTGGTTGGTGTACTTGTTAGTTTTCTACAATATTTTAGATGACGTGATCCTGAATTCCTACGTTACCGACATTTATACAAAAAAAGCTACTGAACCAGGATGACTTTACCTAAAATATTCTATAAACTTAGCATGGACATGAACCACTTTTGTAGAAACTTAGCACGGGTACGAATATAACATGGAAAAACAGAGGACTGAGGAGAAAAGTGCCTCGTGAAAGTAAAGAGAATAAATCATTATATGAGTAAGGGGTTTCTAATTATAGATTCCATATTAAATACGCATGTAAATAAAATCTGTCCTTGTTTGATGATTGGAAGGTTAACTTCAAGAAATTTTCAGTTTTTAAAAAATTCATTTAATCATTCTGTACACATGACTAGTGCATTTTTAAGGTCTGACGCAAATGCTGATCATCTTAAGTTCTTGCTAATGTATAAGAATTAATAAATTTATTATCAAAAACATTTTAGAAGAAAAACAGGAAATAGCACTGATTCTCTTTTGCAAGATTTATAAGGGCGACTTATCTCAAATATCATAAATATTGAAACATCAATCGAAAACTGTGACTTAAACCCCTGAGGAACTACATTCATACATTGAAATTGAAATTGATTTTCTATTTCTTTTTAAAGAAGGTTCTTTCAGCACCTCCGGCTTTAACGGTTATAATTTTTTATTGAACATTAGCCCTTTGCACACGATAATTAGGTTATAGAATCAGTTTTCTTCGGAAAAATAGAGCGACGTAGACAAAATTGAACAGCATATAAGAAATAGTAATGATTTTTATTATAATGTTAATAAAAACAGAATTTCTCGTGATTTATCGGATAAAGACATTAGGCCGTAGGCTTTGATTCCGTTCTTTCGGACAGACATCAGCAATAACAATCACAATGAATGATAATGTAAAAATACTTTTTTGATATCAATAACGAATGTACTACAAGCATTTTGAGACTGCTGTGCGAATATCGTAGTTCCAGACAATTTGGCGTTTCTCGTTTCGAAATACGTACTCTATCCTCTTTAGAGCCTTTGCCAGGACAGAGTCCAATCCCAAGTCTATACAAAATTTCTCCTTTGTACTCCTTGATAATATTCAAAAACTCTGAAGTTTGCTTACACCAGAAGCATAGATCTTCAGGTCGTCGATATAAAATACATGAGTAGCCTTATACTCGCGATGATCAGTGTCACCACAAAGGTATCCAGAAGAATTTCCTTGTGCAAGAGATAGAAGCAGAAGTGCGATGCAAAAAATCAGAGGGCTCATCGTATACTCCTGAAAGACGCCCCTCCGGGAGATGACGTTGCTCGTTGTCGCACTTTTAATCTCTCTATGCATCTCACTGTGTGTGGATGATATTGCCAGTATCTTTTTCCAACTCCAGTGTATTCAGGATCGTGTATGCCTCTCTCTGAAAAGTCTTTACGTTGTTGGGTTTTGATGGATTTTTGGCAGAAACCGGGAAACCACTGAAGAGGGGCGATGGGTCAGCAAGAAACTGTTGATTCTCACTAATCCGTCTCTCCCTCTTCTGTATTCTCCTCGCTTCAGATATCAGCAGCTTCGACCTGTTCAGTGTGTGATTGTAGATCCTCAATTCATCGACGAAATATCGAACCCTTTCCCTGTGGCAATCATTGTGCACAGTTGCTTCGTGCACAGTTTTTCGTTACCCATTGTTTTATCTTCCTTGAAAAACGCTCAATTTTAATTTACAAATTTACATCTCGTAAACTATTTGTCGTAGGATATTTGCTCTAAAAAAAAGTCATTTCACATTTGAACATCTTACTTATCTCCTAATCAAAAGTAACAATCCAAGAAAACGTATTAAGAAAATGTTGAGTTTTCACGTTTTTTAATAATAAAAAAAATGGTTTAAGAATTGAGCCTGGAACTTTCCAGGGCTTCAGGAGACGTATATCCAAATATGTTAAGATACAGCTCTTTGTAATACTAATTTTTTCTAGCATTAAAAACATAATTTTTCAAAATTGGTTGCGATAAGGTTGTCGAGAATCTTATTATGTATTAAATTCTATGTTTTAAAGTCCACACAGAGAAATTTCTGGTTTTAAAATTTGGTATTATAATATTTACTTTTAAAAGAGAAGAAGGGAGGTGGTGACGAAGGGGACATTGTAAAAATATTTTTTTAAATCACTTATCTAAGATTCGATCAATGCTATATAATATGATATAGGAACATGTTTTTGATCAGAAAAGTTTGATTATAATCACGATCATCTATAATATTTAAATATCCTGTCGCAAAATACTATATTTCAGTAGTTTTCCTCACATTGCACATTCCTATTGGCAATGGTGATTTTTCTAACCTATTTTGCAACTTACGTTATTAAAACTGTTACTTATTGCGATGGCGGTTTGATTAGTTAGTTTGTTAACCAGACATTTTTGACCAACGGTTCTGGTTTCACGTATAGAAAATGCTTTCAAAAAAATCAAAAATTCTCAAGAAAGTCAAACTGTGCGAAATAAGATGGAATGATAAAAAAAAGTTGTTCATCTCAGAACATTCTACAAATTTTCTAGTAACGATTTTTTGATAACACGCATAGTTGTTTTATCCGCGAAGAATGTTATTAAAAACTATATTCTCCAATCGAACCATGCAGCAACAGAATCAGGTTGAAAGGAAAGTTCTTTATTTATCTATACCAATTTTTTTTCTATAAACTTTCTATAATAACTACCGCGGAAAATCGAGGTGAAATAAAGAACAAAGACTAAAGTGACAAAACACGTGTGTTTTATTTTGTACCGTCCAAATCAGCAGTTGCGAACCGAGGCACAATGTTTAAATAAATAATCATGTTTTGAAAATATTTTAATTGAACATGTAAGAAAAATAACAGTTTTAAAGGTTTTTACCTTCAATTTGAAAAAGTATATACCTGAAGAGTGTGTGTGAAGCGCAATGACCGACTCTATCACGTTAGATTTGAAAAGATGCATACCCCAGTTTTCTTCTCACAGCAGCTAAGAGATCACTTCTGGTGCAGGTGGCACAGTGAGTACCCCCACGAAATGATCACCTGCAGCAAGTGAGAAAAACCTATCCACCAACATAACATCGAGATAGGAATCCTCGTCGTGGAAAGGGATGACAGTCTCCCTTCAATGTGCTGAAAATTAGCACAATTCACAATAGTTCATCCTCAAAAGGATAGAATCATATAAACGGAGACCTTAGAAAATACATCGGAGTCCTACGATCAGTGTCTCAAAACGTAGTACCCGCTCCCCATCTATACACAAGCTGATTGTCTTTAAGCACTCAGCATTTTCTCTGTCTTTAGTTTCAGAAAATATTTTATCCAATACATAATAAATCACGCATTAACATACTCCCTACTAAACTTTTTTTGTCGCCTGAATTGAACATTCTTATATTTGATGTATTAGTCCACACATCAGTGCCTTTCATTCTTTATCAACTGTCTTTAATTCTCACATCAATGTCTTTAATTTTTCATAGAATATATTCTAATTCTCCAATCATTATCTTCAATTCCGGATTGAATATTTTTCAATTCTAAGATCAATGTCGCCAATTCTTGAGCGAATGTCTTTAATTCTTTGATCAATGTCTGTAGCTCTTCACTAAATATTTTTTAATTTCCACTCCAATGTCTGTAGTTCTTTATCAAATGTCTTCAAACTTTACAATAATATCATCAATCATTCCAGCCTATGTCTTTAGTTATAATTCGTGTTTCAAATACTTAAATAGTTTTCAAAGTTTGAAAAGTAAAAAAATATAAAAGAACATAACATTTTGAAGTGAAGTCTTCAGCAATATATATTTTCTCTACTTGATGAATCATTAGCCAAAGTAAAAGAAATCGACGATTTGAAGGTCAAAATAATATATTTATACTCTTTTGTGGGCAAATGTACAAACAACCAAAAACCAATTTTTGACAGATCCCGAAATTGGAGCGCAATATTGATTACATTTATAAAATATTGTTACTTTAATTGAAGAAAATATTCCTCACAATATTTGATTAAACCTGAGGGGGCTAAAAAATTTTTTGCTTTGTATAGTTTTAATAGTTCTTTTGCTTGCCCTTTCTATTTATAATGAGCATTTATTGAAAAAATAAATGTTCGCCCTTAAAAATGAAAGTTAATAATAAAAACTTGTCTTTTTGTCCATCTAGCGATTTTAAATGCCAAAAGCTTTAATTTGAGCCACCTCCTGAAAAAATTGAACTAAAACAAAACTTCCTTCTGGAAACGTCATGTATCTTAAGAAAAATTTTTATAAAAACTGCTTGCTTTTTCTACTTAAAATGAATATGATAACACCTATCATATTAAGTTTGTTGCAATTGTATCAGTGAATTGACTGTATTCATAGTATTTAGAGAATTTAAATAATATGGACATTCAACAATTAAAGGGCATGCAATAATTGAGAATTTGTAATGACAAATTTTTTAAATAAAAATTCGTAATTTTGAATTTTATATTGTCCATTGAGAAGTCAAGATTAGGATTATGAATTATGAATAAAATAAAACATGCCGTTAACATTCATCTTCTTATTTCCATACGTGATAATATTCTAATCTGTGAAACGTAGCAATTAATAAAAATGGTTATCAACAAAATTTGTAATCACATTTTTAATGGTGAATTTTATATGGTAGGTTCGGAAGTCACATTTGGTGGAGTTCACGTCAACTGATCACGGGAATTTTAGTGTCGGAGTGGGATTTGACTATAATTCAGGATATATTACTGCTTGGTGGTGAAAAAAGACCCACAAATTATTTTTCGAAAATTCGAAAAATTGGCGAGAATATGGGAATTTGAGTTTCCGGGCTACTTTTGTATTGCAAATGACGCATCTTGGTTTCTAATTGACTCATTTAACTTTTTGATGTCTCGAATTACTAGCTCTAAGAAGCATTTCAAAATAAAATAATTTTAAACAAAATTCTTTCGAAAATTTTGTGAAAAAAATAAAAATGAAAAACGCATTAAAAAAAGTGTCGTTTTCACTTCTTTGCCAGAGGTAGGTACAAGTGTGGTCTACAAGTTTTGAAATTATCAAAGTGAGTTTGCCACTGGTTTTTGAGAAAAAAATTCAAGCGTCAGATCTTCTATGACGCGGCGCGGCTCAGTAAGGCAAATTAAAGTGTCCGTGGACAAATTAATTGTCAAACCACAATTATTTTCATCATATTTGACATTTTTTTATAATGAAAATTAAAGTTCTTCTGCATACATTGTTGACATCAAATAAAAAAAAATGTATTTTAATACTGTTTTATTTCATAAACAAAATAACGACGACCAAAATCTATGACTCTAGAAGAATAGCGTTCTTTATAAAATATTCAGATTCATTTAAAAAGATCTAGAATCAATGACACAATGATTCATAAATATTTTTTCAGTAAAACTCTGGAAGTTTAAACATTCATTGAATTTGTTATGAACAAATAAGTGGATGAAAATAATTTCTTGAGGATTAGCAATGTTTGATAACTTAATTTCGACTAAATTTTTAAAATGTATATAAAAAAGGGGTTTGCGAGTAAAAGTAATTAAATGTAATAAGTAATTTGTTATATAGTAGACAAATTTTATCGACAATTATCCGTTCCTGTTATTTGTAATAGAATGAATACAATATTTCATGCAAACGACCCTAAATTATCCTTTAATTATGATTCAATAATTGTTTAAACAAACTTATATTATATGATAGATCTTATGTCTACCGGAGCTTCAGTCGAGGTAACGAGATTTTTTTGTTGGCACAATTTATGAAACCCAAATATTCAGGTCGCATTTTGAAAAAATTGACACCTGAAACCTATGAGATGAAGTGTATATACGCTAATGAAACATCAGAATATTTATGTGGATATAGTGTTAACCAAATTTTTCATCAATGAATTTTTTAGTTTCTCCTCTGATTGGAAAATATGGTTATCGCTTACACTCTGGTCTTTATTTCAACAGTGTTCCTTAATTCTATTGGTAAATATGATACAACAATAGATAGTGTATAGAATTCTAGAAACATTGTTATATTTTTGGCTAATTTGCTACTTGTACGATGTAATTCGGATCTATATCAAATTTCCAAGCTCTACTTAAGTTTCTACGAAATTAACTCGACTTTAATCTCAATTTATTTCAGGGAATCCGGAATGCATTTTTAAGCGTCTAAATATTCTATACGAATATTCAATATTTTATATGCCTAGATTACATGATTTGTGTTACAATTGTTATTTTGCATTATTCCTCGACAGTCGAGTGGATAATAAGTCCTTATGATGCCTTCTATATGTGACTTCCCTAAAATGTGTTCAGTTGCAAGATGCTTAACCATGCCGCAGATGCCATCATAGGCACCTTTTTCGTAACCTGAGGCTAAAAAATCCATTTTCAGCTTTATGATGACTTTTGAATTTCAAAACATTTGTAGCGATTCTTGAAATGACCTGAAGCTTCGTCAGAAATAATTCGTTCGAGTTTCAAAATGACGGCTTCTGTCGGATTATTTTAATTTTTTGGCACATACTCCGCACGTCGCTAAAATACAAGTCTTATGAAATTACGGACGACAAAATGGATAATTTCAAATTGAATCCGCAATTTGGGCAAATTTTCTGGGATCGGCATTTTTTCGAATGAGACATATGCATGGCTGCGCAAAGTCATATCTGCTCTGCAGAAATTCCGCCACATGTGTATATAAAAGCGCGCTACATTCTGCAAAGGAAAATTCAAAATAAATGTTCTCAAGATCCTACCAGAATAATGTTCCCTTAACATTTTTGGTGCACCCTGCGAATAGTATCCCAGTTTAATCTTTCCTCACTGTGTTTAGATTTGTCTTGCATTTTTGCATGATATACCTACACACTAGGAAGAATAATAATCCTCTCTTTTTTCTTGCAGATTTAAGCTCGCAGTTTGATTGTTTACCAAATGGCGAGCCTATTCCTGGTGTTCCGCGTGGCGAGTCTTCTTCTTGGACAGACAGACATCTTTCTCCTGACAGGTCCTTACCCTTAGCCAGACCTTATACACCTGCTGAGCCTACGTTCCGTGCTTGTCGAGGACTACTCTGTTTTTGGAGGATTGTAAAAGCTCTCAACATTTCTGAATAAATGTCAATGATTTTGAGAAGTATCGGCAGATTTGATAGAATTTCACGAAATTTCATTTCTAATTCACCCTGAATTCGTATACATTTTTCTTATTGCTGCAACATTTTCGGGATTTTTTTTAATTCACGTGAATTTTTCAAAACTCAGTTAATTCTACGTAAATCGATGTTTTTCTTTTTCTTTTTGGTTTTTATTTAATTCATCTTGAAGTCGGAATTTCAACAAATTCTATCAAATTTTCTAAGATTGTTCTAAACTCATTTCATACTTACTGATTTCAATGCATTTTTTCATATTTTTCATTTTTCCTGAATTTCTTAAATTAAAATTTATATTCTCATATACAGGTTATATCAAAAAAATCCAAATTCATTTCAAAAATAAAATTTCTTTTAATTTATAAGATAAACAAATCTATCACGGCAATATAATATACAGATAAATTAAATTTTGAACACATTTAAGAGTCAATTATAATAAATTGAATTATAATTATAGTCACAATTTTTCGAGATGATATCGATGGCAGAATTTACCTACAAATGGCATTTTTAGAAAGCCTATAAAATGTTTTGAAATCTTATTCAATTTTCTTCAAAAATTATATATTTTTCAAATAAAATATAAACTGATTTTTAACCTGGAATCTTAAGAAAAATTGTTTTTTCTTGAAACCTCTCAAAATTCTTGGAAATCTTCTAAATTTTTGTTCGAAGTCTTCAAAAGTCTATATTTTGTTTCAAAGTTTTTGGAACATTTTCAAGTGTAAAAATTGTTTTTGAATTTCTCAAAACATCTGATTATCTCTTAAACTTATTATAATTTTTTCTAAAAGTTTGTTTCAATATCTTCTACTTTATTTAACTTAATTTTATTTTAAATCATTTGAAAACTTGAATTACATTTGAATGTTTTCAAAAAGTCTGAATATCTTCTAAAATTATTCAAATTTACCCCAAAATTTGGTTAAAATCCTAATACATTCTGCAAAATTGCCTTAAAATCTTTCACATTTAGTTAAATATTTTTAGATATTTTTTCAAGTTTGAAATTATTTTTGAATGTTTTTAAAACTTCTAAATATATCTAAACTTACTTTAGTCATTTTACTAATTTAATATGATTTCAGAGGATTTAAAAAATTTTAATTGATTCTAAAAGATTTCAAATTGATATATATTGTGGGAAAATATTTGAAAGAATTTCAGTAGATTCCAAGGAATTTGTTATTTATTATGATACTTTTAAAGAATTTCAAAAGCCTGCGAATATTTTAGAGCATTTGAAAAGAATCCAAAGCCTTTGAAAGAGATCTACATCATGTTTAATTAAAAATTTATCTTTTTTCGCTTAAAAATTAAACTATTTAGATCACAAATTTTAGAAACGAAGAAAATACAGACTAAAAATTAACCAAATAAAATTTTGACTAACATCACATCCATTGCTCAAAATATTTAGTTGAAAAATTATGTAATTTGTTGAAAATTTGTATTTTATGGTAGAAAATGCAAAAGTTTGATTAAAATTTTCTTTCTTTTTTGAATACATTTTTTTAAATTGAAAATTCATCTATTTTATTGAAAATTCAACTATTTTGTTGAAAATTCGTCTTTTTGGAAGAAAATAAATTTTTCGGTTAAAAATTAAATTGTTAAGTTGAAAATAATCTGTTTTAGATGAGGATTCAAATATTTTGTTATAAATTTGTCTTTGTTAGTTAAATCCAACTGTTTTTTTAATTTTAAATTAAAATCTGTTTTTTTGTTGTTGAAATATCAACTATTACACTTTTCGTTGAAAATTAATCTTTTTAGATTAAAAATTCAACTCCTTGATTGAAAGTTGAACTACTTTCCTGAAAATTATTTTTTTTTTGTTGAAGATTTATAATTTTGTTTTAAAAACTTTGTTATTTTTTTTTGGTTAACATTTTTTTTTTAACTGAAAATTTAACAATTTTGTTGAAAGTTCATATTTTCAGGTTAAAAGTTGAACTGTTTTTATAGAAAAATCGTACTTTTGACTCGAAAATTTCACAATTTGGTATAAAATTCAACAATCTGTTATAAAATTAAAGAGTCTTGTAGAAAAATCGTTTGTTTTTGTTAAATATTAATGCTCCTTAATCAAAATTACACTACATCATGTTTAATTAAAAATTTATCTTTTTTCGCTTAAAAATTAAACTATTTAGATCACAATTTTTAGAAACGAAGAAAATACAGACTAAAAATTAACAAAATAAAATTTTGACTAACATCACATCCATTGTTCAAAATATTTAGTTGAAAAATTATGTAATTAGTTGAAAATTTGTATTTTTTGGTAGAAAATGCAACAGTTTGATTAAAATTTTCTTTCTTTTTTGAATACATTTTTTAAAATTGAAAATTCATCTATTTTATTGAAAATTCAACTATTTTATTGAAAATTAAACTATTTTGTTAAATATTTAACTTTTTGGTTTGATAGTGTATCTATTTTTGTAGAAATTTAATCTTTTTTAGTTAACAATGCAATTGTCCGGTTAAAAAATGATCTTTTTCGGTTGAAAATTAACTTTTTTGTTGAAAATTCACATTTCCGGGTTGAAAATTAAACTTCTTTGTAAAAAATTCGTATTTTCGGCTGGAAAATTAAACAATTTGGTAGAAAATTTAACTATTTGGTTGAAAATTGATATGATTGTACAATATTTAATAGAATGCTATTTTTGATGTCATAATCAATGTCGATGTCAAAAGCTCTTTTGTGAAGGTATTATCAACCAATTGATTTTGATGGTCATGAATTAAAAAAAAATCGGAAAGTTGAAATTTAAAAAATGTAATAAAAAATCCGTTACAATGTAGTATTTCCAATTTTTATTTTTTAGACGTTTTTAATTGAACGCAGCTGAAGATGGGGTTTATTAAATGTGCCATAAGTAATTTTTTCAAATGTTACATTTTTACTGTGAGGATGAGCATATCTTATAGATTGTTACGATGGCGACAGTTGTCATTATTTTGACTCAAAATTTTTTGGCGTTTTTAGTTGGAGGCAGCTGATATAGTGTTCATGAAATGCGCTGGGGCTACCTTCTAGAGGTTATTGATTATTACTTTGGGGCCTTACATACATGTATGTACTAGAGTCTCGCGAAGTTAGTTGATGTGACTATTTTCTTATTATTACTAATTACGTTGGGGATATCAATATATTATACTAGAGCTTTGCAAAGTTTGCTGGTTGCGTTATTCGAAACTTCTAAATTTAATGGCTGCTAGACATGGATACCCTTTGGAACTGGTGAATTGCGTGATATTTAAAAAAATTTTATTCTGTCAATTTTTCAAATGCAGCCGTTTTAAAATTGTTTTTTTAAAGAGTTAAAATATTTATGAATAGAATTAAGAATAACGGCCAAGGATAAGACTAGAGTACAGACAATCCGCATATTTTCTTATAAGAGGGAAAACTGATTGATGTATTAATAATGAGTTTGGTTAACAATGTAACTAGCGAATATTCCACCGCAGCATTTGCTTAAGCAATCTATACTATAGCCGTTATCTCTAACATGGAAAGCGTCAATTTGTTTTTTTTTTAAAGATATATACATTTGATAAAATTGAGCTTCAAGGAAAGAAAATCACTTACAAACTACTTTAAAAGTGATGTCAGCATTCATATAATCTCTTATGTTTCAGAGACAACTGATTTTAACTTAAAGAAACTTTTAAAGATTTCAAAGAATTTCAAGGTGCTCCTATCAATTTAAAAGGATTTTTTAGCGTTTCAAGAATTTAAATTGAGTAGAGGAATTTAATGATATTTGCAGAAAAACAAAGTTTCTAAGCTTCCGCTACGGTTCTCGCTTGGAAAACGGATTGTCTCATTCTAAGAAAATTTGTTTGATTCAACAACAAAAATATCAATTTTTTCTCAGTCAAAGAAAGGGTTTATTGATAATCAGAGAATTATTTTGACCTAAAAAAATGTATTTAGTTCAAAGAAATAGTTTTTTAATGAAACGAAAAATCTGCTCTTATTTCAAATGATTTTCTTCTAAAAAAGAAATTTTTAAGGAAAATATAATATTTCAATTTTGAGTTAAAAAAATTAATTTTCAATGCGAAAAAATTAATCTTCAATTGAAGAAATAAAATTTCAACAACAAAAAATTGAAAAAAATTTACTTGAATGTTTATTATTAAAACATAAATTTCAGCAAAAGAACTAATTTTCAACCAAAGAAATCAAGTTTCAACCGAAAAGATTAATTTTCTATTAAAAAAATAATTTTCATCAATATATAGCATATTTATATACTTTTTTTCCAATCACTTATGTAGTTGCCAGTCTGATACTGTTCATCAGTTTATAAACTTTCCAATTTGAAAATTTTGAATTTGATAATGTTGCAAATTTTCCATTTCGAATATTTTTGGTTATTGGAATTTCTAAATTAAATTACTTCAATTTTAATCCCTAATCTCACCGAACGTTATGACACATGAAGTTACTGAAAACTCGCGAAATGTCAAATTCGTGACCATGGAAAATTGTCGAATAGGAAAATATTTTTGTAATACGGAATTCCTTCAATTTACAAAAGACGAAATTTCAGGATCCAAACAACTAAAATATTGTTTTAATCATCACTAAATAATGACATAAAAAATAGTACACTTTTCCAACAAAATAGTTCAATTTCAACCAAACAGATAATTTTTCGATAAAAAAAAACTAATTTTTACCATGAAATATAACAGTTAGTATTTCTACAAAAGAAATATTTCAGCAAAAGACTTGTATTATCAACCAAGAAAGGTTTTTCAATCAATGGAGAAAAAAATGTCATCCAAAATGTTGCGTTTTTAGGTCATAAAGACGAATTTCTGAAGAAAAGAAGTTGAATTTACAAAACGAAAATATGATTTTTTAACAAAAGAAGTGAATTGTCTAGCAAAAATAAACTAACTACATTTTTAGTAAAAAAAAATAATTTTCAACAAAAAAAAAACTAATTTTCAACTAATTTTCTTGAATTTTTAACCAAGGAAATTAAATTTTAACTGAGATGATGCATCTTCAATCAGAGAAATAAATGTGTAACCAAATAGTCGAATTTTGAACACAGAAGATGAATTTCATACCAAGAAATGGCAAATTTTCCACTAAAAAGAAGAATTTTCAATAAAAAATGGAATAATTTAATTTCAAGTTAGAGAAATTAATTTCTATAAAATGAATCAAAAACAGTTAGGTTTACAAACAGATGTATTTTCAACCCCAAAAATGAAATGTCCATCAATTCAATCAAGTAGATAAATTTTCGACCAAAAACTTCGAATAGCCATAAAAAAAGAAATTTTTAAGGAAAATATAATATTTCAATTTTGAGTTAAAAAAATTAATTTTCAATGCGAAAAAATTAATTTTGTTGAAAATTTGTATTTTTTGGTAGAAAATGAATGTTTTGGTTAAAAATGCAACTTATTGATTAAAAATTAATGTGTAATAATTGAGAATTCAAGTAATTTATTGGAAATTCGGCTCTTTCGATTAAATTCAATTGTTTTTTATTTCAAATTAAAATCTTTTTTAGGTTCAACTAACAACTATTATATTTTTTGGTCAAAAATTCATATTTTCACGTTGAAAATTAAGCTCTTTGTTCATTAGTTGAACTGCTTAGTCAAAAATTAATTTTTTTGGTACAAGATTTATAATTTTAGTTGAAAATTTATCTGCTAGGTTGAAAATTGGACTACTTTGTTGAAAAATTGTTTTCTCCTTTTTTTTAAATTAATTTTTTTAACCGAAAATTTAACTATTCCATTTTTTGATGGAAAAATTGATATCTTTAGTTGAAAATTCGTCTTTTTTGTAGAAAATTAATCTTGTCGGTGGAAAATTAATTTTTTTAGTTATAGATTTCCCACTTTAGTTAAAAATTTAACTATGTGGTTTAAAGTTGATGTATTTTGTTAAAAATTCTACTTTTTTGATAGAAAATTAATCTTTTAGGCTCAAAATTTATCCATTTGGTTTAAAATAAAAATATTTTGTTGAAAAATCGTCTTTATTGGTAGAAAATGAATGATTTGGTTGAAGATGCGACTTTTATTTTTAAAATTAATCTGTATTAATTAAGAATTCAAGTATTTTGTAAAAATTCGTCTCTTTTGGTTGAATGTAACTGTTTTTTATTTAAAATTGATATCTTTTTTGGCTGAAATAACAACTTCTAATATTCTTTGCTCGAAAATTCATATATTTTTTTAAATTGAAAATTCAACTCCTTGATTGCGAGTTCAAGATTTAAATTTTTAGTTGCAAATTCATCTCCTCGGTAGAAAAATGGACTTTCTTGTTGAAAATTCGTTACTTTGGTTAAAAATTAATTTAACTACATTTTTTAACTGTTTGGTTGAAAATGAAGATTTTTTTTGAAAATTCAAATGTTTTGTAAAAAATTTAATTATTATACACTAACAAAGGGACTTTCGTAGTTGAAAATTGCAGAAAAAAACTTGACGTAATTTATGCATGGTCCCGGCATGAAAAAACCCGCATGATCCACTGTGTACCAGTCGCCCCTACCTATCCTGAAAGAAGAAGAACTACTGGATGTAAATATGACCTGACAGGATGGCTGTAAGATAAAATAAGGTAATCATTCTCAATTTATTTTTATTTGTTGAATTCAATTTAATGTACTTATTTACTGGTTTATCTACAATTGATAACACCTTAAGACAGAGTTATCCACTGTGTACCAAGGTGGTTTATGATAAATAATTATTGGAGTAAAAAGTAGAGCTTTAGCCCCGCTTCATAGGCGTCGAAAAGGGCTGAAATCATGCATGTGTCATAAAAATTCAATTTACAATAAAATAATTAAGTTTTTAACCAAATAGTTGAATTTTCAACTTTCAAAGATGAATTTTCAACCCAATGATCGAATTTTAAACAAAAAAGATTAATGTCAACCAACAACAGTTGCATTTTCAACGAAATAATTGAATTTTTAGAAGACAGCTTAATTATTAACAAAAAAGTTGAATTTTAAATCTGAAAGGACGCATTTTTTTCCAAATAGAAAAATGTTTAACAAAACAGTTGAATTTTCAACCAAACAAGACAAATTTTCAAGCAGAGAGATGAATTTTCAATTAAAATTATGAAACTTGAAAAAAATAATTTGAAAAAAAAATTACAATTTTTTAATCAAAAAGACGAATTATCAATAAATAAAGCTTTTTAAGACGAGACAGGAAACAAATTTCATCCAAATTGTTAAATTTTCAAGCTAAAGAGGAATTTTTTGTAAAAAAGTTGCATTTTCAACCCTAAAATATGAATTTCAACCAAAAATATTAGTTTTCTACCGATAAAGGCGAATTTTTAACTAAAAAGATTAATTTTCAACAAAAAAGGGAAGTTACATTTTCAGGTAAAAAATTAATTATAAATAAAAAAAAGAACGAATTTTTAATAAAATAATTCAATTTTCAACCTAAGAGATGAATCTTCAAACAAAAAATTAATTTTTGATCAATTGATTCAACTTTTACGCAAGTAATTGAATTTTCAATTTAAAAAATAAATTTCCAGGCAAAAATGGAAAAGTTACATTTTTCGATAAAAAATTAATTTTTTAACAAAAAAGAAATCAGTTCCAACGAAGTAGTTCAACTGGAATAGTTGAATTATGAATTAAAAAAATTAATTTACAACAAAAAAAAAAACAAATCAATAAAATAGTTCCATTTTGAACCCCAAAGATGAATTTTTAAACAAGAAAATTAATTTTTAACAAAGTGGCTCAACTTTTACCATAGTGTATAGTTGAATTTACAATTGAAAAAAAAAAAATTTTAAGCCAAAAATGGAATAGTTACATTTTCAACTTAAAAAATTAATTATTTAACAACAAAAAATTTTTAATTAAGTAGTTAAACTACCAACCATCGAAATGAAATTTTAACAAAAATAATTAATCTTCAACAGAATAGTTCAATTTTCAATTAAAAAAATAAATTTTCATCCAAAAAGAAGGATTTTTAACTAAAATGATGAATTTTCAACAAAAAAATGATTTTTTAATAAATTGGTTCAAACTTCACCCAAATAATAGAATTTTCTACCAAAAAAAGAGGAATTCAAGGACATTACACTTTGGTTATTCAATCCATTCGTCTTCTTCCGCGTTTATTTTCTAGGATTTTACAATATCAGATTTCGAAAAAAAAATAAGATTTAAAAATTCAAATCTTAGTATCAGGGACACCGAAAAACATTTTTTCCAAGTGTGGTGTTTGGTAATAATGGGTGGTTGGGGCGGGGCACAGGAGTGGGAAGAAGGGTACACTAGGAAAATTATAAAATTCCCGGGGCTACAAAAAAAGAGAGAACCCATAAATTTGGGGCAGATTCTTCAGTTTCAACCTTTTGCTTATTATAAAAAAGAGAAGTTTTTTATTTTTATCAGTTTTAATGAATTGTAAGAGAGAAAAGTTTGGTATTTAATCATAGAAAAACGCTGATGATAAATGGGTTGCGTGCATTGAAATGCATATTTATTTGAACTGAGGAAATTCGAGTTGATAAAAAGTAATTTATTTTAAGGTCAAGCAAATATTTTACAGGCTCAAAGAACGATTTGCTCAGATCAAATTCCTATATAGATGAAGTAAAAAAAATATATCCCACAAATTCAAATAAATATTTCTTTAGCCTAAACAATGAGCAAGTGCCATAAAGTAGTTCGAATTTGAATTTTAGTACATATTTTCCTATATGAACAACTGAATTCTTTCCGCCTAAATTAATTAACATTATTATCATACATATTTATATCAGACAATTTATATGATTTAAAATCTTGACGAACTTAAAACAGAAACATTCGATGAAAAATGCAATATGTGGTGTACATACCTTTTGTTTAAAAGGTTAGAAAAAGTTCACCGATTACAAATATTTTGGTTATTTATTTATTTTTTCTTTACTTTTTTTCGATTTTTTGAAAATCATTCATAGAATCTCTAAAAATATACATTGTTTTTTCGCCGTTTGCAGTTTCTTCGTAGGAAAAACCATTCGCAATTTAAATTATTACAAACAAATAATATTGATCACCCATTCTTAAAAAAAAAACTCGTTTCATTATCCAACACTTTATTATAGGTTTCACAAAAAAATGTATGTATGTGTACAATTATATTTGACTGATAATACTAGAGAGGAAAAATCCTTTTTGTTTTAAAGTTCATGTACTTCGTTGAAAATTAATTTTCTTGGTTGATGATTCATCATTTTAGTTTAAAATTAATTTTTTTGGTTAATGATTTATGATTTTAGCTTAGAATTAATATTTTTCGTTGATAACTCATCATTTTAGTTGAAAGTCATTTTTTCTGTTCAAAATCCACCTATTTTGTTGAAAATTTGTTGTTGTTGGAAAAGAAATTTTTTACTGAAAATTGAACTATTCCATATTTGGTTGAACTACCTTCTTCAGTTGAAAATTTCTGTATTTCGTTCAAAGAGAATATTATAAACAATAATGAGACATTGTTTGAACAATCATTTTTGTTAACCTGAATTAATTATTACCTCATTCTAATTGACGAATGAACAAAAAGTTGAAAAATTCACAAAAACCGCAACTATCTAGTATTAAAATAGACAAATATAGCTTTAAACAATAATCATTTGTTTAGACAATTATTTTTACTATATTAAATTAAATATTAACTCACTTCAAGTGAAAATTGAACAAAAACTTGAAACTTTCCGAAAAACGCAATTTTCTAGCACTATTCTGAAAGAATGTTATTAACAATAATAATAAATTGTTTAAAAAATTATGCTTGTTAACATTAATTGAGTATTATCTTACTCTGATTGAAAATTGGACAAAAAGTGGAAATTTTTTGAAAAAACCACAAGTTTCTATCTCTATTCTAAGAAAAATTGCTGAAAACAATAATAAATGGTTTAAACAATTTATCAAAACATCTAATTATCGGTATAAAGTAGTATTTTATCTATTCTAAACAATTTTCATTATTTGCAAAAGCAAAAAAATCATAATTAGCATCAAAAGCAGGCAAAATCCACTTTTTCATTTATGGGGTTTTTTTGGGACCCTATAAAACAGACTTATGGTCGTGATATTTAAAAAGGAATTTTTTTAATGACTCGTATTCTATGGCTATTTGTGAAGAGAAATGTTGAGTTTCAACTCGACTTAGCTAATATTGACGATTCTGAATCAAATTTGAAAAAACGTCTTTTCTTCCTATGGGAAGCTTTTTTTTTGTGAATTTGAGGATTAATTTCTTTTAACAATGATAGTTTTTCTTGAAATTAAATTTTTTCTCTCAAATGAGAATTCAAACATTTCTTTTAAAATTTTTTCAGTTTTAATTTCATTGGTGGATAATTCTTTTCTCTTTTGAAAATTATTTTTTAAGCTAATATTGACGATTCTGAATCAAATTTGAAAAAACTTCTTTTCCTCTTATGGGAAGTTCATTATTTCTTGTGAATTTGAGGATTAATTTATTTTGAAAATAAAAGTTTTCTTTTCCAATTAAATTTTTTTTTAAATGAGAATTCAAATATTTCGTTTAAAATTCATTTGGTTTTAATTCCACTGGTGAATAATTCATTTTTCTTTTGAAAATTATTTTTAAGCTAATATTGACGATTATGAATAAAATTTACAAGAACGTCTTTTCTTCTTATAAGAGGTTTTTTTCGTGATTTTAAGGATTGATTTATTTTAAAAATAATTTTTTTTTTTTCAGAATGAGAATTCAAATATTTTGTTTCAAATTCTTTTTTTTTCAATTCCACTGGTGGATAATTCATTTTTCTTTTGAAAATTATTAAATATTATTAATATTAATTATAAACCCTATAGTTGATTATTTATATTTTAAAATATTTCCAATTTATTTTATTCTATTTATAATTTTTTTAAATTTAATTAATTTAATAATTTTATATTTAGAATTTTCAATTTTTCATAAAGAACTTCTGTTAATTTCTGTTTGGTTGAAAATTGAACTATTTTGTTGCAAATGTAATTATTTTATTACAAATTGAACTATTTTGTGGAAAAGTTCATTATGATGTTAAAAATTCAACTTTTTTGTTGAAAATTTAATTATTTTGTTGAAAATTGAAATATTTGGTTTAAAATTCAATTATTTTGTTAAAAATTTAATTATTTTGTTAAAACTGCAATGATTTTTTCAAACAATTGAACTATTTTGGTAGAAAATTCAGTAGAAAAATTATTTTTTTGTTTGAAAATTCAACAATTTGGTTAAAAGTTCAACTCATTCCTTTAAAATCTCACTATTTATTCAAATATTTAACTATTTTGTTGAACAATTAATTATTTTCTTGAAAATTTAACGATTTTGCTGAAAATTTCATTATTTTGTTAAAAATTCAACTGCTTTGTTGATAATTTAATTATTTTCTTCAAAATTTAACTATTTTGCTGCAAATTTAATCATTTTGTTAAAAATTCAACTATTTTGTTAAAAATTAAAGCTTTTTTTTCATAAAATTCAACTATTTTGGTTGAAAATTCAACTATTTATTCAAACATTCAACTAGTTTGTTAAAAATTTAATTATTTTGTCAAAGATTCAACTATTTTGTTAAAAATTAATGCTTTTTTTCATAAAATTCAACTATTTCGGTTGAAAATTCAACTATTTATTCAAACATGCAACTATTTTGTTAAAAATTAAATTATGTTGTTAAATATTCAACTATTCTGATTCCAAATTCAACTAATTGTTCAAACATTCAACTATTTTCTTGAAAATTCATGCTTTTTTTTATAAAATTAAACTATTTGGGTAGAAAATTCAACTAATTATTCAAACATTTAACTATTTTGTTGCAAATTTAATTATTTTGTCCAAAATTCAACTATATTGGTTGAAGATTCAACTATTTATACATATATCAAACTATTTTGTTGAAAATTTAATCATTTTGTTAAAAATTCAACTATTTTGTTAAAAATTAGTGCTTTTTTTCATAAAATTCAACTATTTTGGTTGAAAATTCAACTATTTATTCAAAAATTCAACTATTTTGTTGAACATTTAATTATTTTGTTAAAAATTTATGCTTTTTTAAATAAAATTTAACTATTTTTGTTCAAGATTTAACAAATCATTCAAACATTCAACTATTTTGTTGAAAATTTAATTATTTTGTTAAAAATTCAACAATATTGGTTGAAGATTCAATAATAGATATATCCATATCCATGTATAAAATACGTATTTTATCCATAACAATTTGCAGCAATAAGCAGCTTTTTAATAATAATTGTGAAAGATTAGAAGAAAAAAGTTTTTCCAGATTTCTAGGGAAATTAAAGATTATTTTTCATATTGAACAATTAATTTTAGAAAATATTTCGAAAGATTTCAAAAGATTCCCAAAATTGTCAAAAAAGTATCTAGAAGATTTCAACAAAGTTTTTTTAATATTCTAGACATTTTGTAATGTTTAGGAAATATTCAAATCTGTTAAAAAATTTTTAGATGTTTTGAAAACATTTCAAGAGTAATTCAAAATTTGAAAAATTTTAAAACAAAATGTACATTTTTAAAGAATTTGAAATAAAAAATTGAAGTTTTTTACGAATTGGGAAAGGTTTCAAGATAATACAGATTTTTATTGATATTCCTGCAATTTTTTTTAAACATAATTCTAAGGGAATAATTAAAAATATTTTAAAGCAAAAACAATTTTGTATGTATAAATAAAAATTCAACAGTAATTCCATCAATAGTTAATAATTATTTGAAACTACTTGAAATATGATGTAATTTCTAATACTTGACAAGTGTTCAGTTTGAAAACAAAATTCGAAAATTTATTGATTCAGTCTTTAATTGACAGCAATAAAAGTGATAACATGGATTCATATTTTTTTAACTGAATCTGAATCTTCGAACTGTACAATTTATAAAAGTTAAAAAAAAGTTATTTTGCTGTATAGATGCATTTGATTAATATTTTGTTAATTAAAGCGTGCTAAGGGCTTTTATTTTACACGTTTAAATTAGTAAGCTTTTGAATAAAAAATTTTTTTTCCAATTTGTAAAGTTTATAGTTACAGAGTTTTTAAATTTTATTGACCGTGCAAAAGAGACCGAGCAAATAAGTATTATCAGTTTTTTTTTATCTTATATAAATATAATTTTCCTAAGATTTTTGAGAAAGTTCGAAAAGATTTTTGAGGATTTCAGACGTATTGAAAAAAAATCTAGAAAATTTGAAATTAACTTTTTTTCACTACATTTTCAGAAATCTTTGAAAAATTTAAAATATGTCTAATCTCTTCGAAACTTCTAAAATTCCTGATTATATTTTGAAAAGACTTGAATTTTTCTCAAAATTTGAGAAAATCTTTCAGAATAAAAAAATTGCCTTAAGTTCTCACAGATTTTTTCCACATTTTTAGAAACCTTTTGAAATCTGTTGACATTTTCTTTAAACACTAATTTTTTAAATTCTTCTTTTCAAATATAAGATCATTTTAAAGTATTTTCAAAACTTGTGCACCTTCTGAATATCTTTTGAAATCATTCGAATTTATTTTTAATTTCAACTACATGGGATTATATAAGATTATATTGGATTACACAAAATTATAGGGATTGCATAGATTACATGGGATTACATGACAGATTGTACACCAGATTACAACCGTGGTTATCCCTACGGAGTAACTAATTTGTAAAACACTTGGTTAAAGATATGAAAGGATGAAATTTATCTTTCCAATTCTTTAACATATTTTCAGGGTCTCTATCTGACCGGGAAATCGGAAAATGAGCAGGGAAACTGGGAATTCAATTCATTTACAGGGATTTTTCTCTTGAATATACAAGGAGTTTGTTCAGAAGTCGATAAATCCGTACCCACTCCGATTTTGATGAAATTTTGTGTATATGGTCAGACACTTAGGACTAAGAGATATGTAAAGTATCAATTGTACTATGTTCAGAGTAACATCAGCTGAAGTAGAATTTAAACGTAATGACTGTTTTAGTGAAAAGAAGTTCAAAAAATATGATCGGGGTCGCTTTTAATAATCCGACAGTTTCCGATAAACCATAAACATTGTCTCAGTCACGTGAGAGCTGGCAGCTGAGTATAGCAATTGTCATTGTCCTTCATTTAACAAGTCTTCTGGCTGTCTAGCATCATCATTCATATCTTTTGAAAAATTGTCCAAGGAAAAACCGGGAAATACACTATATAAGTTTTTTATTTGAACGACAAATTGCGCTTTATTGTAAGAGATTACATATATTATGATATCAGTTTTAACAAATTTAGGAATGAACATTTTCTTTCTTGAAACTCACTCTAATGAAATGTGAATATCCGAGCAGGACAAACTTGACGCCTATAATGTCTGATATAACGTCTATAAGATATACTATATCATCTGACGAAAATCTAGAATAGTCCTTAGTTACAGTGTTGATAAAATTATCCATTTTTACATTTTCCTAGCTTCTCCTTCAATAAGAAAGGATGAGGATTATTTTCACTCACGTCATGTTCTTGGCGGTAATCCTCAGTTCTATTGGTGGATATAATAATATAATAAATCTATAATTTTATTCATTTTTGAAGCCATACGCAAATCGGAATTTTTGCGATATAATCTCTTTTCTAACCAATCGGCTGTCGTCTTTCAAACTTTATTTAATTCGTCTAAAACGAATGCAAATTTATTATGAATTTAATCTAGAGGAATCCATAATCTGTGTGGAAAAGAAAAATGGAATTAGAAAAGTCTCCCTTTCAATGCGGAATTCAAATCCTGCACATATGGTGCACCCCTACGTGGTCGTCCACAAATTATGAAATACGATTTGGGGCAGAGGGGTATCTCAGTGATAGTATTTGTGTTCAGAGTGCAGTCTATATGTTGCATTTGCTTATTTTTGGGCTCTTTAGTGCTTGTTTTTCGTTTACAATTAAAATCTTTTCTGGCTGAAATATCTACTATTATACATTATTCGTTGAAAATTGATTTTTTTTTATTTAAAAATTTTTTGGTGGAAGTTTCATCTCGTTGGTTGAAAATTTGATTATTTTGTTGAAAGTTCACTTTTTTTTGTTTAAAATTAATTTTTTCAACTGGAAATGTAGATTTTTCATTTTTGGTTCAAAGATGATCTTTTTCAGTTGAAAATTTGTCTTTTCTGTAAAAAAAGTAGAAAAGTAATCTTCTTAGTTTGAAATTTCCTCTTCTTTGGTTAAAAATTAAATATTTTGGTGAAAAATGATCTTTTTTTGTTGAAAATTCATATTTTCGGGTTGGAAAATCTACATCTTAGGTAAAAGTTACTACTGTTTTGAAAGATAATTTTTTTTGTGAAAGGTTCATCTCATTGGTTATAAATTGAATTATCTTGTTGAAAGTTCGTTTTTTTTTTAATTAATGTTTTCAACTGAAAATGTAAATTTTCCATTTTTGGTCGAAAATTGATCTTTTTTTTGTTGAAAGTTCGTATTCTTTGGTAGAAAACTAATCTTATCAGTTTAAAATTTCCTTTTTTTTTTTGGTTAAAATCAAATATTTTGATCAAAAATTAACTTTTTTTTTTTGTTGAAACACACATTAAAACTTATCTTTTTTCAGTTAAAAATTTAACTATTTAGTTGAAATTTCACTATTTGGTGTCGCTTTAAAAATTCATCTGTTTTGTGGAAAATTCATATATTTTGTTGAAAATTCGTCTGAAAATTAATCTTCTTTTTTGAAAATTCATCTTTTTGGCTGTAGATTCAATTCTTTTGTTAAAAATTCTTCTCTTTTGGTTCAATTTAACTCGTGGAAAATTCGTTTTTTTATTGTTGTTGAACATTTTTCTTTTACTTTTTTTTAGTTAAAAATTCAAGTATTTGTTTGAAAATTCAACTATTTGGTGCCGGTTTCAAAATTCAAATGTTATATAGAAAATTCATGTATTTTGTTCAAAATTCGCTAGAAAATTATTATTTTTTTAAATTCATCTTTTTGTCTGTGGATTCAAGTATTTGTTACAAATTCTTATTTTTTTGTTCAATTTAGCTGTTCAAAATTTCGTATTTTGTTGTTAAAAATGAATTTTTTAAACTGAAAATGTAACTATGTTGTTGAAAATTCATAGTTTCGAGTGGAAAATTCAACTTTTTAATGTAAAATTGATCTATTTTGTAGAAAATTCTTCTTTTTGGCTTGAAAATTCAACAATTTCATAGAAAATTAAACTATATAGTTTAAAAATAAAATTTTTTATTAAAAATTCCCGTGTCTTATAGAAAAGACGTCGTTTTTGGTTGGAAATTTTAATTTTCATAATAAATAAATTTTTATAAAATAATATTTTCTATTTGAAATATATAAGTCTCAGTTATATAATTTTCCAATCAAAAAATTAATTTCGCACTAAAAAATTTTAAAAAATACAATCTAAATTGTGCAAAATTATGAAAAAATTAATTTCAAATAAAAAATGACTTTCTACACAATACAATAATTAAATGTTCAAAAAAGAATTTAAAAAAATTAAACATTAAAAAGAAATTTCTTTGCTTAAGATACTTTATTATTGTATTTTTAATAAATAAATTATATTTATGAAGAAACATTTTTTTACTTGTTTAAATTTTTAATTTTCATAATAAATAAATTTTTATAAAATAATATTTTCTATTTGAAATATATAAGTCTCAGTTATATAATTTCCCAATAATAAAAAATTATTTTCACACCAAAAATTAAAAAAAAAATACAAACTACAATTTTCAAAATTACGAAAAAATTAATTTGAAAAAAAAGTGACTAACTACAAAATTCAGTAATTAAATATTCAAAAAAACCTTTGTTTTTAAATTAAACATTAAAAAAAATTCTCTGCTCAAAATATTTAATTATTGTATTTTTAATAAATAAATCATATCTAAAAAAAAACAATCTTTTACTTAAAAAAATTTCAATAAAATTTTTAATAATTTCGTCAAATTTCCAAAAAAAGAATTTAGAACATTTTTATACAAAAATTTTTGAATTTTGAAAGAGTGTAAAATTTTAGAAAAAAATTTGTGTAAGGTTAAGAGAAATTTAGAAGATTTGAAAAGATTCAAAAATAATTTAAATCTTAAAAGGATTTCAAAAAGTTTTGAACAAAATATAGATTTTTTAAGATTTTCAAAAAAAAAAATAAACTTTTGAAGAATTTTGAAAGGTTCGAAGAGATATTTTTTTTTAATTCCTGGAAAAATTTCAAATTAAATTTGAAGAAAAATTAATTTTAAGAGAAAATTGAAAAAAATTTCAAAACATTTCCAATAATTTCCTCAAATTTTCCAAGAAGAATTTAGAAGATTTTAAGAATTTGAAAAAGGTTTCAAGAAAATACAAAAATTTTTTCAAGTTTTTTGGGGAAATTTAAAATTATTTTTTTCTTCTAAATATTAATTTTTAATGATTTTTTTAAAATGAATTCTAAGAGAAAATTGAGAATATGCAATATTAAAATATAGTAATAAAATCCAAGAAATAATTATTAGAGGAATAAACATAAAAAATATTTTTTAATTTATAATTTTCTAATTTCTAATAATAATTTTTTAATTTTTTGAAATCTTATTATTATTATTTTTAAATATTAAAAATCTTTTCAAGGGATAAATCATTTTTAGACCTTTTTGAATTTCAATTTTTAAGATTAGCACCTGCTCCCGGCGAAATCCTGCGGTTGTCCTTATGACAAACTTTTAATTATATATATGTGTGTGTGTGTGTGTATAGTTTATAAAATATGTACAGTTATAAAATAAGCGAAATATATTCAAAAACTATAGTGTGCAATAAACTCCCAATACAGTACTAAAATCCAGTTTTTTAAATTCAACAATCGCGCCAAATGCGTTGCTCAGAGGCCATACACATGAAACTTCCGAAAGGAGGCGAAGATAGCCGACCGGAGGAAAAGATCCCGTTCGGGTTGTACACAGATCCGCTCGTGAATGAAAGCGGCGTCTGTGGCCTGTAGTGGTATTCGTGGTGTTCGCCTCTTCTTCTGTTGAACGTTCACGCATGTGTTGAATGTTCACGTTTCGCAGTGAATTACGCCCAACGCTCTCAAGTCTAAACTCCGCAATGAATGATCACTGATATTGAAGGAAAGGCGTTCTCACTGGATGCCAAGAAAACTCCAGCAAAACTGGATGCCATTCGAATCTCCGCCGTGAACAAACAGCGTTTTCCGCTCCTCACCAGCTCATCACCGAAAACTGTTGGGCTAAACATTAATCTGTTTCTGTTGAAGAATAAACTATTTTGTTTACAGTTGGTCGTTTTTGGATGAATTTTACAGCTTTTGATTTACAACTAAAACATTTTTGGTTTGAATATTTCCAGTATGATATTTCTTCCCGAGAGTTCATATGTGTTTGTTGAAAATTGAACTATTTTTTTTTAATTTGACTACACTGTTAAAGATTAACTTATTTTGGTTGCAGATACAGTTGTATCCTTTGATGTACATTTTTTCAAACAAATTTTTGTAATTTACAATTACAGTATTTGCTTGAAAATTCACCTTTGCAGGTTGAAAATTCATTGTAGGAAAATATACAGAGGGTGTTTTTTTTACTTGAGACATCGAAATATCTCAAAAAATACGCATACTATGAAAAAAATATTCGTTATAAAAACTTTTTATTTTCGAGGGGTAAAAGCGACTTCGAACAAATTTACCTCACCCCATCTTTGCAGGATGCAGGGGGGTGGGGACTTTGTACTTTCAAATAGGAACGCCAATTTTTTATTACAGACTAAGATTCTCCTGAAGTTGAAAGTCGATTTTCCCCATCGAAAATAAAAAGTTTTTATTACGGATATTTTTTTAGATATTTCGATGTCTGAAGTTTAAAAAAACACCCAGTATAATACGCCTAAAATGATTATCCTACCATGTATTTCCTTTACTTTTTTCATTACATTGATCATAGGAATTATAGGAATAAAAATAATCGCCAAAAAATTATGAGAAATTCATTATCCAAACATCACTACATCATATACAGAAAAATTATTTTCGTCATACAGACTAGATGGAGGTATAAATTAAAATTTATTAAATTCAAATTTATTCAGAAGAAAAGGATCTCTCTCCTCTCGCTCCACTGGGATTCGAACACCAGATCAACTGATTTCCGGTCAGGTGCTCTAAAGAATTGAGGTACATAGAGATCAGAAAAAGATACAGTTTCTCTGATATACGCTAATTGCAGCAAGTTGTTACACAATCAATATTTTTAATTAGGAATCTGTATTATCATCGGAGATAGTCATTATCGATCCGTTGACAAATCCAATCACACATACTGTGATTAATGGAAATCTACATTAACCACCAAAGTTAAATCCTCTAATAGAGAAAAATTATTTTCGTCATACAGACTAGATACAGGTATAAATTAAAATTTATTAAATTCAATTTTATTCAGAACAAAAGGATTTCTCTCCTCTCGCTCCACTGGGACTCGAGCACCAGATCAACTGATTTCCGGACAGGTGCTCTGACCAATTGAGCTACAGAGAGATCAGAGAAAGATACTGTTTTTCTGATACACGCAAATTTTAGCAAGTTGTTGCACAATTAGTATTTTTAAATGAGAATCTGTAGTATCATCGGAGATAGTAATTATCGATCCGTTGAGGAATCCAATCACACATACTCTGAATAATGTAAATCTGCATGATCGACAAAAGTTAAATCCTCTAATACAGAAAAACTATTTTCTGCATACAGACTAGATGTGGGTATAAATTAAAATTTATCAAATTCAAATTTGTTCAGAAAAAAAGGGTCTTTCTCCTCTCGCTCCACTTGGATTTGAACACCAGATCAACTGATTTCCCGTCAGGTGCTCTAACCAATTGAGCTACAGAGAGATCAGAGAAAGATATTTTTTTTTGATATACGCTAATTTTAGCAAGTTGTTACACAATCAATATTTTTAAATAGGAATCTTTATTATCAGCGGAGATAGTAATTATCGATCCGTTGAAAAATCCAATCACACATACTGTGAATAATGGAAATCTACATTATCGAAGAAAGTTAAATCCTCTAATACAGAAAAATCATTTTCATCATACAGACTAGATAGAGGTGTAAATTAAAATTTATTAAATTCAAATTTATTCAGAAGAAAAGGATCTCTCTCCTCTCGCGCTACTGGGATTCGAACACCAGAACAACTGATTTCCGGTCAGGTGCTCTAAACAATTGAGCTACAGAAACATCAGAGGAAGATACTGTTTTTCTGATATACGCTAATTTTAGCAAGTTGTCACACAATCAATATTTTTGAATAGGAATCTGTATTATCATCGGAGATAGTAATTATCGATCCGTTGAGAAATCCAATCACACATACTGTGAAGCTAGTGAATAGGCTACCCAGATATATGTATTTGTCAACTTGCTCTAATCTCTCACCATTCAGGACAATGTTGCACAGTGTTTTCTCACTTTCCCCCTCAAACACCATTACCTTTGTTTAATTTACGTTAATTTTAAGGCCCATGTTTTTCATGCTTCTCTCGATAATGCGAAAATCTGTGGAATACTGTGCAATTCTTGATTTATTGTAACAAAATTCTTCGAAAAAGGGTTCAAATATTATTATAAAATTCAGTAAAAAGTCATCATAATTAATCCCATGATTTAAGAATTTTTCCTATATACACTCGATAATGTAAAAATTTCTGTAATACTGTGCTATTCTTGATTTATTGTAATCAAATTCTTCGGAAAAGTGTCAGAAATAATTTTAAAAATTCAGTAAAAAATCATTATAGCCAATCCCATGATTTAAGAATCTTTTGGGTAAACTCCCGATAATGTACAAATCTGTGCAATAATGTGCAATTCTTGATTTATTGTAATTAAATTCTTTGAAAAAGTGTTAAAATATTATTATAACATTCAGTGAAAAATCAATATAATCAATCCCATGATTTAAGAATTTTTCGTAATTCTTTGAAATCCATTAACATTTTTAAATCGCTTAAATTTATTAAAACCCTTGGAAATCCCTTTAAATGGTTTAAATTTCTTGTAAATGCATTGGAATCTTCGAAAATACCCTAAAATATGTCAAATTCTTTTAAATCCAATTAAATTACTGAAATCGATTAAACATTTCTTTGTAACCCTTTAAAATAGCCTAAAATATTTAAAATCCTGTGAAATTTGAGAATCAAATAAATAAAAACTTTTACAAAGTAAAAAAAAATCCATCGAATGAAGCAAATTTAGAAGAATTCAGGTGAACTAAAAAAATTCCAAAGAATTTAAAAGAATTCAGGATAAATTAATAAGATTTCAGAGCGAATTCAAAATGAATTGCAAAAAATATTTGTAAATCTCTTTAAATTTTTGAAATCCCTCACTTCTTGTGAATAAATTCTTTGAAATCCATTAAAATTGTTAAATCGCTTAAAATTATTAAAACTCTTGGAAATCCCTTTAAATGGTTTAAATTTCTTGTAAATGCATTGGAATCTTTGGAAATACCCTAAAATATTTCAAATTCTTTTAAATCCCATTAAATTACTGAAATCGATTAAACATTTCTTTGTAACCCTTTAAAATAGCCTGAAATATTTAAAATCCTGTGAAATCTGAGAATCAAATAAACAAAAACTTTTAAAAAGTAAAAAAAAAATCCATTGAATGAAGCAAATTTAGAAGAATTCAGGTGAACTAAAAAAATTCCAAAGAATTTAAAAGAATTCAGGATAAATTAATGACATTCACGACAATATCTTTATTGATACCCTCAACCGTTACATTTTAGACAGCCGTTCTTAGAAATTAAGTAATTACTGATCCTAATCATGTATCAAATTCTTGGTTGCCCAACAATGGTTTTACCAAGGGCATATGTTCAATAAAAAAAAAATAAAAAATAAAGGAGATTAGAAGAAACATAAAATAACACTGTATTCATAAAAAATGTGAGTAGTGAAATAAATCCCTGTTTAAGAATTTTTGAGTTATTTCCTTAATAGTAATAATGAAATAATGTACAAATTACCTTCAACTAGAATTCTTAATTCAGAAAAATGAACTTTCAACTCATAACAAAAATGACAGTAAGACATTGAGCTTGTGCGAGAGGGGGGGGGGAGCTATGAATTGAAAAAAATAAATAAATTCTAAAAGATAATTTCGTTCCATTGGTAAGACTTCAGAAGGCTTTGCGATTGAGCGGCTCAAAAACAATCGCAAATCTCACATCATGCCTCTGCAAATGAATTAAACCATATACAAATTTTGCACGAATCTTGAAAATTACCAACAGATTCTTAAGAGATCTTATTACATCCAGTGGATCACAGTGAGAGATTTAGAATCTTATATCGTTATAGTTCAGATGCCAAATAAACTATTAGCAATTAATACTTGGTAACCTAGTAATAATTTTTAATAATGTTGATTAAACTATTTTGGGATGAAGAACATATAATTCGAAAGTTCTTGTTAGAATTTATGAATTATAATAAACTGCATAAATATTATAATGGATTGTAAGAAACGTTGAAATAATCTTTTTCGCATAATAGAGTAATCTGTTGAAAAGATTCAATTTACTTACTTGAAACATTGAAATAAAGTATGATGAATGATGAAATAAATTCAGCAATATTGAAATGATACAATGATCTAGTAATAACATGAACATCTATTTTCTGAAACACTTACATCAACATTTAGTGATATAGAAATTTAATTAAATAATACTAAAGATGCTGAGTAACGTATTGATTACGTATATTAAACTTAGGTACTGATAATATTAGATTCAATGATCATATGCTCTAAATCGTCTGTATATGTGGTATTTGAATGTGAAAATGAAGGAGCACATCGCCTTCCAAATAACAAAAAAAAAAAACTAAGGAAACTGTAGGTATAATGCCTTGTTCCTGCATACGAGATGTATCGCCACTCTCGTTGCTGCCCTCTGCGCTGAGCTCGATAAATCAATCGAGGACTTGCAAAGAATGTTGAATAAACTTAATACAAGCATGAAGAACGTGGGCCTTAAAATTAACGTAAATAAAACAAAGGTAATGGTGTTTGAGGGGAAAAGTGAGAAAACAATGTGCAACATTCAAATCTATGTTGTGTATGTGTCACATACGCGCGATCAACCATGTCGAGCTGGAGGTGCGAGTAACGGAAGGTTAATTGCTTTGCAATTATTTTTGATTTGGCCAAACAAATTTAACCTATATGTATGGCCACAAATAATATTATATTATTTACCTAGGAGTCAGTCGTCTTTTTACCCGAGTGTGCTAGTTTGCAAGAAAGAGGCGTAGAAGAGCGCGAAAAGCGAATCGAAGCCGAGTATGGCAAACACGCGAGAGTAAAAAGACGTTTGTCTCCTTGGTACACACGAGATTGTATGTAATGAATGTATGATTTACAAGTTTATGATGTCTGACATATGAGCTTATGTTGACGCGGCCTTTAGCGCTGACGTTGTCGCTCCTTCTGTTGTGTAAACGGCTACTTTCCGAAATAAAACATGCTGATAAAACGCGTGAATCATACCTACGTTACATAAACAATTTTTTTAAGTGAACTATTCACCTCTTCTATAACGACACATACTAGGTCTGTCCAAAAAGCATCCGACCTTGTGCTGTACTCTAAGTAACAGTTAATTCTAATCAATGGCAATGATATCCCGAGTAAAAATGCTTCGACTTGAGTTCGACTTGGTAATTTATTGAGTTCGTCTTCAAGACATCGATGTCTAGCTGCGTCTCAATACTGAGACGAGACATCAGATAATGTCTCACTTTCATGGTCTTAGCAGGGTGATTTCAAGTCGGCGTAAACTTATCTCAACGCGAACCTTTTTAGACTCAGAAATAAAACAGTCAACAGATGCGAAGGATTGAAATTTATAGATGCAAAATTTGTAATGATTACATTAGCAATTTTTAATTTAAAAATTGACATTTTTTTTCTTCAAACAAATTAAAATTGACATTTTCCAAAAAGAGCTCCTAAACCGTTAGAAATACGTAAAAACGAACATCATTTTCGGTATCGTCGTGAAACATATATAATACAAAAGAAAAAATTGTTTAATCATTAACAAACATTAGCTTTTATGACAGAATGACCCTTTTTGACGGGCAGGTATACCAGCCATGGCCTTCAGGCAACCTTTTTATTGTCCCAAGACTTGAGATCATATCTCAAGACATGAGATCTTGTCTCAAGACATGAGATCTTTTCTCAAGATATAAAATCTTGTCTCAAGACATGAGATCTTGTCTCAAGACATGAAATAAAGTCTGTTTCCGTCTCAAAACTGAGACATCGAAAGATGTCTTCACTTTGTCTTGAGCACGTCTTGATTGGGTGCAATTGAAGTGGGAGCTATTGGAAATTAGGATATGGGAATAAAACAAAAAGGGTTAACGACTAAAGAACTTGTGCTTTATTAAAAGAGCACTTCGGAAGGCTAATACTTCGTATGGTCCTGAATATTGATTGTTGAGTTTTTTAATTTTTCCTCCTTCCAATAAAAATACTTTGTCTTCTATTTTGAATCCTTGAGGATTGATTTTCCTATCATAGTATTGTTTTGATTTTTCTTTAGCTGAAATTAAATTTGTTCTGGCTAATTCGCCAATTTCATGTAATCTTGTTACTAGAATTTTTGTATAGTCATCATACGTTTGTAATTTTTCATGTTCTGGCGGGGGTTCACTGGAAAGTAATCGAGCTAGTTTTCCAAAAACTAATTCATACGGGGTACATTTAGTTACTTCATGAACATTGGTATTATAAAAGAATGTGGCTAATTCTAACCAATCATCCCATTCTGCGTTTTTCTCTGTAAATTGTTTTAAATATTCCGCTAATACGTGATGAGATCTTTCTAAAGATCCGTTTGATTGTGGATGAAACGCCGTAGTTTTAAATTGCCTCATACGAAATCTTTTAGCGAATCTTCGTAATAAATTATTCAAAAAATCTTTACCTTGATCGGTTAAGACTCCTCTTGGTGAGCCAAAAGTGCAAATATATTTCTTTACAAATGCGTCTGCTATTGAACTAGCTTGATGATTTGGAAGGGCACAAGCTACACAAAATTAGGTAAAGTTATATTGAATTTTTAAAATATATTCATCTCCTTTTTCAGTTTTTGATAATTTTCCTACGATATCCATTGATATCTTTTCGAATGCGGCTCCTGGGGTGTCAGTTATGACCATTGGATTTTTAGTTTTGACGCGTACTAATTTTTTAAGTTGAAATTGTAAACAAATTTGAATATATTTTTGTAAGTCTATTTTCATGTTTTCCCAACAAAAATATTGTCGTATTCTATTGTACGTTTTTGTAACTCCTTTGTGACCACCTAATGCTGATGAATGAGCTCCTACTGAAATTTCATTTTTTTTGGTCTTTTGTGGATACTATGTGATTCCCGAGCAAATAATTATCTTTGTATTTGACTCTGAAAATACGTATTTAAGTTGGGTTAAGATTTCTTTCCATGGTATATTATTCACGTAAGCAGTTTTGGCTATACTGATTGATTTCAAATTTAATTTGCTGGCTATGTTATGCAAAGAAAAAATTGTTAACTTTATACTATTAAGTGTTTCTGCAAGATTTTCTTCTTCTTCGATAGGAAGATTCCGATTTTCTGCGTTGCCATCTTTTTCTTCTTCTTGAATTTTTAATTCCTTCTTTTTCTTACAGGATTTCTTTTTATGCTTTATATTTTTATAATAATCTGGATCAAAGTCTGAGTTGTCTGATATATAATCGGGATTAACGTCCGTTTTTACTTTATTGTCCTTTTTTGATTTTGTAATAATTTAAAAATATTTATCGGACAAAAGAACTGCAAATATAAAAAAGTTTCGTCTTGCCCTTTTCTATATGACCATATTTTTTAAATTTTAATTTTTTGAACTTAAAAATTTGGATATCGCGAGACACGTGGACAATCCTCTTCCGCGTTTTCGAACGTGCGACCCATTCTTTGATCCGAACCCTCAATTGATACACATATCCTTGGTACATATACACAATTTAACTTAACTAATTACATTAAATTACGACACAGTACATATATTATAATCTCACACTTTTAAAGCTAATAACAATCGGAAACGCTGCGGCGGGGTTCGAACCACGTAGCCAACGTCTAACGCATTCTATCCCTAACAACTAAACCGCACGGCTAACCTAAAGCTTGGCATATCAAGAAAAAAAGTCTGGGGTATAAAGTACGAGTAGGTGAGGGCCGTACGTAAAATTATATGATCCCCGTTTCATAAAAATTGCTTTTAATACAACATTTTATTGTATAAGATTCGGAATTAAAATAACGATTCAATTTTATTTTTTAATTTAATATTTGACACAATCAAGTATGAAACGTTGAAAATTAAACAATTCTAAATTGAATTTGAAACTTGATAATTTTTAATTAAAGTTTTGTAAACTTAAAACCCTAAATTGCTGTGAAGTTGAGAATGACACAACGATATAAACAAAAGAAAACCGGCTTACGTAATAGATGGAAGATCCCTTATGCGTGTTTTGAATTTGAATTAATTTAGGTGAAATTCTTTAAAAGTGCCTATTAATTTACGAATCTTTAATGAAACTTTATTCCATTTCGTATTTTATAATCAAAACCTATAACTGCTTAGCTAATATGACGTTTTTGGATTTAAAGTGCTTAAATAATGTAGGTGTTAAGGAGGTACGGTCGCGCATACTAACTGCAAAAAGTTAGTCCTGAGTCTATGTCAGAAAATAATACCCTTTAATGTACAATATGTAGCTTATTTACGTACAAGAAAGTCAAAAATTAGATAATTATGCCGGTATAATTTTTTAATAATTAATTTCCTGTCAGACCTAAGAGAACATTTTTGGCTATGATTGTACGCTACACATAGAGAAGTTGTGTATACATACGAGTACACACTTGCTCCTGAATATCTGAACGTAGACGCGGCAACGTCGGATTTTTCATGCTGTCCACTTTGACAGCTGTGCTCATTGACCGATTAGTAGTTGAAGGTGAATTTAGAGGAAGTTGCCATATATGAGATATGTGCATAATTGTTTTTACGTACCAATGAGTACCTCTGTTACAATGATATGCTGGATTTATCCTTAAAAACATTTTAATTTGTCTTTTTATTTTAGGATTTTTTTGTGATATCTTGTGTATGTCAACAATATTTGCGTCTTAAATTAACCTAAAAATTTCATTTTACGTGCATAAAGCGGTTGACTTTCAACCAAGAGAGTAACTGGCTGTCATATTACGATCATCAGTTGACTTTCAACCGGTGCATGATCCTTTTGGTTACATCTGCAATTCAACCTACTTTTTAAACTGAAATTCAGATTCTTGTATTACTGTGCATTCCTGTCACTACATGCATATAAAGAAAAAACGATATTTTGTTAGAAATGCACATGGGGTGGGAAATTTTTTCCTTTTAATCATGATGTTTTCTATCAACTTCTTGATTTCAACGGATATTCAAGTTGCAATATGAAGTTGAAACTCTTTTCCTTTCGAAAACGCCACGTACCTCACAGCACGTTCTGTCTCTCTAGGTGCTCCGGCGTGGTATTATATAAACTTGGTACGTAGTTCATGACGCCACCGAGTCAAACCATGAGGCGCTACATGCATCAGTAAGTACCTCCTGCTCTCCCACATATACATACGAATTCACCATGCATTTATCAAGTTATATTTTTTGAAAAATAATTTTGCATGCTCGATGAAATTTGCTCACGCCTCGCGATATCGAGAGTGCACCCTCTATACACTCATTTATGATACAACTACACATGCGCCACCAAAATTTTGCCTTCCTGGGGTCGTTAATTTACACACGAATATATGACTAACATCGTGCGTGCAATTTCCGTACATATGGACAATGCCATGGGAAAATCAGTTTTTTTTTAAATTAATTTATTCTGTATCACTTTTCTCATCGATCACTTATGGGACAGGATAGTTTCTGCATAAAGTTCGTTGAAAGCATATTTATATACTGCAGTTCACAATACTTTTTCCTAATAACTTGTTAGAGTACTAGCTGGAACCCGACCATTGGTACGTTGTCTACCAGGTCAGGAAGCCTAATCAGTTGCCACTTAGGTGCCTAAAAGATGCGCAGTACAAACAAGTACAAACCCTATAGATTTGTTGTTACACGTCTATCTTGCACTGGTTTAATTATTATTTGCACATTATGATCTGTTATCACTTATGCAGAAGCTATACTGCTATAATAACGAAGACCTTACGTAAGTGACATTGTCGTTTAGGTCGAATTTACCATTGCCAGGTACATGAAAATAGACCGTAATCACAAAGCCACATCCAGGAAAAGATTTGGTTGAATGAATTATGTACAAAAAGCAATCCTAAATAGTCCAAAATCATGATCTTAAATTATTTATTTAAACTGGATGACAATTTACGGTATACAATAATTACACCGGCACACAAAAAAAACACTTTTCTGTTCTACAGATGCGACACATATATTCCCATGTATTTTGACCCGCTGAGGCAGTGGGCGGGGAAGAGGACTGTCCAATAATAATTGCTTTAGTTTTTGAAGGGTTCAGCGTTAACCTATTGTTTAGAGCACATTGATTCACTATATAAATATCCTTCTGAACTCTCGCAATAAAACTATTAATAGAAGGCATACAGTTTAAAATCGTCCACGTATTTATGATGCTTACAATGCTCAAGATCACTACCAAGGTCAGAGGTGTACAGACTGAAAAGGAGGGGAGCAAGAGTAGAGCCCTGTGAGTATCGACTCTCGACCCCCACCCAATCGAACCGTTCACCCTTATCATTAAGCACTTGTAGAGTACGGTTTTTTAAGTGGGATTCGAACCACGCAATTGCAGTACTGGATAGATTAAAGTTACGAAGTTTATTTAAAAGAAGCTTGTGATCGACAGTGTCGAAAGCTTTAGAAAAATCAAATAAAACAACTATTGTTACTTCCTTCTTTTCAATAGCGATTTTAAAGTCTAAAGTAACGTTCAGGGAGGCTGTTAATGTACTGTGCTTAGCCCGAAAGCCCGAATGTAGCGGATCAAGTAGCCTATTTGCATCTAGGTAACTCGTAAGTTACGAATGCACAATACATTGTAGCGGCTTAGACATAGCACAAAGTATCGAAATAGGCCGGAAATCGTTAGGAGAAGAGGGAATAGAAACCTTAGGAATAGGGCGAATCAGCGCTTTTTTTCATAGATCAGGAAAAACCCCCACCTGGAGGAAAGAATTATAGATTTGAAGGAGTATGGGGAAAATTACAGGAAGCGCTAGTCGACTCATCTTTATAGATATACCGTCGATTCCTGAAGCGTTAGTTTTTATCTCGAGAAGTTTCTCGAAGAGAACACCCGGTATTATGTCTAAAAAAAAGAAACCAGTATCTCGAAAACTCGAGCTTGCCTGAGCTGCTGCAAGGGGTATACCAGAGTTTGAGGGGTTAAAGGATGGTAGATTTGTGAATGCTTTTAATAAATCATTAGATGGAAAATTATGAGCTGAGGCTTCATTCTTAGGTTGAATTAAATATAAGCGTCTAAGTAAGTGCCAGATATTTTCATTTTTATTCTTGTTTTTCATAGCATTGTAACTATATTGATTATACGAATCCCTGATTTTTGTTTCAGCTAAGTTCTTTAGCCGACGAAACTGTGCTTGTATCAGTGGATTTTTAGTTCTCTTTGCCAGGCGACGCTTATTATTACATCATAGGTCATTAAGTGCTCCTGAAACTTACGCTCATCTACATATGCAAGATTTCTTATTTGGGTTTGATTACGGTTTGTCGATTGGGTACAGATATATTTGTATTTAATATTGATAAGATCGTGATTAGATAGAAATGGAATAGGATGCTGGCTATAATATATATATATATATATATATATTATATCTCATCAATTTCATCAAAACTGCGTGCACGTCTCGAGTGTCCAGAGAGGCTGAGGAATGTAACGCCGCAGGTAGTCCCCTATTGTTCTCAACATGTGTGGAAGTGCGAGGGCGAGTATCCACGAGCTCTTCTCTGATTTTAAAGGACTCTGGATTTAACTTTTGAAATTTTAAGACAGCAAATCCTTTTTGAATTAAAGATATTTCTGAACGAATCAATTATCATTCATAATCAATAATTTTGGCAACCACATTTGAGCAGTATAACTACTGGTTTTGCTTGCAAATCGTTTGATGTAAGAATACAAGATAGGTTTTTTGTATTAAATTCGGTTATATTGACCAGGTCCCACGGTATGTTACTATGTTACTGCTCGGAAATGCAAATACAATAGCTCAACACTATAGAAATATCTTTGAAATAATCCAGAGATTATTTCATAGAATTATTATCAGCACTATGGACCAGATCCCTCGGTACATATCGAGATATTGTTCGAGAACGTGATTATAAATCTCTAATTTTGTAGAAAAATGATTTTTATTGAATTATATTTGATTCCGTAGACCAGGTCCTTCGGTATTTTACCAAGTTCTTGCTCGAGAACGTAGATATAATGCCTCAATGACACCAAAAGATTTTATAATTCACTCAAAGTCAAACTGTACACTTAGCAGTGAAAATGCATCAAATTCCTTAAAGAGGTAGATGTAAAATTCTAACACTGCCTAAGATATAAATCTTAGGTGGGCTTCGCGCACTAAGTCGCACAGAGATCGCTCGGAGAAAGTTGAAAGGTTCATCGCTTTGAGGCTAAATTGCCAAGATCGCTCGTTCCAGGTAAGTAACTTTGAAACCGCCTTTGGAAATCGTATTTCCTCGTCTCTCTTAAAGCAGACCTAATTGTTTATGGAATCACTTCAAAATATTCAGCTTTGATCCCAAATACTTTGCTGTGATCCGCGCGTGGTAGAAAGAGTGCAGCAAGAATTGAAGATAATTCTTCAAGTCTTTCTGCCGGTTTCCACCTAAAGATCTTAACAGTTTAGAGCTGAAAGATCAATGAGTGACTTTTTGGGTCTCGGGAGCCCCTTTTATATCCTCAGCCCTCCCGCGCTTACGTAAACTCGTTCGAGTGAAAGTTCTGGAGTCTGCGCTCTAGAAATTCTCCTGTGAGATGCTTCTTTTCTGTAAGCATCGCACAAGGGATGTTTCTTTTGCCTATATTCAGGGACCCCTTGTAATTCGCGGGTTACAACGTATATATATATATATATATATATATTTCGGTTTCGGTTTCTATTCCTTTCGAATAGAACTGAAGGGCCTATGACAAAGCCAATAAAGAAAAGAAATATGATAATAATTGATCTGCTATTTGTCAGATTCAGGATCTCCCTGACAGAAACTGATTGTTGCTCTTTAAAATACTCTTGAGTTTAGTTATTCTAGTTCTGTTGAACTAATATAACTCTTTGACTTCGGTCATAGCCGACTTGAAATCAGTTATAATCCAGTGTTCCTTATTAGAATGTACTCCTATCTAATGAGTTCGCCGACTCAAATCAAAGAAATTCGAAATTTTGGAATGTACTATGTTCAATCTTAGTGTTCCAACCAGGCAGCTGAGGCAAAAGAAAAGAAAGTCTTGAAGTTACAACTAACTGTACACCCTGAAACTACACGAAATGTCTTAAACTAACTAATGCCTGTGGAACTACACGAAAACAGCTTACAACTAACTATAGCCTACAAAGTTACAATCATCATACACGAAAATGGCTTGAAACCACTAACGCGAAATCGCACTAAGGAATCCCTGAAAGTGCCCGTGAACTAGAGACGCTTCAGGATGGCGTCCGCTAAGGCCGGAATAAGAGGGTTATCGGAATCCCATAATAATTTGTCTCCCGGTTACCAGGTTTCCCAGGTCACGCTTTCACCGCTGAATTCCGATATTCACCTTTGGCCCTGAGGCAGGAGAGGATTCGAAATGTACCCTTTTTTCTGTTTCTGAGCAGTTTACTATGGCGAGGTCCTTCCTCCTTGTCATGCACCCCTTTGGCTTCGGGTGGAGCGGAATCCTTGGTATGGCTCCTTTGGAGCTCTCGGGGTCTACTTGGACCACGGCGGCGGACGTGGCGTGCGACTGGGACACCGATGGTTGTCCGGCGAGGTCTTTATCTTTTGCGACTCGGAGGTTTATCGGTGGTGGTATTTGTTCTGGTTTCCGGCGGATCTCCAGTGATTTTGAATTTAGTCGTGGTTCCGGACTCACCTCAGCTTCTGGATTTTCGGGGCGTCTCCCTCTTCCTTCTGGGAGAAATTTCGGGGTTTCCGGTCTCGGGATTTATACGGGCCTGAGCGGACGTTTCTAGGGAATCCCAGCATAGAACGGTAACCAGTTCGTCCTGTCGATCGGTTCGCTGTTTATTCGGAACAGCGCCGTCTGAATGTGGGCTCATGCTATCGGGAACGTCTTGTGGCAGTTCCTTTTACGACCCTCACCCCTGACTCGCATCTGAAAATTGATCCCCCCATACCTACGCCTGAATGCGATGGTAAATTGCCGCCATGTATCCCACTTTTCTCGGTTGAACCTATACCAATGTTGGGAAGGCGGTTTAAAAAAACGGGAGTGCTCTGAATAGATCCCCGTCCGATAAGGAACTCCCTTTTCTACATTCTTCAACTTGTGTTAAGAATTCTTCCATCTTTGATATGTATTATACATAGTTTTCTACAATTTTCTACGTATATTACGTCGTTTATGTATTATACGTAGAAAGCCTCGAGTGACGCGTCACTGCATAACCCTGGTTGCGAGAGATCTACGAACAACGCGGCTCAAAGAAAGATGTAGCGGGATGTCTGGATAACCTGCGCATCGATAGATGTGACTGCAAGGCACAGCATTCTAGCAGCGTTACCTATCGATGGCGTGGATTGATTACCGGAAAGCTTTCGATTAATCCTCTTATAGACTTATCATCTGTCTGTTGGAAAGCTCAAAGGTTCATCCACACATCGTGAGATGCATAGAGAGAATGATGCCACTTTGGAATACCAGATCTACTATCTCATCTAAAAAACATCGTGTGACAACTGACAACGTCAACTTGCAGAGAGGTGTCTTTCAGAGCGACACCATGAGCATTCTTCTCTTTTGCCTCACATTATTGCCACTATCTCTCGCCCTTCGCCATTCCGAAGGGTAATTCTGCGGCAAAACTGGAAATAGAAAGCACAAGATCACTCATGTAGTTTACATGGATGATCTTATGTTCTATGCTAAAAATGAAGAGCAACGAGATCCAGTTCTAGGGATTGTCGAGAAATACACTCGGGAGATTAGAATGGAGTTTGGGTTAGAAAAATTTGCCAAGGTTTATTTGAAGCCAGGAAAGGCAAGATCAAATAGATAGCTGCGCGTGTCGTCTGCACCTATAGCTGCCTAGTAAAATGTCAACAAATAAGAAATCATACCACAGCTTCCACGATTTTTAGTAAAGAGACCTTTTACTTCTTGCTGCGTATGCTTAAAAGTGAATTTTCTAATGCATAAAATACCAAAGAATCGAACCATGCAATTTTCTCATCCTAAGATATTTCTATTTCACAAAAAAAAACTGAAGTCGGTGTTACCCCCACACGCGGGGCAAGACCGACAAAATGCAGCTTGTTAAAAATAGTTAAATTATTGTTTAATTAGGATAATTAATGATTACGGAAATATGATATAGAATAGTATAAACGTTTATTCTTCATCCTGTTGGCATTAAAAAATTGACTTGCTTACACTTCACTTTTTTTTTACATAATTTTCCTTAAACTAAGCCTTAAAACCAACATCCTTCCATACCTTATCTCTAGGATCGCACGCTATTATCGCCTTGCCTTCCTCGCTTCGCCTCACTCGCATATCCCTACTCTCTCGCTTCTGCGTCTACTACCTAATGCTTATTTACTATTTACAATATTTACATACTACTTATATCTACTTTCTCTCCTATTTACAATCTTTCCTTCTCCATTCCTCTTCCTCCTTCCTTCTCTTCTTCTCCATCCTACCCAACACTCCTTGTTGACATCTGTATTTTGTGGAAAATTCTTGTCGCTAGGGAGTCGAGAACCCGCGTTCTGAATTCTTGGTTGGAAAACTGTACGCTCTTTCTCGAAATGCACATTTCTAAGTTCCCTTTCCACCGAACCCATTTCGATTCTTACGGTCGACGGACTGACAATTGACCTGAGTCTCAAAGTCTCGGTTGGATCCCGATCTCTATCGAAGTGAGCAAAAGCTCCTGAGCTTGATGAAGGGTTTAATAAATGGGAATTCAAACGACGACCACTAGGGTTCCGAATAGCATCTGGGTTTGATTCGCGATCTGCAGAATAATTCGGGTGGTAATCATCGTAGGGCCCATTTGTTGAGACCTCTCCCCCTTCGGACCCTTAGTTTTGCATAATACATGAGGGGCGGTCGACGCGATTCACAACGTGACTTCGTTCATCTTATTTTTGACTCGACTGAAGCAACTTCTCTAACAACTCATTCAGCTGAGAGATTGCATCCTCGAATCGGGTCGTCAGTGTTTCGAGTTTGCGTTCTAAAACACTGAAATTGTGATCTAACCCGGGATTGACTGACCCAGGGTGGATAGGAGTCGTTGCGTGTGAGCTCCTTCCCCTTCCTCTACCCGCACCCATGAGGAAACTGGTGTTAGGTGTATGAGTATCTAACTCTACATTTATCGGAACCCGTGTTTCCGAGACCATTTCGCTCATTTTGGGGCCGGCCACTGTCTCGGTAGTTTTTTCTAACGAAATTATCTGGTTGAGGGCTGCCGACGTGCTAGTTTCCGAAACTTTCAGGGATTGAGCTCTGTTTTGCTTCCTTTTCGGAGGTGAAAAAAACATTTCTAAATTCTAAATAATTACGAATATTTCAATCGACCTTCGGTCGCAAAGCTAGGGCATAACCTAAATTAATTAACAAAACAATTCCGATTCCAATTTTACCGAACCCGAAAAACCTGTAAACCTGTAAACAATTTGATCAATTGATCAAAACAAGTTGAATCTTATTTATTCAAACGAAAATCAGAACAAGGACAGCATTTATTCAATTATTATATAAGGAACCGAAAATTCGGAACAATGGTCGATCAATCAATCATTGGTCGACAACATGTATTTTAATTTGCATTTAATTAATCAGAGGGAAACCGGTCCTTCTTTAAATTTGACAAGAAATCAGAATAAAATCTGATTTCTATTCCATTAGTGTTCTGAATCAGAACAAGGTCTGATTTTACACGATTTTATAAATTAATTCTGGACGACTAACCTTCTCGATATATATATATATATTTAATTAAAAACTAAAGGTTAACAACTACCGCAGGGTCCCACTGGGAGCAACTGTCATCTAAAAAATGACATCGGCTCAATTTTTTGTTGAAGAAAACATATTATTCACTTTGTCGTATATTTCTTTTGTAATATGTCAATCAATGCGAGAGTCAGTTATCAACCTTCAACGCACGTGCTCCGAGATGGTCACAACATCAGAGTTGGCAAGGCAGGTCAGGGAATTTGTCACCAATAGTTCCTGGCCAATAATACCAGTCGCCATGGCAACGAGACTGACAAAGTACAACCAACGAACCAAGCCGCCATGACACTGTCAGTCACCCACGGCAAGATAGAGTGAGAAGAAGAGTCCTACAGGCGACGTCGTCCTACACTCACGCGTGAAGGGAATTTCCACGCTTCACGTGGAGAGAGAGAGAGAGAGAGAGAGAGAGAGAAAGAGAGAGAGAGAGAGAGAGAGAAGCGACCCAGTACCGCTCTGTCCTTTTCTAGCCTATGGACTTAAAAGGCGATTCTCCAGTGCACTGCCGGCAACACCGGTGCTTTCAAAAACATTCTAGATCTACACAAGGCTCAAATACTAGAATGCCCTCTCGGAGTTGGCTCAAGTACCGAGAGGGACCTTTACAATTTTTGTTACTCACACCGTCGACATGCGACCTTTGCTTAACTCTTTCTTTCTATTTTGTCGCTAGGGCTAGTGACGTAATTTTCTGCAGCCATATTGGAATGGGATTTCCCGCGGGGTCGGGCTTGCCACATCTGCGTTTGGCGCGCAAAGGCTGTGTTGCCATTGGTCAACTGGAATAGCGAACAACAGACACAACTTCCCCGAGCATCAACGTTGCGTGGCGAGCTGTCACTCTCGTTCTTCGGTTTAGAGTCTAAGAACTAAATTTGTATTGCCGACAAATTAATTAGTATACCAGCTTATTTATTTAACTAAATCAGAAAAATGGATTTTTCGAAAGCCCAATATGCGCCCAAGTTGAAGGTATGAGTTTATTTAATTTTTGGCAAACCACTTGAGCGGCATTTCAGATATTGGAAATGGTTAAATAAATGCTTGACTTGGAAATACGACCAAAGTGATTTGCCTCACTAAGTGCTCTCTCTGCGGGTTTTCCTTTTGCTTTCCCGATGTTCTTTTTTTTAATATTAAGCAACTTTATTCCGATGTCTGCCATGATTTTATCGCGTCGTTAATATAATATTCATATAATATTTCAATAATTTGAGGGAGGGCGAGAGAGGAGCTGCACGACGTAGAAACTAAGTTGATGCATGATTTCTTTTTATTTTAATCTTATTGTTTTGTTCTTTTTTTTTAAATATCTGGCACTGAGGAGGACCCCTATCCGTGGTCGCAACGTTTGCCAATTTTAACTTTTAGGAAATGCACGTTTTTAATTAAATACTCGTATATTCATAAGACCCTAATGCCAATCTGTGGCTGGAGATGTGCATTACCGGTGGCCCCTGTTTTACCGACCTATGGTAAAATGATAATATAAAAAGTTACGGACTTACCTGTTTTACCGAATGATGTTAACATTGTTCCCTACCTTACCGACATATAGAAAAATGATAATAAAAAAATTACCGACCTCCCTGTTCTAACGATTGCTGGTAACATTGTTCCCTACTTTACCGACATATAGAAAAATGATAATATAGAAAGCTATTGACTTACCTGTTTGACCGACTGATGTTAACATTGTTCCCTACCCTACCAGCTAATGATGAAACGATAATATAAAAAATTAAGACCTTCCTGTTTTACCGACTGATGGTATCATTATTCCCTACCTTACCGATCGATTGTAACATGACAATATGAAAAACTACGGACATACCTGTTTTACCGACTGCTGGTAACATTGTCCCCAACCTTACCGACATATAGAAATGTGCTAATATGAAAAATTACCGACATCCCTGTTTTACCGACTGATTGTAACATTTTTCCTCACCTCACCGACATATAGAAAAATAATAATATAAAAAATTACTGACCTCCCTGTTTTACCGACTGCTGGTAATATTATTTCCTACCTTACCGACCGATGGTAAAATGCTAATATAAAAATTGTCGATCTCTCTGTTTTACCGACTGATGGTCGCATTGTTACCTACCTTACCGCCAGATGCTAAAATGTTAATATAAAAAATTGTCAACCTCTCTGTTTTACAGACTGATGGTAGAATTGTTACCTACCTTACCGACAGATGCTAAAATGTTGATATAAAAAATTATTGACTTACCTGTTTTACCTGCTGATGGTAATAAACTGTTTTGCCGATCAATGGTCACTTATCACGGAGCAGAACCTTATAATGTCAACTTAGCAGGGACCTCCATTGCCAACTTCACATTTTACCGACTTAGCATGGAACATAACCTTATAATGTTAACTTAGCAGGAAGCTCCATTACCAACCTCACTGTTTTACCTACTTAGAATGAAACAGAACCTTAAACTTATCGAACTCTGTTTTACCGACCGATGTTGCAATGCTATCTCAGCAGGAATCTGCGTTACCGACCTCACTGTTTTACCGAACGCTGGTAACTTAGCACGGAACAGAACCCTCCCTTTGTCGGTGTCGCCATCTGTTGGTGTCGCTAACTAGCGACGGTGGCGCCATCTCTCGGAATTTAAGCTCGTAGCCGCCTAGCCCTACTACTCACGTCTGCTTCAAATACATGCCAAGATGGCTCCCCTCTATTCGAGAAACTTAAATTATTCATAATCTTTTAAACTAATTCCATAAAAACTTGAAACATATTTACATATAATGTTGAAAATTGAATTTGATGGATGTAAGCTTTTTACAAATTTTCGATATAATTTGCCATCATAAATGTCACGAAGTACATTTTTTTCAATTCCTTCATACATGAATGATTTGTAGGAATCGCTGTTTGACTGCAATAACTCAGTAATTTGAGAAGACGTGTCAAAGAAGACAAATAAATCATTACACGATGAATCTTTAACATTAATATCTATATTGCATGAATTTCAATGTATGCATTTTCCAGAACGGTCGAAACTGTCAACATATGGACGGCATTTCGGACACATCCCATGAAATATGGCTTTATTTTACAGATTAAACACCGTATTTATTAAGTAACGTGAGTCCGGTAATATTGGAGCTGCAAATATGTTGTTCGTAAAGTTGAACAGATTTTTAAATGCTGCTTGAGACAAGGAAAAAACAATAGCAAATTTCATGAACATCAATAACACTTAGCCTAGCCTAGTGCCGTTCGCCAGTGTCGTTTCATCGGCAGGGAGGCGCTCAGTTTCTGAGTAGGTCCTGTTTTTTTAGTACAATCGGGTCGAGCCGCTTCTAGAAAAGGGTCCAAGCAATCGCTATACATGAGGAATTCTTCCACTTCCAGTAAATGTTCATTACCAATCTGAAACATTTTTAATAAACGTAGAAAATAACATTGTTTAAAAATGTCCACGTGAAAGATGTACCGGTATTATATGGTATAATTTTTCTTAATCACATTATAAGTAACAAATTACCTTTAAAAGTCTTTTGCCTCAGTTGGAATATTGGTAACGCTTAAATGATCTTCAACGGACTCATATTCATCAGGTTTCCAGTGGGTGCTAATGGAGATGGCAGTCATAATTATATTTCTCATTGATTCGTAATTATCAATTATCATAGCTTCTTCACTCGAAACGGAAGGTGTAAATTCAGTATTAAATTATCCTTCTTTTGCAGACGTTGCAACTCTGCTATGATGTGTACTAATCTAAAATTATTAGGAGACAAATATTTTTAGAGCTTGAAATCCCTTCTAGAAATAATCAATTGAGATCAATAAGAAACGATAGAACTAATATCTCAAATGTTCCGAATCGTGTTCCTTAATTGTGCCAACACGAGTTGCATTTCCAATTTTTTCCAATCTGGTACTTGGAATTTGGCACGTGATGGCAGCACTTTCGTCTGGCGGGAATTATTTAAAGACAATTATTTACTTTTTTGGAATAATATAAAACTAAACAGTATGTATTACGAAAGAAAGTAAATAAACATTTTGTAAATAGTTCTTACCAGATGAAAGTGGTGCTACAGTATATACATTTCATTTGCGCATTAGCAATTTAGTTTCCGCATGTTTGTATCAACAATAATAAATATTTTTAGCTGCAACTCTACTATCCCGTCTGTATCATATAGCATTTCACCTTTGCTGTTTCTCATGCTGACAAACTCTGTACTTTTACTTTTCTTCATATCTTTAAATAGTAGTTTCATGGTTCCTTGAAAGTCGTTTTGTAAGTTCTTCTCTTATTCTGTTCTGAATTTATCTTTACTTTCCTTGACTAGTCGTTTAACTTTCCGCTTTTTGTGTCTGTAATCATTTTCAAGTCTATTTCTCTCCTCATCACTAAGACCTGTCACGTTTAAAGTTCTCTCGTACGCTTCTTTCTTTTCCTTTTGGGCGGCCTTAGTTTCATTATTCCACCATGCATCACCAGATTTTCTTCCTACAACCGGTTAATTCAAAAAAATACAATGTCGAAATTCAACATGGCGTAAGGGGCCGTAATAAATTACGTAAGGATAATTTTTAAATTTTAGACCACCCCGCCCCTCTCCACCCATGTAAGGCTACGTTTTGGCTGACCTCCCCCCCCCTTTTCGTCAAAAGCCTTACGTAATTTCTGTATCGTCTCTAACATCCGTAATTTTTGCAAGCTTTTCAAAAATCTTCTTGTGGCAATGTCTCGTATATGTCAGCGAACTTTCTAAGGAAATTTTATGGACGATTCGCCTATAAGGGTTCGTCCATATATTATGTAACGCTTTTTTTGATGATTTTTAGACCCACCCAATTTTTTATGTGTACAGATTTCGATAAAAAATAATAATATTATATTTTCAAAAAAAAATCATTTTTGATCAATTTAGAATTTTTTTAAATATCAACAAAAATATGAGACTTTTTTGGATTTAGTTTATTTCAAATAAAAATATATATCTTCCATGTATATTTTCTTGTTTCGTGTACAGAAAATGCACAGCTTTTAATAATATCAATATTTCATTTTTTTACTATTTTGAAGTGGCCTGTGAACCCCATTAACCAGATAAAAAAAATCTGCCCACTGTCCAACGTGATATATATTTTTTAAATCTCGGGTTATCCTGATAGGATACGTCCACTCCTATAAATACCTCAATGAACATTTTTTTAAAAGGCTGCGTCTAGTGACTAGTCGTCCTGAAAATTGGTGGAGCTGGAAAAAGGGATGGACTAGTCGTCCAGAAATGTCGAAATGATTAGTCAAACTTAATAAAAATATTGGACTGTTCATCCCGAATTTTGGGACGATGAGACACTTCGTTTTTAAAATTTTTTGTTTTGACTGCTCGCTACCCTCTTATATTACTTTACTTTGAAAAAATATTACATTTTAAAAAATACTAATTTTTGGCGTTAATTATTATTATTATTGTATCATTAAGCCGTTTCCCTTTCGGGGTAGGCGTGAATTGCTCGGTTGGAAAGTAGTGATGGTCATATTACAATCATCAGTTGACTTTCAACTGGCGAATGATCCTTTTGGTTACATCTGAAATTCAACCTACTTTTTCTACTGAAATTCAGATTCTTGTATTACCGTGTTCACAGGGTTTGAAAATCAATTTGCTGTAGCGATTAAAGGTAGAATTTTTAATTTTCCACAAAAATAGAAATATCCTTTTGAGATGTGGTTATGTTGAATCAGAATAAAAAAATTTTAATCCAAAAAAGTTATTCGGTTCAAAGGAAACGAAATTTTTGTGTGACGGTGTCGAGGTGTGACAGACTGTTTTTTTGTTTTTTTCGCCCTTAGAATCAATTAAATGTGATTATTTTTATATTTTATTTGACTCTACTTGGAATATATTTTGTTGGTGAATAAAAAACAAACTAGTTACATCATAGAAACTTCGTATTTTTTGAAGAAAAAAAACAATTTTAAAAGTTTTCAAGCTTTAGGTTAGGATGGCACTGGTATTTTACTTTAAAAAATGTGATTCTTTTATTTTCATTATTAAGAAGCGCTCAAAAAGAGAAGTGTTACTTGTAAAATGTCAGAAAATTACACAAATCGACAGAAAACGCTGCATGGGGGTCAATATCGAATTTTGTTTTCCCGCATTAACAAACTCAATATCTCGGGAGCATGCTTTTATTAATTTTTTTTTCTTAATCAAAAATTGAATTTGTTATTCCAATCTGCAGCCGAGCCCGCTCCAAGTTTTGACACCCTGCGGCATTCCAACTTTTTATTACCATACAAAAAATGCGCATTCGAGGAAATCCTTTCAACGGGATGTGAAATTCATTTTTAAATAATTTTTTGGTCAATAATACCATTTTCGCCCAAATGTCCCTCAGCACCTTTTGGACTGTCACCCTTCATATATTGCTATGAAATGTTCAAGATACGACTTTGTTATCGTTTTAAATACATGAAAAATTGACGAACATTTACTTTCGGCACAAAGAATAGCACACATAAATAATTGTAAAATAATGTGGTTGCAATAGTGAATACGATTCGATAACGTGCGCTCGCAACGTTATCGCAACATAACATCTATTCTCTGATTGATTACGTAAGTTGTACAAATAAAGATTAAACTGTTTACTGATTGTTTCAAGATTAAATCGAAACTTCATCAAAAAGCATAATGAACCTAAAAAAGTGTTGACAATTTTTTAGGTTAGGTTAATTCCAACTGAATTGTTCATCATACTAAATATTGTATGATTTGCTTTGTTCATTACAAGTGATAATTTCATAAAATGATATTCATTGCACATGCAACTGCTCATTAAAATACAATTAAACAAATTCATTTTGATCGTCTTACCTTTTGCAACTTTTGCAGTTCTAATTATACTGGGGTTTAAGTGGAAAAGTTCAATTAAGCGAATTATTAAGACACCTAACCAAAAAGCAGCGGTACTCACGTTACAATTTTGACATTTACAGTGAATTTTGAAGAAAATTCCACCCGTACGTTGCACTTTGATTATAAATAAGAATTTAGTCGATGAATTTTAGATTATTACTTTAGTTTTAAATATTTGATAAGATTTGGGTGCATCAAAGAACTTTCACGCACTGTTTTTTACTATACATGTATATTATTTCTACAAGATGATGGTATATTAACCCGCAGTTATCACACTCCATCTGCGTATACGTATATTCCACACTGGTGCGAATTGGGATTTCGGATTTTCAAATGTTAATAATTCATGCACAAATAATGTAATTATAACTTATAATATACGTTTTTTGGAGTAAAAATTACTGAGAAATGCAATGGTAAGAAAAATAAATGTTATAAATAATTTTTTAATAGTGAAAAAAGAAAAAAGTAAGAAGAACTTTTCTGAAATGTCATTTTTTCTTTAAAAAATTTCCATTTTTTGGTAATTATCAAAAACGCACTTTTTTCAATTGCAGGTAAAAGTACATATTTTAAGAAAAAAATACTAAGTACACGTTTAATGAAATTTTAATGTTTTTTATGGTAGTCTGAATATAGGATATGTTTGGAGCATAGAAAAATCAATAAGTACTTTATCTAGAGTGGAAAACACAATGAAAAATCGGATAATTTATGAATAATAATATTGTTTATTATTCAAACATTGGAAATATTTAAATATTATTATCAAGTGATCATACGAACTTCGAAGTAAGTGCTTTTTCAAACTTTATTCTATAAAAGTAGTGCACTTAATGCATACCGAATCACGGTGATCGTCACACAAACGCTTTAGGCAGTTTGGACATCCCATTCGCGTTCGTACGCTTGAATTTGGATCACAAAATGCGCATCTAGCTCTCGTTTCTTCGCGAATCACTTCTAAAAATTGTGGCGCTGGTAGATCAATTTAAAAATTTTTCGAAATCAAGTGATTGACATTTCGGCGCATGGTTCGAATTTGTAAGCGACGTTGCAATTACTCCTCGATGAGCACAATACCCAAACTTCTCGAAAATTTTGAGCGGATAAGCTTTGGATTTTCAGAAATCAAATTGTAAAGGATGTACGCATTAATGCCAGATTGATTGAGCATGTTGTAAAAAAATGTTAAACATCATCGGCGTGTCTGTCTCGTAGTATAGAATATGTGTGACATTTTTGATCAAATGCATCAGTGGCGGCTTCGATAGGATAGGCCACTTTTTTTTAGAATCTCATATAATTTTTATTAAAGAACCGCAGACTTTATCGAAAAAGTGAAAAACTTTTCGTATAAGTTGTGTAACAGAAATTCTGACAGGAATTGAAAAGGGCAATTCTTTTGTAACAAACCTTTTTTTTTACGTTCATCTCCGTAACTATTTTTTAACAAAGCAAGTTTGCTGGGTTTCGCGAATGTTCAGGCTTTTGTTACTGAGAGAAAGGTTGTTTTGTTTCTGTCATGTTGCTAGTTAATGTTAGAGAGAAGAATTCAGAATTTTCAACAGTTTTGATGATGTCAACTTTGCTCTTTGCAAAAAGCAATTGAAGAGCGACAACTGATCGGTGAATTACCTAATGTGGGAACCGAAGTGCGTCGCCAAAAAACGCACACTATCTTAATGCTGGTGACACGTACAAAACGTCGCTCAAGCCCCAGTTTAGCGTACTTTATATGTATTATTATACTAATACTAATAAATTACAATTTTGACCAGAAATTTTTTAATATGAAGAATGTAATAATCTGCTTTTCCCCCCAAACCGTAGATTATTCTTTCATCAGTCAGAAATAAAATTACGTTTTATATAGAACTGGATGGCTCTAATCTGTCCACAATTATTGAATAATTAAAAATATATAAGAAAAGTTCAATGGATGTGCGTGCAGTAGAATATTCTTATATTTTATATATTTTACATTATTCCTATATTACTATTATTATTATTATTTCATAATTATACAATTTGACGTGATTTTGAATTTTTGTAATTGCAAATCACTTTTTTCCGCAAGGATGATAAATATGACATTTATAAATTGAATGTGAATTTTATTAATTATGTTCATTACCTGACCATAATTAGCAATTATCGTAATTTTTCCCTATAAGTAGTAACTTCCTTTCTGTTAAGCCTTTCAAACCCCCTCCTTGATCAAAATCATGGCCAAACCACTCGGCTCTATAATTTGTTTACCGTGCACTAAGCGCTTGTCCTTCTTATTTCCCCCACATTTGTGCATAGCCCTTTTGAAATTGAAGGTCAACTCATTTATAACTGTAATTTGGTAGTTGTGAATTCTCTTTTGTAAAAGCTTCTTCGGCTTTAACGAACACATTATCATAATGTGACTCCACATGAGGAAACATTAGTTCAATACGGTCAAATTTTATTACTAAAAATTACAACCCATCCTCTCCATTAAACAATTCTCTATTCAAAAATCTGTTTTAACATTCAAATGTTATTAAAAAATTGTTGTATGTTGAAATTCTTCATGTTGACTACAGTGATGTCCACTCAAGTGCCAGCAGCTGTAAAAATCGCGCGCATCAAGATAGGATGAAATTTTTTCGTGATTTTGCTGTATTTCAGTGGCCAAAAACCGTCCCCGTAAAGAAAATTATGTGCCTCAAAAATCATTTACATTTCTTAACACGTGAAGGTAATTTTTGTTGCAGATAAAGATTACTCTGAAATCGCTGTAAAGATTACATTTTGTTTTTTCTATGCGATGATGCGTCCGTCATCAATTTTAATTAAAGTCATATCAAAAAAATTTAATTTTCCCTTAGTTTCTATTTCAACAGTACATTGTAATTTTGGGTGAATGCTGTTAAAAGCATTTAGAAGAATATCAACATTATTTTTATGTACACTAAGTGCTGAATCATCGACAGGTCTTGCATGAAAATCAATATTAAAATCAATTTTTTGGAAAACTTTATTCTCTGAATCCTCCATAACAATTTCCACCAAAATAGAAGACAAAACTGATCCTATGGGAGTTGCAAACATTTGTTTATAGAAATTATTATTAAATTTGAAATAGCGTAAGTGCACTGCTCTCCAGACAGGTACACTGAAAAAAAAGATTAGTTGGGACAAATAATAAAATTGTTGGGACAAGTATTTTAGTTAGTAAATAATGATACTGCTATCAGTTAGTAGACAGAACTATTTTTGTTAGCTGGGACACAAGTAGTTGCCGTAGCTATCTAATTATGTAGACTTACTATTTTAGTTTGTCAAAACGACTATCTGTAGGTAGTTGAACATACTAATATATTTAATCATGTCTACTAATAAATTTGTAGGTATAACTATTTTCTTTTTGTTACATAGGGACTAATTGAAATATCTGTCACTATACTATCGAAATCTGAATTAAAAAGATCCCAGTGGGCACGCGGGCATCTTTTTTTTAGGACATCTTAGGGACGCTGATGTCAGCCAAATGTCAGTTCAGCTGGTAAGACGTTATAAACAAAATATGTCTCTATGCCCACTGGGATATTTCTAATTGCAGATGCACTTTATAGGTTAGGATTTCCAGTAAAACTTAAAACTCGTTCAATTTTACAATTTCTTATACATACCTTTGAATACTTTGATATAATCTCCGAATCCTAAACTTTGCAACACTTCTGATACCTCCATAATTATATAAAAAAATAATGGGCTTGAATCCAACGAGACATCAAGTGAGCAGCTAGTTATAACTGCCATGTCAAAACGTTCTCCCTATGTTGGTACACTGAGAAAAATGAAAGGTCAGTTGGGCCATCTAGATGTGCAGACAGAGCTTGAAGATGGCTAAAGCGGCGGTCTCTATAAGGTTAAAACAAGAGGTTCAAATCGATCATCTGAGAGTGTCGACTTGGTGTCATCGCGAACGGTCGACTCAAGCGTCATAGAGAGTCTAACCGATCATTGCAGAGGGTCGACTGATCATTATAAAGGGTCGAATCGCTCATCATAAAGGGTCGATTTGGTCATATCATATTGGTCGACTTGATCTCGACATTATCGGAATGGCAGAGACCTCAAAAGCGAATCCTAACCTCCAAATAGTGCATATAGAGAAAATTTTTATTTATCAGAATAACATTTTTTTGCTATTATCCCTCAAAAAAAGAGTTCCGGGACGTCTGTTGCTCTAGTTTATAGCACCTCCAAATACAGTTTTAAAATTGTTTAATTTTTGTGGACAAAAACCCGGGGGAACTGTACCCGATTTACCACACGTGGAAGTATAACACGCCCTTAAGGTGACGATTACTAGTGCATTTACCTTAGTAATGAAAAGAAAATTTTAATTGTATGTTTTGTTAAAATTAATTTAAGTGTATTCAAGCAAATGTTTCGTGTTTGGTTTACATTAATCAAAGTCTACTCAAACAAAATTTTAGTGTTCGGTTTACATTAGGTTTGCATTAGTCAAAGTGTATTTAAAAACTGAAACTCATTGAACGCTGGAAGCAGCAAGTTAGCACTGACAGAAGGCATTCACTGCGCACACACGCAATCACGAAGGAAAATAGTAGGCGTTTTGATAGACCCTTGTGTTTATCACTTTTACACTTTTTCTCTTTTTTAGACCACGTATATTATTCTAAGAAGAAATTAACTAATTGAGGGTCCGGATGCAATAACCGACGGGACGCTCGGCTTTGTATTTCTTGCCTCCCATTGGAGATAAAGTGACGCAAAAAATTATATGAAACTCAAATTTAAAAAAAAAAAACACTCGCAAAAATAGGAGCATATAGAGCTTAATAAAGATCACAATTTTTGTGTAAAAAATTTTTTTGTCTGATTTTAACTTTGTGAGAAATAAAATATAAAATGAAAATTTCGACGAGCGGAATTTAATGCGTTTTTTAAAATAAACTCGCCGTAAATTTTTTTCATTTCGAAGAAATGACTTGAAATTTGAACCCCAAGCGTATTATACTCTATCGATGCCTGCGGAATTCAATTTATGTACAAAAAAGTTAATTGTTCAACAATATTTCAATTTTTGTCAATAGCTATTTAATACCATGCTCTTTCACGTTCGGCGGAAAAAAGTATCGAGGGAATTTTCAAGTTCAAACAACTTTCCGCGGAGAAGTTCGTCATTAGGGTCGAAAGAAGTTTCCTGGAAAGTTTTAGATTTTTCGAGCGAAAAATGAGCGAGCCAGCGTAAGTTGAAGTGAGCGCGCAAAAAACTTGAACGTGAGGGTTTGCGAGAGCAAAACGAACAGACATATGACGAGGACGGGCAGGCAAACAAAACTGAAAACTAGCGCATTCTTTTTTTACTTTTAAAGAATGTTTTTAAGTTTTATTCGATGTCCTATGCTTGTGTTTTCGGAGTAAAAATTAATTCGAAACCGACAGTAATTGAAAAAACTAAATTGTAGCTGGTCTACTGTGGGTCCTCTACCAGGTCTTCCCAGATTCGCATGGCTCTCGCTTCTGGGTATCCTAGACCTATTTTTACAACCTGGACTGTATCTTCTCTCCTTGCTTCCGTCCGACCGTACGGTTACTTAACTTAATTCTGGGTGCTCGTAAATAAAAGGAGGCGATTGCCAAAATATCCTATTTATTAGGGAAGAAAATGCGCGGAGAAAACTAAAAAAAAAATGAAACTCCGGAGAGACAGATAAAACTAAAAAAAAATCTTAACCCCTTTGTTTGTCTCTTAAGAGAAGTGACCTGGGGTTGGTCACTCATCCCAGCGGTGTTCCCGTCCTCCGCATTTCCTGCTTGTGCCTCTCCCCGGCGCGCCCCGAATTCCGGATTCTCGTCCGGCTCAACCGGACGGACGGTACTGTGCCTCTCGGATGAACGGACGTGTAGGGGACGTTCCCATGTCCCTGTTGGTCTTCTTGACTCCTACTCCTTGTGCGTGGCTACTCCAGAACCTTCTACCTTCCGCCGCTCCTTCTCCTCTACCCAGTAGCGCTCGGCCTCCGCGGGAGCCTTGGCCTTGGATTCCTCCAGGCGCTTCCTCTCAGGCAGCTCCTTCTGCCTGCGGTCTGCTTCTTCACGGTCACGACGTGCCTCGGCGATTCCGGCAGCGACCGTTTCCCGACTCGCTTGTTGGCGGCGCTCCCACTGACGGACATGCTTGGGTTGTCGGAGTCGCTTCTTGGAGGTTGCGTAATCGTCGCTGGTAACTCCCTTAACCGTTGTTCTTGCCGGGCTGTCTCCACTGGATGTCGAATCACGTCGGCTTTGTCCAGCCTCAGCGTGGGGCACGTAGGGCGGGTCCTTCGCCATGCCGGCTGGTTCCCACCGCGTCAAGGTTTCCATCAGAACCGGTTTCTCCCGGCGATCCGTTTTCCCAGATCTTCCTTCCCCCTCCGTTGGTCTCGGCTACGTGATTTCCACCTTCACTTGGGCCTCGCCCTCGGCTGCCGGTGGACCCGGTAGGGCGATGGTCTCCCTTCTGGCGATTATGTTGGGGTTACCTCGACCGGCCAGTTCTCGTCGTCCCCCAGGAGGTCATCCCTCCAAGGCTGGTTGCTGTGAGATGTCCCAAGCTTCTTGGCGCATCCTTCCGATCACCCCCTGGATCGCCTGGCAGATCTTCCTGTGCTCCAGGCGATGGTATTCAGTTGCGGCTGTGGGGAAAGAAGGATCTCATGTCGTACGTGTGTTCGTCACTAGTATTGAATACCCCTTATGGGGTCCCAAGATTCATGCTTGTGAAGCTGGCATGGTTCTACTGTACCCTGAGCATGCAAGGGTTTAGGGGGACTATCTACGAGTGTCCACTAATTACTGCTGAAGAAGTGAAGAAAGTTATCGCTAGAACTAAGAACTTTTCAGCGCCAGGGCCAGATCAAATCAACAACTTTTGGTGGAAAAAGTTCACTTCTACGCACCAACATCTAGCTCGTATATTTACTACTTTCTTAAACGGAGAACAACCCATTTCGCAGTGGATAGTGGAAGGACGCACGGTACTGTTCCCTAAGACCAGAGATTTGTCAAGTTCAAAGAACTACAGGCCCATGGCTTGTTTAAACGCCAGATACAAGCTACTTACTGGCATCCTCAAAGAGAGGATATTAACAACTATCGAGCCGGTATGGAGTGCAATAGTTGAACAACGTGGATGTAAGAGAGATGGACGCAATCTGGCCATGGCTTCGATTGACTACCGTAAGGCATTCGATAACACGAACCATGAACTACTTATCAAGCTCCTTGAGTCCCTGGAGGTACATCCAAGAATAGTGAGATGCATGAAAGATTTTATGCTCTTGTGGCGGACAAGATTTGTCGTAACATCTGACAAAAGACAAGTGACTACCAGCTATGTCACATATAAGAGGGGGGTCTTCCAAAGAGACTCTCTAAGTGCGATACTTTTCTGCATCTCCCTCTTGCCTCTATCTATTATGCTTCGAGGCAAACGCTCTGGATACCTATGTGGCCCGCCAAACAGAAGAGAATATAAGGTCAACCACCTTTTATACATGGACGACCTTAAACTATTTGCTTCCTCGAAAGAGGAACTTAACATCCTTTTGGAGACGGTGAATAGGTACTCTGAAGCGATTGGCATGAGCTTCGGACTGGACAAGGTGCCTGCGTTCACCTACACCAAGGAAGACTAGAAACTACACCATCGCGTTACAATCAGGATGTTCAACTCATAGGTGGAAATATCATTCAACATCTTGGTAATGGAGAAACATATACATATTTTGGAATACCGCAAGCGGAAACCCAAACTGTGCGTGTGTTAAAAGCAACCCTTGTAAAAAGGTATCGCCAAATTCTCAGAAAAATTTGGGCTTCCGAATTATCTGGAAAGAATAAGATCCAGACAACCAATATGCTGGCCGTTCCTATACTGCTCTACACGTTTGGTGCAGGAAAATGGAACGTCGATGAGTTGAAGCAACTTGACCGAAGCACACGCAATATGATGACAATCCATCGCAGTCATCATCCTAGATTTTCCGTACATCGAATATACCTACCTCTAGCTTAGAGTGTCTTCATCGAAGAACGGTTCTGGCTACAGTCTGGTCAGTTCTAAATAGTGCCGATTCTCTTATGCGACTCGTACATCAACATGAAGTCGTCAATGTTGCGGCGTTTCTATACCGTGCCGCAGATAGGGCGACCTGATGCAATGACCAGGGTTTATATCGTGGCGCGCAGTTTATGGCGCATTTTAGATGGTCAATTTAAAGAGGTATCTATTTATTTGCCCCCTTTTCTCTTGTTGTACAGAAGACATTTTTTGTAATAATTGAAATTATATTCGAATTTTTTGTTTGTTTAAGACGGGATTTCCGGATTTGAAATGGCATTCGACTGGACGTTACGAAATTCTCCAGCGAAATGACATTACAGTCGGCGGGAATACGTATGCCATTCCTTGGGAGTGGATTTCGCGGAGTCCAACTGCGATTGTAAAAGGGCAGATGTATGCCAGACGAGCATTAAATAAAGGCCTGGATCAAAAATTTAATTTCATGGGTCATAGGTACCGATTGGAAGGAAAAATTATAAAAAAGGTGATATGTTTATTTTAATTAATTTAAAAGGAAAAAAAAATATTTGTTGAAAAATATACGTTTGAAATTTAATAAAAATTTGTTTCTTTGTTTCAGACTTCCCGATTATAATAATAATTTATAAAGACTATTTTTGTTAATTTAATTAGCTAGATTAGGATTCCTTATTTTATTATTATATTTATGTGTATTTGGCGTAGGGATTTAGGTATTTTTGAATACAATTTTAATGATAATGTAATAATGTTTTGTTATTTATTTTCCCTAATTTCCAAATTTTATTATTTATAATATTTTAATTTTTTTTTTAGATTTTGCTTGTTATTTGTGAAAATTTTTTTTCAGATATGGAAATATATATATATTATTAGATAATAATTCTGTGAAACACAGTATTTTTTATTTGTTTTTTAATTATTTTATTTCTAATTTCGAAAAAAAAATTTTTTTTTATATAACTTAAATTAATAATCAATTTTATATTGAAGTTATAAATCTTATCTATGGCCATTAAAAGAGTATATTTTGTTGTTTATTTTTTAGGCATTTTAATTAAATTGAACTTGAATTAAGTGAAAAAAATTAAGAATATAGATATAAAAGAAAATTTTGTTGAAGGTTTCAACCTTAAGTTTAAATTATAAATTTATTATTTTAATTGTTCTTTTTCTTTTATTTATAAGATGTGAAAGGAAAAGGAAAGTTTGGGATTTTAGGGTCTTGAAGAGTTAAAGTAGTCAAAGGATTTTTAGACAGTTCCTTGCGTAGTCTTTATAGACGGAGGACCAGGAAAATGTTTTGTCAAGTGGTCGCTAGTTGAGCTTGAGTTTCCTCTTTTTATTGCTACAGCTTATGGGGTGTACCTGTACTCTATTGAAGAAGAATTTATCGTCAGTTTTACGTTCGGTAGGTGTTAGAAATTTGTTTGACTTGTATTATATAAGGAAAAAGGGACGAATTTAACTGATTCTACTTTTAAGGCTTTCAATATGAAATTTTGAAATATTTAATTGCGAAATTGTCCTGACATTTTGAATATTTGACTTCGTAACAAAAAAATTGTGAAATTTAAAATTCCAAATTTACCAAATTATCTAAAAATTAATTCAAGAAAAAACTTTAGTTTCAAGGACTTAAGATTAAACTTTTAGAATTGCGCATTCAAAACCATGATTTTAAAGACGATAAATATATTATTTATAAGTAACATATAATCTAGTATCAAGTGACATTCAAAAAGACTACATAGATTTTTTCATAAAAAATGTGATTTCTCTCTCTCTGTCTCGAAAAAAAAAAATTTTACTTAAAACTTACAAAACGCGCGAATTATGAAATACGGGAAATCTCCCGGTGTAATATTTTTCTCCAGGCTTTATCACGGTGAAAGTTTCTCCCGGCTTTCTCCCGGTTCTCCCGGGTGAGTGGCCACCCTGTTCATGCAGTAGCTTTTCTAGCTACTGGTTCGAACTCCAAGATCAAACTTTCAAAATTCAAGATGGCTGACAAATATGGCGGTCATAATGATAGAAAGTGCCTTAGGCATGTGTGTGAAAATTCATAATAGCGATACAAAATTCTGCAAAAATTCATGCAGTAGCTTTTCTGACTACTGGTTCAAATCCCAAGATCAAACATTCAAAATTCAAGATGACCGACAAATATGGCTGTCATAACGATAGAAAGTGCCTTAGGCAAGTGCGTAAAAATTCAGAATAGCGATTAAAAATTCTGAAAAAATGCATGCAGTAGCTTTTCTAGCTACTGGTTCGATCTCCAAGATTAAACTTTCAAAACTCAAGATGGCCGACCAATATGGCGGCCATAATGATAGAAAGTGCCATAGGGATGTGTGTAAAAATTCAGAATAGCTATAAAAAATTCTGCAAAAATTCATGCAGTAGCTTTTCTGACTACTGGTTTAAATCCCAAGATCAAACTTAAAAAATTCAAGATGGCCGACCAATAGGGCGGTCATAACGATAGAAAGTACCTTAGGCATGTGTGTAAAAATTCAGAATAGCGATAAAAAATTCTGCAAAAATTCATGCAGTAGCTTTTCTGATTACTGGTTCAAATCCCAAGATCAAACTTTCAAAATTCAAGATGGCCGACCAATATGGTGGACATAATGATAGAAAGTGCCTTAGGCATCCCTGGTAAAAATGCCCGTTAGGAATCGTTAGAATATTTTTAGAAGCCTCTAAGATTACCGTTATTGTTTTAAGTGGATTTAGAGAGGAATCGTGGAAAGTAATGTGTTATAATATGTTCCTAAGGGGATACTGGTTGCGCAGTTAATTTCGCGAAATATTTGTAATGGGTTCTATGGGGAACCTAACGAGGGCGGCAGAGGGGTAATAATTCGTTATTTTTCTAATTCAGTGGAGACACGTTAATAATTGTTATTTATTTACTCACCTGAATTTTGGCACCATACAATACATTTTTCACTGCTTTTCGGTGGTAAACAGAATAAAGTAATCCCGGCATCTCCTCGTCTATTTCGCCAGTCTATGTAAGCACACCGATCGGCAGCACTTCCAGGCATTATTTTTATTTTATTTCCACTTAAAAACACTTTTTAAATGTGGTAACAATAGTTCACTTCTAGAAAAATATTAATTAAGCTCAATTTCAAGGCAAAAATAATTTCCAATCACCAATAAATACCAAACGCTTTAATCGCACCGGCATGCGTTTGTTCATTTGTTGTGAAATTAGGAAAACAAATGAGTGCCGATCTAACATGCGCGCGTTGTCGTATTGTGATTTAGAAAATCACACGATCCAGTTTAAAGTTTTATAAATTCTCACTCCTGTTTCTAATTGTAATTTAATTAATTAATTTGGCTTTTTTCCTCATAAAACTTTCACTAAATATTAATATAAATAAAAATTAAATGTTAATACGTTACTGCTTGCAAAAAAATAATTCTGCTTAAATACTTTCATTGACTTTTAATGTTGTCAATAATATTACTAATTAATAAATTAGCTGAATATTATATTTAGGTGTTTTTCAGTTTTCTATATTTTAAATAGAAATATAGAGAGGTGTGCCAAGACATAAAAGTGTGGCGACAAATAGTTTATAAGAAATGCATGAAGAAGAGTGTCAGTGAAGTGAATGACACGTGGAACAAAAGACCTTGGATGCTAATGGGCCCGAGTGGGGATCTTTACATAATGACTTTGTGAGACTCCTCACTTGGGATGATTGCTAGAGAGATTGATCAGCAACCTGGGTCAGAGCAGTGTTGCGGAACGAACGTGTTATTCAAATAAGTAACACGGGAATTCTAGATCAATCTAAAAATCTATACCCCCTACCCCACATTACTCCCTTCCTTACCGAGTGAGTCAAGCTTACCCCGAAAGGGATGTGGCTCAATGGTATAATAATAATAGATTCTGCGACTTCAAGTGTAGAACCTGCCTGAATTGAAATTGATTCGTTGGAATATTCTTAGAAAGCCAAGTAGTACATAAAAATATTAAAATCTTTCGAAAAAATGGCAAAAATAAAATAAGTTAGTTAAATAATAAGTTGAATTAGTTACGGCCCTGGTCAGTTGCACGGGTTGCCCTCAAATTAGGCGTTTGTTTCGGTGATTACCTCTTCATTCGACCTAAATCTCTTACCACTTGGCCATTTCTTCAGGTTTGGAAACAGGAAATAGTCGCAGGGGGCTAAATCTGGAGAATATGATAGCAATTTGTTCGCGGATAAGATATTTTTGAAATTTATCAATTTCGAAAAAACCGCATCCTTCCGACGGTATTTCTACAAGTGCATTGCTCTCTTGCTAATACCGTCTGAAGGAGAGAATTTTGTCTGCGTATAGCATGCCATTTTGAATTTTTTCCCCGTTTCTTAATTCAACGCGTTCTTTATAAATTCTACCTGAAACAATCGCTCGAGGGAGAAATTGATTATTGCGATTTTTAATTGTTAAAATAGATCTTTTTTTCATTGAATCAGTAGTTAATACTCCCCAACCGAGGCCTGTAGGGTTATGAACACAATCTATTGTTATTATAAAACTGTAATCGATTCGAAACTCGGCGACGCTCTGTGTTACCATAAAAATAAAATTTCAAAGGTCATCGAAGTGACAATTGCGTACACAACGGAAAGATAACGCTGCGCCCTCTTGCGTGAAACTATCCGCAATGAATTTGATTCCAATAAAATCAAGAGAGGCATAAGGTTTTATTAAATACTGAAAAAGCTCTTCAATCGCCGATTCAAGCTACTCGATAGGGCAAATTATTTGATTCGGATTATATCGGAAATTAAGAGTTAACTGGAATTTCACCACCCTGTTTTGAAACACTACTATGATCACGTAGTCGTTCTTTTTCCTCAGACGGGGTGGCAAGATTTTCATCATCAGACTCCCCCTCGTTGAATGTAGATACTCGTTGAGAGCGCGGGTTCTGCATGTCAAACACGTAATTGAAAATTAGTCTTAAATAAACTGATACTTTTATATTATTCATAAAACAAATGACCGAGGAATCGCAAAACTATATCGATTTAGTAACAGCGAGACAATTTCGACACTTTTTCTAAATTGATAATATTATATTAATTTTCAAATTATAATTTTAATAACAATTCATATATTGAATGAAACAAAATCAAATTTTTGATTAAATTAAAATAATGAAACTAAAATAAATGAATATAATTAATTTAAATTAATATTGAAAGTTATTAATGAATAATGACAAATTATTAGGTGTCTATTATTATTAATTATTGATAAATAGATATTAAATCATTGAATAATAATCAATTAATATTAATGATTGATTATTATTGATTACTGATTATTGATTATTGATTATTGATTATTGATTATTGATCATTTATCATTAATTATTAATAATTATTGACTAATTATTAAGTAATAATGATTAATTATTAATTATCAATTATTAATTATTAATTATTGATTATTGATTATTGATTATTGATTATTAATTATTAATGATCAATTATTAATTATTGATTATTGATTATTAATTATTAATTATTTATTAATAATGATTAATTACTGATTATTAATTACTCAGCGCATCAAAATCCTTCGGAAATGTTTGGTCTGCTTTCTGGCTTTTGACTTTTGTCAAATTTTGTCGGCCTGTGCTATTAAACTTCTCGCCTACATCCATTCTTTTTCGAGAAAAATCGGATAATTTTCCAACAAGTACATTTTGCCGAAACACCATTAGTTTTGGCATTGCTTGATTATGCACTTCACCTATTATATGCATTATTCAGATATTTCTTAAGACTTGAACTTTATTTTTAATTCTTAAACGTTTTTAGACACTTTGATAACAATTAACTATTGTTATCACTAACAATGTTATAAATAAAATTTTCTCGTCTCACGCATTTGAAAAATAAAATTTCATTTTTTTTGTGGAATTTACAGACCATTATATGAGACGAGATAAATTTATTCATGGCATTATTAATAATAGTAACAATAATTGATCATTATTCAAGTGTTACATGTTTTTTTAATTCTTTGAATCCAACTGTAACATTTTCGAAGAGTTTTAAATATTATACTAATTTATTAATATTAATAAGCAGCAGTTCACAAAATGCTGTTGAATAAATTTAAAATTATTTGTTGTTCATAAAAGCACTAATATTTATTACTAAACATGATTTAAATGGACAGGTATAAATTAAAGTTTTTTATTGTTACTATTTCCTGATTAGCTGAAAATTTCCTCATAAAATGAAAATCAGTCATATATTTCAATTATTAAATATGAGTTTAAAAAGAAATGTCGAAATTCATGTTGTCCCGGTACAAATTGAGACTTGGTGTGGTCATGAATATCCCATGAAAGAATTTTCTCTATTAGACGATGCAAGTATAAAGTGCAGACCTCGAGTATTTTATTCTATAGAAGTAGGCGTAGGATATAATCTTGAAATAGAGTTTACTACACCAGTTCCAAAAGAAAATAAGTATGAAATATCAGTATACAGCTTCGAAAAATTGAGTCAACTAAAATTGGTACATCTCTTAAATGCAGAAAATATTAGACAAGGCGATAAATTTTTGTTACCATGCGATGTTTTGTTGCTAACAGATGATCAATATGTAAATATAATTGATGGGAATATTATTTTTTATAGTAAGATTTGTAGAAAAGATGCCTTGTATGTTTTGCAGCAGAAACCTGCACTTCTTCATTCTTCACAAATAACCGATTGTTCTCTACTTTTTGAGAACACAGCCCTTTCTAATCTTACAATCTCCGTTAAAAATAAAGAATTCAGAGTTCATAAAGACATTCTCGCTAATAAATCATCCGTTTTTCTTGCTATGTTTGAAACAGAGATGAAAGAAAAAAAAGAAAATTATGTGAAAATTGAGGATATAGAAGCAAATGTATTTCAGGAATTTTTAAGATATAATAAACTTTTATGTAAAAAATCTTTATTAAATACTATTCACATGCGACTAATATGGCGCATTCGGGACTAAAATCTGCAGGTACTTTGGCGCACAAGTTTTTAGTTTGTTTTGCTCCGAGAGTAATAATATTTTGTTTATAATATGCATGAAAAAGTTTTATTCTAATAATTATCCTGTATTTTAGAGTTATTTTAAAATAATTATTTTTTGAAAACTTTTTACCAATTTTCGGTTTAGGTTTGTTCTGACAGAATAAATATTTAGAAGGTTTAGAGTAATGATATTATTTGAATGTGGAATCATCATAACTGTTTTGGAAATGAATAAAATTTACTTATTGTTGATATAATTTTTATTTATTGTTTATCGAACGTCTGTAAGCTTATCTTAAAATAAGAAATTTGTAGCACTCCTAACTTTTATTGTTCTAGATGGGAGTTTATAAACGAAAAACTGAAAATAGTCAATGGACAGTTTCCCCATTGATAATTATTTAAACATATCCTTTATTATGTTATTTTTCATATTCGTGAGTCATTCTGTACTGTTGATGAAAATTTTTTTTTTTTACGTTTCAGAAGACAACCCACAAATTATTGTGAGACATTCTGCACTGTTAAAAAAAAATGTTTTGAAATTTCAGCAGACATAATCCCTCAAATATGTTAATAACAATAAAAGTAAATATATTGATATTCTTTTTATCGAATTTCACTAATTTTTCTTCATAATTCAATTTTTATTCAATAATTATGAATTGAAATCGAAACGCGACACATTATCAAACAAGGTAGGACAACTTGGCGCAGATGCACTTTTTGGAAAGCAGATTAATTCACTATTTTAATGAACTTCAATTAAATTATCTCCATGCATAGAGCATTGGTAAGATATTGGCCTAAACAAAATATATTTTTTTACAATCTTTTACTTTATATTTGGATTTTAATCGTGCCTTTTCCTTTATGTGCGCCGCATTCGGCGCCGTTCCCCTAGAAAAGACTCAATGAACATGTGAAGACCGGGAGGAATAGATATTCTGAAACACACATACGCTAATACTCCGAAGCCAGTCACTGAAACTTTTGATGACTCCTAACGAGTTTTTAGAAGACAGTGTTGCCAAATTTAAAAAAATTATGTCGAGGTTTTATTGCATGATGTTATAACTATCCACATAGACTTATGCTTAAGTTATATTTATTTGTACACAGTTTGAACACTGCACACACACGAATAGCTTTAAACTTTTATTAACGCTTGTGATTTGAAATTAGCCAATTTTTAATGTAGCCGACAGTCAACGAATTCTTCGACAACTCGTAAATCAGTTATTCGCTTCTGTGCTGGGAGTTATTGTATATAACTATCTACCTAGAAGCAATTGACACTGTGACTGGATAATTCACGAGAAAATGTGTTTTTAATGGAATAATTATGTTGTATTTGGTTTGTATTATACTATTGCGTATAACTAATTGCGTCATAAGATAAAAATAAGGTTGGCCCCTCATTATCGTGAAATTGCATACATCTGAGGGGCCAACAAGTAGTTTTTTTCAACTATGAACTAATGCTCTGATCATCTCCGAATGAATATATATATATTGCAACCATGAATGTGAGCATGTTATAAGAGAAAAATGTTTGGTGTACCAAAAGTACTTCCTATAAAAAAATTATTTGAAAATTTAAATATTTTTTTGTATCCTCTTAAAATGAACAGAATTGGTTCTTGAATTTTTCGCAGAACCTTTTCAGTACCCACTATAACATATATTTTAACCACCAAGCTCGATCTAGTCGTTTTCGAGAAAATTTGATTTTTTGATTTTTTTAAATTTGCTTATAACTTTTGTAAAAAAATTTTTTTTTAGTTGATACTTGGGGAAAATTTATTTCATAGGGGTAGCCACTTACCCGTGCAATATGGATCACATCCGAGCGGGGGCACCCAGACCATGCTCATCCTGCTACGGCCTTTAGAACGACAGTCAATCGAGAGGTCCTCGGCTCGCGACCAGCGTTTATTTTTTTCAAAGATTTTATCAACATATTTTTAATGTTACCTCGAATTTTATGGATCATTAGAAACGAATAAAAATCAGAAATATTGTCATAAGAATTAACCTCGGATATTGCATTAGCGAATTAAAATAAATTACAACACTGAGCATTATATAAAATTATAATTTTATAATATATGTGTAATATAGGTATTTTATGAGTAATGACTGTAATTTAAGTGAATTTAGTAAATAATGTACCTATCATGGAGATGAAAAATTAGCAAAAAGGTCGAGAAGCTACTTTATCTATTGTAGTTACGTGACTCTATTAAGGAAATGTTCTCAGCTGAGAGATTAAGAAAGGAGCTCTTGCTGCAAAGTAGATTACTTTTCTTTTATCATTATATCATCTATTCCGCTACAATTTTTAATAAATTTCCCGGGAGTTTTTTCAATGTCAGTAATTTATCAGATTTGTTTTTACTTTTGCAATAAATGTCGTCTCACTCTTCAAAAAAGAAAGTATTTGGAATTGTGTCTTCCGTTATCAACCATCTCCGTTAAAATATCAAAGATCATTTCATATTTGAGATTTTAAAGTTGTTTTTTTTTTCAAAAATGAATGTTTTTTTTCATATCATATATATATTATTAAAAACTAAAGGTTGACAACCACCGCAGGGTCCCACTGGGAGCAACTGTCATCTAAAAAATGACATCGGCTCCCTCAAAATCTAATATGAACTGAAATCATGACTGTATTTCAAAAAATGTCTGAAATCATCCATTTGTTATAAAAAATATAGTATGCGCCAAGGGGAGAGGCACTTTCTCGACTTGTGTATGTTTTCAGTACGAGTCGAAAAAGCTCCTCTTCTCCCCCTAGGTGCATAATATACAATTAAGAAAAAACTTGAGTTTCAAGGACTAAAGATTAAACTTTTAGAATTGCGCATTCAAAACCATAATTTTAAATTAAAATTATAGAATTTTTAAAGACGATAAATATATTATTGACAAGGGTCATATAATGTAGTATCAAGTGAGATTCAAAAAGACTGGACAGATTTTTTACTAAAAAACGTGATTTCTCTAAAAAAAAATCATTTTTACTCAAAACTCAGAAAATGCGCGAATTATGAAATACGGGCAATCTCCCGGTGTAATATTTTTCTCCCGGCTTTATCCCGGTTTTCTCCCGATGCATTTTTCTCCCAGCTTTTTCACGGTTCTCCTGGATTGAAAAAAAAATGCAATGCATTTTTGGACCACCCTAGTGGTCACTAATTATTTGTTTATTGTTTCTAGATGGGAGAAAAATCTTACCTATAAATTTTGGTGCTGGGTTTATCGATTTCGAGAACCGATCGAAATTTGCAAGGCTGGAAGGCATCCTGAATATCGAGGAAACCCCTCACAACCTGTCGTTGTTTCAAATTGGTTTCCCCATCCAGATTACAGGTATCGAGATACGCAAATCCCTGAGGATCGCTGCTTCTCAGCAATAAGAGATCAGCCGGAACCAATTCGTTGTTCGACAAGTGGACCAGGTCGCCGACCCTGATGTCCTTCCATGCCATCTTCATATATCTATCTCCATCACTGAAAAATACAAGAAAATCATATATATAAAAAGGACCTCAAAAAAGGGGAAAAAGGCTAATTCTTTCACGAAAACAGGGCAAATAGTTTAAATTATGTTAATAGTTTTTAAATAATGTTTAAATAATTTTTTAATGATTTCTGCCATTAAGGCCATGTGACGAGTGGGTCACGTGACCGGCTTCCTACCTTACCGACCCCTTTTTTTATTTGTAAACTTATTTTTACACGAATAGCCACATCGAGTGGAAAATTTGGGATAATAAATAAGAAGCACTAAGAAACGCGGCTTTGGTCCTAAATTTGTATAATTATGGAGAAAGTTTTTTTTGTAAATATATTTTTTGTTGTTGCTTTTTTCATAATTATAAAAATTCAAGACCAGAGCCACATTTCTTAGTCCTTCTTAATTATTATAACAAATTTTCAACTCGATGTGGCTATTCGTGTGAAAATAAGTTTACAAATAAAAAAAGTGTCGGTAAGGTAGGAAGCGGCTTAAATTGGGCTTACCCATAGAACGCCCATAGTGAGCACTATCGGAGCAAACCAGTCTGGCCCCAAAAAGTAACCCCGGTTATATCGATAGAGAGCAGTAGAGAGATAAAATCTCGGCTGTGGTCTGCTGCTATTTACATCGGTAAATTTATTTTAAACGACATCCATTCAGAAATAAATATGAATCGGAATAATTCTGATAAAAAAACTCTGCGCGAATAATAAATTACGCATACGGGTATAACCTTACATAGTGAATGAATCATTTACGAATATAACTTGTATACTATATTTTGTTGGAAATGTTAAAGTACATTAATTTGCTGAAAAAATATATTTTTTCTCTCATCCTTAAAAACAACTTCTGACCATTAAATTTTGTTAATACACTAAAATTTTCCTTTTTTACTTATGGTAAGTTTATATAATAATATATTTTACATGTTAATTTTTCATATACTAAAAATAATGAAACTGTTTTCGAATTAGATATAAGCTCTAAATTAAAATCGAAATTTCGTAAAAGTGACGAAGAGATCAGCAGAGTACAGTGAAATTTTCAAGTAAAACAACAATAAATAAACATTTTTTTTAAACTTAGCATTTGGTAATTTTGAAAAACCCGCCTGTATTGGTTAACGTGTGCGGCTGCGCGAGCCGCAACGCCGCAGACGGGCTCTGCCGTCTGTACTAAAGCAGTCGCGCACGCCATTTTTCCTTGTAGTCGAGTCTTTTTAAGCTTCCGTAAAATCAGGCTATTTTTATAAAGTTGTTTCGTTTCTTCTTTTTAGTAAAAGTTAACAACATAAGTCATCGCCTTGTGCTGTTTCTCATTCTCAGTTGAGTATTTGTACTGAACCAAATTTATTGAAGAAAAAACCACATTAATGATTTTAGGATTGAGCTGACTGTTGGAAGAGACTGGGATGCAGGTCAAAAGGAATACCAGGATGCTAAAAGTTCTTAAATCATAAAGAAGCGCCTAATTAAAAAAAATAAGAACAAATATTTATCATTTATTACTTTCAACTTTATGAATCCAATAACTGTACCCTTTTTTTTATTAATTGGGCATAAAGTGGGCTGCCCAACTAAGGTCCAGCTAGTTACCTCAATCTGGGCATTCGTTGGGCTGACCATTACAACCCAGACAGTAGCCCAATTGGGCATTGATTGGGCTGCCCAGTTGGGGCCCAAGTATTAATTGGGCAATCTGGTTGGCCCCCAGTCTGGCGCCAATTAAATTTTCCACATGGGCTGGTAGTTTGGTTCCCGAAAAAATCCCTCCAAAAATGTTTTTAATGAGAAAGTTTCGTTAAGGGGTCCCTTTTAACATATCAAAAATGCTAGAACAGATCAATTGCCAATAGCGGGCGTAAAGTTTTATGTTGGCCCGGCGGCGGAGTGCGCATGTGCGAGCGTCACTGGGCTGGAAGCGGCCACACTACGCCTGCTTCACGTGCATGCAAAGGCGCGTTTAAAAGGGGGGTCGGACAAAAATATATTCTCAAGCGCGAAGTGCGAGAACCAACAGTCGCGCGCCCTAGGCGCGCTCAAACTTGCGAGCGCAGCGAGCCGCGTGCGTTGCGCTTAATGAGAATGTGCCCGCTCAGCGGGCATATTTTTTTGTTTGAAAATACATTATTTTCCAATTGATTTTAACTGTTTTTAGTCAAAAATTAGAATATTTTCATTAAAATAGCAATTATTACATTTTTCGTTAAAAATTTAGCTTCTTTCGTTGAAATATAATATTTTTTTGTGTGAAAATTGGACTGTTTAGTTAAAACTTTTTTTGCTGTTGAAATTTTCATTTGAAATATCTAAAATATTGAAAAAATTTGTGAAATTTTGTCAAGAATCATGTAAAAATTATATTTATATAACCTCAAAGTAGGCAAACAGAAAAACATAAAATATAAATGGTTATTCAAAATTTTTATTTTTATACAAAAGTATTTTTCGCCTCAAATTATAATTTTGTTCAAATTTTCCTTTTTTCTTCACTAAATTGTATCCGTATTTTTGTATGAAAAATAAAAATTTCGACTGACTATTTATTTTCAAGTGTATTTATTTTATGTTTGCATACATATATTTTCCTAAGATTCTCAAGAAAATTTTCAAAGATTTTTTAATATTTCTGTATATCAATGAAACTTTCAATAGCGAAAAAAGTTTTAACTAAACATAGTCGAATTTACAACCAAAAAAAGATGATATTTCAACGAAAAAAGCTGATTTTTCAAGGAAAAATGTAGTAATTGCCATTTTAATGAAAATATTCTAATTTTAAATTAAAATAAGTTAAAATAAATTTGAAAAGAATGTATTTTCAACCAAATAAAAAAATTTTTAAATCAAAAAATTTTTTAGTGAAGAAAACAGGAAAATTGCATAAAAATTATAATTAAAAGCGAAAAATCTTTTTGTATACAAAATAAAAATTTGGGATAACTATTTATTTTTTAAAGTATTTTGATCGCTTATTTTAAGGTTATATAAATATAAATTTCACATGATTCTTGACAAAATTTCAAAATTTTTTTCAATATTTCAGATATGTCAAATAAAAATGTCAACAAAAAATAATATTAATATTTTCCATGTTTAAAATTAATGTATACAGAGTATAGATTTTATATAAAATTTCACGACATTTTTTTTGTACCATGTTTGACCCTAGGGCAGAATCAAGGATAAATATTCTAAAAATATGTTCATTAGTTATTAAAATTAAAAATATCTCCATTAGTTAGTGTTTGATTGAAAATTATATTTTTTGTTGAAATTTTTATTTGACATATCTGAAATGTTGAAAAATGTTGTGGAATTTTGTGAAGAATCCTGTAAAAATTATATTTATATGACCTTGAAATAAGCCTACAAAAAAAGCTTAAAATAAAAATAGTTATTCTAAATTTTTATTTTGTATACAAAAATATTTTTTGCCTCAAATTATAATTTTGTTGAAATTTTCCTTTTTTCTTCACTAAAATTTTTTTTTTGAATTGAAGATTTAATTATTTGGTTGAAAATTAATTCTTTTAAGGTGGTTTTTAACTATATTTAATCAAAAATTAGAATTTTTCATTGAAATAACAATTATTAAAATTTTCGTGGAAAATTCAGCTTTTTTGGTCGAAAATTCATCTTTTCTTCGGTTGAAAATTCAACTGTTTGGTTAAAACTTTTTTTGTTGTTGAAATTTTGATTGACATACATAAATATTAAAAAATCTTTGAAAATTTTCTTAAGAATCTTACGAAAATTATATTTATATAAACTTAAAAAATTAATATCTATTCGAAATTTTTATTTTGTATACAAAAATGTTTTTCGCCATAAATTATAATTTCGTTGAAATTTCGCTTTTTTCTTCACTAAATTTTTTTTTTTTAATTAAAATTTATTTATTTGATTGAAAATTCATTCATTTGAAGTTATTTTTAACCTTTTTTAATCAAAAATTAGAATTTTTCATTGAAATAACAATTATTAAATTTTTCGTGGAAAATTCAGCTTTTTTGGTTGAAACTTCATCCTTTTTTGGTTGAAAATTCAACTGTTCAGTTAAAATTTTTTTATTGTTGAAATTTTGATTGACATACAGAAATATTAAGAAATCTTTGAAACTTTTCTTAAGAATCTTACGATAATTATATTTATATAAACTTAAAAATAAATAAACTTAAAAAATACATAGTTATTAGAAATTTTTATTTTGCATACAAAAATATTTTTTGCCTTAAATTATAATTTGGTTGAAATTTTCCTTTTTTCTTCACTAAAGTTTTTGTTGAATTGACATTTAATTATTTTGTTGAAAATTCATTCTTTTAAAGTTGACTTTACCTGTTTTTAATTAAAAATTAGAATTTTTCATTGAAATAGCAATTATTACATTTTTCGTTGAATATTCAGCTTTTTTGTTGAAAATTATTCTTTTTTTGGGTGAAAATTTGACTGTTTAGTGAAAACTTTTTTTGTTGTTGAAATTTTGATTGACATACAAAAATATTTAAAAGTCTTTGAAAATTTTCTTAAGAATCTTAGGAAAATTATATTTATATAAACTTGAAAATAAATAGTTATTCGAAATTTTTATAGATCACGAAAATCGTGCACAACTGTGGGTTGAGCTGGTCTCCTGGGAACTTCAGGTGAAGGTGATCTCCTGGGGGGAAGATCAGCTCCACTAATCTCGTCAGTAGACCCTCTGATAAAAACCTTAAATTTTATGCCAGCAACATTAGCATTTAGGGCTAAATGTGTAGTATCATGTTTATTTTGAGGTATGAGCTCAATTCCTACCGGCTCTTGTGTTTCAGAAATTACCGTTAGCCTAAAGTATTTTCCATGAAAAACGATAAACCAGGTTGTATCTGTAGGTTCCATAACGTTTGCCTCTTAAAAAGAAAATAAATATTTGTGAATTTTTAATATTATAAATCAAATTCAAAATTAAACGTAATTTTTTTAACTAAAATTTTCTCAAAGCATCAAATAACAGTGATGAGTAGTAACTAGTGCCTTTTTACTAATTTCTTTTATGGTAACAATAGTCTTCGGTAAAAATTATGGGAAGAAAATTTAGGATGGGTTTGCGTACGATTATCTTTCAGATTCTTTCCGAGATCAGCATTCAGTACTTTTGCTTGAAATATTATATTGATTTTTTATCAAAAAATTTCGGGAAGAATCAGATGCATATCTCGAAAAGGTTAGGAAGGAAATAGAAACTATAAGATAGCTTCCAAAAGAGCTTTCTACATAAATTTCTAGGAGGGGTGGCAACAAGGTTACTTTTGTAAATAAGTATCGAATTAGTAAATAGTTACACAATTTCTAAATTACTGGTACCACTACACAAATTCAACATTTTTTAGGTTTACCAGGCTTCCGCTATTTGCTAAACAGACCCTTAGATTTGATGATATACTTTTTTAGAGTTTACGACAGATTGAACAGGAAATCAAAATATCGAAAACCTTCAGGAATGAGCTTTAGTTTTTCAAATTACTAAGAAAAATATAAACTTAAGTGATTTGATGAAAGATTGAGGAAAATTTCATAATTTCGTTTCATATCACATTTTATTAGCGTTCATTATGATCGAATTCGTTCTTTAAAATGTTAAGGTTATTGAGGTCACGTTCAGCTTATTGAAAAATCTAGAAAAATTAAAAACCAATATTAAATAATTGAAAATATGTACTGGAAATTAAAAAAATGTAAAAAATTAGGTCTCTGCTGACTATTATTTACTAGATGATACAGCTTTTTATACGCTTATTTTCGAGAAGTGTATATTTTTTTTTGCACTTCCACATTTTCCTAATATTCAGTACTTTTAGGAGGAGAGGGGTACAAAATTAGCAAAAAATTTGTTACGTTATATATGGATGGCCCCTTACTAGTTGGTTTCGGTGCTCGGATTCCCATAAGTGTTCCATCGGTCCATATATATTGCACCAGAGAAAATTCAACTGTTTTGTGGCAAGTTCATCTTTATGGATAGAAAATTCTTCCTACTCGATTGAAAAGTCATCTCATGCGGTAGGAAAGTTCGTTTTTGAAAATTGATCGTTAAAGGTGGAAAATTCATCTTTTTTGTTTGAAATTTCGACTATTTGGTCGAAAATTGATTTTTGTAATTTAAGATCTAACTATGTGGTTACAAGTTCAACTATTTGGTTGTAAATGCAACTGTCTGGTCTAAAATTAATTTGTTTCTTTGTTGAAAATTCAACTACTAAGTTGGAAATCATCCATTCGGGCTTAGAAGTCAACCTTTTTCTAGGACATGCGATATTTCATCTTGAAAATTAAACTCTCTCGTAGAACATTCATCTCTTTGGGTAAAACATTAATTTTTTTTGGTCAAAAATACAACTATTTTCTTGAAAATGAATTATTATGTTTGTTTTTTGTGTGTTTTTAGGCGTTTATCAAATGGAATCGCAGAAACAATGTTGATATTAGAGGGGTGGGGGGTCGTATTTTTTTTCGTCACCCTGGAGGGTTCAAGTTTTTAGCGATGATCTGTGACTAAGAAGAGGAGGGGTGGAAAACGTTTTCAAAACAACGTGATGTAATATATCCAAACTTTCTGTTGGTGGTGTATAACTTTTAATATATTTTCATCTCCAAATTTGTTTTCAGATAATTTAGCGGCTCTATCGGTAAGACTGTACATAACTGAGATTCTGTCTTTAATAAAAATATTAGAATTAAAATTTACGTATTTACCTAAATTCACCTACTAACCGAACCAATTAGTAATAAGTTTTTTATTTTCTCGAATTATGGTAAAGTCCAGAAATTTAAGTTTTGAATTATTTTAAATTTCAATAATGAATTGGATTCTAGGATGGTACGTATTGAAAGCCTCCAATAGATCATCAACTTTGTCATCATGAACGCATGTAAATATCGTCAATGCATCTATAGAAAATTATGTAATCAAAGGAAGCTTTTTTAGAATACCTTGTTCCAATTTTTCCATAAGAAGGTCTGGAATTTCCCCAAATATTGTCGTGAGGGAATAAAAAGAACTTATTTCATCTGTTTCCTAAAAGATAGACTGGGACATTGACAAAAGATTAAAGCTCTATTGAGGATGATAATGCATTGAGTTTTTATTGTTATGACCAGTTACTCCTAACATTTTGATCCTACTTGGAATCAAAAACAATATTATGTTTTAGTTTCACGATTTTAAAAGAATTAAGTTAATATTGTACATATTCATGTATAAAAAACTGTGTGATTCGTGCGGAGGTACCTGCTGGAGAGTCCCGGGTTTCGCTTCCGGACATTTCTTTAACCTTGCCGGTATACATGTTTGCCAGGAGAAACATGTCTGCCTGTTGAAGAAGAAGATTCGCAACGAGGAACACCAGGAATTGGCTCCCCATTGGGCAGGCAGTCGAAATGTAAACTCACATCTACAAGAAAAAACCAAGATTAATTTGTTTTAAAATATCTAGGTATATCACAGGACCCATCTAAAACTTTGGCTTTATTTCGTCAACAACAGAAAAATATTTTTTTTTTACCAAGCTTTGATCTGCTATCTCTAGATCCTGCCATAGTTATATAATACCTGAAATTACATTATTGATGGCATCAAAATTATCCTGCTTAACTGGCAGTAACGAAATGAAACGAACAATTTGATCGAGTCTCTGGTATATCATGAAATCCTATTAGCAAAAGCGCGAGGCAAGTCTGAGGAAATCAAGCGAAGATTGCCCTAAGAAACTTCTTGAAAGCTGGATTTCTCTGTGCAGAACGTACTGCCCTTTGATGTACATATCCAGCGGAATTTCCGAAAGGCAAAAAATACTTGGCACAGCCGTGATTAGGTACCATTCGGACAAAATTTGGATTTCGAAAAATTTTTTCGCACTCTGGATTCTAGCCGTAATTATCCGGTTTGTTATATGAATTCACATCTGTAGACGTCCTGAATATGAGCAAGAATGATCTAGCTAATCCGATAAAATCCATGATTATTTTAGTCCGAGAATTTGAGTTATTACCAAGCATGTAAATCACGTTCAATGCAATTAAAAATCGTCAGTGTTGTAAAACTACTATTGTAAGTTTATCAACCTAGAAAAGCTTTACGATAGGAATTAGCTGTTATGCAACTGCGAATGCTTCTACATTGTTCATTCAACAGCCTTTTGAATTGAAACGTGATACCTTAGGATTTATCATCTTCCAATTATTGCGAAGCATCACGAAACCTGTATCCCAACCAATATAAACAGATGCCTTCTGGTTTGGAATTTCGGAAAAATTTTGTATTCAAAATTAATTTTATTTTCTTTCGAGTGCCATTTCTTATAAAACATACATTCTGCATTCCTCAGGATTGAATTTATATTAAATTCGTGATCATTTCACAAAAACCAAATTAGTATTTAGAGAAAAGAAACAATCGGAGCAGACGCGGATTACATCCAACAAATTAATACTTATGGAAAGATGAAAAGTTTTTAGAATGATACATAGTATATATTATGAAATTATAATTACCAATGCAATTGAAGATGACTGTCAAAATACAGAACAGTATATAAACTATTCTCATTTTTTCAATCAGAGAAAACCCGATTAAAGCGTTAATGAAGAATTAGGTTGACACTGTATCATATGAATATTTTGCCGTTTTATCAGCGAATATATGTTCATACGCTATAGATTACTGTAGCTAAGTTCCCTCATACTTTTGAGGTTAATAATACCTCCGAATTTCGGTTAACTATCTTCATAATTTTCTTCTATTTCCCTTAATAGTTCACCCTTAATATCTGTTTTTTAATTTCCTTATTCTCTTTTATTCTTATTTCATGTTTAGTTTTATTCTCGGTAATGGGGAGAGGTAGTGAATTTAGATAAGCATCCAGTGGATAGTAATTGTGAGGACACCAGGTGGGAATGTAGATCTGAAGTTAGGTCTGAAATTTGGTTGATATTGGTTAGGAAAAGGTTGGAATGGAGATCCAAATGGTGGAAATGGAAATCGATTTTTGTATTGTTTTCTACCCTGGTAATTTTGGTTTTGATATCCGCTTTTGTTATTATTTTGACCATTATCATTTTTCTTTTTATCATCTTTATTATGTTCTTGATTATTTTCATCCCCGTTAACGTTATTAAGCTTTTGTTTAATTTTATCTTTGATTGTAGGTTCAGTGACTTGCAAAACTTGCCCTCGAATTTTTCAATTGGCTAGCTCAGTTTCCCATTCATTACCTAGGGCCTCTAGTCGCTTAAAGGTTTCAGAATCGTTCCTTTTAATGTACATTTTATATTCTGTTCTGATGTTTTCATATGTTCTACGTAATTCCCATTCTAAGTTTTTTCTAGAATAGAGTTTATTAATGAGTTTTCTAATTTCTGTTAGGTAAGAAAGGATGTCTTGTGTTCTTTTCTGATTGAAAAATTTAATTTTCTGACTTATTTCTTCAGAAAATCTTCCGTCGATGTAAGTGTTTTTTAAATCTTCGAAAAAATCAGATGAACATCTCCAGGAATTTTTATTTATTTCGCATCAATCTTTTGCATCTTTGATTAGTACTGCGCCTAAATTTTCTATGATGTTGCGATCTTTTATTCTGTATCCCCTTTTAAATCTTTTCAATTCTTCAAGGAAATCTGCGGGAATATCGTCTTTATTATTTTGGAATTTAATTGGCCAATTACTCATTATTCGGAAAGGCATGTGTATCATGCCAAAAGGAAAATACGTAGCAGGAATTGCTTCATTATTTAATTGGTTGTCGGATTCGTAATCTGTGCCTGGATTATTCATGTGAATTCTAGAACGTCTGTTTGACCTGCTAGTTGTTGTCGAGAGTCTACGTGTTCTGTTTTGATTTGATTTGTTTATGTCCTCTAAAGGTTCACTGTCATCGGAGTGTTGTAATTTTAAATTGCCATTTCTCGATCTACTACGGTTTTCAATATCACTGCATGAAGGTTAAATAAAATTGGACGGAATATCTGTTATGAGACTCATTTCTATTTTTCCCGACATTTGGTTCGATTATTTTCTTTCTATGTTCGAATGAAACCTCCTGGATTTCTCGCGTAGACTTCCATACCTAGACCCTCGGGTCATCTCCTTTCTGGAACCAGCTCCTTTTTCTCGTCACACCCCTCAACACAAAAAATCAATAAATACAAAAAGGTGGACTCACCGCCCACTTAACCTACTTCTGTCTCTCACGCATGGGCGGGCTAAGTACGTGGCAGCGCTTCACGAAGTGTATCACGTGGTATGAACCATCTCAACGCTTGGCTCGTCTTCAACGCTAAGGACGGTGCTACCCGGTAGCCCCCCCGAGCCAAGTAACTCCTCACTTCCGCCTCCTTGACTCCCCCTTCCTTTCCTGTCAAACCACGTTTTGCGTCTACGACTCACTTGCGAAAAAGCTAACGCTCAGGGGATAACCGCGCACTCTTTTAATGGTACAGCTCACATTGTTATACTTATATCTTCAGTAGTAGAATTCATTATTGACATTGTAGCTTTACCCTCCTTAGCAGTCAACAATGACTCACTTACAAATACTCCTAGCCTTCAACTAATCCGTCTCACGTAACCTTCTCTAAGATTTGTCTATCTTAGAAGTATTTCGAATAGAATCTTTTTTCAGGCAGAAATGTTAAAAAAAAATACTCGACAAAAGGGAATTTATCATCCCAAACTGTTAGCGGCCAGCTGGAAAGGTGCTAGTAAACTGCTCATATTCATAACTATTTTCGCCATTGTCGGAGTCATGTGGTCTCCCATCTCTACCAAATTACGAATTTTATTTTTAATAATGCGGCGATCATGGTTCAGGGCACACTTTTTTATCAAATTGACACTAGCTCCAGTGTCGATCAAAAACCCCGTTTTCTCCTTCCTAAAACTCGGCGTCTTTAATTATATTAGAACAAAAGGCTCGAATTCGTTATTACCTTTTAGGATCAAAACCACCCTTCTTCGAGCTCCGTCTACTGAACCGTCATCTTTTTCGGTTTTAGAATTATTTTAAATTCGTGGCTCAACATTTCCCGCTTTTTCAATTAGCCCAAGAACAACAACGTAAACTTTCAGAACACGACTAACAACGTGGAGTAACAAATAATACTAGAAAAAAATCTCTTTATGAACAAACAGAATCAAATACGAAACTTTTCTGGGGAAAAAACTCATCAAAATCAAATAGGTATAAAAAAACATTCCTTCTGTGGGGAAAAGTTTTTGTGAACAAAGTAAGTATCATGTTTCTCAATCATTTTGGAAGATTTGAAAGATCATCAGCATTCAGGCAGCCATAGCAATCACTTTTTTATGCTCACCACATAAACGTTTGCCACATGATTCGCAATATAAATAGCCTTTTCTTTCCTTCCTGACCTGCAAAACCTAGAACATGACTGTATTTGAGGGAATTTTCATAAAAATATAAAGTAAAATTTATTCGGATGTTTCAATGAAAATATTTGTTCATTAATTTTTACGATGTACACTCATTTTTTTTAACAATATTGAACCACATAATTATTGAATTTTTATTTTTATTTTGTGTGGTAACAGGAATTGATTACTGACATTAATATTATATCATTTGATATCAGCTATGATCTGTACATTTAAAGTTTATTTATATTACATACCGCTATTACAAATGAGTATTCTAGCATGACGTCATGGTTTTGATAGGATAGGTGGAAATACCAGGAGGGTTAGCGTAGTTGGTACAATTTCAGCAAGAATTTGATTGCTGAAAAAATTTGGTCGAATAAATGGTTATTCGAAAACTGAGTAAATGAGAAAAATGCATACAAGAGTTAGCGCGCGCTTGCTCGCGCACATTATAATCTAATTTGCATTAAATTAGATTTACTTTAAATGAGAAAGATGTAATTTATACAGACATTAAAATTAATATTACAGTTCATATAATGTTTTAGGATAAAAAATACTAGCCTTAACAGTCGGAAACTACTGCTTGTATCATTTTTTAACTGTTTAAGGCTCAGAACCACGGTTTCAAATTACTCTAAAGAGTAAAAAAAAATATGCCTTCATTGTTTCACTAAATGGAACAAGTTTGGGTCGTGCGTCATCAAAAAATAACATTGAATTTTTTTAGGACCCTCATTCAATTAGTGAACTGAAATTCTCGTATAGTCAGTTTATTTCTGGTCACTTGGTCCTTATCCAATAAAAAAGGAATAGTTAAATTTTTTGTTACAAAATCAATTCTCAATCGAAAAAGACAGGAACTTTTAACAGAAAAGTTAAATCCTTAACCAAAAGAAATGACTTTTTAAAAAAATAGTTGAACTGGAAAAGGAAGAGGATTATTTTTAATTCAGAAGATTAATTTTCTACCAAAAAGACGAGCTTGCAACAAAATACATGTATTTTCGACTAACGAAGTTCAACATTCAACAGAAAATGGGATAGTTGAATGTTCGGTTAATAAAGTTAATTTTCAACAACAATAAAAAGAAATTGTCAACAAAAAAGCTGAATATTCATACATAATGAACAAACAAATTTTCAAACAAATAATTGAATTTTTATCAAAAAATATGCATTTGCAACCAAAGAGAAGAATCTTCATCTGGACAATTGGCATTCGTAACCCGTTATTTAATATCCGAAAGACAATATTTATTTACAACCTATGAAGATGGGCTAACTTTATGATGCACGCATTACTGTTTGTAAATTCAGATTGCGAAACTGTAGAAGAAAATCCCTCAAAATTTGAGTACTTATACAATAAATCTATGCTGACGTGAAATTTTTGAACGCGACTCACTTGACGGTGACAATGGAACTTCTAAAAGACTCTGCAAGAACGAAAGATCATTCCTCGGTGCAGGCATTGGATTTTTTGCTGTGTACCAAGCTTTTTGATAAAACATTACTATAAAACAGCTGACTTCTCGAAATCCAGTTTCGTCGCAAGTACTGAGGTGAAATTGTCGTCGAAGACGATAAACTTTTATGCTATAAATTGTTTTACCCATCCATCCAGCATGATGTAACGATGACTCCTGCTCATCTTTAGAATCATCAATCTCTGGTTTCCATTCCTAGGGTATTAAATAAACAAATTGTCAAATTATGCTAGTAAATTTGCAATAACTCAGGCATAAAAAAATAAAAGTTGCATTTTCAAGCAAAAAAGATTAAATTTCGACTAAATCAGATAAATTTTCAAACCAAAAAAAAAAACGAATTTCTAGAAAACAGTTTAAACTTCAACCCAAAAATGATAATTTTCAACCAAACAATTGCATTTTTATAAAAAAATTGTTTTTCTACCAAAAGTGACGAATTTTTAACAAAATATATGAATTATTTACTGAATAATTGAATTTTTAGATTATAAAGATGAATTTTAACCAAAAGTGAAATAGTAAAATTTTCAGTTGGAAAAATTCATTTTTAACCTAGAAAAAAAACGAATTATCAACCAAATATTTCAACCAAATAAATTAATGTTTAACCTAAAAAATAAATCTTCAAACAAGTAGTTTCACCTTTGAACAAACAGTTTACTACAAAATTTCCTACAAAATTATTGAATTTTCAAGCCAAAAAGACGATCTTTCTATCAAATATTAACATTTTCAACCAAAAAATTAATTTTCTACAGAGCAGTTTAATTTCCAACCAGAGATGAATTTTCAACTAAAATTACGAATTTCCAATTAAAAAAAAATGAATTTTGAAGAAAGAACTTAAATTTTCAACCAATGAGTTGAATTTTGAACTCGAAAATGTCAATTTTCAAGATAAAAGTACATTTTCAACCGAAGCAGAATAATTTTCAACCAGATAGTTGCAATTTTAACTGAAGAAAATCAAACGTTTACGAAACAATACGAATTTTGAAACCAAAAAGAAAAAAATGTGAATGAAATTGTTGAATTTGCAGTCAAAATGACAAATATTCAACAAAAAAGTTGAATTTCAATCAAAAAGGATGACTGCGAAGCTTGAAATAAATAAATATGAATTTTAATAATAATTAAATCTTTAAAAAAAAATTAATTATATTGATACATATTTTAAATGGAATAATATTAATGGAAATAATAAAACAGTAATAATTGCGGATTGCAAAATTATTCATACCTTCAAACGTTCTTCAGCAAACAAGAGAAGATCTACTCAACGCTCTTCAATAATTTCATTCTCTCCACATTCAGTATCCTCTCTTTGGATTTACTTCCTCCCTCTCCTCTCTATTTCCTTCCTTTCTCATCTTCTTTTCTTGCGTTGTAATCTCCTCCTATTAAAAGCCTGAACTTTTCATTATTTTCTTCCATTACTTCTCTTAACTCCTTTGATATCTCCCATATATCACTGCTTGCATACATCCCCACCATCAGTAACCTCTCTTCTCCCATAATGGAGAAGAAAGACTATCAACCCTTATTTTTCTTTATTTATCTATTTTATATCCTTCACAGTTGTATATTCCATTCTAACTCTCATTACCAGTCCTCCCATTGCTCTGCTCTAATTATTTTTACTTCTTCTATTTTGGAGCTGATATCTTCAACCTCTTGGTTAAGTTTCCCTTACCCTTTCCCCTCCCTTTTCATCTAGCCTCCATCATTACTACCTTCTCCTATTGTTTCAGATTTTTCATGAAATCCCTATCTCTTGTTTCCAAGCTTGCTACATTCCAGTATCATATCAATAAATATAACATTTAATTTATTATACTATTCGTCCTTAATCTTTCTTCTTCTGTAATTTTCTATACTTTCCCCTTGTCTTCCTCCGAGGTGGAATAGAAAAAGGTATGTTAAAAAAGGGGACAAAGGGTGTTTAATAAAGAGAATTTCGAAAATCTTTTAAGAGATATAAAGCAGCGTGAATGTCGCAGAGCAAGTTTAGTCTTGAAAGAGTAGATAGAGGAGGAAGGAAATGGGGAGGAGAGCGAGGAAGAAAATCCAAAGACGGAATACTGAATAAGGGGATTAAATTTTTAAAGATAAGCTGACACTAGGCGAAGACTGGAGGACGCCTGGATATATGGAGAGAAAAGAAGCACAAAGAAATAAAATTGAATACTAGAGGAGAAAGAAGGGAATGTATGTTTAAGGGGAACTAAGGTACGAAAAGTTTAAAGGAGGTAGAAGAGAGGAGAGGAAAGGTAATATAATTAGCGAGATAGTTAAAAGAATTAGAGTTCTTGAAGGATAAAAATATAGGAGAAGAGACTGGAATAAACTCTTTAGAATTGTACAAGGTAATAAAGGAAGGAGTACTAGAGTATGTAGATAAGGGATGAAGAGAAAGGATTGAAAATAACTAGATTTAAATTCGGAAACGAGTTGAGGGAAGGGATCTAGTGGGCAAAGAATAACAGTGAAAACTCTGTGAAAGAGTAAAGGAAACATGGTAGGGGAAGTATAAAGGAGAGAAATATAAGAGAAAGAGAGCCTAAAAGAAAATGTGGTCAACATTATTGGGGAGGAAGGATTGGTTGCCGAGTGGATGAAACCTGTATAAGCTAATAAAGGATATATATATATATATATATATGTATGTATATAAGTAGTGTATTAACTAATTCTTAGGATTTGTTAAAACTTCTTTTCTTTTGTTTAAACAGATGGCGTCGTTGAGTTCTCTCTGTGGGAGTAATGTTAGTAATACCGATAATTGTAGCAACTTCCCACTAGTTGATAAATCTGACTCCATTAGATGAGTATTATTCTTCGGCTACTAAGGTAATAAACAAAGGTGAGAGATTCTGGTTAAACTCAACAACTTAGTTTATTACACTGGAAATTACAGTGTGCATGGTATCACGAGTAAAGGACATGAACGGCAGGTCGAGCCAGAAACAACTGAAGAGACGAGTGCCAAGCGCAGTATTCTTGTAATTTAAATAAATAATTATTGAAAAATGCACATGAATGTATGTAAATTGTACAAATTCTGATTTTAGATAAGAAAAAAATGTATAACATATATTTCTTGAATAACAGTTTATTTTCTTTGACTTTCGAAGAAAAGCTTATATTTCACAAAACATTTAATTTCAAAAGAAATTTGTTGAGAAAGTGATTCAAAATAATTGTTTATAATGTTTTCATTATTTTTTATGTATTTTCATAAAAATTCATTTCAATTCCAATTTCAAATTGTGCGCCAACTGCGGCCAACCCGTGTGTGGCTCGAACGAAAGCGCAGTAGCAAAAGGCGCCCACATTGGCATTTGTTACGTCCGGATTTCGGTGAAGTTGAACTATTCTGTTGGTCCCAACGATGATTGGACGATGAAGTTCCAGAGGTTTGTTACTGACTTAGATTAGCTTGAAAGCCAAAACCGCGAACTATGTATGAGTAAATCCAAGAATTGATGAAATAATAAATGGCACAAATAATTGAACCGCCGGATCGTAGAAGGGCATATAAAGTCTGATAGCTGGTGGCGGTAGGGCCCCTTGGAATTTTTAAAAACATTTACAAATTTTAATTTTTTAAACATATATTCTTATTCAAAATTTAAGTGCGCATCTTTTTTTCCTCTTGAAAAAAATTTTAGCTCTTCTCATTCTTAAAATAATTGCAAAAAACACGAATTTTGAAAACTGAAACAATTCCGTCTTTTCTCACTTCAACTCGCTCTAATTTACAGAATATTAAAGATTTTTACTTCAAGCTTGGAAGAATTATATTTCAAAGTATACTCTAAATCGGATAGTAGTTCAAATTTATTTGTTTTGTTATAAAAAATTGTTAATAATGTTTTTCTAGGCAAGTATACGAAAATGGTTTCAATATTTCCAATCGCAAAGTCTATCGAGTTAAGTTTAAGCTATCAAAAACTTCCAGCGGATGAAATGTCTATTAGAATTCGTAGAAGTTTTTTGTGAAGTTTCACTTAGTGTTCATACAATATTTAATGTTGAAAAAAAAAGAGTCGAGATCATCAAATACTACAGTATTTTGACGTGTATATCAATTTTGATATAAGTGTACCCTTTGGACGATGAAAATTTAAAACGCCAAAGTGTCCCAAACGCACTACCATTCCCTAGGTTATACGAATCATATACCTTCTATTATTCAAAGTTCGTAACCCTTTTAATGAGTTTTCAAGAACGCTGAAAGTTTACCCCCAGACTCTCATATGAACAAGTCATAGTCTTCTGAACTTCTCACTTTAGTTTTGATGTAAGTTTTCCAGGACCTACGAGACACCGCTCTGAGTGACGTTGATGTGAAATAAATAATGCATGTTTGTCAAAAATGAAACTTACCGTCATTTTGACATTCAACAGGCACAGGACCGAACACGCCGGATCGTTCGAGAATTTCCCTGCTCATTTCATACCGTTTATTGGTTCTTTCGTTAAACACAACATCATTGCCCTTTATGTCATGTATTAGACGAATCACACCATTTCAGTCAAATCCAATGATTATAGGTCCTCTAGCTAGTAAAACTATATCTGGTGTGCAATTTATGAAGTTTCCGAAACGATCTCGCAGTAGAAAATATGTACTCATTTGACGCTCCTTTACTGTTGGACATCTGACTTTTCTGAGAGGAGAAGCTCTTGAGTGTTCGAGGAGCATTAGAATTTTCAGAAGATTGACACCTCATTTTCTCAACGGACCTCCAGGTATTGAGACGCCCTGAAGCTGCAAATAAAGTTTTACGGATGGCGTATGTCTGTATTTCTGCCTGCATGTCTGTATGCCTCTCCGTCCTTGCGTAAACACGATAACTTTTGAAAAAATGAACGGATCATATCAAACTTTGGCACACTTTTTCAGACCTCAAAATAAAGGACAAGTCCATCAACCAGCATTCCTTAACCAGCGGCTGTGATTTCATCCATTGAAAATATTATCGAAAAATTTCATATTCTATTTTTACGCTAAATGACGACGCGAGAAAGTGAAGAAGAATTGAAGCTTTTGAAAATATCTACAATTTTCGTGTCAACTATAATTGAATAGGTCTCGTTATTCTGATTTTATGTGCCCCAAATAATCAAGTCGAAAATTTGAATTTAAAACAAAACGACGACAGATTGGTTCAACAAGTCAAAAAGAAGAACTGTAGTAAAAATTTAAATGACTACATTCTCATCATTCATGATTGAGAAAGTATCAGAGTTTTTAAAAATGTCACACCATAGTTTTTCAACAAATGTCCACGTTTTGAAACCTCCTGGAGCTGGAAATCAAGTTTTGGTTATGGCCTCTGACGTCGTGGTGTGAAAAATCACAATAATTTATTTAGTGTCTTAGCGACGAAATATATTGTTTTTAGAGGAAAATAGTCGTAACGAATATTTCCGATTTGAAAAAAAATTCCCATGAAGATGAAAACATATTTGATTTGTTTAAATGAAGGTCAAGAATAAATTTCTACTAAAATGTTTACAGTATCAATTCATTTAAAATTAGATAGGTAGAGCAACTTCAAATCACAGAATTGGTCGCTGATGAAATATCTTATTTTTCATAAGAAAATGAAGCGAGAAGCTTTTTTCTATTTTGCAAAATAATAAACTTTCGCAAAGTTATGACAATTGAAATTTTTAAATATTTCGCGGAATAGTCAGTTTTGCAGCATGATGTACCGCGACATCATGATAGAATAGGTGGAAATGTGTGGGAGGTTAATATAGTTCTTCACGTAGGAGTGCAGACAAATTTCTAAAGAAAACATTCTAAACGTAAAGATAAGTTATAAAGGTCTGAATAGTAATATTTTACAAGTGTGTCAAGTATTTCGCGAAATGCAATCAAATATCCGAAATTTAAGGTTAGAGTACCCGGTTTTGATAAGGTTGATCTGACTTACTTTCATGTTTAGCATAATTTCTCGAAAAAGTTGTATGGATTCCCTTGACGGCATGCTAAAATACCCAATTTAAGGATTTCCGCTCATTGGGTCTCTTTTTTAATTAGTCATTCACTGACGTGGAGAGGAGCGTACAGAGACTCAAAATTAGCGAGACTGCACTGTATTTAGTTTTTTTTCAAAAAACCTCACTTTTTTGTTGCTTAATTCTTTTGTGGAATTGATACTTATTTCAGGAAGAAATAATTCAAGTTAATTCTGGAAAATGAGTTTTCTCTTTCTCTTTTGACACAAATATAATTTCATCTTAAATTCGAGGTTAAAAGGAATTTAATTTGTCTCGAAAAGAATCTTTTTTAGCAAACATTATCCTTTTGCGACAAATTTCACCTAATCTCGTAGCAAAATAATTATGTTTATGTGGAAAAAATATTCAAGTCGTTCAAAACAAAACAGGCAAGAGGACGATGCTTTTCTTTAAAAATAACTTTTTCTCTGAGTAGAAGAATGTTACAGAAATGAAAAACTTGTAAAATGGACATGTTTAATAAGAGAATGCGATTGTGTAAAATTTTCAGCTTTATTCAAATAGTAAGAAGGCAATATTTCGAAACTTTTTATCTACACAAACAACAATTAAATCGAAAAGCAAGAATTAAAATTGGTTGAAAAGTCTTTGGGGAACATCTAAATCCAAATCAATTCTACATAAAACAAGTTTGCTTTTCTTAAAAGAAAGAATACAACATACCAAATTTGTCTTGCACACTACCTCCAAAAAACTATTAAAACTTCACCTTTTCCATAGGGGGGAGTGGGGATACTTGAACCACGGGGATAGGTGAACCACTAGGGATATTTTCTTGTTCCCCAGAACTTTGCACGACTCCATGTTGCGTGCTCTTAGCACTATTATAAACCTAACCTCGCATGAGTTTGTAGAAAAGTCAAACGCGTTTTGACTTTTTTATATACCTCAGAAAGTATTGTGTGCCTGAAACATTCTAATTCGTGACTTTCCGTTTTTTTGAGAAATGCTTGTTGTTGACCAGCTATTGTCCTTAACTTATTCCAATCGATTTTCATCTCAAGTACATTGGTATTCTGTGATACCCATTATAACTTCCTTGATTTGAACTTTTTTTCAACTCTTTGAGAGCGTTTGTAATCTGCTTATGTTCTGTGTGGTTACATGAACCACAATTTAATTTCGCTATTTCTCTGTTTTCTTGATCAGGACCTCGAAATGGTGCGAAAATTATGAACGATGAACAAAATATGGTTTAAGGTGATCGGGATTAGCTAAAACCGGGATTTTTTTACTTAATCCAAATAGATTTTCTGCATCAGACTTCCTTCGTAGTAAATTCAAAAACAAAGAAATGTTCACAGAGGTCATCCTCGATAGAAACTCGATAAATCCAGCTCTGGAAAACAAAAATGAACCCGGAAATGTATGTGGAAAGTCGGCTGACCTCGATGATATTCCGCTCGGAAACCGAATTCGTCCATTGCTTCCAGGAATGTCACCAGCAAAAATGCGTGGATTCTCAAAAGCTAAGCCACGGCCGGCTTCAACTCAGATGAGAAAATGAGGTGAAATTATTATCACCACGGATAGTCCAAAGAAAAAATTGATCAAGAAGAAGCAAAAGAAGAAGCCTTCTGAAAAACTTTCAAAATGAAGGAAATGAAAAGAAATTAACAACACTGCATTTTTCGCATAAACTTTTCTCGTACTACGTGTTTTGTTTCAGAGAATTACGAACGTAAATAAATAAGAAAATAATCTAATATGATTCTATACTAATTCGACTTTCTTCAAGATCGTACGCTATGATTTTGTAACCCTCAAGAGCAGAATTCATCCTTATGAATAAAGATTTGACCAGCCTAAAATACGCTGGTTCAAGTATCCCCACGGGGTGGTTGAAGTATCCCTACAGGTGGGGATATTCGAACCGAAAGATATGTTTTTGTAAAATGTCAATAATTTTCATAAGATATCATATTTATTTATCCGACGTTTAGAAGGTATTAATGAATGTTTGGTCTAACATATAAGTATACAAAACATAATTTGTGACGATTCTCTTAAAAGATGAAGCGACTAGAATTAATGCTCTAAAGATTTGAAAAATATTGCAAAGCTTTCACAAAAATTTCAAAAATCACAGAAGATTCAATTGCGCGGCAAGAGAGCAGCCCGGTGTTGAAGTAGTTTTATTATTCTCTTTGTACAGTGTCATTTATAAATATTATTTCTAATTGACATTTTTTTCTAATTTTTCGAATTTGTTAATTATTATTCATGATTTATAATATTATTTCGAAAAAATTTACTATCAATTTTGTGTAATTATAAGTATGTAAGACTCCTTCCGGAGGTTTTTGCGCGATGTGGGTTTTCCCGGCCGGATTAATCTGAAGCAATGCCATTATGAAATTTGGTAATGTGGAAGGGCAGACAAATGCAGAAGCCTATTTGTGCATTATTCAAATAAACTTAATTAATCTGAGTGAAATGACTAATTAATATCTGCATTTCTACTTTGCTTCTCTAATTTTTAATATTTTTGATATTGTTTGTCATCAAAAGCCGAATCATGATATTACAAGTAAGTTGTCTCTGGAGAACAACATTGAAAAGTAAATGTCTAATGGATTTTAATCCTTCACTCTTTCGTCAATAGTGCTCAGCAGTCGTTTTCAGAAGCAAATAAAACAAATATGCTTTTGATTTCCTAACGAAAATATTATTAAGGAAATATTAACATAGGTTCATAATGATTGACTTATATTGATTTTTTTTATGTGAATGCATCAGTGTGCAGCGATGAAGAATGATTTTTGTTGGCAAATGCAAACATAAACATTACAATGTGAAAAAAATTAAGCAATGAAGTGGTAGATTATAATAGTTAAGAAGCAGTTAAGACACGTGCAACAAACGCGCATTATCGTCCCTGCCTTTTTATTTCCTAGCTCTGAAAATATAAACGACGCAAAAACCTATTAATTAATTAATTCTTTATGATTACAAGTTTCGAAAAAATTTGAAATAATAATTATTAGTTTTGAATTGGAAGCTTTTGAGATAAGAAAAATGTGAACTCACATGCTATCGGAATTTAAAAATTTCAGACTAAAATGTTGAAAGTCGAACAATTTTTTTTAGAAATATGCAGAGATGCAGAGATCTTAAGGTTCTTTTCGCTTAGTATGCAGCTTCTGAGATATAGCTACTGAACATGTTTTGGTGCTGTATATGAATAGCCGTACGGTTTAGATTGAAATTTGATGAGTGACATTTTTGAAATTTTAAAGGTTTATAAATTGTCTAATGTTACGAAATCAAATGGATTCAATTTCGAACGCTATTAATTTTAATTTTTCTAATCACTAAAAGCAGTTATCTTCAAAATTGTTGGATGTACAATGTAAAATTAAAACATTTAGGAAATGAATTTTATAATTCAAACCCTCAGGGATAAGACAATTTTGTACCAACAAATTCTCAAATGTTATATATTAAGACTAAAATTTCAACTAAAAAAGACAAACTTTCAATCAAATAGTTTAATTTTCAGTTAAAAAAATTAATTTTCAACAAAAAAATTCCTTACAAAAAAAGACAAACAAATTTTCAGTCAAAGTGATCAATTTTATAATAAAATGGTGATTCTTTCACTAGAATAGATGAATCTTCAACTGTAGTAGATAAATTTTAAGTAAAATAGATCAATTTTTAACAAAAGAGTTTATCTTTCAATCAAGTATTTGTATTTTCAACCAAAAAGTTAAATTTTCAACTAATATTGTACATTTTTAAATGGAATACTTGAATTTTCAACCAAAAAGATGAATTTCCAAAAAAGAAAATTAATTTTTGTAGAAAAAGATTAACTTTCTACCAAAAAAATACGATTTTTCAACAAAATACATGAATTTTTTACGAAATATTTGATTTTTTAACCAAAAATTTCAGTTTGAAACATAAAAATTCAATTTTTTTGTTTCAATTTTCGGTTAAAAAAATTAATTTTCAAACGGGCTTATAAATTTTCAACTAGAATGATGAATCAGTGACTGGAATAGTTTAATTTTCAACTGAAATTGGTAATTCTTCATCCTGACATTGGATGGTTGAATTTTAAATTTTTTATTATGTTCAACTAAAGAGATGAATTTTTTACTACAATGTTAGAATATTCAAGTGGTATAATTACATTTTCAGTTTTAAACAAATTTAATTTTTTGTTAAAGAAAAAACGAATGTTCAACAAAATAGCTCACTTTGCAACCAAAGAGATAAATTTTTAATTAAAATGATGAATCTTGAACCAACAAAAATTAATGTTTAACAAAGGAGTTTAACTTTTAACTCACAAAATGAAATTTGTATTTCAAAAAAGATGAATTCTAAGCGAAAAATCTAGTAGTTGTTATCCCAACCAAAAAAATTAATTTTTAATCAGAAACAGTTGAATTTGACCAAAAAGAAACTACTTTTTGATATGAGTTTAATTTTCAACTTGAAAAGATTTTTCAGTCGTCAAGGGAGAGAGACAGTTGCAAACAAGCTGTTGAATTTTCAAGCAAAGAGATGAATATTTGAATTTTGAACTAAAACTATCAATTATCAAACATAATAGTTCAATGTTCACTTTAAAAAATTAAATAAACTAAATTAAAATTCTCGCGCTTCAAAGTATGTAGAAACATTTTTTTAACTTATCCGAAGTTTACCAATACGGTGGTTCAAAAAAGGCTTTTTTGAAGACAAACGAGTTTTTAATTCTGTTTAAAATTTAGGTTAAATAATGATTGTTTTCGCTTAGGAAAACTGGATCTGATGATTATAAGTGCTGCCTCAAAAGTGATAAGTTTGAAACATGAAAAAAGACTTAAAACTACGTCACCATACAAACACGAAAAAATATGGAAAAACAAGAATTATTTACACACCTGGTCTATCTTCCCTTACTTTGTTCAATTTAAAAATAATCTCTATAATGCTTTTGAACTCACCGAAAAACAACGAAATCAAGTAAAGCATCTAAATACAGGCTTCAAATTTTGACAATACCATTTTTTTAAAATGTCTGTGTTCGTAACTTTTTGCTGTTCACCGTATCTTGAAGAGTAGAAGAGCTGTTAAAAAAAATTGTTAATCACTCGGAAATTATAACCTTCAGCAAAATGTTGTTATAATCATTTTCGACGCCATTTTTTTGTTAAACTTTTAAAATACAAAAATATTTTGCGAAAACAGGGACAGCGAAGTAAATTTTGTACGAAAATATTGAATTTTCAACACAAAAAGACAAACTTTCAACAAAACAGTTGAATTTTCAACCAAAAAACAATGACAAAAAAGTGTTCAATTTTCAATCCAATTGTTTCATTCTTACCCAAGGAAGATGTGATTCCCACTAAACCAGATGAATTTTTGAATCAAGATGACAAATATAAAGAAAAATTCCGGAATTATAATACAAAAAATGTTTTAATTGATTTCCTGACACCAAAATATGAATTTTTTTCAAAATGTAAATTTTTTACGAAATAGTTATATTTTCAACAAAAAATTTGAATTTTCGACCAAAAAGGATGACTTTTTTAACAAAATAGTTGAATTTTCAACCAAACATTGTCATTGCGAATTCTCTTTTGTTAAAGCTTATTCCGCTTCAACGAACACATTCACATCACGTTTCAAGTGAGATAGTAAGGGTGAGAGCAATTTTTCAGATCTGATTCGAAAAAAATTTTGTTACTGAACATTTTATTGTACCTTGTGTCTTTTTGCCCAAACATATCACTTGTTTACTGGCCATGTCCTTTTTCACGAATAAAACAAAAACCTATTTTTTTCAACGATAAAATACATTTCTGGATCAATGTCAACGTGCGTAAACGAAATTTACTTTTCTGGAAAGTGAAAATCCACATGTAGCACTTTCGAAACCGCTTCATCCTCTGAAGGTCACTGTATGGGGAGCTGCTTCTTTCTAGGGAAATTTGTTTGTGATTTTTCAAGGTACCGTCACTGGCGGAAGTTATGAGCAACTTCTCAAACAAAATTTCTTTTCTCATACGAAGGAAAAGGGTTGAGTAAATAATCACTATTGTATGCAAAAAGTAGCAACCCCGCTTCACACCCACAATGCTTTCAAATCAATTTTAAAAGTATAAGGACACCCGTTATTTGACTAGGATACCCCAAATTTGCAGGTGGTGGTATAGAACTGCCCCACTACTCACCCCATCTCATTACATGATTTAGGGTAGAACATTTGAAAAGAAGTATTTTCCATTCCTAAAATTAAAACATTTCCATTAAAAAAATAGTTCGGTGACGATAATTTGAAAGACAGAATTTCGCGGACTGTCTAACATTTGAGGATGCGCTAAAAACCTACTCATTGAATACAATTGACAAATATCAAATCTCGTCAAATAGCATTCAAGCAACATTGTTTGAAAAATTATCTGTTTTATAAAATAGCAATTTATATAGTGGGTAAGATATTAAATTGGTTGAGTTCTTTTGCCCTCAACACGCCTGAAGACGATTAAAAATTTACTTCCACTACTTCAGTAAATAATTTAATCAATTATAATTATGATAATTTCAAATCGTTTCATGTTTGAAGATTCACTATTATTTGTTCACCTACGTGAAAAGCTAACAAATACTCACAATAATTTTCGGGAAAGCCTTCTTCTTTAGAACAGTGGATTTTCCAAAAGAATTACAGTTGTGACTTGAAATGAAGAATTTCTTGAAAGAATTATGATCTTTCTTGAAACAGAGAATTTTTGAAAAAATATTATAATTTAGATATGGAACAAGCCAATTTTTTCGAAAGTATCACATTTTTAACTTGGAAGAGAGGGAATTTTAGAAAAAATATTATAATTAGTATTAGAAACCAGAAATTTTTCAAAACAATTAGAATTATGACATGGAAGAGAATATTATACAAAAAATTATGATTTGGAACAAGGAATTAAAAAAAAAATCATAACCCAGATCTGGTACAGGGAATTGAAAAAAAAAAATGTTATTACGATTTCGAAGAGTGTATTTTACAAGAGAATTACAATTTTTAAATGACATGTGCAATTTATGAGAAGGGTAAAGTTCATTATTTGGAACAGGCTTTCATTGAAAATATTTTCACAGAATATAATTATAATAATATTAATTAAAAGGGAAAAAAGACTTTTCATCTTTTGGTACACAAAAACACTTTGATATTATTCTGCATTTCACAACCCCCAATAAACATCCCTTTTTTCTGTCGGTAATAAATTCTTTGAACTATGTACCACGAAAACTAAAACATGTTTCGAATCCAGAAAACAAAAATATTCATCAGCCTGAAAGAACCTCACTTAGTACTCTTAACAAAATTATTGCAAAGGGTATTTATGCAAAAGAGCCATTTAACTTCAAAATTAGAATAGACACACAGGGCGCCATCTATTTCATGAAAATTTTGATTGCCGATGGATGAATTGAATATTTGGGTTACTTAAGTTTAACTGCTCATTTGACGTAAAAAATAATATTTACTTCATCAGTATAAAGTTTATAAAGCTTCAAGGTAGAGTCTTGGATTCGAAAACTGTAGGCTAAAAAGAAAGATTAATTTTTACCAAAGTAGTTCAGATTTAAATAAAGTTTTTGCAGTTTTGAACAAAAAAAATATGACTTTTTTAACAAAATAGTTGCATTTTTAAACCGAAGCTATAATTTAAAAAAAAAAGTTAATCGTCTGATAACTAGTTAACTTTCATATAAATAGTTTAATCTTCTACCAAAATAGTTGAATTTTCAACAAAAAATATGATTTTCTTTAACAAAATAAATTTATTTTTGACCCGAAAGTATAACCTTAAAAAAAGTAAATTTTCTGCTGAATAATTAAATTTTTAATTAAATAGTGTAATTTTCTAATAAAATAGTTGAATTTTTAATAAAAAGTATGATTTTTGAACAAGGCAGTTTAATTGTAAACCAAGTTATTATATTTTCAACCGAAAATGTAATCGTAGACTTTCCAAGAAAAAAAGTGGACTTTTACTAAAAAAATAGTTGAATTTTCCCTTCATTTCCGTTTTTTTTTGAATTCCTCTTTTTTTCTTAATAATATAATTGTAAATATTTTTCGGTAAAAGTCAAGTTTTTCCCTTTGAAATGTCCACGATTATATTTTTGGTTTTGGTTGAAAATATGATTACATTGTTGAAGCTGCAACTATTTTGTTATAAAAGTAATCCTTTTTGTTTAAAAGTTTAACTACTTGGTTTAAAGTTGTATTGATTTTTTGAAAATCATATTTTTTGTTGAAAATTCAACTATTTTGGTAGAAAATTAAACTATTCTAATTCACTATTATTGATCTATTTAGCAGAAAATTAACTTTTTTCAAATTATATCTTCGAGTTAAAAATGCAACTATTTTGTTAACAAAAATCATATTTTTTATTCAAAGCTTCAACTACTTGATTCAAAGTTGAACTATTTTGTTAAAAATTCATTTTTTTTTGTTGAAGATTCTTTATTTAAGTTCAAGATATAACCATTTTGTTGGAAATGAACTTTTTGGTTGAATATAAATTTTTGTTTAAATTTATCTATTTTGGTAGGAAATTGAACTATTCGACAAAGTATTGAACCAATTATATGAAAATTTAATTATTTGGCAGAAAATTTACTTTTTTTGTTAAAAAATTATATTTTCGGGTTCAAAATGCAACTATTCTGTTCAAAACTTGAAAAACTTGATTTAAACTTGAACGAATTTTTTAAAAAAGTTATATTTTTTGTTCAGAAGTTTAACTAATTGGTCAAAAGTTGAACAGCTATGTTAAAAAACCATGTTTTTGTTGAAAATTCATTTATTTCAGCAGAAAATTAATCTATTTATGTGAAAATTCAACTATTTAGCAGAAAATTATTTTTTTTTTGAAATTATATCTTCGGGATACAAATGAAAATATTTCGTTAATTTTTCGTCAATGCGAATTGTCAGCAGATTCATAAATTGGGAAAAATGCCGCGAAATCATAACCAAAGTAATTTGATCAATTTTAATATGGAATACCTCTATTAAAACTAACAGGGGTGCCTTATTGCACCCCATGAAACGTTGAAAAAGGGAACTTACGTGACCTACATTATTTCTGTGACCAGTCTAAGGCGTGCCTTTCCGACTCCGATAAAATGTTGAAAAGTGTAATCTATATGACTTAAATTATTTCTGTAACCTGTCACGGGGTTGCTTTCGCGCCCCCTCTGAACCGCTGTAAAGGGGATTGTATGTGATCAACGTTATTATTTTGACCTGTCACAGGGGTGTCTCCGCGCCCCAAAAGACTAAAATATCGAAATGGTCAAACTACCCTATAACATTAAGAAAAACAGAAAGGCTAAACTGCTCTAAAAAACTTACAGGTCAGACTTCCCAATCATATTGAAAAAAAAAACAAAGGAGCAAAACTTTACGGTTATATTGGAAAAAACAAAGGGCACAAACTGTCCCAACAAACTGAATAAGAATAGGCGTCAAATTGCGCTCTATGCTCAAGAAAAATAGAAATGCTATACTGCCCCAAAAAACTTATGGGTCAAAGTGCCCCATTCGACCGGAAGGATGAACTGGCCAAAAAAACTAAAGGTTAAAACTGCCCGATTATATTGAAAAGAAAACAAAGCGGTTACGCTGTCAAATTGTATTGAAAAATACAAAGGGTCTAAACTTGACTTGCATGTTGGTGGTGGAAGGAGAACGTATTCAGTGACAGGTGGTGAGAGGATTTTACAGAATATGTGTAGGAGATGTGAGTGGAGTGTGAGTGTGGAAGCCTAGAAGGTGAGTAGGGTTGTGTGGGGTGAATTGAGGAGATAAAAAGTAATTTCAAGCGTAGGTGTGAGGTGGGATTTAGTCAGATAGAGAAATTGAGGTTAGGTTGACAAGGAGTCGGGGGAGTTTGTGGTCAGGAGTCTTGGGCCTTCGAAGGGTCAAAAGTGGTTTTTGCAGAGTTGGGGGATCTCAAGGGAGAGAAAGGGGTGTATGCAGAAGTTGTAAGTAATTGAAAAAAGGAAAATAAAGAGAAAATTTGGCGGCGATAGACAGCAGTATTCTGCAGAGACATCTGCCGATTACGGAGGGAACTGCATGGGTAGGTCCCAGTCACCGACGGCAGAGCAAGTGGTGGGCAGAGAGAGTGCTGGCAGTGCTGGTAGTGAAATTGACAGGGAGGACATTTTCCACGTACCACGACGGCCAACAGTGCGTGGTCCGGTGTCGAGCGGCGCGTCGGGGTGAGGGAGAAAACGGAACGGTGGGAACGAAGGAAGTGATAAGGTACAGGAGAGTAAAAAATACTACTAATTTTTGTTTGAATTTCGCAAAATAAAAGAGTTGCCTTAAAATCATCCAAACTCTTTTTTTAAAATTTTCTAAATCTTTTGAAATCTTATGAAATTTTTCAAAATATACTTTTAAAATTAATTTTTTAAAATAAAATATCATAAAAATTTTTTCCAGAAAACAAAAAAATTAATTTTCAACAAAGTGGTACAACTTTCAACCCGGAAATCGAATTTTCCAACCAAAAAGACAAATTTTGAACAAATAATGATTTTTCAGTCAAATAAGAAAAAATTTTGATCCAAATTGTTGGTCATTTTTCTGCCTGAAAAGACAAATTTTCCACTAAAAAAGATTAAATTGCAACAAAAAATGGAAAAGTTAAATTTTTTTGTAAGAAAATTAGTTTTAAGCAACCAAAAAAAACGAATTTTTTATAAAATAGTTAATTATTTAACCAAAGATATAAACCTTCGGCAAAAAAATAAATTTTTAACAAGAGCTTCAACTATTACCCAAATAATTGAATTTTCAATTAGAAAAATTCAATTTTTAAACAAAATTGTAGCAGTTACATTTTCAGACAAAAAAATTAATTTTCACAAAAAAAAACAGTTTTCGACCAAAGATATGAATTTGCTATAATAATGCTGAATCTGCCACGTAAAAAATTAATTTGCAATGAAGTACTTCAACTTTTAAGCAAAAAAGATCAATAATTTTTGACGAAAAAGACGAATTTTCTACAAAACAGTTGAATATTTTACGAAAAAGAAGAATTTACAACTAAAATGATAAATCTTCAAACAAAACAAAAAAATTAATTTTTTACAAAGTAGTTCAATTTTTATTCCAGAATTTGAATTTTCTAACCAAGCACGAACTTTCAATAAAATATGAAATTTGAAATGAACAAACCAAAACGATCCAATTAGGGGTTTTGATCGTCGAAAATATTTATATTTTCAATATACACTTTTTTAATAGAACCAAAAAATCAAAAATAAATAAAGAAAAAACATTTTTTTATCGTAACCCAATTTTCTCAGGATCTTTTATTTCCCGAAAATCATTTACGCCAAGCATCAACTTAACAAATTTTTGTTTACAAAAGTTATGAACAAATTTTGGAAAATCAAAATTTCTCGAAAACGGCTTGACCGATCTTGGTGGTTAAGATATATGTTATAGTGGGTACTGAAAAAAAATGTTTGCCCAGGATAGTGTCCCTTACATTATGTACACTATATACAACTATATACATTCTATTATAATAACTTAACAAAACATATATACATTATATACCTACACGATACCCAACAATTTACATATATACACTTCATACGCACAAAACTCTTGCCCCGCCTAAAAGTGGACATAATTATCATTAATGTGAATAAAAAAAAAATTGAATTCAAAAAGAGCCTAACACTGAAAAGTTTTATTTTGGATTCCTTATCGCACTCGGGTGTCCGCCCATCACAGTAAAAACTAGGCATTCATTTTTATCCGGGATCCTTTTTTGGGCGTTCTAATGTGATCTCACAAATAGTCTATTTCAGTAGCAGGTAGTCTTGTTTAGTTTGCTAACTTCAGATTGATAAATGATCCGAGATAGCGAACTAAATTTATTCAGAGGGTGCATTTTTTCAATTGTTTAAAACTTCAACATTATTATGAATTCTGTGAATTTCATGAAGTCTGTGAATTCCTTGAATGCCATGAATTCCTTGAATGCCATGAATTCCTTGAATTCCATGAATTCCATGAATGTCTTGAATTCCATGTATTCCTTGAATTCCACGAATTCCTTGAGTTCTATGACTTCCTTGGATTACATAATTTCCTTGAATTCCATGAATTCCTTGAATTCCATGAATTCCTTGAATTACTTAAATTCCTTGACTTCCTTGAATTCCATGAATTTCTTAACTTCCATGAATTCCCTCAATTCCATGAATTCCTTGAATTCCATGAATTCCTTGAATGCCATGAATTCCTTGAATGCCATGAATTCCGTGAATTCCATTAATTCCTTGAATTCCATTAATTCCGTGAATTCCATGAATTCCTTGACTTCTTGAATTTCTTGAATTCCTTGATGTCCATGCATTCCTGGAATTCCATGAATTCCTTAAATTCCATAAAGTCCTCAAATTCCATGAATTCCATGAATTCCTTGAATTCAGTGAATTTCATGAATTTCGTGAATTTCGTGAATTCCGTGAATTCCGTGAATTCCGTGAATCCCTTGAATTGCATGAATTCCTAGAATTCCTTGAATTCCTCGAATTCCATGAATTCCTTAAATTCCATGAATTTCTTTAATTCATTGAATTCAATGAATTCCATGAATTCCGTTAATTCCTTGAATTCATTGAATTCCATGAATTCCTTGAATTCCATGATGTCCATGCATTCCTTGAATTCGGTGAATTTCATGAATTTTCCGAATCCCGTGTCTCCCTTGGATTCCATCAACCCCGTTAATTCCGTAAAGTATGTGAATTCCTTCCATTCCATGAATTCCCTGAATTCCATGAAATCTTTGAATTCAATGAATTCCTTAAATTCCATGAATTCCTTGAATTCCTTAAATTCCTTGAATTCCATGAATTCTTTGAATTCCGTAAATTCTTCGAATTCCATGAATTCTTTGCATTCCTTGAATTCTTTGAATTCCATAAATTCAAAGAATTCCACGAATTCTTTGAATTCCATGAATTCCTTGAATTCCATGAATTCTTTGTTTTTGGACTTTTTTCTGGAAAATTAATTTTTTGGGTTTGAAAATTCAACCATTTGGTTCAAAAATTACAAAAAATTTTGGTGAAAAGTCAAATTTTTGTTTTGAAAATTCAAGTCTTTTGTGGAAATGTCGTTTTTGGTTTAAAAATCTAGAATTTTTTATAACAGACATAACTGTTAAAGCATTATGTATACGATAAGCAGTCGAATTTAATAACAAAATTAATTTTCAACGGAATTGTTTAATCCTTGAATAAAACAGAATAAATACATTTTCAGTAAAAAAAATTGATTTTCAAGCAAACAAAAAATTAATATTCAACCAAAAATCAAGCAAATTTGTATTAAAATAATTAAATTTTTGAGCCAAAAGATGAATCCTTAATGATCTTTAATCATTAAATTATAATATTACTCAACATATTAATAAATTGTTCAAACAATTACGTTTCTTAAATTGAATTAATTATTACCTCAGTTAATGAACAAAGTTTAGAAAAAATGAAAAATTCTGAAAAATGCTGCAACTATCTAGTATTACTACAGGAGAAGATAGTAAAAACAATAATTTGTTGAAAAAATTATCTTTGTCAAATTTCAATCATTTTTACCTTCCTCTAAGTGAAAATTCGACGAAAAGTTGATTCTTTCAGAAAAATTTCAACTTTCTAACATTATTTAAAGAGAATATTAAACCAGAATTTCTTCTTTATTCTTTCTATTTTTGAATAAATTGTTGAAACAATTATATTTCGTTAATTGTTACCTCACTCTGATTGAAAAGTGGACAAAAAGTGGAAAAATTGTCAAAAATAAGGACTTTTTAACTCTATACTAAGAAAAAATTGCTTAAAACAATCACAAATTATTTAAACAATTTATGTCAATATATAATTATCAGTAGAAAAATCGCCAAAAACCCACAAATCTAATTTTTTCATTTATGGGGTTTTCGAGACCCTACAGAATAGACCTATAGAGTATCTTGAAGATATATGTATGTTTAAACTCGATTTTTGTACCTAATGTTGACAATCCTGAATAAAATGTACAAAAACGTCTTTTTTATGGTGAATAGTTAATGGGCCTTGCAAAACCACTGAACAAAATAAAAAATCATTTGTGTTTTTATGGATTAAAAAAAATTTTGGAACAATATGCGTTAAAATTAAAAAAAAAAAATTTTAGACCACCATAATGTGGACCCTCCTTCAACGCACGTTCCCTTATTTTATTACTAAAAAATGTATTTCAGTCATTAAAAAAAAAAAAAAATGAATAATGCTGGCTTTTTTAAACATTGCGAACTTGAGTTAAGTTCGTTTTACTCTTCTCAATTTCGTTTGCGAACCGGAAGCAGGAAACTCCTTCAATTCTTTCCGAAAACTTTTTCACGTATCTGTCTTAGTTTGGCGCAAACTTAAGGAGGTCGAATTGTAAAACAAAATATACCTTCTTATTCAACTTGACGCGGGCGACAAATATTTTTTCTCAAATTTTTCAATTCAACAATTATTACTATTGATAAACAATGATAACAGTTTATGAAAAATCTGGCAATTTTTATGGTTCATTCTCAATACATTAGCAATGACTCCTATTAAAAAAGTAATAAGTTTATTGGTGTTTAATACCATATTATTCCGAACGAAAACGACGTTTCACCAATTTCGGCCAGCGGTATGGTCATCGAAAAAATGTTAGTTCAAATGACTTATTGCGTGAAAGTTGTTCACTAGAAGCTAAGAAAGTTTCCCGAAAAATTTGATAAAAATCGACCAAAAATTGTGGAAACGGCAGTGAATTGTAGTAAACACACTTTGCCGCTGAAGTGCTCCGGTTATCAGTCTTTGTTGTTCGTAACAAAGACCGATAACCGCAGTGTGTGTCAGTTCCATGTACAAATCATCCCAATCCAGGAGTTCATGGTCACGATTCATTTTAATAATTTTGATTGCTAATCATTTATTTACATAGTAAGTAAATTTGTAATCTTTCAGAAAATGATTAATTAAAATTTTTAAGAAATGGAAAGACTCTTGTCCTCTAGGAATGTAAAAAAAATTTAGCTTCAGAAAATTAAAAAACATTGCAAACAAGACATTTTTTCGAGTTTGAGTAACCAAGTAGATATTGAAATGATGTCATAGGTAAAAGCTGTTTTTGGAGTGACAGTGAAACGTAAAATGTTGAAACTTACCATGAGTAACATCCGTACCACTTTTTCATCTAAATTCTTATGATCTTTGTGCACAAATGATTGTTTTTATACTCTGGCGTGCACTTTGAGAACATTACAAATTCGTGAAAAAATCCACTTTTTGGAGGTTTTTAACTTTTCCTGAGACTCCCGAAAAATCTTAAGCTTTACACGTAATTGGGTTTCACATTATTTGATCGCAATTAAAATTAAATGAAAGTGTTTTTTTAGTTTTGATAATAATCACCTATAAAATTGAGACCAACATCAACAATAACAAAGGCAATATTTTTTTGATCGTACGACATATTTTTTGTCCCCAGAAAATGTACTAGATTGAAGGATCTTGATTTTTTGTTTGTTTAAGTACGTTTTTCTTGAGACAACACAAATATTCTTTTATCGTGAAATTATTGTATCGCCGATATTTGTACCGATATTTACTAGATTCGATGCAAGTTTTTTCCGTATAAAAATAGTTGAAGATATTCACTGAAGTCAGCACAACAATGATTCTCGGATCATTTTTTAATCAGACGTTAAAAGTTCATGTATTTTCTTGAAAAGTAGTCTTTTTTGGAAGAAATTAATCTTCTTGGTTAAAAATCAATTTTTTTTAAATTAAAATATTTTGTTAAAAGTTTAACAATTTTGTTAATAATTTTTTTCTTGTTTGGGGATATATAATTTTAGTTGAAAATTCATGTTTTTGTTAAAATTTTTTTGTTTGTTAAAAATTTAACTATTTGCTGAAAATTCATATTTTTGGTTAAAAAGTCAACTTTTTTATTGAAAATTCGTCTTTGTGGGTTGAATTCAATTGGTTTTGATTTAACTGAAGATTTAACTATTGCAGTTGAAGGTTTAATTCTTTGGACGAAAATTAAACTATGTAAGAGAAAATTTCAAAAGATGATAAAACATTTTAAATTATTTTCTAAATTTTTTAAAAAGAATATAAAAAATTGTAAAGCCAAATTTTGCAATTTTGCCATATTACATCATTTGAGAAGAAATTTGAGTAAGTTTGAGAGATATTCAGAAATTTGAAACGATTCAAAAATAATTTTATTTCAAAAAATTAATTTCAAGAGATTATTTAAAGAGATTGCAAAACATTTCAAAAGATTTCTAAAATTATCAAAGGAAAATCTGAAAGATTTTAAGGCAATTTTTTTAATATTGCAGAATTAAAAAAAAACAGGAAATATTTGAATTTTAAACTTTAAAAGACTTTTAGAATTGTAGATTTTGAAAGATTAAAAAAAAGCCTCAGAAGCTTTAAAAGAATTCCGAAAGCTTTTAAGAGAATAAAAAATTTTTCTTAAAATACTCGGGACAATTTAGAAGATTAAAAGGCATTTTTTTTACATTCTGAATGATTTTTCATAAATTTTAAGATAAATTCGAGTCAGTTAAAAATATTTTTAGGAGTTTTCCAAACTTCTAAAAGTCCTAAGTATATTTTAAAAAGGCTCGAATTTTTCCTAATATTTTTAAAAATTCTATAAAATAAACAAAAATTCTTTAAAATCTTCTAGCTTCTTTTTTGACACATCTGAATTATTCAAAAATCTTTTTTAATTTTTTCAAGAATTTTATAAAACTTATGTTTATATAAATTTCTAAATAAACTGATGATACTTATTTTCCTTAAATTTTATTCAGAAAAAAAGATCTTGTCCTTACACTCCGCTGGGATTCGAACACCAGGTCAACTGCTTTCCGGTCAGGTGCTCTAACCACTGATGAGCTACAGAGAGATCAGATGAAGAATTCTTTTTTCTGAATCACGCTTTATTTAGCAAGATGTTACATATCAATTTTTCATATAAATCTGTATTATCATCGGAGAAGGTAACGAATCGAGAAGAGAAATCCACACATAAAATGGAAATCTACAATATAAAAAGATGAATTTTCAACCAAGCAAGTGAATTTTTAGCAAAGTAGTTCCACTCTAAAGAAAATATAGTTGAAATTTTAACCAAGAATATAAATTATCAATCAAACAAATAAGTTTTCAAATGAAATGATGAAATAATTGAATTTCTTGTTGAAAATACTATTCAAGAATGGAAAAAAAAATGTAAACAATATTCAACCAAAGAGATAAATTTTTAACTAAAATGATATCCTAAACAAAAAAAGCATAAATCCTTAATAAAGTAGTTGAACATTTGACCAAATATAGTTTAATTTTCAACCAAGAAGATGAATTTTCAAGCATAAAGAATAAATACTAACCAAAAAGATTATTTTTTTTCCAAAAAGGGACATTTTTCAAAAATTTAATAGGTGAATTTTCAAGCAAATAGTACTATTTTCATATGGAAATTATTGATTACTAATCAAAAATGAAACAGTTAAATTTTCAGTCAACCGATTACCTTTCACATAGAGAAAAAAAAATTTCAAACAAAAAATTTGAATTTTTAACCAAAAAATATCAATTCACAAAGAAAAATATAATACTTAATACTCTAGGTGAAAATGTTCTAAGTTCGAATAGAAACAGTGAAATTCTCTAAAAAATCACAAATTTCTGACGACATGCATACATTTTTAAAAAAAATATTGACTTTTTGACTAAAAAAATTATTCCAAAAGAAAAAAAAGATTTTTTAATGCATCAATAAAATTTGCAACCAAAGAGATGAATCTCAAACTGAAAAAAAATATTTTTAACAAAGAAGTTGCATTAGAAAAAAAATGTACTAGAAGAAATGAATTTTAAACAAAAGAGTTGAATTTTCAACAAAAAAGTAAATTTAAACAAATAAAAAAGATTTTGAAAAAAGTAATTTTCAACCAAATGAGGGGATTTTAAACCAAAAATATAATAGTAGTCTTATTGATAAAAAATAATTAAGTTTCAAACAAAAATAGTTAGATTTCCTTACTGAATTTTATTAACAATTGAAATTGCAGTTGTAGGGATTTGTTCATCAAATATTTTATATTTTTAATGTTTAAATGAATGGTCTGATGGATGGTTGGGTGGCTTGATGTTCGAATGGTTATATGGTTGTATGGTTAGATGGTTGAAAGCATAAATGGATTCATGGATGAATATATGAATGCATAGCTGGTTTGATGATTGCATAAATGGATGTTTGGTTGGTTTCATGGCTGGATGGATGGATTTATGAATGAATGGATGGTATGAAAGTTAGATGGATGGATGTTTGGATGGATTAATGGATTGAAGGATTGTTGGATAGTTAGATAGATGAATTGATGGATGGATGAATGGATGGTTTTAAGAATGAATCAATATTTGTTTTCAAGGTTATAGAAATATCATTTTTGTAAGATTCTTGAGAAAATTCTAAATGATTTTTGAAGATTTCATATATGTCGAAAAAGTACATTTTTGTTTATTGTACAGGATTTTGCATAATTTTAGGAAAAATTTAAGTCAGTTTGAAAGATATGTAGGACTTTGAAAAGTTTTGAAAATGAATATATTTCAAACTGACTTAAATTTTTCGTAAAATTTTGAACTATCTTTGAAAATTAACAAAATTGTCCCTAAGTTTTGCAAGTTTTTTTCGACATTTGTAACAATATTTTGAAATGTGTAAAAAGGTTTTTAATTTTTCTTTAAAAATTAATTTTCCAGGAATCTCAAGATTTTTTATTTTCTTGAAACCTTTCCAACTTCTTAAAAAAATTCGAAATTTTTTTCAAAATCTTCCCAAATTTACATTTTATTAAAAATTTTTGGAAATCTTTTCAAACTCAAAATAATTTTTAACTATTTTCAAAACTGTTAAAGCTTCTGAATATCTTTTAAAATTCTTCGAATTCTTCCAAAATTCTTCTTGAAACTCTGAAAGATTAAAAACCTTGAATTCAAATCTTCCAGATTCTGGCTTGACCATTTTGAAAATCTTTGGAAATGTTAAGAATTTCTTGTAATATTATCTCGAAATTAATTTTTCAAAATAAAAAATCAGTTTAAATTATCCCATGAATTATGAGAAATATTTTTTTGATCGTGAAACCTTTTGAAATTTTCTTGTTCAAATTTTTTATACAATTTTGCAATCTTTCTAATGAAAATATTTTGTTCGAAAATCTTTCCCATTCTTTTTCGAAATTTTAGAAAATAATTTAATATCTTTTGAAATCTTTATCAATTTTCTCTTAATTTTTTTTTTCAAAATAAAAAATCAGTTTAATTTTTCCAAAAATTTTCTTACAAATCTGAAAAATTACAAAAATTTCTTAAAAATCTGAAAAATTACAAAAATGACCTTAAAATCCTCCTGAATCTGTTATAACGATTTTAGAAATCTTTTAAAACATTCTGTCATCATTTAAAATGTTTTCAAATATTCTCTTAAAATTAATGTTTCAAAATAAAAAAATCAGTTCAAATTTTCCCAATGAATTTCAAGAAAATTTTTTTATTATAGTGAATTCCTTCAAAATCCCTTTAAAGCTTCAAAATTTTGTTTCCAAATATTCAAAAATGTACATTTTTAAAAACTTTTGAAATATTTTTAACTTTTAAATTAATTTTGAATATTTTAAAAATTTCTAAATATCTTGAACTTACTCTAATTTTTTATAACTCTTTGTAATATTGCTAATTGAAAGATTTTGCTTGAAAATCTTTCCCGTCCTTTTCCGAAATTTATGAATTTAATCTAATTCTTCTCTTTTTACTAAAATTTTTCTAAATTAATTTGAATTTTATGTAATTCGTTTTTTTTCTTTTCATTTTTTGAATTTTTTTCAATTCACTTAAATTCTGCTGAATTTGCCTTGAATTCTGTTCACTTGTAGTTTACTGACTTCGATGGATTTTTTAAAAATTTCGTTTGATTATATTCTTTTGTATTCTTATGAATTTTATTTGTCTCTTGAATTCCCTTAAATTTTTCTAAATTCATTTCAGTTTTATTGAAATCAATGGAACATTTTTGATTCAAACATTTTTCCATTTACTTTGAGTTAATTTGTAATTAACCCTAAAATCTTTATTCTTATTAATTTATCCTGAGTTTTTTAAAATAGTTTTAAATTCCTCAGAACTCTCTTGATTTTTTTGAATTCACTTGAATTCTTCTAAAGTCACTCAAACTTACTTAATTTAATAGATTTTCTTTTTTAGTTTTTTTTTTAATACGCCTGAAGTCTCTTAAACTCATATTGAATTCTTAGAAAATTGATCAAATTCTATTTGAATTCCCTTACATTTTGCTCAATTTATTCAAAATTTAATGACTACCATTAATTAATTTGAATTTTATGTAATTCGTTTTTTTTTTTTAATTTAAAAAATTTTTTTCAATTCACCTAAATTCTGCTGAATTTGCCTTGAATTCTGTCCACTTCTAGTTTACTGACTTCGATGGATTTTTTTCTTAATTTCGTTCGATTATATTCTTTTGTATTCTTTTGAATTTTATTAGTCTCTTGAATTCCCTTGAATTTTTCTAAATGCATTTCAGTTTCATTGAAAATCAATGGAATATTTTTGATTCAAACATTTTTCCATTTACTTTGAGTTAATTTGTAATTAACCCTAAAATCTACATTCTTATTAATTTATCCTGAGTTTTTTAAAATAGTTTTAAATTCCTTAGAACTCTCTTGATTTTTTTGAATTCACTTGAATTCTTATAAACTCACTCTAACTTACTTAATTTAATGGATTTTCTTTTTAATATTTTTTTTTAATACGCCCTGAAGTATTTTAAACTCACATGGAATTCTTAGAAAATTTATCAAATTCTATTTGAATTCCCTTGCATTTTGTTCAATTTATCCAAAATTTAATAATTGCCATTAATTTTTTTAATATTTTTGAATTGTTTCCAGCTTACTTGAATTTTTTAATTCAGCTAGAATTTGTACGAATTTCATCTAATTCTTTTCATTTTCTTTAATTTTCTTCAAATTCACTCGAATTTTATACAATTCTTTGTTTTTTTATTTTTTGAATTTTTTTTAATTCACTTAAATTCTTTTGAATTCATGATGAATTCTGTTCACTTCTATTTGTTCAGCACTTTGATATACAAAGTGTAATGTGTAGATTTTTGAAGGTTTTAAAAATAAAGAAACCCTTTAAGAATTTTTAAAGTTTTTAAGATAATAAAAAAAAATGTCTTGAAATTCCTTGAAAAATTTTAATTGATTTTTTATCTGAAAAAATTAATTTTAGGTGAAAACTGACCAAGATTTCAAAACATTCAAATTTTTAATTATTTCTTAAAATTTCGAAAAATAATATTGTCAAGTGAAAAAAGGGCAGAAAGGTAAAAATTGCCGATGAACTGCAACTATCAGGCACAATCGATATAGATG
>JAABKJ010075445.1:185304709-185381572 GCA_011634705.1 Andricus grossulariae
TAATTTTAAGAGAAAACTGACTAAGATTTCAAAACATTTTGATTTATATCTAATTATTTCTTAAAATTTCGAAAAATAATATTGTCGATTTTAAAGCCAATTTTTTCAATTAGCAAGGTTACAAAGTTTTATAAACAAAATTCTATCAAGTTTGAAAGAGATTTAGACATTTTAAAAAGATTCAAAATTAATTCAAAATTTGAAAACATTTCAAAAAAGTTAGAAAAAAATGTACATTTTTGAATATTCGTAAATAAAAATTTTGAAGCTTCTTAAAGATTTTGAAAGTTTTCACGATGAAAAAAGTTTTAATTCCTTGGAAATTTTGATCTGATTTTTCATTTTGAAAAATAGATTTTAAGAGAAAATTGACAAAGATTGTAAAACATTTGAAATTATTTTTTAAGATTTGGAGAAATAATGTGGACAATTTTAAAGCAAAAATTTCAATTAGCAACATTACAAAGTTCTATTAAAAAAATCGAGTAAGTGTAAGAGATATTTAGAGGTTTTAAAACATTTTTAATTAATTAAAAAATTTAAAAGATTTTTAGAAAGTTAAAAAAATGTACATTTTTGAATATTTAGAAATAAAAATTTGGAAGCTTCTTAAGGATTTTAAAAGGTTTCATGATGATAAAAAAATTGTCTTAAAATTCATAGCACAACGTAAACTGATATTTTATTTTGAAAAATTAATTTCAATAGAATGTTTAGAAAGATTTTTAAAAATTCAAAAATGTTCATAACAGAATCTGGAACATTCGAAGGCAATTTTTGTAATTATGCAGAATTTAAAAAAAAATTTGGAATAATTCAAAGAATTCTAAAAGACATTCAGAAGGTTAAAAAGTTTTTAAATGGTTAAAAAAATTTGAAATTTGAAAATATTTCCGAAAAATTGAAAAAAAATGTAAATTTTTGAAGATTTAGAAAAAATGTTGAAGTTTTTTAATAAGTTTAAAAGAAAAAGAAATTAAAAAAATCTTGAAAAATAAATTTTAAAAGAAAATTTAAGCAGATTTCAAAACATTTCAAAAGATCTCTACAAATATTTCCAACATTGTCGAAAAAATATCTGGAAGATATTAAGGCAATTTTTGTTGCTAGATTTAAAAAAAAAATTATTTTTGAAAAGATTTCGAAAATAATTAAAAACTTCAAACAATTCCAAGAAAAAAAATTTTAAAAGATATTGAGAAGTTTTGAAAAAATTTCAAAAATAATTTAAAAACTGGAACGATTTCAAGAAATTTAAAACAAAATGTAGATTTTGGAAGATGTTGAAAAAAGTCGGTTTTTAAAAATTTTGAAAGATTTCAAGAGGATAAGAAAGTTATGTTAAGATTTCTGGGAAAATTTAAATGATACTTATTTTTAAAAATTAATTTTAAGATAAAATTGAAAAAAATTGAAAATACTACGAAAGGTTTTGAAAATTGTCGAAAAAAAATTTGGAAGATTTAAAAGGAATTTTTTCATTTTTAGCAGCATTTGAAAAAACATTTGAACTTGAAACAATTTGAAGAAAATGAAAACAAAATGTAGATCTTTGAAGCTTCGAAAAAAAGGAACTTTTTAAGAGTTTCGAAAGGTTTCAAGAAAATTAAAAAGTTTTTCTTTAAAGATTCCTCAGAAAATTAAAATGCTTTTTTATTTTTAAAATTAATTTTAAGATGAAATTAAAAATTATTCCAAAATATTTATAACGAAACAAAACAAATTATTTTCTAGCTTGAAAAAAATATGAATTTTTATAATTTAATAATAGATTTAATGCTTTTACGATGATTCATTACGATACATTTAAATATAAAATTTAAAGCTTGAAATTTTAAATTCCAGATTATTGTTCGTCATTTTTCGAAATCTTTTTAAATGTTCTCTTAAAATTAATTTACCGAATAAAGCATTATTTAAATCTTCCCAGGAATTTTAAGAAGATTTTTTTATTATCTTGGAACCCTTCAAATGTTTAAAAAACCTTGTTTTGAAATTTTCAAAATTCTTCATTTTTTTTTAATTTTCTAGAAATTGTTTCAAGTTTGAAATTATTTTTGAAATCTTTTCAAAAATAAATTTCTTTTTCAAATCTGGGGGAAATTTGATTTAATATGTTCCAGATATTTTTTCGACAATGTTGGAAATCTTTTGGAATTTTTATAACTCTTTTTCAATTTTCCCTTGAAATTAATCATTTTAAATAAAATTGCCTCAAAATCTTCCGGATTCAGTTTTGGAAATATTTGGAAATAATTTTTAATTTTACCTTAAAATTAATTTTTCAAAGTAAAAAATCATTTTTTGAAACATTAAAAAAATTTTGTATCCTTGCAAAATTCAAAATTTTTGCTTTAAAATCTTCTACATTGTTTTTCAGAATCATTTTAAATTTTTTCAAAACTTGTTGATATATTTTAAAGTTTTTCAAATTTGTTCTTTTTGGTACAAAATTAATCTTCTCGTTTGAAAATTCATGCTTTTTGCTTAAAATTTTAAAGTTTGGTTCTAAGCTGAACTATTTTGTAAAAAATTAATATTTTTTTGAGATTCATTTCAAATGAAAATTCAACTATTTAGTAGAAAATTCGCCTTTCTGGTAAAACAACTCAACAATTTGGTAGAACATTAAACTATTTGGTTGAAAATCAACTTTTTTACTGAAAATGCATATTTTTAAATTTAAAATCCAATAATTCATTGGAAAATTAAACTATTAGGTTAATTATTCGATTTTTTTAAATTCCTCTTGTAGAGAATTCGTCTTTTTGGTTGAAAATTCAACTATTTTGTTAAAAATTCATTTTTTTGTTGTAGATTCATCATTCTAGTTAAAAATTCATGTCTGGTTGAAAATATACCTATTTTTTTGAAAATCCGTCAGTAGTCAGAATAAGTAAACATTCAACAAAATATTTAAATTTTTTACTAAATAGCTGGATTCTAGACCTACAAAGATAAACTTTCAACCAAACAGTTGAATTTTCATCTAAAAAAGTTTTTTAGTGTAAAATTTGTCTTTCAACAAAAAATTAATCTCTTTGGTTAAAAATTTATATTTTCAGGTTGAAAATTCAGCTTTTCTTTAAAAATTCAAATATTTTGTATAAAGTTACATTATTTTCTTTAAAATTCAACTATTTGATTGAAATTATATTTTTTGGTCGAAAATTCAACCGTTTGGATGAAAAATGAAAATTTGTTTAATTTCTGGTTGAAAATTTATCTGGTTTAGTAGAAATTGCAACCAAATAGTTTAATTTTCTACCAAATTGTTGAGTTGTTTGACCAGAATGGCAAATTTTCTACTAAATAGTTGAATTTTCATCTGAAATGATGAATCTTCAACCAAAAAAAAATAATTTTTTACAAAATAGTTCAGCTTTAAACCAAACTTTAAATTTTTAAACAAAACGCATGAATTTTCAAACAAAAAGATTAATTTTGTACCAAAAAGAACAATTTTAAAGAACAAAACTAATTTTTAACCAAAAATAAATTTTCAACCGAAAATGAAACGATTTTGCATCAAAACAGTCGTATTTTCGGCCAAGAAATGTCACTTTTACAAAAAACTGGAATTTTCAACAAAACAAGTGAACTTTCATTAAAAATTTTTTATTTTTTTTACTCAATAGCTGGATTTTTAACTTATAATTTCTGGTTGAAAATTTATTTATTTTTTGTTTTCTAAGTTTAATTCAATTCATTGATTTTTTTGTAAATTAGTATTAGTATTAGTATTAGTATTAGTATTAGTATCAGTATTAGTATTAGTATCAGTATTAGTATTCAACTATTCAATCTAGATTAAAATTGTATTTTTTTATTTTATTTTTTTATTAAAAACTACAGCTATTTGGTTAAAAGTTCATGTATTTTGTTGAGGAAAAGAATTGTTGACAGAAAATTTAACTATTCCATTTTTTGTTCAAAATTTATATTTTTTGGTTGAAAATTCAACTACTTTGTTGAAAACTTACGTATTTTGTTGAAAATTTGCCTTTTTGGATAGAAAATTAATTTTATTGGTTAAAAATTCAACTATTTTGTTGAAAGTACTTGTATTTTGTTGGAAAAAATGTTTGTCAACTATGAGTTTAACTATGTACTTTGTTGAAAAAAAAATTTTATCTGAAAATTTAACTATTTCATTTTTGGTTGAAAATGTATGTTTTTTAGATCAAAATGTAACTACATTGTTGAAAATGTTGCTTTTTCAGGTAGAAACTTAATTTTTTGTGTGAAAAATTCAGCTAGTAGGTTGAAATTTCATGTAATTTGTTCATAAAAACATTTTTTTACTGAAATTTTAACTATTCCATTTTTAGTTGAAAATATATTTTTTTTTGTCGAAAATTTAACTGCTGTGTTAGAAAGTCATGTATTTTGTCGCAAATTCGCCGTTCTAGGTTCAGTTGAAATTTTTTTTTTTACAAAATACATGAACTGTTATCTATATAACTATTTGGTTAAAAGTTCATGTATTATGTAAGAAAAAATTTAAACTGAAAATTTAACTATTCCAATTTTGGTAGAAAATGTATATTTTTTAATTCAAAATTCAACTACATTGTTGCAAATTTTCTTTTTGTGGTGAATAATTTTTGTTGTTGTTAAAAATTCAACTACTTGGTTAAAAGTTCATATACTTTGTTGAAAAAAAATTTTTTAACAGAAAATTTAACTATTCAATTTTTGGTGGTAAGTGCATGCTTTTTAGTTGAAAATTTAACTACATTGTTGAAAATTTGCTTTTTTAGGTAGTAACTTAATTTTGTTGATGAAGAATTCAACTATTTCGTTAAAAGTTCACGTATTTTGTGAAAAAAGAAAGTTAACTGAAAATCTAATTATTCTATTTTTGGTTCAAAATTGATCCTTTTTAGTTTGAAAATTCACGCATTTTGCTGAAAACTTGTCTTTTTCGGTAGAAAATTAATCTTCGATGAAAATTCACGACTTTTGTTGAAAATTCATTTATTTGGTTAAAAATTTGATTATATTGGTGAAAATTTGCATTTTTTTGTTTAAAATTAATTTTTTTGATAGAAAACTTACCTTTTGTATTTTCAATTGAAAATTCATTTTTTTAGTTGAAAGTTCAACGACTTAATTGAAAGTTAAATTACTTTGTTAAAAATGCAGTTTTCTGGTTAAAGAATTTTCAACGAAGAAGATTAAGTTTATACTGAAAAATATGTATTAAAAAAAAAATTAATTTTCAACCAACTAGTTGAATTTTCAACCAGAAAAATGAATTTTGAATTAAAAGGATTAATTTTCTACAAAAAAAATACGAATTTTTAATTAAAATACATGAATTTCCAATCAACTAGTTGAATTTTCAAACAAAATGACGAATTTTCATTCAAGAACATTAATTTTTTACTAAAAAATACAAATTTTTAACAAAATACATAAATTTTAAACCAACTAGTAGAATTTTCAATTAACTAGTTAAATTTTCAATCAAAAAGATGAATTTTCAACTAAGAAGGTTAATTTTTTACTAAAAAATATGAATTTTTAACGAAATAAATGAATTTTCAACCAAAAAGATAAATTTTCAACTAACAAGATTAATTTTCTACTAAGAAATAAGAGTCTTCGGACAAAAATAAAGTACTGAAACTTTTTAGTTAAAAAAAAATGATTTTCAACACGAGAAAATAAATTTTTTCAAACTTCATGAATTGTCAACCAAAATGTTGAAATGCCTACCAAAAAAGTGAATTTCCAACCAAGAAGATTATTTTTTGAGCAAAAAAATACGAGTTTTTAACAAAATACAAGAATTTGTTTGCAAATAGATGAATTTTGAACATTTGGAATATTCAATCAAAAATTAAATACTTAAATTTTCAGTTAAAAAATTGAATTTTCAAAAAAAAAAAAAATCTAGTTTTTTTTACAAAATAGTTGAATTTGTAACAAAATATTTGAATTATCAAGCAAAAAGATGAATTTTCAACCAAGAAGATTAATTTACTATTAAAAAAACGAATTTTTTACAAAATATATGAATTATGAACCAAATAGTTGAATTTTCAACTGAAAAAAGAGTTTTCAGACGAAAATAATATACTTGAACTTTTCAGTTAAAAAACTGATTTTCAACCAAAAAAGCATTTTCAACAAAAAATTTTTTTTTTCAATTTTCAGACAAAAATAAAGTACCTAAACTTTTTAGTTAAAAAACTGATCTTAAAAACTAAACATAAATTTTCAACCTACTACTTGAATTTTCAACTAAAAAAGATGTTTTTTCAGACAAAAATAAAGTGCTGAAATTGTTTAGTTAAAAAACTGAATTTAAAAAAAAAATTAATTTTCCTTAAAATAAATGAATTTTCAACCAAATAGTTGAACTTTCTACCAAAAAGGTGAATTTTTATCCAAAAAGGTTATTTTTCTTGCAAAAAGATGAGCTTTTCCAAAATACAGGAAATTTCATCCAACTAGCTAAATTTTGAATTAAAAAAGATCAATATTCAAGCAAAAATAATGTACTTAAATTCGCAGTTCAAAAATTTGGTTGATGATTCATCATTTTAGTTGAAAAATCTTTTTTTTTTTTAATTCAAATTTCACTACTTTGTTAACATTAAAAATTTTTTAACTGAAAATTTAACTAAGCGCGCACTAAATACCCTTTCTTTAAAAAAATCTCAAAGTAAAACTACTTTGCTAAATTTCATTGTTTTGGTTGATGATTCATCATTTTAGTTGAAAAATCTTTTGCCTTAATTCAAATTAAACTATTTTGTTAACATTAAAAATTTTATTAACTGAAAAATTAAAGACGAGCGCACTAATTACCCTTCCTTTAAAAAAAATCTACCAAGTAGAACTACTTTGTTAAAAATTCATTTTTTTGGTTGATGATTCATCATTTTAGTTGAAAAATCTTTTTTTTTTTTAATTGAAATTGAACAATTTTTTTAACTGAAAATTTAAATATTAATAATAATTTAAAAATTCGACTATTTGGTTTAAAATTTCTTTACTTTGTTGAAACTTTGTCTTTTGTTGTAAAAAATTAATCTTCTTGATGACTAATTTACCTTTTTGGTTGAGAATCCATCTATTTTCTTGAAAATTAATATTTTTTAGTAGAAAATTATTTTTTTTTTGTTCAAAATTGATTTCTTTGGCTTGAAAATGAGTTTTTTTACTGAAAATTAATTTTTTAACTGAAAATTAATTTCAACTGAGAATTTAATTATATCAAGTTTGTTTGAACATAAATCTTATTCAGTTGAAAATTCAACTATTTGTTTGAAAATGTTTGTATTTTGTTGAAACTTTGTATTTTGTTGTACAATATTAATCTTCTTTGTGTCTAATTCACCTTTTGGTTACAAATTCAACTATTAGGTTAAAAATGACATTAAAAAAAAGATTTGGTTGAAAATTCACGTCTTTTGTTAAAAATTATCTCTTTTTGGTAGATAATGTTTTGATTTTTTTTTAAAATTGAAAATTAATTTTTCTTCCTTCGAAAATTAGTTTTTCATTAAAAATTAATTTTTTGTTACTAAAAATTTAATTAAATTTTTTTGTCGGAAATGTTTTTTATACAAATTTAATCTTTTTGTTAGAAAATGCATTATTTTTGTTGAGAATTTAACTATTTCGTTAAAAAATTTATTTGATCACCTTTGAAAACTTATTTCTCTAACTAAAAATTATTTTATTATATTTTTCGCAGAACATTTTTTTTCCAGTTGAAAATTCATCGATTTCGTTGAAAATTTATCTTTTTTCGTTGAAAATTCACGCATTTTGTTAAAAATGATTCTTTGTGGTAGAAAATTAATCTTTTTAGTTAAAATTTCATTTTTTGATTGAAAATTGTTGTTTTTTTTCATTGAAAATGAATTGTGTTAACTAAAAATTCGATCATTTTTCGACTTTTCAAAAAAAGTATATTTTTGGACTACCCTATTGTAATCATATGGGATCAGAATTTTTTTTGATTTCTATTTTATCTTAATTTTTCCCTTCTTCTCACCTTTTTCAAAAACTCTTCTCTTTTCCCCTATTTTCAAGATTTTAGTTAACCCAATGAGACAATTTTTGTGTTGAAATTTTTGATTAAAAAATCCATTATTATATTGTTGCTTCGGAATTAATCTCGTTTGGTTAAATATTCTACTATCAGGGTGAAAGTTAAACTACTTTGTTAAAAAATTTTTTTTTTATTTGTTGGAGATTCATCATTTTATTGGAAAATTTCACTATTTGATTAAAAATTTAACTATTTTGTTTAAAATATTTTTTTTTTGTTGCAAATTAATTTTTTTTCAACTATTCCACTTTGGGTTATAAATTGATCCTTTTAATTCAAGATAGATCTTTTCGAGTTGAAAATTCCACTATTTGTATGAAAATTCATACTTTTTGGTTAAAAGTTTAACTTTTTCGCAAAAAATTCGACTTTTCTGATTGCAAATTCAACAATTTGGTACAAAATTTAACTATTTGGTTCAAAATAAACTTTTTGGATTGACGATTCATATTTTTGGTTAAAAATTTAGCTGCTTGGTTAAAAATGTAACTGCTTGGTTAAAAATTAAACTATTTTTTTTTTGAAAATTTAACTATTTGGTAGAAAATTAACCTATGGCTTGATAATTCAACTATCTGGTTGTTAAAGTTGAATATATTTTAAATGAAAATTCTACCATTTGGTTGAAAAATTAAATATTTGGTTAAAAATTAAATACGTTTGTTAAAAAACCATCTTATGGATTGAAAAATCATCTTTTATTATAGAAAAGTCATCCTTTTTGGTTAAAAATTCATTTTGGTTGAAAATAAACTTTTTGGTTAAAAATTCAACTGTCTTCTGAAAATTTTCTTTTTTTGTTGAAAAATCATATCTTTTAGTAGAAATGTTATCTTGTTTGGTTAAAAGTTCAACTTTTTGCTTGGGAATTCAACTATTAGTTAAAAAATTCAACTATTTTGTTAAAAATGTAATTATTTTATTGGAAATTAAATTATTTTGTTAAAAAGTTATTTTCTTCTAAATTTAACTGTTTCGTTTCTAAATTCGTTTTCTCGTGTAGAAAATTCGTCCTTTTCGATTGAAAATTCGACTATTTTTATCAAAAATAATTTTTTTCCCGAAAATTCAACCGTTTTGTGTAAAAGTCGTCTTTTTGGGTAAAAAATTTGTCCTTTTGGATTAAAAATTTATCTTTTTTGGTAGAAAACTTCTTGATTAAAAATTCATCTTTCTCGGTTGAAAATTCGACTCTATTCTGTCATTTTTTAGATGACAGTTGCTCCCAGTGGGACCCTGCGGTGGTTGTTAACCTTGAGTTTTTAATTATATATATATATAATAGCCATTTATAGTCATATTTTTATATTATATTTGTATATTATACAATTTATATTTATATTTATATCGTATGTATATCGAAGTAAAAGTTCGTCTTAAATACAATCCGAGCAATATGGAAAGCCCGCGAAATTTGAATTCATCTTTTCGTAAATTATATCTAAGTAATATTAAAGTCCCTAAGATGAAATGATGCGCATATATTCAAAGTACACAGTTTTTCCTTTTGCAATGTTTATTTATATTATTATATTATAGGGTCCTTCGAAGTTGCAAAAATAAAGTTTTTGATTCTTGGCTGCTTCCTCCATCTTCTCAAATGTATCCTCACACATAGCATCCTCGAAAACCTTCATGATTCTGCTAGTTAGGAATACGACAAACTGAATTTCCAGCTCAACCACAATCCTGGTCCCATACTTGGTTTGAACTTTACGAAACTTGGAAACGGTATACTTCTTCCTTAGGGTCAGGTCAGGCAACGGTTTCGTAGGTATGATTCCATCCATACGGCCAACTGAGTTGATCATTTTGAGATCATTTTTCTTCAAAGACATTTCTTTTTTTTCACTAGAACTTTCAACAGTTGAATAGCTTTGCACGGTTTTCGACGATAGGCTGAAGCCACTGAAACCTGATGCCCCTTTGAACTCCATTAGCCCAACTTTACTTACATTCTGAAAAGGTCAATTGAAGTTTCTATGAGGTTCGGTGCACGTAGGGCTTTTGCCTGCATCAAATTTCAAGAACCGTCGATATTGGATCTACCTGAATTCTAGAACTATACTGATGCGCAGTAGAAGTTTACTGTATATAGAGCTGTGTAGTGTAAATATATGTTACAAAATATTTCGAAATTTTTTTTAATGTCCAAAAGTTGTCAGCACATTCTAAAAAATTTTCGAAATTATTTAAAATTTTTTGTTGCAAATTTTTTTGAATTTTTTTTTCTAAATATTTTTTTCAAATTTTTCTCAAAAAATGTTGTTCGAAAATTTGTTTGAATTTGTTTTCTAAATTTGTCAAAGACTTTTTTTGGAATTTTTTGGAATTATTTTTTAATTCATTGAAAATTTGTTTGAATAATTATTTACACATTTGACTTTTACAATTTAAACTTATCTCTTTGACGTGAATTTGCATAAGAACACTTCTTTGTAAAACAAATCGCCATGAAGAATATTTCATGAAGAACTTTAAGAAGAATTAAAAAATAAGTACTTTTAAAACATTTTTTTCTTTCTCTTCAATGCGACTTTGAACCTTTTACCAGCGAGTGCAAAAAAATTAAATTATATTTAAGATTTTGAAATACTTTAAAGGAATAAATATGATTGTTGTGAATTTAAAATAATTTGAGATATGTAAATGATTTTAAAATGATTTTAACATGTTGTATTTATATGGCAATATATATAATTTGAACGGGTTTCAAAATATTTAAGGAATTTTAATAAGATTTGAAGTGATTTTAAGAAAATTAAATAGCATTTTATAGATTACAAATTTTGTAACATATATGCAAAGATAATTAAAAGGATGTTAAGAGATTCGATGTGATTGCAATGAATTTGTAGTGCATTCAAGTAATTTATATTGATTTGTATTGATATTAATATATTTACAGTAATTTATGAAATTTAAAAATGATCATAGAATAATTGTAATTTTTCGATTTTTTCCATATATTTCTATACATTTTGATGAGTTGAAATGGACTTAACCAGAGTTTCAGAGTATTTTAAAATTGAATAAAGTTATTAACTTTAAGTAAAATTAAAAAGCATAAAAAGTTAATTTGTACTGCCTGATATATGTAAAATATGTACAAAGATTAAAAAAATAATAATAATTTAGAATGTCTAGAATTATTTCGAATTGAAAAAATTCTTTCATGCTTCTTAAGATGCCTTAACATATTTTGAAAGGAATTCAAATAAATTGAATTATTTTAAAATTTTTATGATATAATAATCTATTCTTGAATATATTGAAATGATCATAATAAGGTTTATTACTTTTACTGTTATCTAAATATGAATGAATGAAAATGATTAATATTGAAATCGTACTTTTTAAAATTTTGAGAATTTAATTGTTTTCAAATATTTGTTTAATCTTTATAACGAATTTCATGTGTATTCAACGATTGTAATACATTTAATCAAAATTTTAATTGATTTTAGTAGGGTTTAATATATATTTGAATGTTATTTAATAATTTTTATGTTATCTTATGCTATTTTAGAAATTTTAATGGATAATAAGTTATTTTTTTCATTCCTTAGAATATTTTAAGATATACATCTTTAAAATGTAATGAGAGTTTGTTTCTCTGGGTGAGATATGTATATATTACATGATTGATGATGAATGACATTATACGATTACACTCCTAATTTTTTCAGAGTTAAAAAAAAAAATTCAAAGGTTGCGAGCATCAAATTTACGTAAAAATTAAGGTTTTCGTAGTTTTCGATTTTTTAAAAACATACATGTTTGTTTTAGAGAAATATCTTATGAATAAAAATTATAGCTAATAGAATGGACAAAACTTAGAAATATATATATATATATATATGTTCAATGTGTGATTGACTACATAACATCTGGTAGGCCGTTCACGGAAAGGGTTCGAAAGTTCGCCCAAGAACTGAGCGTGCACATAAATGTACTTACTCTTAAGCATGTTAATTTGCGTATGTGGACTGAAAGTATTATTGGTAACAGCCCACATCTAATTATGTTTATCTTAAGTTATTTTTTTGCTTCTGTTATGTGCCTATTTTCTATTTCAATCCTTATATCGATCAACGTCACTTTTTAATTGTAATATGTATTACCTGTTCCTTATAGGGCTATCTAGCCCTAGGAACTTTTCATGAATAAATACGAATACAAAACATCATTAACAAATTCGAAATAATGGTGGAATTTCGACAAGCTCAAGTCGAAGAAGGGAAAGTCTTCTAACAGAGGCAACTGGGGAAATTTTCCCACAAAATGTTTCGACAAAAGACAGTTGTATTCTTTCTATTGGCTTTCATTAATTCATTTCGCATGCAGGAAAAAAAAGCCAGAAAAGGATAAAACAGACGTATCCTAATAATAGAGTGTGAAGTATGTATTTAAATGCTTTACTTGTGAAATATAATAACCAATTTTTATTTTCTCAAGCAGTCCATACATTATTTTCACCATTTTTATATTCCATATGTGATATCACAGACTGCGTAAGCCCTTCCCCCCTACATCACAAATAATCAAAATAACTTGGTTATTCCCCTCCCTGACCCATCAGTTTGACATAATTTTTGAATAGCCTCATTTTTGTCTAACATATGTTATTCTAAAAGGGTTCAATAATTGCTTATTTTGAATTTTAGCTTCAAATTAAAAACAATTTTAATGGTTGGAATATGTAATATTTCATATTTACGTTAGGGTTTATAAAATATCGAGTACTCTTACCAACAAGAAGCAGAAAAACCATGTATGTACGGAGCAGCGAGCTGATACGGATCTTCATCTTTTTAGGAAGATTTCGTAAACGACGAATGAGAAAAATGGAATATATTCAACACTGTTATATATACAAGTACTAGTCACTATTTGTTTATATTAGCCGCAAAATCTACAGAATTACAAAAATTTTTAATTAGTGGATATTATGCGCAACAAGCATAACGATATATTTTGAGGTAGAACAAACTGTTATCATCTAAAGTCAAAATTATTATCAGTATGATGAACCTAACTTGGGGATAAAAGACGCAGATTTTGTGGCAAACAAGTGATTGTAATTGATTAAAAATGTGTAATATATTTTGTTGTCCATAACATTTTTTGTATAATAATTTCTTAGAAGCTAATATTTCATATCCGCTATTATATGATTCTCTACTACCATTGAGGCGAAAAAATAAATATAATTGATCAGAAATAAAAGTACGTTCCCTCAAACAAATTTTACCAAGTTTGAAAATCAAGAATGCTTATCTTGTACCAACACTTGTTCTCTCAGGGTTCGTTTCTCGAAGTCTTGGAGAACAATGTCAGGCCTCGAGTGTGCAACGGAGAATGCTGTCCGAAAATCGTAGTTCCAGAAAATTTGGCACTTCTCGTTTTGGACAATTGACTCTTATCTCCCTCGGAGCTTTCAGCAGGGCAGGCTTACGGCCAGCACCGTAAGGGCGACAAAGATAGTATCAAATTACTTTCAGGGCCGCATTTTGTCTGTAGAGATACGTTGTTCCCACTTGAGTGGGACACTTGGATATTATGTATTGTAGGTTCTCAGCGTGTGATGAACACGCTCTGCACCTATCGCGGGAAACTTCTTGACGTAAAATGCTGTCAAGGTATACTAAGGTGGAAATGACGCCGTCCTGGCATGCGAAAATGAAACCCTCTTTACCTGAATTAAAACATGATGATCTGAGAAAAGCAAAAGTTTACTCCTCCGATAAGCACTGATCTTCTACATTTCTGTGAAAGTTTCCGTGCATTTTTTGTCGATTAGCTGTTGGCGGAATTCTTTAACCTCGGCTCTCTTTACTTCGGCTTTTATAAGTGAGGCATCTAGATGAAGTAATGTACTTTCCTCACTGCTGATGTTAAAATTCAGGTCAGGGGTCTCTGTCGCCTGCCCCGCGGCTCTGTAAAGGGGTGCTCCTTTGCCAATCATTTCGTGTTTCCTGACCACTGTTAGGGAAGGATCTCTGCTATTTGCAACGATGTAAGCTGTACTGAGAACAATTCGGTTATGAAGACATTGGATATTCAGAAGTCCGCGTCCGCCTTAGCGGCGTGAGATGTATAATCGTGGAACGGAGGAATTGATATGCAATCTCTTATGCATGTGCATGATGTTACGCGTGGCGATATCAAGGGCTGCAAGCTCGTTCTTCGTCCATTGAATCACCCCAAATGAGTAGAGTAGGACCGGGACGGCAAGCATATAAGTTGCAGATACCTTGTTCAACGCCGCCAACTTGAAAAAGTAGACGTACAAAAGGACGTAAAGAGTACGTATAAAATTACGTACAAAAGTACGTACTAAAGGACGTCCCAAATTGGGATACAAAATGACGTACTTTGGTACGTCCTTTGGTAGGTCGTTTCTGACGTAATTTCCTATTTAAAGAAAAGTGCTTGGAGATTATTTTTATTAATTTAACCTTTCATACATTGGTCCAAGGTCAGGAACACACATACGGCGTAAGCCCATTGGCTATTTAATAACATATAAGTTTCTTAAGTAGTATACACACACACACATATATATATATATATATATATATATATATATATCACGTACCGTAACCGCATTTTAGGTCAAGAAGTTCCAAGCGATAGGTGCAGAGCGTGTCATACACACGTTGAGTACCTAGAAGTACCCTAAAATATTTGAAATCCTTTAAATTTCTTTCAATTAATTGAAAATTCTTTAGAATCTTTTTAAAAATCCCTTCAAATATTACAAATTCTTTGAAGTCCTTTGAAAATATTAATTCTTTTGAAAATTCTTTAGAATCTTCAAAAATACCCTAAACTATTTAAAGTTCTTAAAAATTCCTTGGAATCTTTAAAAATACCCTAAAATATTTAAAGTTTTTAAAAATTCCTTGTAATCTTTAAAAATACCCTAAAATATTTCAAATTCTTTCAGTTTATTGAAGTTCCTTAGAATCTTTTAAAAAATTCCTTAAAATATTTCAAATTATTTGAAATCTTTTGAAATTATTTAAAGCTAGTGAAAATTCCTTGGAATCTTTGAAAGTACCCTAAAATATTTGAAATCCTTTAAATTTCTTTCAATTAATTGAAAATTCTTTAGAATCTTTTTAAAAATCCCGTAAAATTTTTCAAAATTCATTGAAATCTTTTGAAATTATTTAAAGCTCTTGAAAGTTCCTTGAAATCTTTAAAAATACCCTAAAATATTTGAAATCCTTTGAATTTCTTTCAATTTATTGAAATCTATTTAAAATTCTTTAGAATATTCTTAAAAAGCCCTTATAATATTTTAAATTCTTTGAAATCTTTTGAAGTTATTTAAAGCTCTTGAAAATTCCTTAGAATCTTTAACAATGCTCTAAAATATTTGAAATCCTTTAAATTTCTTTTAATTTATTGAAATTATTGAAAATTCTTTAGAATCTTTTTAAAAATCCCGTAATATATATTTTTAATTCTTTGAAATCTTTTGAAATTATTTAAAGCTCTTGAAAATTCCTTGGAATCTTTAAGAATACCCTCAAATATTTGAAATCCTTTAAATTTCTTTGAATTTATTGAAAATTCTTTAGAATCTTTTTAAAAATTCCGCAAAATATTTCAAATTCTTTGAAATCTTTTGAAATTATTTAAAGCTCTTGAAAATTCCTTGGAATCTTTAAAAATACCCTAAAATATTTCAAATTCTTTCAATTTATTGAAATCTATTGAAAATGTTCTCGAATCTTTTTAAAAATCCCTTAAAATATTTCAAATTCTTTTAAATACTTTAAAATTCTTTAATTCCTTTGAAAATTCCTTTTAATCTGTAAAAATACCCTGAAATATTTCAAATCCTTAAAAATTCTTTTAATTTATTGAAATCTATTGAAAATTCCTTCGAATCTTCTTAAAAATCCCTTAAAATATTTCAAATTCCTTAAAATCCTTTGAAATTCTTTAATTCCTTTGAAAATTCTTTGGAATCTTTAAAAATTCCCTACAATATTTAAAGTTCTTGAAAATTCCTTGGAATCTTTAAAAATTATGACATACGTTTGGCCCTATCCTAGAGTGGTTGACTCAGTCGTTTAAAATTTCAACAACTAATTTTTTCCGTGTGGAACACGTTTAAACAATAAACAAGTTCGAAATCCTAAAAATTTTAAAATAGGTATTTGATAATATAGCAAGAATTTTTTCGTTGAATTAATAAACTACTCAGCACTATTCAGATTTAGAGTGTATACAATTTTAATCTAATGAATTTCAAATTGGACGATTTAAAATTTAGAATTTAAGTCTCTTTAATGCGAGGTTCCAGGTCAGAAATATTACAGTTATTATCAACATGAGTGATTTTTGAAAAAAAATTCAAAATTTTGAGTAAAAAATGTTCACAAATTTTTGATTTTACGTTTTAAGCTCGTTTTTTTGTTACTTTTTTATGTGCAAGTTATTTCTTATGATTTTATCTCTCATTAAAAAAAGCATTTTGATCCTATTCTTGCTTCCGATTTATACACTTTTATACACTCTCCCGCGCAACGGCTCGAAGTGGTCCAGAAATGAATTTTTGCGAACAAATTTGTCCAGAGGATACATTTTTTACCGATTTAAGATTTTTTTTCGAAATACTCTGTTAAATACTCTGTTAATCAGAACTAATGAAGACAGGCTTAAAAATCATAAATATTTTATTAGAAATTATATTTCATTATTTTTAAGAATTTGTTTAAACAAATTCAACAGTATATCAGTTTATTATAGATTTATTAGTGATGAAAATATTTCAATAAGATATGATTTTTCATGAAAAAAGTTAAATTTCTGATTATCTAAACAATTTGTTTAAAAATATGAGTTACGACAAAACTAATAGCACCATTCTATTCTACGGGAAAAATAATATAGTCTGTGTTAGGCAATTTTTTCTTAACCCTACTTCTTGTGCAGTATAAATAAAGTAAGTGTATACATGTACCGACAAAATCTGGCAATTTGTACAAAAATTTCGGGACAAATAGCCCCTTCTACAGCTTTATTTGTACTGAGAAAATCCGGCTATTTTTACCGAAATTTCGGTAACCGTAGCCACGGCCATACGTAAACAACTACATCGTACGATACTTGTTTATACAAAACATGGACTTTATGTCATTTTTCCCGTTGAATTGAATGGTGCTATCAGCTTTGCCGTAACATACATTATTTGAAACATTGTTTGAACAATCGAAAATTTAAATTGTTTTTTTAGGAAAAATGGTCTTTTATTTAAATGTTCTGAACATAACATTACCTTTTTTACTATGTCAATTAATCTGTCCATGCACGGAAAAAAGTGGATAGTCAGATTCACTTTCATGCATTGTTAACTTGAACTTTACTTGTTCGCATTGTACAAGAAACAATTTCGTCTGCGTATGCCAGTGTATATATCTTTTCACTCCCTATTTTAACTCCTCCCCACCCTTTTCTCTTCATTTCTTCTGCAAAGTCTGATATTAATATATTAAATAAAAGTGGGCTCAGAGGACATCCTTGCCTTACTCCTCTCATCAACTAGAAACTATCCCCTACTTTTTCTCCTACCTTTACCTTGCCTTTTCTCTCTCTAAAAATTTCCAATACTCTCTTTATTAATCCCTCTCGTATCCCCTTTTTCACTACAACTTTTTCTACCTCGCCTCGGTCTAATGAGTCAAACGCCGCCTTCAAGTCCACGAACATTGCTATCATTGCCCCTTTCTGCCGTTTAATCATCTTATTTACTAGATAGTTCAGAACATATATATTGTCCATCACCCCCATCCTTTTTCTAAACCCTGTCTGATTCGGAAGCTCTATCTTTTTTTCCACAACTTCCTTTCTTAACCTCTCCGCTAAAACTGTCACATATACTTTATACAGTGTTGGCATTAGAGTCACTCCTCTATAATCCTTAACATGTTCCCCTTTGCCTTTCTCAACTATTGGTATCACTATTCCTTCTTTCCATAGCTCTGGCCACCCCTCTCCTCTCCATACTCTACTGCACATTATCCACACCCATTCCTTTAATTCTGTCCCCCCCATATTTCCAGACTTCATTTGGAATCTCATCTATACTAGGAGCCTTTCCATCTTTCATCATCCCTAATACCTTGACTATTTTCTCCCTTGTAATGTCCTCCTCATCTGTTTCCCTGCCATCTTTTCCGCCTTTCCTAACTTTCCTCTCTACCCCTCCTAATAGTACCATAAAATATTTTTTCCATTCTACCATCTCAATATCCTGATTCACTCTTTTCCTTCTTCTCCTCTCTCCATTTACTACCTTCCAAACCTCTTTTTCCGTCCTAGCCTTCTCTGCTTCTTCTTCAAACCACTTATTTTCCTCCTCTTTTTTTTGATCACACAACTCAGTGTACTCCTTATTTTTTCTCCTATATTCTTCTCCACTACTTGTCCCTTTTCTCCATTTTCTTAATTCTCTTCTCACTTCCTTCTTCTTCTGTTTACATTCCTCATCCCATCCACTTCTATTCCCTCCTGCACTAACTTCTTTTTTGCTTGTGCACTCTAATACTCTTTTTATTTTTCCTATCATTATTTCCATTTCATTGTTTACATTTTCTTCCCCTGTTTTAATATTCCTGACTTTTTCTTTAAACTGTTCCTTACCTTCCATTGACCAATTCCCTCTTCCTGCTCTTTTTACTTTTGTTTCCTTTTTAGCCTTTTTGTTATTACTCATTTGTCCCTCTACTGTCACTATTAAGGGAAAGTGATCCGAATCTATGTAGGGCCGTGTAAAAAATACCTGGCCCCCGTTTCAATGCATGAAAATTAAATTTCATGAAATAAAATCCCTTTTTATGTTGAAAGCTTCACACGTTTATTAATGCTTCTAATTTGAAATTAGCCAATTTTGAATGTAATTATTGAATGTTATTATTATTTAAATTCGCGTAAATTTGTCCATTGCCGGTTACTGCGACTTTATTCAGACTTACATGCACCACTTCACACATGAACGTCACTACGTTTTAACATGAGCGTCCAATGTGGCTGTGCTGGGAGTTATTGTATTTAAAATCTTTTGGAATCTGGAGGACTTTTTATAGAATATTGAATGCTTGTATAGAACTTTGTCAAAATCTGCTGAATACAAATTCGAGAACTGACGTTCCTAGATTCTATTCCAATAATTCTATGACTTTTTTCACTTTCTCGATAAAGTGCGCGGTTCTTTAATAAAAATTATATGAGATTCTAAAAAAAGTGGCCTATCCTGGAATGGGTGACTAGTCAAGTAAAGTTTCGACAACTTATTTTTTCCGTGAATGTGTTACGCACGAAGTCAAAACATGAACAGTACTATATATATATATATATGATTGAGGAGGCTCATTTTTGAAATGAAAAAAATATTTTGATAAATATAATTTCAAACGGAATTTTTGGGTACATTGCGATGTGAAAATATACTCCATGAAAGAAATAACCTATGGTCCAGGTTTTTTCCAAGTACAATTATTTTTATACTAGAACACAATATCTCAAAACTTATTTCAAATTTCTTGAATTATTCAGAAATTCAGCATTGTCAGCTCAAAGTGTTATATTGTACACGGTACTAAAGTATTTAAATTTTTTAATCTTATCTATATTTGTATAGTTTATCGTTTACACGAGCACACTTAAAGAAATATAAGCAATGTATTCAGAAGTACCTGCATTATTGTGATTATTACTATATCTGTATGTTATATAACAGAGAAAATAAAAAAAAAACTGTGTACAAAAATGGTTAAAAACTGTTTTTTCATTTTTAAAAATTCACGTGAAACCTTTCAATACTTGCAAAGAAAGGTTTCTCTCTAAATCTATGTTAGTCAAAAACTGATTATTAGTCAAAGGAACGCTGTCTTCCTGCTTATCCAATTATTTAAAATTTATAAATCATAAAAATAATAAAATTTGGAGTTTGACTGTATGTCTGTCTATCTATTTGGATACCTAAATATTGTTAGTTTAAATCCAAATTAGTCGATATAATAGTATATTTCATAGCTAGGGGTGAATGGCGGCGATTTCTGACTTTCGGCGCTAGCTATGTACGATATTTTTCCTGAGCAGCGCATCGGAAATTCGGCTCTCGCTGCCTTTTCCATAACAGACTCATCCACGTGGCTATTATGGAATACATTTTAAGTTTACGTAACCCAAAGAAAAATTTTTTGTCTTTATATCTCAGCAGACACCTTCAAAAGGATGTCCAATACATTTGTAAATTGATTGAAATATTTCCAGTTATTCTTGAAAAAGCGCTATTCAAACAAAAGCTTCATTCTTCCCAATCTAGCCTTGTTTGGAATGACGAATTTCTCAACTTTGACTGATTGATGAAATATAAATATTTCAGAACGGTAACCTTGATGCCTATAAATTGTGAGATGACGCTCAAGATATCAAATATACTCTATAGAACACTTGAATATTCAGTAGATAGTTGGATGCACTATTAACTAAATTCTTCATTAACGTAATAATCAGTTTTTCTCCTAATTGGAACAAATGGAAATCGCTTACACTCTGGTCTTCAACTTGGTGGTCATTCTTAATTCTATTGGTAAAAGAATCTATAATTGCAGATATTAAAAATTCAAGAATGTAAAATTGCGTTACTTAAATTGTTTGCAATGTTTTTATTCTACAGAAGGCGAATTTGAATGCAATAAAACCAGGTTATACCATTTTTTTTTATCTTTCATAAAATCACATAAATTTATATTTATAGTAACAATTAGGAAGATTGTAATGCTCCAATAAACGGTAAATAACGATGAATCAAGTGCAATAATAATATAGAGACGATTGCATAACCGAATAAATTCCGGACTCAAAACGAAAAATTTCGGACACATTTTTTGCCAAAATTCCGGACGTTAACGGATGAAAATCAAGTGATGTCAGAAAACGGATTCTGGCTGAAATGCTAGTCGGGCGGTTTTAAGAATTAGCATCATTGTTAGCAGAAGATTTTATATGGCACTTATTCACGGCTGCGCAACATTTTTTCGGTTCTTCCAGAATTCAGCTGTAAGTGTGTATAAAAGCACGGTTCATTCTGGAGAAAAAAATCGTAATAATAAACAATCTTTTCCAAGCCCCTTCCGGAATAATGTTCCCGAGATAATAATGGTCCAGCTTTCAATAAGTGTCTCAGGGCAATCTCCACTCAATATCCTAAGTCCTTCTCTGAAATTTTGCCACAAGAAATTCGTGATATACCAACCTACTTGAAAAAAAGTAAATTTTTTCCTTATTCCAGAGTTAAGTTCACAATTCGAGTGCTTGCCTAATGGGGACCCTATTCCAGGCATTCCTCGTCGTGAACCTTCTTCTTATTTTGAGAGACAACATTCTCCTGACAGGCCTGTCGCTCCTGCCAGATCTTCATCTCCTGCCAGGTCACATTCTCCTGCTGAGCCTTCTCGTCATGCTAGATCTAGGTCTCCTCCAGCCCATGCCAGGTGGAAAATGAAAATAAATATATTATTATAAATTATAATCATTATAATTGCATTAAATATTTTTTTCAATAAATGGGCCTCCTTAATTTTTGTACTTTAACCATTCAAATTTTTTAAACGATTGAAGAACTTTTTCTGTTTGAGTAAATTGTTCTTTGATTCAATAAATATTTCTTAAATCTGGAGAAATATTTCTTCAACCACATTCTACTCTACCATTTCTTTGATTCAAATAAGTTTTTTTCTCAGTGAAGTATAGGGAAAAACATCAGGAAATCGCGTTAACAACTGACGAAACTGACTCAGACGAGGTTATCTTTTTGATCAATGATCTTTTCCTAACTGCTTTGGCTTCACTAATCAATTCCCTAAATCCATCTCCAGGAAATTCCATGGAAAACCTCAACAATAAGGAATAGATCCACTGCAACAAATCCTGCAAAAATTTAATCAATTGGAAATCGAACAAGGGATGATTAAAAATACTCTAAGAATTCTTATTCAAGAAAACAGTAAGCGAAGAAATGAGGTAACAGCGTTAGCTCGAGCGACAAATGCCATAGCAACGGATGACGAGACAGCGAGCTTCACGAGACACCATGAGAACTGACAAGTCTATGACTCGTTTGACGAAGAGAAACTGCTGAGACAGCATCCAACGGGAGAGTGGATACCTGCACCGCATACTACCGTCAGGATATCAGATAACAATACAACCGGCCAGGAATCTCTCTCTCCAGAAAAGGATATAATACGCGCAGTCGAAACTCTCAATGGTAGCGACGACGGGGGATTAACTATTTTATAAAGAACGTCGAACGACACGGCGTGCTTGAAGACTGAAAAAGATAGACTAAAATGGATGCAAAATCTGCTAACGCAAAAAGTTTCTGTATCGTTTGAATATTAAAAATCAACTGCATTTAAAATCCTAGCTGCTCCCTTTTGCGAGTTATACGCATTTTTATATTTTTACATAACAACCTGTACTACAAAGCTTGCGTAATCGAGTTTATTAAGTACAGCGCTTTTTTAAGTTTAGCGTTTTTCCAAAATATATCGAAAATAAGTTTGTGTTGCTTATTTTTTACATTTGAAAAATTTAGTTGCCACTTTCAGCCAAGCCCAGGACCAAAGACGAGGACGTAGTGGCTGAATGGTCCCATTTTTTTTTTTAAGATCGAAAAGAAATCTATTTTATCATGAATAATTTTATGCAAAAATGCCAAAAGAAAAAAGAGGGAGAAAAAGAGAAAAAGTCAACCAAAAACCAACCTCTCACTTTTTCCTTTCTTCGTCCTTTTTATACTACCAGGGACCAACATGTTTCGAAGTCATTTAGACCTCCTCATCAGGGATTATTTATAGGGAAAAATCGAGTGCGAAGCACGAGATACGTGATAAGAATGTGTTCGTTAAAGCCGAAGGAGCTTTAACAAAAGAGAATTCGCAATCCTCAAATTACAGTTGTTAAAGCTTTGACCTTTAATTTTAAAAGGTCTGTGCATAAATGTGTGGAAAACACAAAGACCGAGCGCGTAGTGCGAGGTAAATACATCATCGAGCGCGAAGCGCGAGATGAATATATTCTCGAGCGGAAAGCGCGAGCACCAACAGTCGCGCGCCCTAGGCGTGTACAAACTTGCGATCGAAGCGAGCCGCGTGCGTAGCGCGCAATGAGAATGTGCCCGCGCAGCAGGCATATTTTCTTATCTTTGCTTCACTTTAACTTCACTTTCACTTCACCTTGACTTTGCGTACTTAAAATTATTTTTTTGAAGGCTGAAAAGAAGACTGAAGCTTTATCTAATTTATAACTACTAGCCTTATTGTTTTCTTCCGGCGACGGCTGCAAACGGGAGGTGGTAGCTGTCTGCGTAGTCTTAGTCTGCTCGGATGTGTTCGGTGTCGTCTCTCCGACTTGGCTGCGTGATTGCTGCTATGCTGCTTTTCTTTCCTCGTCGTCTTTTGAGGCTTACTGTGCTGTTTCACAGGCTAGAGGATTTTACCGCGGTTTGTTGTGTACCCAAAATTCTTATTACGGAACTTTCTGGTAATCGGGTTTACGTAGAATAAGGCTTACTCAATTTAGCTCTTAATTTTACCCAATACCTTACAGGTTTCTTGTTTTACGAACTTTCCGAAGAGAAGTCCGGAGTTCTTCCTGAGAAAACCGTAGTTTTCAAGATTGTATTCGAGGTTCGAATCAAAGATAGGGCCTTTTGATTTTTTATATTGCCGTAGCTAATTCTTCAAAGGATCGTTTGCCACTATCCTGTCAGGATCGCCAATTTGTAAGAGGGTGAGGGTAATGTGTTCATTTTATTACCTTTTTAACAGCGAAGGTATTCTTTATTTTGCCTGATAGTTTCCAAGACAATACAACTTTGGCTGAGGGAGACCGAAAGACTGACGAACGTCCCTTATGCTACGTGTCGCCTAGCCTAGACCGGTCCTACAATATATTCTGGAGGGAGTTCAGGGGGCAATGACCTGACTTTCCACCACGAAGGAATAGTAAGAAGTGGTATCACCCTATGTGTTTGGTGAGCATAGGTGGGACGAGCGACGTCCAAGAATTCGTTAATGCTTACCACGAATGAAAACTTGGTCTCAGTATCGTGCACATGCGCAGAGCTGTTTTCGCAGTCACGTGTTATACCTACTCCCCTATGTTATATTTTGACATCTCGATGCATACGTAGGTTATGTTCGTTTGTGTTTTTATTTTGTTGGGTGTATCGACAACAAAATTATCTCGAATACGGGCAATATCAGGCAAGATCCGAGAAATTCTCGTCTCGGCGTGCATCTCTAAATATACCACCTAAAATTATTGCAAAAGGCCAACTCATCAGCAAGAAGTGCAATCCTCTCCCTTGTACAAAACCTTTATGATGAATCAAAATGAAATTCCGAAAGGTGTGTGTTTTCCTTGTTAGTCCGTACACCGAAAAAAATGGTACTGGCTAACTAGGATTTAACTAGTGTCCTTGGTTGGTTAGGAAGATTACAAGACTAAACTGTTTAAACTAACTCTCTATTTAATGATTTTCGATCCGAATAAATATATTCTTTTCTAGAAAGCTTTGAAATTTTGACAGTTTTCACGTATCTTTCAACGTTTTCCGAAAATCTCAAAATGTATCAAATGTCGTCAATATTAATACTAATTGTTATTTATTATGAATTTTTCTGGTTTCTGCGTATGTCACTTGTTTCGAGGTCATTCACCTTTTTTTTTATAAATTTGAAAATACTTTTACTGGTTTTATTCATGGTGGCCAAAGACCATCATACTTTACAAACCCTTCATTTTTTAAGTTGTCGCGTATCTCATCCTTTTCGAAACAACTAAAAAAAAATTTATTTTAAAAATCTTTCTACTGGGCTCATTCGGGGTGCCTGAGGTGCACTTCGGTCTGGGATACCCTGCAAATTTGATCAGTTTACGCGTATCTCTACTTTACTCTACTGCACTATGTTAGTTCGGGGTGGTCGAGGACCTTCATCAAGCCGTGAAAATTTAGTCATTTTTCGCTTATCTCAAACCGTTTTCGTGATAAATCAAAATTTAAAATTTGTTCTTGAATTTTTTTAATCTTTTTATTGGGTTAGTTCAAATTTGTCGAAAACAACACTGCTCTGAAAAATCCTTAAAAATATCTGAGTTTTTATGTGTCTCTGATCGTTTTCGGTATAATTTAAATTTTCAAGTTTGAGTTTTTTGAAAATAAACCCTCTCTGCAAAATCCTTAAAATTTATTAAGTTTTCCCGTATCTCTGACCGATTTTAGATCATTCAAAATTAAGATTCTTTTAATTTCGAAAATTAAGATTCTTTTAATTTCGAAAATCTGTTTACTGGTTTAGGTCGTGGTGGCCGAGGACCATCTCCTTTTATTGAACCCTGGAAATATTGTTAGTAAGGGATATATATATAATGAGTTTGTGCTACAAGAGGAATAAAAGTTTCACCTGAATACTTACTATACAAACTGTTAGTTTTTAAACAGTTCAAGTGGCCGTGACAATATTATTATTATTATATCATTAAGCCGTTTCCCTTTCGGGGTAGGCGTGAATTACTCGGTGGTAAAGTAGTGATGTGTACGACTAATTCAGTACCCTTGCATAAACCAAAAACTTAATGAATTTTTTATTTTTTGAAGCCTCGCCCTCTCATGTAAAAATTATTGCAGGGTGAGACTTAAAAAAAATTCTATTTTTTGAACCACCCTAATATATATATCATATTATATTATAATATTGGATTTGAATTTATTCAAACGTTCTCCGAATTCAATGCAAAGAACTGAATTCGTGTAAATTTGATAGTTGTTACAAAAATATTCGTAATTCCCAAGAACAATAATATAAAAAAATGTTTCAAACAATTCTGTTTCTTCAAAACCCATTCAAATAATTCAATTTTATTTCACTTTCATTGTTCTTATTTTTAATTATAATAATTGCCTTACTGAATTTCTTCACGTATAAATAATAACGAATAATAAATTAGACAACACAAATCACTCATAAATCTAAAATCATAATAATTAGATATAAATTTTATTTTATTTAAAGACAAAAAAAACAGTATTTTCATTTAGGAAATATAACCTATACGATACACAGTACTTAACTCAATGTTTAATTGTCATATTCATTGAAGTGTTATTCAATATATCTTAGCACACTACTAAATATTATATTATAATATTATATTATATTATACTACTTATCATTATGATAAGCTTGTAGGGTTTACGGAAGGTAACGTTTTTCTTTTGTTGACTTTTTTTCATATCGTGCTCTATTTGTCTCAACATGTTAATTTTCTCTTTTTTGGGGGGATACTGAAAATGCTATCACTCTGTCAATTTTCTTTGTATAGAAAAAAGTTATGAGAATAAATTGTTTTCATTTTCGAGTACTACGGGCAACCGTCCATACCTATACTAATATATCTTAATCTAAACTTAAGAAAAATCTACTAGAATGTGCGATCTCACACTGGCGTAGAAACGAGAGTATAAAGAGCCGAAAACAGTAAGCCCTTCCTTATCTAAATCATTTGCAATTCTAGTCATTCGTGATATTGTTGAATGTTCGCCGAAACTAGATTTGAATTTATATAAATGAAATATATGCGATAAATCAGTAGAACTTCGCAGGGATCTACCCGGTACATGGAAGTATACACTTGCAAGTGATTCAGGACAGGTAATATTTCTATTTACTAGCTTGTGCATAAATAGAATATCTTGCGCTTTTCTATGTGAGTTCAAAGAGATGATATTTAAAGCAGCAGCAATACGCGAATAATCGTGCGACAGTCGTGGATTAGGAAGACCTAACTTAATTGCCGCCCATGAGAGAAACCTATGTTGAACCCTTTTCAGTTTTTTAATATGAGAGGCGTAATGTGGAGACCAAACTTGTGAGCAGTACATTACAATGGGTCTAACTAACGTGAAACTTTTGGAATTTTATAGTTTTTCGTGAAAATGACCAGGTTGGTCTTTTCAGGATTTACCGAGAGCCCTGAGCTATTGGACCAGAACTCTACAATGCGCTGCGCTGACCTCATAAGACCCATCAGCGTCTCCAGATGAGCCCCCCTGACTAGGATTACAAAGTCTTCCGCATATCCTTGAGTATGAAACCCCTCTTTATTTAGCCTTCGAAGGAGGCCGTCCACAACAATGCACCACATGAGGGGCAACAGGACACCCCCCTGTGTTCATTCCCGCGGAGCTATTCCCCTTACGAGACCCTCACCTCATCTGGTTTCGATTCTTCTCCGACGTAGCATGCTTCCTATCCAGCGTACAAGCTGGTCCGGCACGCAACATTCAGAGCCTCTCTACAGATGACTTCTGGAGGAGTATTGCTGGAGCACCCTCTATATACAAGTGAACGCCCAAAGCATACACCTTTCATTTCAACTGCTGCTCCAATTTTGCCACAACAGCATGAAGCGCAGTTTCTACCATGCAGCCTGCCTGAAAAGCATATTGAACTCTATGCAGCGGGGAGGCCAGGACCACCTCATCCCTAATATATCTCTCGACCAGCCTCTCCAACGTCTTTGGGATAAAAGACGTTAGGCTGATTGGTCGGAAATCTTTTGCAGCAGTGTAACCCTCCCTCCCAAGTATGGGTATGAAGGCCACATTGCCATCCTTCCATAGCCATGGCACGTGTTCAAAGGCTATACTTGCCCTTAATAATTTCGTCAGAGGAGGCACGACTAAATCCGTGCCTTTTTGTAAAAGCGCTGGATAAATGCCAACCGTCTCTCGTGATTTAAAAGGACAGAAGGACCCCACGGCTCCTTCCACCTTCTTGTAATCAGCGACCTTAGAGGCGAAGTTCCAGTCGGCCCTCACCACCTCGTGGCCCTAGCCTTCCTTCTCTTGGTCGGTTCGGATTCGTTGAAAACCCGGGAAGTGAACTTCCATCAGGTGATTCAGTGTTGCTTCTTTGTCTTCGGCAAACTCACCATTATCGAGCCTTATGAGCCCGAGGCGAGCTTCCGGATTTTTCGCTAGGATCTTGTGCAGCTTCGCTGTTTCTGGAATGTTTTTCGATTCCTCGCAGAAGCCCCTCCATCTTCCTGCTTATACTGTCTTATATTTTTATCGTATTCAGACTGGGCCGTCTTATAGATATCCTAGTCTGAAGGCAATTTAGTTCTATTTTCCCTATTGCACAACATTCTTGTCTTTTTACGGAGTCTCTCTAGGTGGGTATTCCACCATTCTACTCCCTTCCTAGACTTAATTGTGCTTGTAGGGCAATTGTTCTCATATGATGTAGTCAGAGCCCTTCGCAGAAAATCCACCGCCCTTCAACACCCCATTTTCTATGTTTCTACATTCGCGACCCTTTTTCTTCGTCTCAGGTACACATAAAATGTATAGTTTCCTTACATGCATAGTTTCTCGTAGTTCTCTTGCCTTAAGATCATTCACTCCTCTAGCATTCCAAACACCCAGTCTCCATTCGTCGCCTGAAATTCGACCTTTACTTTCACGGTGTGCATGCATTTCGTCAATCATATTTTTAGTCCATTCCAAGGCTATTTTATTTTTTTTATCATTCATGGTTTAGATTGTACACCCAACTACCACCTTTATGCGTGTATTTTGTATCTTGCGAGTCGAAAATCATTTCCGAGTTAAGAAGTGATTCGTCGTACGGTGGAGAGTCATCGTTGTAACGTCAGTCCCACCAAAACTTCTGTTACAGGGAAGGGGGTGGGCAAGGAAAGGAAGCTGAAAGTCGCAATTAGTTGATGTTTTATGCTGAGAAGGTCATCAGTCTTCAGTCGCGTTGTAATATATAGGAGGTCAAATGTTCCCATCTGCCAATTTCTGGCCTGCTTTCACGCCGGTAACCCAAAACTCTTTTTTTTTTTTTAAATCGCTTCATTAAATTAATCCCTGGAACCTGTCAAAAAGTACTGAAAATGTCATGATTTTTATGAGAGGAAAAGAAAAGTTTCGGAACTTCCTTCAAATAATTAAACTCAATCGAGTATTCCCTTTAATTCAAAAAGAATTACAATTTCTAATTCAAATCACTATAAATTAATTAGAAAAATATTTGAACATGATTATAAAATTCAGTGGAAACCAAATTCAAGTGAGGAAAAAACTTAATGGTATAAAACAAAACGGCTTTTTTCATCTGCCTTTGGACATATTTTCAAAAATCTTCGCTGGCTTGCAGAAAGGATTAGAAAAGGATAGTTTACTCTTCTCTGTCATTGCTGCTATTCAGAAGAAATGAAGATTATCGCTGCCATTCTAGTCATGTCCACTGGATTTCTTCCATTCAAACGTAAGTCTATTATAACATTATATTTAATACATATTTGTGGGGAAAAAAACACATTACACTACAGACGGCAATTTTCTCTAGGACCAGCGCGGCTATTTTTTTTATCATCTAATAAATTCATTACGCGGGAACAGGATAATTCTGATGACTGGGTATACATAAGTCAGTATTGTATACATTTTGTTATACTTAGGATCATTTAAGGTCTAATTTCGTAGTGACCAATTCTGCAGTATCATTTGTAGTAATGAAAGTGGTCGTTGCACAATATTCCTCAACATTTATTGTCAATAGATTTAATACTTTCACGATGATTCATGATGATAAATTTAAATTCAAAGCTTTTTCGGGTTTCAATCGTGTGCACTTCAAGGAGTTTTGCGACAACCTCATAACATCTGAGGAGGAATGTCCATCAATCACTGCCGAAGAGGTGAAAAAAGTACTTAGAGGCACGAAGAACTTTTCCGCTGCAGGACTAGATTGTATCAAGAACTTCTGGTGGAAGATGTTTACTTTTACACACCATCATTTGGCCGGCATATTCATCTCATATTTAATGTCGGAAACGCTCATTTCGTAGTGGTTAGTATTAGGAAGCAATATACTCCTGCTGAAAGAAGGCAACTTGACTAACCCAGAGAATTACAGACCAATACCTTGTTTGAACACACTGTCTAAGATCTTCACGGCTGTTCTACACAACAGGATTGTTCGAAGAATTGAGCCTCTGTGAAGACAGATGTACGAACAGTGTAGATCGAAAAAAGGTGTAGCAGGCTAAAATTCATCTGAAAAAGGAAAGATTGTTGGCGTTCCCAAGAACCCTGAGATTGTGGATACAAGTGTTATCAGACATCTTAACCTTCAAAAGACTATATATACCTGGGCGTGCCGCAAAGCCATATTCAGGACGTAACATCAGTTGAAGAGCCTCTCCGAAGCAGATACGAGCATCCTCTTCGGCAGATTTCATCTTCCAATATGTCGGCGTTGAACAAGGTATCTACGACTAACATGCCTGCCGTCCCGGTTCTACTTACTTGTTTGGGATGGTATACTGGACGAAGAACGAGCTTACGGCCCTTGATACCACCACACGTAAGATCATGCATATGCGTTAAAGCATTCATATCAGTTTACCTGTTCCGCGATTATACATCTCACGTCGTCAAGGAGGACGCGGACTTCTGAATTTCCAATGTCTTCATAAACGAATTGTTCTAAGTACATTAGAAGTGAGGAAAGTGCATTGCTCCATCTAGGTGCTTCACTTGTGAAAGCCGAAGTGAAGAAAGCAGAAGTTGAAAAGTCCCACCGAAAGCTACTCGACAAGAAAATGCACAGATATTTTAACAGGAATGTAGAAAAACAGTTCTTGTCGGAAGAGCAAACTTTTGCTTTTCTCAAATCATCAGGGCGTAATTCAGGTACAGAAGGTTTTATTTTCGCATGCCAGGGCGGTGTCATTTCCACCTTAGTATATTGTGACCGCATTTTATGTCAAGACGTTTCCAGCGATAGGTGCGGAGCGTGTCACGTACACGCAGAGTCCAAAACGAGAAGTGCTGAATTTTCTGAAACTACGATGTTCGGATAGCAGTCTCTGTTGCACACCCGAGGCCTGACATTGTTGTCCAGGACTTTAAAATACGAATCATATTCGTGATCGAATTCTCGGCTTCGGCCGACTACAACATCACTGCCAAGGAGAAGGAAAAGGAGGAGAGGTATCGCGAAAGCCAATCCACGCACCTTCACTGTTTCGAGATCTACACCTTCTTCGTCGAAGAGGGCCATTCTTAGACACTTCTATAAATATAATATAATATAAATAAATAAATAAATTAAATATTATATTTATATAACTATAAATATAATAAATAGCCATGAGGACATAACGCATCCTTGTTTAACGCCTTGCACAATATCGAAACAGTCAGTGAAATTTGCCTTTACTGAACGAAAAGTAGATACATCCATTTTAATTGAGTTAATAACTTCGACATAGTATTAAATTAAAAAGGCTTTTTGTATTCCATTTATTTGAAAGCCTGACTGATTATAATAGTCAATTTTAAATTTTATTTTGATCAATGGATTCTAAGCCGAGTTCCATATCCTTAAATATTGAGAAATTAAATGAATTAGATTTATTAAATTTGGTTTGCTTGCCTCTCAACTTAAATTGGCTTTAATAATGAAACATATTCGGAAAAAAGTGTTTAAAAAGACAAAAAAATAAAGGCATTATAACGACGAGTTCGAGAATTCAGGTGGAAATGGCAGAGCCGCGATTTGCACAGCTTTATCTAGGATAATCGATATTCTATAAATGAAAACTTGTCTGTGGTTGTACAATATACACGGTATAGATACAGATACTATAGATTTATTAATTTTTCATTGCGAGTATTCCATGCTATTGAGCGGCCTGTTAATTGAAGTTTTTGTTTCAATATTAATTAATTTTGAAATTGACGAAAGAAAATCTCTTTCAATGTCGATATGCAAGTTATGAATCAGAATGTGTTATATAATTTAAATTTTGATTGGTTTATTTTCATGAAATATTAGTTTTATAACTCCCGTATTGAAAATAGTAGATATAGTTATATCGATTGCAAAGATGATCCTTATAGATCAAGTTCACAACTCGCATTTCTGGTTTGGTTTCTCCACTGTGGGAGGACTAGGATTTCAAGCAGAAACTTATTGGCGACACGGTGAAATCTTATCGCATCCCTGGAGCAACGTTTACACAGCTATATTCACTACAGTTGGCCCATTCGAAAGTGATAAGATAAGGAACATGATACGATAGTCCCATAGAACGATATCGTTCTCCTAATCATCGACGGAACGATTCAATGCTCTGGTTTGGGAATTTATATCAAAGGAGTTAAAAAAAACGGATCATCTGTTACATAAAACAAAATAAAATACATACTAACATACAGATTTTCTTTCTTCCACTTTTCTATCATTTTTCGAACACTGTATGTGAAGACCTAAATATTTGACTGACCAATTTCTCCTTGAGGGGTGGAGAGGCCGTAACTCGACAGCACTTGTTTGGGGTCCTTCGTCCTGAGCGGTTGCCTCTTCAGATGAATTTTGGCACATTTATCCAATCCAAAGTCCATCCCAATCTCTTCTGTGTACTTCTTGACGATATTTACGGCAGTTTGAAGTTTGCTGTTACCAGAGGCATAGATCTTCCGGTCATCCATATAAAATACATGAGTGAACGTATGCTCGCGCTGGTTAGTTCCGCCACAGAGGTGTTTTGAAGAATTTCGTAGTAGTAATAAATTATGACTGAAGAGGGTCCAAATTGTTAGCCGAAACTTTTCAAAATTTTAAATTCTTGAATCTTTTATTTAACTTTGACCTCGAAGCTGCGAAGACTATATCAAAACACACAAACTGTTTATTGATCACCAAAATCAGGAATAGATGCAGAATACACGGTAAGGAATGTGAAACTACACACTAATCATTAAAAATGTATATCTCTGCTGCATAGAACGTTATCTTTTAATACTCTGAAGTTATTGTATACATCAATCATGAAAATTTATATATCGTGTCTGAGTTGTCGGAAGGACGAAGTCCTAATCAAAGTTTAGTTTATAGTGTTCTAGTGGGAACACGACTGAGTTTACAGCAGTCCAGTAACCATTCATGGATGCCCCCCACTCAATAACGTTCGGGCAGCACCCATCGAAGCTTGCTTATATGATACCTAAGGACATTTAGTGGCTCTTATTTAGCATCCAGAATACCAGATTGTAGAGAGGAGATGATTGCTGCGTTGGAAACTCGGGTTCAATTCTCGGGAACTACGTTTTTTCATCTGAATCAACTTTTTCTGTTTCAGCAAATACATGTTCATAATTTAATGTTTAAAACTTATTGAATATATGTATGTATAATATGTAAATAAATGTAAGTATATAAAATGAAAAGTGCGAGTATAGGAACGATTCCTATTCTGGACTGGACTCCGTACAGTGCGCTAGAGGAGTCAGGCTGTCGAAAAGCTGTAATCTCTATAGTTGCCTGAGAAAGTTGATACCGCGATTGCACTTTAATCAATAACCTAATTTCAATCTCGAATTTTTTTTACAACGTCAGTTCAGTAATGAATACCATGACTACCAGCTCTATCACTGTAAAAAAGTTCTTGGGGAATTTTTCCCAACATTGTGTTGACTGTAATTTTCACAAATTTTGTGGAGTTTTCCCCAAAGTTTAGTAAGAAAAATTCCTCAAACATTCGTGTGGAATATTAACCAACAAGTGATGAATTTTCCCCAAGATTTTATGGGGAAACTTCCCTATGCTATTGTGAAATAATACCTGAAATTTCATGAATTTTCCCGGCATTTCCCTGCTTTCTTAAACACTCGACGCGTCATTTCTGTTTCGAGAGAGGTGACACGTCGCGCCCTGGCGAAGTTCTCATGAATCAATTACCGACGCGCAACGTCTGAGAAATGTCGAAAACTGCGAAGTAACTCTCGGGACTAGGTCTACCGGCTAAGAGGGCGCTTCTAGCAGCCCGATTTTGACGGAGTCTCTTATTCCATTACATGAGCAATTTCCCACCTCATCTCTGATAATACCCAACAAAGATCTTTGACGCAACTATGCACAGCTATACACAACCTACGCAAGTATCTAACTTTGCATCCGCGTTTTGTATAACCTTGCCTTTCTACCTTGTACTTTAACCCGAGCTCACCAGCTGGCTAGCACTGCTGGCTAGTTCATCTCAGTTGACTGTTCAGAACGAGATCATAAATCGCTTGGTCGTCTCAAAAATTAATTTTAGGAAACCAAATATCTATATTTTTCAGCATGTTGCTTCAAAAGGTAAGCATTTGGCGTAGATTCACACATAACTTTTTGTTGACAAATTTGACAATTATATCCATTAAAGTATATGATGTAAAATTGCAGACGTGTACACCTATCCTTTCTGCTATAAATTTTATATAATATAAAATATGTACGTATCCATCTTTATAATTTTACATTTTTTCAGGTATTGAGTGCAACGACTCGTCGGTCCGTTAGGTTATTCTCAGCCAATGCTTCTTCAAATGGATTTAATTTTCGTGAGTATAAATAATTTTTGAAAATGAAGGTCACTTTTTTAATGTCAACAAAGGCAACAAAGTATACTGAAATATAATTTAGCTTTTATTGATTGCAACCCTTTGATCAAATTCTATCATTTCAAATATCTTCATAGAATTTCATTTCTAAAGGTGTTCATATTATTTTCCAGTTTATCACAATTATTAATTTAATTGAATTAAATATATTTAGTTATTTCGAGTTACGATATATAACTAGTAAGGCTTAAATACTATTACTAAAAACATTACTTCCTACTTGCAAAATAAGTATACAACCATATTCATTTTATAACACTCGAAAATGTTAATCTGATTAAAAACGCAGGTTCAAAGTTCGTTCAATTAGTTTACTTCAAGAGATAATGAATTGCTGATAGATGAAAAATTCACACTCTGTTTTCGTACCGGTCTGTATACGCTATACGGTATCATAAATTAATAAATAATTCAGTAATTTAAAAATGCGTATCATCAATAATATAATAATATACTAACTTATGAAAGATGCTCGATTATATTCATAGCTGAGATATTATCTTAACTTCAAATTGGACTTTGAAAATATACAAGACATCAACAGTGTCTTCAAGGCTCTGCATTTATGCCGTAGCTTAAATCCACTTAGAGAAATTCCGCACAAAATATTTTAGTGTTTTAATGTCCATTTAAGATCCCCTTAGATCCTCTTAAGAAGAAGATTAGTTTGGAGCCATTTATTCTGATCTACATCTTGCCAGAACAAGTTTTTCTTTTCAAAGAGTACTCCCGTTTGTTTAAAAATGATATCTCAGTGTGTATTGATAGTACAGCCAGTCTTGTTATTCCGTTGGAAGTGGATGAAAACGTGAAATCGCCGAATATTTTCCTCTTCGAAATAGTCATTAATTTGTTTAACGTGACTGTGTCAGTAGGGCAGATGCTTTCCTCTACGCAGGACGTCAATACCATACTGTATTTTTTAAATGTATAGTTGATCAAAGTTGGCATAATTCCTAAACAGTCAGTATCCGACTACTCTAGAGCTCTTTTAGCAGCAACTTGTCTTTCATTTAACTGCGTTTCTCTAAAAGGTTATATCCGCGACTGCTTCTCAGCTCTACAAGACAAAACTAAAATTGATCGTCCTTTTCCTACAATGGTCAGAATAGACGTAGCACATTTAATAGCAATATTTTGCCGCCTAAAGTGCTTCACTCCAGGCATGAAACCTGTCAAAGATTTTTTAATCCGATGCGTGGCTTTGTTGGTGTCGTGTAATGATTTTAAACAATTTGAAGAGATCTTACTTTTGACGTTAACTGTGAGCATACAGCAATCCGATGGCAATATTCATGGTAGAACTTCAACCTTTCCCGCTGAAGCAGCACGATTGCAGTTTCTGCATTATGTTGCAAATGAGAAACATCAAGCAATAAAATTAATACCGAACGAGAATACAAAAGAGTTAAAACGAACGATTGAGAAGCTGCCTTCCACGGGAATAGATGTGGAAAATCCCAATTGTTTTTTAAATGTGGAACCCGACTCAGTGGATGTGACTGTCAGTGAATGGTTGGTAAATTTGAAGACCAAAGTTGAAGAAGGTAAGGACACTGAGAATGAAAGAGCAAATGCATATTACCTGCCTCAATTTTATCAGCACTTGTTAAGACTCGCTCCAGAATTCGTTATATGGTCTGCAGTGATGATCGAATTTTTTAAATCGAAACAAGTAAGAGCGACAAGCTGCTTCGTGGAAGGTGATTTTGGGGAGTTAATAAATGGTGTTCTGAGACGTGTATACAGATCAGTTCGAGTGGATAAGCCCTTTAGGATTCATTTTGACGCACTCAAAGGACAACTGTTATTAGCATCAGCAGCAATAACATCTTTCATTATGAATCAACCATCAACAATGTCTCTTCATGCTGCCGGAAATGAAAACGAAGAGACTCCTAATAGTGACACTGTATTTCCAAAAGTTCCCATTTCATGCAGTTCACTTATCGAAAAGACTGAAAGTCTAGCAGCAGACCCATTCTCAAAATCAGGTGCAAATGTGGAATATCCAGCGAACCCTGAGCCCGGTATCCCAGAGTCACCGTTCAAGACACCTCACCCAGGTGCCATTCAGCTTTTGGCACGGTTGCTACGCCTCCGCTTAGGGGTAATTCCTTCAGGATCATCCCTGGACAATTGTCCGCGACTGCTTATTAATTATAGTAACCATATTCAACAGAAACCCTTGGTACGGGGACCTTCTATCCGCAACCCGAGGACGCGTTCGGTGGCTTTGTCATAGGCCCTGCAGTTCTATTCCAAAGGAATAGAAACTGAAACCGAAGAAAAAAAAAAAATATATATATATATAATCAAAAGTTTGTCATAAGGACAAACGCAGGATTTTGCCGTTAGCAGGTGCTAATCTTGAAAATTGCACTCGCTCCCAGAGAATTCGCAGTAAAATTTCAGCTGTAACCACCTCTTACGACCGTGAGATGTGCGGCCAGTTTGCGACGAATTCAATACGATGATCCGGCAAAAGTCTCGTGTACCCTGAGGACACAGAGAGTCCCAAGGATGACCGCCTTCTGCATTTTCCCCGCAAGTGTCTCAGCATTATCTTGACACGCAGGGATGCTTTTCAGGCTATTAAACAGTGAAACCTTGGCACGTCCAAGAGCGCTGATGATTAGGATGATCAGCTTAACAGAATATTCCGGGCATAACCGACGCAACTCCCTTATAAGGTCTTTATACCTCTCTTTTTCTTCATTCTCCTTGGCTATGATGTTTTTGTCAGCTGGTGCCGAAAATTCGCTAACGAACATGGTTCGTTTCTCGAAGTCAAAAAGAACTATGTCAGGCCTCGAGTGCGCAACTAAAAGAACTGTCGAGAATATGCAGTTCCAGTATATCCGGCTCTTCTTATTTTTAACAATTGACTCTATTTCCCTATGAGCGTTTAGCAGAGCGGTATTTGGGCTGATGCCATAAGAATGACAGAAATGGTAATAAAGCACTCTTAGTGCCGCATTGTGCCTTTGGAAGTAGGTCGTTCCCGCATGAGTTGAAAAACTAGACAGTATGTGTCCTACATGCTCGGGGGGTCCATGACACGCTCTGCAGCTATCATCGGGAATGTCTTAGCTCAAAATGTGGCGACGCTATGCTAGAGTGGAAGTGACACCGTCTTGTCATGCAAAAATGAAAACCTCGGTGCCCGACTTCAATCCAGGTGATTTAAGGAAGGCAAATGTTAGCTCATACGACATCGACACATCCTCCACATTTCTGTTGAAGGTGCGGTGCATCTTCTTGTCGAGGAGCTGTTCGCGGAAGCTTTTCTCCTGTGCTTTTTTAATCCGGGTCTACAGGAGTGATTACTCGAGATGGATAAGATTCGATGCATTTTGCTCATCCCTGATATTGAAGTCAAGGCCGAGTGTTTAAAATCTTCCAGATGCTTTTTTGACAATTTTTGAAATCTTTCAAAATGTTTTAAAATCTTTGTAAATATTCTCTGAGAATTAATTTTTAAAAATAAGAAGCATTTGAAATTCTGCTAGCAATCTGAAAAAAAAAAATTTATTCTTTTATAAGCTTTCGAAATTCTCAAGATTTGAATTATTTTCCAATCTTTTCAAAACTTCTGAACATCTGTTGAAACAATCCGTTTTTCCTAACATTTTTCTAAATTCTGCAATACTAAAAAAAAATTCTTGATATTTTCCAGATTCTTTTTCGACATGTTCTGAAATCTTCAAAACTTACAGTAATTCTTTGAAGATAAAACCTAAATGATTTTACATTTTGTCAGATATCTTATTGTTATAGTACCGGTAATTGTTCGGTTTCAGCTACCGGCGAGGTAGCAAAATGTTAAGAACAGAATTATCTTCCAATTTTATTACGTTTTTAACATTCAGAATTTTCTCTTTCATTAATGCTGCTTAACAATATTTGGAAATCTATTTTATTTTTCAAATGACTTTCAGTCTAAAATATTATAATTTTTAATTTCTCCATTTTCAATTATTCAGATTCGAAATTGTGTGCTTTTATAAATTACACTTATTACACTAATTTTATTGAACTAATTTAATAATACTAATTACACGAACAACAAAAACAGGTTTAAAATATCAATGACTAACAAAAATTTTTGATTTTCAAATTTAGTTTTCAAAGGAAAAATTGGATTTTATTTAATTTCAAATGTCGGTGTTTAATTTCAAACAGTTTTATTTTGAAACCTGTTTTATTTAAAAATATTATATTGTTGAACGTAAAAGCTGGTCAATTTCTCAAGTTTAAGGATTATCAAATCTATAACTTTTATCTTTATACGATATTTTGATTTTCAATTTTTCAATTTTAAATGATTCAGATTCAAACTTTGGGGTTTTGAAAATTACACTGATCAGCTTTTTTCCTTTTCAGGAAATTATAAATAAATAATAAATTCAAACTCGTCTTGACAATCGAAACCTCTTTTATTGAATATATCTATAGCAATTACTTTTACTCATATCAGAGAAGCACCTTTTTTCATCATCAGATTTTGAATACAAAAGCCTATTAATAGTATATTGTGCTACAAGTTGAAAAAGCGAGAGATTTAAAACGAGTGTGAAGTTGGCCACGCGAGCGGAGCGAGTGTGGCTATCACACGAGTTGTAAATCGTCACTTTTTCAATGTGTGGGACACGATACTTTTTCTATAATTTGTTTAAAAAGTGATAGTTTTTTTACCTGTTTTTTGTGTAAAAAGAAGGCGATTTTTTGTCGATTGACGCAATAATAAGAATGGCAATGATTCCCATATACGTGCACGATAAGCTGTATAGTACTGGCAGCCATATTGTTTTGATGACACTAGCGCCTCTCTGCCCGCGGTGGTAGTTTTCATAGCGAATAGGGCAGACCTTTACTGCGCAACTTTGTATACCATCGAAATTGTGTTCGTATCTATATGGTACATCGAAGCCTAAGTGCACAACCCTAAGTGTTGTACAACTCAACTCCACAGCCTTATATACTGTGAAGTCCTGTTGGATGCAATCTTTACCTATATTCGAGAAATAACGATCGAACTTTTCAGGGGGTCTATTGCTTTCGAGATTCCCTAAATCGAAATATCTAAAACTTGGATGGTTCTTTCTAGAATTCAGGTTAAGATTCCATTCAATATCAATGCTTCTAGCAAGTTTGATAAAGAGAACCTATATCCTTATAAAAACGTGTATCAGTCGATTTTTCTAGAATTTAGGTAGAAATCATATACCAACGGTTCTATAAATTTGACGTAGGCAAGAGCCCCGCCCTGAACGAATCTTATATAAACCCCAATCGATTGTTCCAGGATGTGAGTAGATTAGGGGTAAAAAGAGTGAGTGGTCATTATTAATATCTGCGTCAATGTCTCTAGGACTAGAAGGCGTATCGGGACAAAGATATTATAAACGTAGATGCGGTGCGGGTTTAGTTACCTGCGATAAATATAGACGGCGCGTCCGGCAAAAGTGGTCAGTTCCCCTCTAGCCTCCACCACCCATCGCTAGAACCCATCGATATAGTTTGCCAATAGCCACTTGGAGCGCTGTAAGCAACTCTCATCATTTTCCTCGAGGCGCACTGATGGTAACTTAGCTCGGACAAGAACCATTCAAATTGAAAATAAATTACGATTGGCAAAATATGGTTATTTTGATAAATACCAAAGATAAAAGACCCTGAATAATTTATATTACTGTTTCATATATTTTCTAATAATTCTATATTTATTTCTTATAATTTACATTCTTTTATAATTTATATTTTTTTTTACATTTTATAAAATTGTTATAAAAATAGAATTATAATTCCGAGTAGAAGGAAAATTGTTAGGTTTCACACTTGTAAAAAAAATTAGTCAAATAGAATTTCACCAGCGTATTCATAAAAAATATCATGTTACATGAAATCTATTTTAAAATAAACTGTGAACTATTATAATTGATACAGCTTACTACTCGAAATATTTACTTACTTTATATGGTATACAATTTTCAATACAAATGATATATATATATATATATATATTGAAAACTAAAGGTTAACAACCACCGCGGGGTCACACTGGGAGCAACTGTCATCTAAAAAATGACATCGGCTCCCAGTAGGACCGCGGTAAATCCCATTCATGGCAAACTGCTGGCTGGGACGAAAGGACTGTGGTCTTCTGGGGACCAGAAAAGATCAGTTTAAGATCACTTTAAGACAGGTCTATACCTGCCTATACTGTAGTCTTAAGTTAGTCTTTCTTTTCACGAGGGCAACGAGGAGAGAAATTAATTGGCGATAGGTTAGGAACTCCTTTGCTGGAGCGTTAATAAAAAACATGTTCTAGTGGTCCTTGACATAATATAAAGTTATTTTATAATAAATAATGCAAATATATTTATACTTGGTGTACGTGTTATTAAAAAATTTCAACATTTTTTTCCTGTCACGGAGGCAGTCTTAGAATTGGCCGTGCTCTCCAAGAATTTAACCGGCACACTTGTTGAAAATAAATAATAATTGACATATCTTATTATGTATATTCATTGGGCGTTTTGTCTCGAATAAATGATGAAAAAATGCATTACATCAATATAAATTTTCTCGAGAATTTTCTGAGATTTTTATAGTTGATTAGTTTATTGCTATTTGTGATGTCGATAAAAATGCATGATGAAATTTCGTTTTGAAATGGCGAAACAAACTGCTACGTAAATATACAAGGATTAAGCAAACCAATAATTGCTTCTACTTAGATGAAGTTTTATAACGGTGAAAATTTTCGAATCTCATTTGTTCACATATGCCGACCAAATTCTACCCCAGGAATTCGAAAATAAAGTTTTTAACAGATGTCCGAATGTGCATCTGTGTGAACACGTTTATGTCCAGAGTACTTTCTTAAATATATCTTGCAAACGAGTTAAGCTTGGTTCACGAAATTTCGAGAAATTATAGTCCCACATTGTGTACAAAGTTTATCAAGTTTTAGTCATCAGATAAGAAGAAATACTATTTTTTATTTTATGTTGAAAAAAAAAACTTTTTAGATATTTTTCCCCCAATTTCGGTTAGAGTGAAGAAAATTTGCTGCAGAGTTGGTCGTTTCACTTGAATACAACTTTTCATACAAAAAAAAATTCAGGTTCATTGATTAAATTTTTTTGATACAATATAAAGTAAATTTAAAATTATAAAGTACATTTTAAATAGGGTGGTATTTAGTTAAATAAATCAATAGAATGTTTAAAATTATTTTCAAAACAAAAATTCCTGATCTAAAATTTGTTGAATTTTAAATTTTTCGACGAGACGAATCGATTTACTTATCTTAAAACCTTCTATGACCAACTATACGGACAAAATTGATTCCTTTTGATGAAACTATTCGATTGACCTATTACAAAATCTTTCATAATCAACCATAGTTATATAACTTATATTATTATTATATCATTAAGCCGTTTCCCTTTCGGGGTAGGCGTGAATTGCTCGGTGGTAAAGTAGTGATGTGGATATATATATATATATATATATATATATATATGTACAATATTTAAATTTATATTGTTAAATAAAAAGCATTTTCAAATTAACGCATTCGAAAAATGTTTTATGTTTTGAACCTCATAAAAACAATCGTGCATTCTCTGAAAAACATTCGACTTCACATGTAGTTAGTTAGTAGTGTTTTATTTGTTTGAGAATCATCCGGTTCATACAAATAGGATTACGGGTCAATTCTAAAACTAACTGTTATTCTAATAAATAAAAACAAGAACTAAAATTAAAGATTGATGGTCAACATTACCCCAGATGAGATAAACCGTACTTACAACAAAAGCAAATTAAAAAACCTTGAAAAATATAATTAGTTATAATGCTCATTCGTGAAACATACCAGCAAACATAATAATTATTTCGATAGAATCTTTTTCAGGGTTACCTAGAATATGCAACCAGGCATTTCTTATCTCACACATATCCCTACTTTCGCGTATACATAAAAACCTTACAGTTTAAAAAAAGTGACATTCTACTAAAAGGCGGTACACAGGTTCTGTATTAAAACTATTCTCATGACAGTAGATGCAATAACTATCAATATTCAAACTGTAGCTTTTATTCTTGAATATAAGTCTAGGTATGAACTTATTTATTAACCTTAATTGCTCTATAATTCTGATAAAACCGAGTGATGTTCTTGACAGAGTTAAATATTTCTGAGGTCCTTCTCGCAAGGTTAATTGAGGATAAAGTATTAGAGGAGATGACGAGTGGGATCTCTGTAAATCTTCTAGATATAATATTTAATCATAAGCTCTTATCCATGCCGATTTATTCTTTTGTAGGGAGGCAAGAGCAAGAAATTCCCAATCGCCCTCTATCCCAATTTTTTTAAATATACTTCTAACCAGGCGGGCCCAGTTGTATTTCTCTAGGGTTGAAAAATCATCTTTCAATCTATCCAGTTTTCTTAATCTTGAATACAATTTCTTCGGGTATCCATCGTGGTTTGAACTTTTTCTATAAAATCTAAATACCTAAGAATTCATATGTGCGCACCTTACATTAAAACGCTCGATACAAGACTATCGAAAAGTCGAACAATAGGGTTCCATGAGTTAAGTTTTAATCTGTGAATCAGAGAAATGGTTGCTCCTACAGCGAGCTTAGACTTACGAACAGCTTCATCTTTCGCCCTGCTAATTTATTCTACAGTAATCCAATAATCCTTCAAGAATCTTACGCATTCCAACCAGGGAGTCCGCAATGAAAGCCAAATGGTCGGCGTAAGCTAGGAGCAATATTTCCAACAAATGGTCTATTAATCTACCTCTGATACCTCTGGCATACATAAATTCTTGTAAATCAGCAATTAAGACACATACTATCCAGTTGTCCAACTCATGCGGGAACGACGTACATCCAAAGGCACAATGCGGCACTAAGATTGCTTTATTACCATCTCTGTCACTTTTACCGCATTAGCCCTAATACCACTCCGCCAAACGCTCCTAGGGAAATCGAGTCAATTGTCGAAAATGAGAAGTGCCGCATATATTGCAACTTCATTTTCTCGACAATTGTTTCTGTTGAGCACTCGAGGCCTGACATCGTTCTCCTTGACTCCGAGAAGCGAACCATGTTCGTTATCGAATTTTCAGCATTAGTATAAAATTTATAAGGATTGTTGAATTTTTTCCAATTAAATAAAATTTTCTATTCAGAAGCCGACATTATGTGCTTCGCCTGAAATAAGGGTCTCTAGACATCACACATGGAAAATATGAATGTAAATAGCCATTTTGTTAAATGCTTGATAAAATGATAACAAGTGATTTTATTTTACAACTAATGCATCTAAATACAGACTTAACTCTGTTTTTCCTGTTTGCAAGAATGTTCCCCTTTATCGCTAAAATGCGACTTGAATTACTAGAAGTCTATCTGAAAATCCAACTTTTTTTATTGAAAGTTCATTCTTTAATAATAGAAAAGATATCTATTACATTTTGAGTTCATAATTCATTTCTTTGGGTCCAAATTATACCAATTCCTTGGCGTTTCAACTATTTGGTTGAAAATTCCATCTTTTTTTTCGAAAATTAAATTTTTAATTTAAAATTTAACTAATTCATTACTAGTACAGTCAAATTAGCCTAAAAGCCATTTGCTTGAACAAATTAGAGACACAGATACCGAGATCTTTTTCTAAAGTGTTTGAATGGGGGATGTGCAGTGTGCACTCAGACATAACAGAGAGAGATAAAACAGGAGAGAGACCAAATAGTTCCGAGACTCTGTATTTAACGTCGAGATCAGCCCCAAAACCAGCGCTAAATTCAGATTCGACTGTACTTTGAACTACCCAGTTTGAGAATTCAATAGCCAAAATTCAATAGCGATTTTTTGGTTGCAAACACGAAAATTAATCGTCGCTTTGTCTTCACTGTAAAACGCACAATGTTATGTAATTAACAAATTCATGTGTCGTTAAGTATTTGTCGCAGGATATTCGCTAAGGGGTCATTTTAATTTTGTACTTAAAATTAATTTCGTTAACTGAAAATGTACTAATTCTATTTTTGGTGGACACCTAGAGCTGTCTTAAACAATTAACAATAGATCAAAAATGAAGTTTCGAACGCATTTATGAGAACAAGCTAATTTTTTAAATCTTTTAACATTATTATAAAACTTATTATGCAATAAATTGCGCATTTTCCTCAAGAGAAAATTTTCTTTTAGCCTTTTTAAAAGTGGCTCAGTAGCCCTCCTGTATTAGTGGTCCAGTATCCCACATCTAAATACATAGATTTGGCTTACTAGCCCTCTTGTAAAAGTGGTTCAGTCCCCCTGGTCCAGTACCCCTCTTGTATCAATGTTAGAAATTAAAAAAAAAAAAAATTTGGTAAATTTGTTTAAACAATTTTTTTTAAATATTTGAATATTATTTTCGGGGAGCCCTAAATGAGCCTTAACGCAGGGTAAGAAAATAAACATGTTTAATTAATTTTTAATATGATTGTTTGAACAAAAAAGGTTTAAACTTTTTTTTTTAATGTTGATTATTATATTCCCAGAGTCCTAAATGAGCCCTAAATTATTGTATGAGGTGAATTTTGTGTAAAATAATGTTTAGTACGTTTTACAGCAATGTTCGGCCAGCTTAACGTTAAGCTAGCGCAATCACTATTTTTTTTTAATGATAGAGCCCTAAATTTGGGAATAGGGGCCCAAATTAGACCTTAATGAGCCCTAAATTTTGCGAGTGGAAAGAATGGGTTTTATGATTTTCTTCATGTATTTTTATAACGTTAAAGTGGCACAGCACTATATATAATAAAAAAAAAGGGCAAAGGAAAAATCGCACGACTTTCTGTCGACGGTATTTCCGGAGCCTTCAATAAGCCTGTAATTATGCAAGGGAATTGGAAAAAAAATGTTTGGTAAATTTGTTCAAACAATAATTGTTTAAACAATTTTTTTAAATGTTAAAATATCATATTCGGGGAGCCCTAAATGAGCCTTAACGCAGGGTAAGAAAATAAATGTGTTTATTCATTTTGAATATGATTGTTTAAACAAAAATTGTGTACAATTTTTTTTTTTTTAATTTTGATTAATATATTCCAAGAGCCCTAAATTATCAGGTGAATTTTGAGTAAAATAATTTTTAGTAAATTTTAAAGCAATGTTCAGCCAGCTTAACGTTAAGCTAGCGCAAACCATATTTTTTTTTTAAATAATAGAGCCCTAAACTTGGGAATAGGGGCCCAAATTAGACCTTAATGAGTCCTAAATTATACGAGTGGAAAGAATGGGTTTTATGATTTTCTTCATGTATTTTTTATAACCTTAAGGTGGCACAACACTATATATAACAAACAAAAATCTGCCCGCTGCGCGGGCACATTCTCATCGCGCCCTTCGCGCGAGGCTCGCTTCGCTCGCAAGTTTGAGCGCGCCGACGGCGCGCGACTGTTCTCGCGCTTCGAGCTCGATAATATATTTATCTCGCGCTTCGCGCTCGATGATGCGTTTACCTCGCGCTGCGCGCTCGGTCTTTGTATTTCCCCCACACTTGCGCCCAGACCTTTTAAAATTAAAGGTCAAAATATATATATATATATATATATATATATATATATATCAATTTGAAATCTTTTTAAATCAATTGAAGATTTTTAAATCATCTCAAATCCTATTAAATTAGTAAAACAAATTAAAATCTTAAAAATCTTTTATAATACAACAAAATACTTCAAATTGTTTGAAATCTTTTGAAATTCCTTGCAATCGTTTGAAGCTCTCGAAAATTCCTAGGATTTAGAAAAAATACTCTATAGTCGTTCAACTTCTTTGAAATCCATTCAAATTATCAAAATCAATTCCTTAAAGTATCGGTGATTTTTTTTATCAGGAGTGTCCCTTAAGAGCGTAAAAATGCTTAATTTGAACATCGTTTTAAAGTATGAAATGTTTGATCTGTAGACATACACCGATCTCTGACAAACTTCTATACAAACTGAAAAAAATAATTATTCGAATCTGTCACTATCAGGAAATGGATATTTTAATCCTATAGATAAAGTAGAACCGAAACGTACCCAAGTTTTACAAACTCTGTCCTTATTTAATACAGTAACAGTAACAAGCCATGACGCTATGCTCCTCTCTTTACTCACCAACCTTATTTCCTTCATCATTCATTCATATTGTATACAACACGCGGATCACATTACTAAATACGAAGAAACACGTTGCGGTATTATCGAACTCGAAGGACAATTCGATTCGATTATTATTTCCAACAGTGTCCCCGAAAGACCTATGCATGCTTCGACTGACTGGCACTCATTGGCTCTAGTTCAGGTACGTATTTAAAATTCAAATGCAGACGCGCACTGTAGCCAATGAACGTCACTATAATCCAAGCAAGCACAGATCAAGGTAGCTCCGTTGGGATCAATGACTTCAAGTGAAGAACGAAACATCGTGACACGTTCCATCCCTTTCTAACGCATTGATGCCTCGTGTCACACCCATAGCAGGCGAAAAAGATATAATCGTGAATATCGAAATCAAGAATATCGTTTGGAGATTTTATATTAAGGATGGGTGAAGTATAACTGAAACGTACATGAGTTTTACAAACTCTGTCTCTATTTAACACAATGACAGTAACACGCCATAGCTTCTATATTGAAAAATTTAAAAGATCATCATAAATAACACTGGTTTACAAAAAAAAAGGTGAAGACTATTTGACAAGATTATTTTATCCTTACGTATTTTGACGCTCTGAATACGAATCCGAGGTCTATTTACCTCCATGACGTCAGGTTCAAGGTCATTTCAAGGTCAAATACAGGAAAAGCCATGCAATAAACTTGAAAAACCTTTTATATATGTTTTTGGGGTCGCTGAATCGAAATCCGAGGTCCATTTACCTCCACCGCGTCAGGTTTAAGGACATTCCAAGGGCCTTTTAACCACTCCGAAGCCTTTTTTTGCACTCGCTGGTAAAAGGTTCAAAGTCGCATTGAAGAGAAAGAAAAAACTTCTTCATAAAATATTGTTCATAGATATTTCTTTTACGAATAACTCTTCTTATATAAATTCAAGTCAAGGAGGTAAGTTTAAATGGTAAAAATCAAATTGGTAAATAATAATTCAAACCAATTTTCAATAAATTGAAAAAAAATCCAAAAAATTTCAAAAAAATTCTTTGACAAATTGAAAAAAAAAAATTGAAACAAATTTTCGAACCAAATTTTGAGAAAAAATTCAAAAAAATGTTTGAGAAAAATTTTCAAAAAAGAAAAGAAAATTTCAAACTAATTTAAAAAAAAAAAAAATTTGAAATAATTTCGAAATTTTTTTAGAATGTGCAGACAACTTTTGCACATTAAAAAAATGTCAAATTATTTAGACCCACTAAGCCTGCCAAACCTTGTTTTAAATCTTCATAATAATGTACTTCAAGTAAACGAATAATTTAGATACAAATTGTCCATATATATATATATATGTATATATATAATGTATGAAAAAAACTTTTTCATGAAATAGAAGAGTAGTAAGTAGATTTCCCCATCGGAATGCGGCATCCAACCAATAAAAAAATAAATCCATCCCTAATAACGCTTTAAAATATTATTTTGTTTATGAAGGCAGGAAGTTATCGTACCCTTGTTATTATTTTTGGTCTTAATCTTTATTGGTCGTTGATTTTTTATGTCACGAGAAAACAAGTATATGCGTATACGGATAATATTGGTTATATATTGATTCGTTACTCGTGTAACACGTTATTAGTTTATACGACCACTCGAGGCTCTTTAGGGTGAGAAAGCTTCTATTCGCCACACCTCGTTGCATGAAGCGACACCGGTATCGATAATAATTACTCGAAAAGCTTCAGCCTCAGGCAGCCATTCAGATTGATCATAGAGGAAATATTACGTAATTCAGTATTGGTATTCACTATTCAGCACCCAATAACTCGTTCCTTCATCAGAAATTATAGTTAACAGGCTGGCGCCCTCTTCCCCCGGCGCACAGTGGGAAAAAGCACCTTTTTTGACAAAAATCCCCCTACAACAAAATCGCCTAAACCAAGATTTGTCATTTTACAACAAAGGAGGGTGCCAATGTCATATGGGATTTTGGGCCTACAACGTCCAGATCTGAAAAGTATATAAAGTTGTTAAACTTGGTCCGGCAAACAAAAAAGTCAATAGATGTAAGCCCTAAAATTGTGCCGTTTCTAAGGTATTGGTTTTCAAAGTCGCAAAGTGCATACATTGTGAATATTGAGTTTGCTTATTAGCAGGGCGTCAAGAAGCTTTATGTTAATTTTTTTTCAACGACTTTTACGGGTATGGTGGTGCTAGCTTAACGTTAAGCTAGCGCAATCAGTTTTTTTTTATAAAAAACGTTGAGCATTAAATTTCGCAATAGGGCATTAAATTAACCTTAAGTGAGCCCTAAATAGTGATATAGGTAATATCTCAATATTGCAATAGTGTTGTGCCAGCTTAACACACCTCAATTGCATAACTTGAAATTGCTATACTTTCAAACTTGAAGAGTATTTATGTATGTGCAGTCGTTTATTCGAATTTTTTATACAAATTTAGGCAAGCTTGGAACATTGGATTTTTCGAAATAGAGAAGCACTTAACACTACATAAAACTGGCTTGATTTTCTTGGATTATTACAATTGTTAAAATCAAAATAACTTATCTTTTTTTTTGTTAAAAAATGGATCCAAAAGTCAAGTCGAATATTCGGAATTCGACTTCTTCGAATATTCGAATCAATAGAATTTCAAAGATTCGACACCTACTTTTAGATGCATTATCCAGCAAAAAAAAAAATTATTTTGATTTAAAAAATTGTAATAGCTTAAGGAAATGAAACCGGTTTGATGTGCATTAAAATTTGTTTCTATTTCGAAAAATCCAATTTTCCAAGCGTGTCTAAATTTGTATAAAAAATCCAAATAATTAGTATTTTTAAACAATTTTTTTGCTCAAATTAAAATATCATATGCGAAAACTGACGGTCAAGTTCATTAGCCAGCTATTTTGCATAAAAATTCAAAAAGTTACAGCAATTTCAAAATTGTTGAGATAATTTTTTTTTAAGATTTACAAATTCTATGTACAGCTAGCTATTCATACAATTTGGAAAGTCAAAAAATTTATCTTGACACTTTTTCTGATTGAAAGAAAACTACCAGAGTTATAGCATTTTAAAAATTGAAAAAAAAAAAAAAAAAAACGAAAATGAAAATTTGAAGCTAAAAAACGCACGATATAACAAAAAGTCTAGAGGAAAAAAGCGTTGATTTTTGAAAGCCCTACAAGATTATCATAATAACTTGTCATATTTTTTTGAAAAATCGAAATTTAAAATTTCGAACGCACCAAACATAATGAAAAATCAAAAATTTAATTTTGCGGTCTAACTGTGCAAGTTGCGATAGAAGATGAGAAGAGAAAAATTGTGCACCCAAAAACAAGCTACAAATTTTTTATTAATTTGAAACGTTTTTAAAAATTTTGTGAATTGTTAATTTGTGATCCATGTCTCCTCTGTCCCTTCGACGAACCACTTTACAAAAAAAGGCGTTGTGACTCTACCTCCTGGGTGGCGTGGAAATGGGTTAATTTTGCTGTGAATTTTTAAGCTTTATTTGTTGAAATGATTTGGTCTGATCATAGCAGCGAGATCAGGCTGGGTGGTGGTAGCCGTTGCGGCTGAGGGGACAGGAGCGTGAGGGGAAGACGCACCGTCGGCGTTGCGAATATTACTTGCAGGTTTCCCAGACGAACTACCATCAACTGCCGTAGAGATGTCGCTGATATTTTGCCCTTTGCATTTTATGCAGAAGAAATCTACCTGACCCTTTTTGAGCTTATCAAAGTTTTTTTTAGAGATATTAAAATTCGCACAGGCCAGATCAGTTAAAACACCACACTTTACACATACAAGCACCTCAGGTCCTCCTCTGGAAGTAAGTTCCTTGCACTCTGGACACGCACCCATTGCTCTAAATGATCACTCACATATATTGAATAGTTCGAAAACAGCAAAAAAATCAGCAATTTCGAAAAAAAACAACATGCTCGGACACGCCAGGAACACATAAAGTCGCAACTTGCAAATTCTAGTTAAGAAAGAGCATTCTGTTCTGAATGTTTTTAATTTTTTTTCACGTTTGAAATTATTTTGGAATCTTTTGAAAACTTCTAAATTAATTTAAAACTTACTCTATTATTTTCCAAATTATAATTGAGTAATTTTCATTTATCAATACAAAATTTTTTCAATCTTTTTCATGTTGCTCTTAATATTAATTTTTCAAAATAAAAAATCATTTTAACTCTTCTCAGAAAACTTAAGAATTATTCCTTTCTCTTCAAATGTTTGAAGATCCTTAAAAACCTTCAAAATTTTATTTCAAAAACTTCAAAAATCTAAATTTAGTTTTCTATTTTTCGAACTCTTTTGCAGTTTTAAGTTAAGATTGTATCTTTTCAATATTTCAAAATTAAAATTGTACAGTTCAAAGTTTAAATTTAACACACTGAAATATTAATGATTCAAGACTTTCTATTTCAAATAATTCAGTTTAAAATTGTTTAGTTTTTAATATTTGATTTGTAATTTCTCATTTCAAATGAGCCAAAAAATACGAATTTTCAACTAAAATGATGACTTTTCAACAAAAAACTAAAGTTTTAACAAAAATTCTTCAACTTTTAATAGAATTTACGATTAATGAATTAAGGCCATGTGACGAGTGAGTCACGTGACCGGCTGCCTACCTTACCGACACTTTTTTATTTGTAAATTTATTTTTACACGAATAGCCACATCGAGTTGAAAATTTGGGATAATAAATAAGAAGCACTAAGGAACGCGGCTTCGGTCCTAAATTTTTATAATTATGAAAAAAGTTTTTTTTTTGTATATAATTTTTTTTTGCTTTTTTCTTCATCATAAAAATTTAGGACCAGAGCCGCGTTTCTTAGTGCTTCTTATTTATTATCCCAAATTTTCAACTCGATGTGGCTATTTATTATTGTAGGAAAAAAGCCGGAGGAACCTAACACTGCTAAAATCGATAATTTTCTAAGTATCACATGCCCTTAATGCAATGCATTTTTCAAAATTCTGAAATATTCAATAATTTACTTTGGGGCCGTTCAAGCATTACGTAAGCATAATTTTTCCTATTCTTCACCTCCCCGCCCCACCCACTTTGATCAATGTGGGCGTGTGACCAGCACAGCGGGACTTGCTTCTGGAGTTACTGTTGTCATTAAAAGGGCCCGTTTTTTTTTTTAACTTGTCCCGCTGTGCTGGTCACACGCCCACACTTCCTATCTTCATTCGTTCTCAAGATAAAGTTTTTGTAAATAAATTACCGTAAAAAGGGGCTATTCAAGTATTCGTAACGCAAAAATATGTTTACAGTGGGTGGGACGGGGAGGTCAAGAATAGGAAAAATTATGCTCACGTAATGCTTAAACGGCCCCAAAGTAAATTATTGAATATTTCAGAATTTTGAAAAATGCATTGCATTAAAGAATGTTTAGAGAATATCTGTGAATTTTTTCAGATTTTTCCTAACATCGCCCTCTTTGTGGAAACAGGTAGAAGTGGAAGCTTGAAAAAGGAGGCCATCATAAACCCCTGTTTTTTGGGATGTTTTGCCCTCTAACTATTGACAAAATTTTTTTAGGATAAAAGTGACCTTATCGTTGAATTTGGACCCGACTTTATTATTTATAATTTAATAAATCACTACGACCAGTAGACAAAACCCACTTAATTACTTGGTAGAAGGTTGTACTACTTTGTTAAATATTTATTTTGTTTCTTGTTGAAAATCTTTTTTTTTACAATTTTTTTAAATGAAAAAAATGAGTTGAAAATTCAACTATTTGGTTGAAAATTCACTTATTTTGTTAATAATTCGTCTTCTTTAGTAGAAAATTAATCTTCTTGATTGAAAATTCAACTATTTGGTTAAAAATGCAACTATTTTGTTGAAATTGAATTAGTTTGCTGAAAGCTCTTATTTTCGGGCTGCAAATTCAACTGTTCAGTAGAAAAATATCTGTTTGGCCTACAATTGTTAACTGTTTTGTTGAAAATTTATTTGTTCTATTAAAAAATTCAACTACTTTGTTCAAAAGACATTTTTTTGTTGTTAAAAATTCAACTGTTTTCTTCCAAATTGAAGAGCTGGGTCGAAGAATGGGACGTGCGCGTGAACGCTTGAAAGTGCCCCTGAACGTTATGCAATGTCCCAACAATCCGTGCTTGTACCGTTCTCCCGTGTTTACATTTAAAAAAAAGGTGCAAATCGTTGATTCTCAGAGAACTTCCAGTGAGAAAGTTGTTCCGTAGGGATTAACGAATAAATCTGCGCAAACAGCCGGCTAGAGACCTGACTTCAAGGAACAGTGTTGAACGATCTTTTCTCGCGTAAATTTCCCGTTCTTGCTTACCTTCTGGGACAGAAGGAGCAAAAGCGGATGACGTACATATTCCAGTTGCGTCGGGATTGGTTGCTTTAAGGAACCATGATCTTAGCTTCCGGAGCCTAAAACTTCTCTCATTAAAAAAAAAAAAAAAATACTTCGCACTTCAGGACTGCGAGCAATGACGGTTTCTGTTCGGAGAGGGATGCCAAGGAAATGGAAGTGGAGTTCGAATTCAACGAAGACATGGATTCCGAATACGGTGAAGGTATAAGTTGATCAATTTTTTAACGATTGTTATGAGAAGATTTATTTATTTTTTTAATGTAAAACATATACTCTCATATTGTGTGTAATGATGGTCAAAAATTTCTGAGGACTTCAATACTCCTTCAACGAGCAGAACCGTCTGAGCAAGGAATTCAATTATTCCTGCATTAGTTTGCCGAACGGAATATGTGCAGGATAAAGCGTGTCATGTCGAGAAGTTACAACATTTCCTTACTGAGACTGCTCACGCTGAAGAGGCTGCAATCTAATTGGAGGAAAAGAGACCGGATGATGCTGGTGCATCGTTGCAGATGTTAAGAAAGCAGGCGGAAAACATGAGTGAATTATTGACGGAAACAGGAGTGTTCAAGGAATCATCGCTTGGTGCAGTGCCTAGGAGTATTGAGCAATTTCTTCAAGAAAGAGAAATTGACGAATATGAAAGTATTTTACTGAATGCCTTCAAGGAGGTGTCATCCAGCAAAAAATTAGATTTGTTGTGCAAATTTTTGGACACTATCGACAACGAACTCGAGTAGGTTAAGTTCCGAATTTTCGCTGAATTACTTTATTCATTTTATTTTGAGGGTGTTAGAAGCAGGACCTAAACTCAAGAGAAACTTGACTCATTTTACTCCGTAAATACTACAATATCCACAATTACACCATTTTTTGATAGGTAATTGGAATCTATTCTTCTTATGAATCAAATCTGTACCTGAACTGAAAATTGGCAAATTTCAATACTTTTTATGTGAAACTTTTTTTTCATTCTAACCCGAGCAATATAAAGTAAACTTTTATTTCAAAAATGTCATTATCTACAATCGATGTATGTATGAACCATAAACTAGCAAATTTCGATTTCAATTAAGCATCTCATTTCATTAATTTAATAAAATAATGTTGTAAATTTTTGTATATATATATATATTTAAAAGTTTGTCATAAGGACAACCGCAGGATTTCGCCGGGATCAGGTGCTAATCTTAAAAATTGCACCCGCTCCCAGCGAAATCGCGGTAAAATTTCAGCTGTAACCACGTCTCACAACCCTGTTTGGTGTCTGTTGCAGAGACACTTCGCATTTTGAGAATAATTAGTACTCGACTAGCGTCAACTTAGGGATGACAGCCGGGTGTTAGCCCGCTCGGCACGGAGAATGATTTAATAATGCGTGCAGCATTAGCCGGCCCAGGGCAAGGTAAGCAGGGATAATCCTTTTAACCAGTTGTCTAGCAACCCCTCTAACCTCGAGCCTGGGTGACAACTAATTCTGCCAGATATTGCCTACAGGGTCGCGACCAACACCGAAAGGGTGGATTATTACAAGATTTTCAAGTTTATCGCCGAAAGGGTGGTCCCCTTTACCCTTCTGCTATCTTCCAAGCACGATGGAATTTTCTACTCTAAACTATAAATTGTCCTCTCCAATGGGTGACATTTTCACACGAGAGAAATTTTGTTTTCTTGTTCGGCACAGCGTTGTTATTCAGCACGGCCTTTTTTTTCGGCACAGCCTTCTTATTTGGCACAGACTTCTTCTTCGGCACAGCCTTTTTATTCAGCAGAGCCTTCTTATTCGGCACAGCCTTCTTCTTCGGCACAGCCTTCTTCTTCGGCACAGCCTTATTATTAGGAACAGCCTTCTTTTTCGGTACAACCTTCTTACTTAGCACAGCCTTCTTATTCGGCACATCCTCATTCTTCAGCATAGCCTTCTTCTTCGGCACATCCTTTTTATTCAACACAGCCTTTCTAATTGGCACAGCCTTCTTATTAGGCACATACTTCTTATTGGGCATAGCCTTCTTTTTCGGCACAGCCTTTTTATTCAACACCGCCTTTTTATTTGGCACAGCCTCCTTCTTCGGCATAGCCACCTTATTCGGCACAGCCTTTTTATTCAACACCGCCTTCTCATTCGGCACAGCCTTCTCCTTCGGCACAGCCTTCTCCTTCGGCACAGCCTTATTATTCGGAACAGCCTTCTTTTTCGGTACAACCTTCTTACTTGGCACAGCCTCCTTATTCAGCACATCCTCATTCTTCAGCACAGCCTTCTTCTTCGGCACAGCCTTTTTATTCAACACAGCCTTCTTAATTGGCACAGCCTTCTTATTAGGCACATACTTCTTATTGGGCATAGCCTTCTTCTTCGGCACAGCCTTTTTATTCAACACCGCCTTCTTATTTGGCACAGCCTCCTTCTTCGGCATAGCCTCCTTCTTCGGCACAGCCTTTTTATTCAACACTGTTTTGTTATTTAGCACAGCCTCCTTCTTCGGCATAGCCCCCTCCTTCGGCACAGCCTTTTTATTCAACACGGCCTTCTTATTTGGCACAGCCTCCTTCTTTGACACAGCGTTCTTACTTAGCACAGCCTTCTTATTCGGCACAGCCTTCTCACTTGGCACAGCCTTCGTTACTATGGTAACCAACATGGCCGCGGAGCTGGTATGCGTAATTACAACGAAAATGGGACAATGTTTGGCTAGACAATGAGTGGGTTGGATCATGGTTATATCCTTTGCACACATTTCTGTAGAAATAGTGATCATATACAGAAGTTAGTAAATCATCAGCGACATCAATCATATCAATATGATAATAATATCAGTTAGAATTTATAGGTTAAGAATTCAGAATATTTTTATCATTCTAAAAATAATTTATATGAATAAATATTACATTTTTATGTATAAATATAATACCCCCGACACAAGTTACATAAACATGCAATAAACAATAACTTATAAATAGTGGACTTTTCCGAGTCACGAGTCTGGAGTTGAACACACCAAAATTATATTACACACTCTTGGTACAAAGAAAATTACAAATAATGAAGATTGTATAAATTATTAAGGAAAATAATATAATATTAATTCTTTATCGACATATATATTGACTGTTACTTTTATACGCTTCAAATTTAAATCTTTCCATGGGATATCTATGGCTATCGTTGATTTATTTTTGTTTAGCATCATTTTAGAAAAAAATTTAATGATCAGGAACAGTGCTACAGATTTCAGGTCTTAAGCAGGGTTGTGCAGAGACACGTCACTCGAGGTTTTCTGCGTGTAATACATAAACGGCGTAATATACGCAGAAAAATGTAGAAACCTTTCTATAATACATATCAAAGATGGCGGACGTAATTTACGTGGGCTCGGGCCCGATGGCGGCTTGCATATTCCCATCTAATATAATATCTTACAGAGATGAGGAGGGAGATTGCCGATCCCATACATTCAATTTCGAGTGATTTTTCGCAGCGTCCCCCCCTGCACCTAAGCTTTTGCGAACTCAAATCAAAGCGCCCCCAATGCACCTAGCCAGTTTATGAACTAACATAGACGATATACGCTCCCACTTGAGTGGCCAAACAGGGCGGCTTTTTAGTTCGTAAACTAGCTAGGTGCATTGGGGGCGCTTTGATTAAAAAATTGTCATAAAATAATCTCGAAGATTTTAAGCCAATTTTTATAATTTTGCCACGAAGGAATAGTCGCGAATTTTGCAGAATTAAAAGAAAAATGCAGGAAAAATTTCAATTCATTTAAAACATAGTTTTAAAAATATTAAAAATAATTTAAATATTAAGAAGATTTAAAAACAAATTAAAAGAAAATACAGATTTTTGAAGACTTTAAAATAAAATTTTAGAACCTTTGTAAGAATTTTGGAATTTTCAAGAAAATGAAAAAATTTTCTTAACATTCCTGGCAAAGTTTTGATGCTATCTTTTTATTTTGAAAAATAATTTTTAAGGAAAAATTAAAAATAGACCGACCAGTCCCCGACTAGGGTCATTGCCTACACAATTTCAAGACTAGCCCCCGACTAGTGCCCGACTTTTAATAAGGCCAAGTGGGGCTATTTCTACACGGATTTGAGAGCCCTTGAACCAAAAAACGAGCACTTTTGAAAGAATCGACCGATTTGATTGACCTTTGGTATTATCTTTTAGTCTCCTCAACTAAAGTTCATGTTTGTTAGCCAGCTATTTTGGATAAAAATTCAAAAAGTGACCGCATTTAAACAATTATTGAGACCATTTCTTTCCAAAATTTGAAAATTGTATGCGCAGCCGTTCATAATACTCAAAAATTCAAACAATTTATTTTCATGACAATTTTCGATGATATAAGAATTTTCAGAGTTACAGCATTTTAAAAATCCAAAAGAAGAAAAGAAAATCAACATTTTCAGCCAAAGAACGCACGATACGAAAAAAAGTCAAAATAAAAAAAATGTTTCTTTTTGCACACACTACAAGATTATCATAACGACTTTTTGAATTTTCTTGAAAAATAAAAAATTCACATTTTCATTGCACAAAAAATAATGAAAAATCCAAAATTTAATTTTACGATCAAACTATGCAAGATACGACAAATGATGAGCATACAAAAATTGTGCACTAATAAGAGATCCACAAGTTTGTTATTGGTAACTTTTTAATAGGATATGTAGTTTTTGTTTTATTCGTAAAAATAACATTCACAGAAAAAACTAAAGTAAAATTTTGTTGCATGTAAAATTTTCCGCGGCTAAAGTTTACATGCTATTGATTCATACATGAAAGATTGTCCTACGATGGAATAAAAGCTGCAGTCTGCTACGCCCTTAGCCGCAATGGGAAACGACAAAGTATGAGTGAATTCGAGCTATAAATAAGGACACCACATTTGAGACAACTATTCACTTACTCAATTATTGTTTAAAAATAATAAGACTTCGCGGAAAAACAAAAGTTAAAATGTGCTGCCGGAAAGTTTTGGAACGGTTAAAAATTAAACGTATTTCGGTGAAAGTTTCAGCGAGGTTAGGAGAATAATTCTGATGTAATCTACATCGCCACACTGCAGTAAGCAAATTTGGGTATAGAACATAGAAATGCCAACAGAAAAGAAAATTTAAAGATTGTGTTTACCTATCAATCTCCTCTCACAGAAAAAAACTAGACTTAAATTTTGTTGCATGTAAAATTTTCCGCTGTTAGAGTTTACATGCTATTTGGCGAAAGATCATCCTACGATGAAATAAAAACTGTCGTCTGCTACGCCCTGAGCAGAAATGGGAAAACGACTAAGTATGAGTGAATTCGAGCTATAAATCAGGACACCAGATTTGAAACAACTATTCGCTTACTCCAAAATAGCTGGTTAACGAACTCGTTCTTTCTTTTCAGGCCTTCAAAAAGTGTGCCAAAGCACAATCTAATCTGATAAATCTTTCGAAAGTTATCGCGCCTACACGATACTACAGACTACACACGGACAGACAGACTGACAGACAGACACCTTCGTAAAAACCGTTTTCTCGGACTTAGGGGGTCTCGAAACGTCGACATTTGATTGAATCCCCGAAAGTCATTTTTCACATAAAACCAATACCTATCTATAATATCTCATTGAGATGAGAATGTAAAAAGTGTTTTGCGGTGCGCATCGTAACTCACGACTGAATCATCTGAAGCAAAAAAATTCAACAGGCTTAGTTAAAAAACGATATTCCCTTGTACTTGAACGAATAATTAAGTCAAAATTATAATTTTCAAGAAAATGGCGGATGTGTAAACACAAAATTTTTATTTCCTTGAAAAATTTTGTTTTGACACATCCACCATTTTCTTGAAAATTAAAATTTTGTCTTAATTCTTCGTTCAAGTACAAGAAAATATCGTTTTTAACTAAGCCCGCTGTATTTTTTTGTTTCAGATGATTCAGCCGTGAGTTAAGATGCGCACCGCAAAACCCTTTTTTTTCTTAGCCCTCTGGCAGATTAACTATAACTTGCTTGTTTATCGATATTTTTATGTTAAAAAGTTACTCTAACTTCTTGTAATGTGTATTATTCGAACTGTAAAACATTTGTCAATAAGTAATGAAACCTGTTTTCAAAAAAAATTCATTAAAAAATTGTTTTTTTTTTGGTCTTGCGACTGACTCTAACCCCTTAAGCAGACAAGAAATAAAGTGTGAAAGAATTTCTTTGCTCAAGAAGCAATAATCAGTGGCTAATCCTACGAAGAATCCCGTCTTCCTTCTGACATTCGACAAAGAAGTGGACTTAAGAAAAGTGAAAAGTAGAAAGTGAAAGTAAGGTGGGAGCGATATAAAAATTCTAGGGGGATAACTCAGTGCCACAATTGTCAAGCTTTTGGGCATGGAACTCTCTATTGTCAACAGAACCCGTAATGTGTTAATAGTGAGAAGCATCATCTAACAGTTAAATTTGACAAAAAACAAAGTGACCCTCCTAAGTGTGTGAATTGGGTGGTAGTCACCCAGCGAACTATTCAAAATGTAGTGTTTACTTAAAGCACTTGGAAAAAGTGAAACTCAAAAGAGAATCTACAAGAAATGACCACAGGGGGCCGCGCAATGGAAACAGAAGAGGAAGACAAGAACTAGCTCAGCAGCCCCTTCAGAAACAGAGGGACTTCCCGGCTTTAAGTGTGAACATCCCCCCCCCCCCCCAAACCACTACAGAACCGACACACACGCCCAGGTGGGGACAATATATTATCGAGCGCGAAGCGCGAGAACCAACAGTCGCGCGCCCTAGGCGCGCTCAAACTTGCGAGCGAAGCGAGTCGCGCGCGAAGGGCGCTATGAGAATGTGCCCGCACAGCAAGCAGATTTTTTATTTTTTATTTCTGAAAGAAGTCGCCTAAGATTTTGAAAATATATTGAATTGTGCTTTGATATCATTCCTTTACTGAGATATTATATTTTTCAAATTTATTATTCAATGTAAAATTGTAAAATGACTGCAACTTAAAGTGGTCTACTTTTTGGCAATCACCTATATATTTGACTCTTTAAAACAATGTTTTATTATTATTATACCAATTTGCCATATCCCTTTCGGGGTAAACGTGACTATTTCAGTGAGGAATGGAATGAGAGGGGGGGTATAGATTTTTAGATTGATGTAGAATTCCCTCGTTATTTATTTAAATAATATTTTCGTTCGGCAATACTGCTTCGACCCAGATCGCTGATCAATCTTTCTAGTGATCATCCCTGGTGAAGAGCTTCACAAAGTCATCATGTGAAGCTCTCTATTATATTTATTTGATGTTCTTAACGAAAAAGTAATATATTGTGTTTATTGCTAGAAACTGAGAAATCTAGAATACAAACAAAATTTTGAGAAATATCTCGAGAAATATTGACCACTTGAGTCTTGTCTAAGACATTTATTTTGAAATAGGTCAAGAAATACACGTTCTCAGAAAAAGAAGCAGAAGATGAAAAGCAGCAGTGATAAAGAATTTACAAATGGTTCGTTGGGAAATTCGACGAGGTTTCTGCTACATTGTTCTTGATGAAAAAAATCATATTTCAAAATGAAAAAAAAGCCAAAATGAAAAAAATTGTATCCTCGTTATCCCTCGGACAAAAAAAAAGAAACTTGTAAGATCTGAGCTTAAAATAAAATAATTCTTCAGATTAATTTTTTTAGGTAACTTTGGATTACGAGAGTAGTGTTTCGGTTTGTAGTATAACGTTTCTGAATTCCTCAACATATATATATTTTAAATCTAAAATTGTCTGAAATGATTGAAAATCGATATAGAATATTTTTATACGTGAGGGTTGAAAAGAAGCCCACTAAGTGAATCTTCCCTTTCATATAAAAAAGTATAGAATGATCGAAACTGGGTGGGTTTGGGAAAATGTTAAGAAAAATTCATAGAACTTATAGAGAAATCTCCAAGGGGGAATTCTATATATCAAACATATGGACTTTCCGCATTGTTGCCCGACCCATTTTCGGGAGCCCTGCGCGTTCGATTGTTTTGTTGGTGTTATCATTGTTGTTCCCACGAGCAGCTAGGGAAAAGGGTACGTCCATCCTTGTAGAGCCCCGCATGCAAGGCCCCCCACCCCACACGTACGTCTGCACTCTGCAGGTAGGAAAATTGGAAAATTTTACACATTTCATGGAATATTTCATACACCCGAGGGAGAAAATCACGTTGCGATTTTATTCTATTCGTTATTATTTAATTTATTTTCAAGCTAAATAAACAACAGGTTTTGATTGAATAAGTACTTGATCAAACTGTACAAATTTTCGCCTCATGCTAAATTTAATTAAAAACATTCCATGTTTGTTATTCAATTAGCAACGATTTTTAGTGGCGAGTTTGAAATCATGAACCGTGTTAACGTGGAAGAAACTTTACAATATCGGAAAATTCAGAAAATTCCGGCACATTCTGGATACTAATTGAAATTTACGAAACTAGAAAATTTTAATTTTTTACTTAATTACCCTTTCTTGGGAAATTTTTTTTTAAAGTGGAACTACTTTTTTACAATTTAACGAATTTGTAACCGTTTTTCAAATTATTTTTTTGACTGAAAATTTAACCATTCCATGCTTGATTAAAATGAATTTTTTATTAACATAATTTCTAAATGCAACTAAAATGTTATAAAATTGTAACTATTATTCGAAAATTTAATTGAAAGACTTGCAAGTAAATGGAATAGGAAATTCAGTAAGTTTTATAGTAAATTTACTAAATTTTTATCAACATTCAGGAACGGCATCTGAAAATTACAAATAGTTTCCTAAGATTCCAAAATGACCGAAAGAAATTTATCTTCTGCTGTTGGAAATTCAACTATTTGGTTGAAAGTTCATGCATTTTTTCAAAAATTTATCTTTTTGGGTTCAAAATTATTTTTTTGTTATTGAAAATTAAACTTTTAACTGAAAATTTGACTATATCATGTTTGTTTGGACACTAATCGCGTTCAGATGAAAATTTAACTATTTGTTGAAAATTTCTGTATTTTTTTTAAGCTTTGTTTTTCATGGTAGAATATTATTCTTCTTGGTGACTAATTCAACTTTTCCGTTCAAAATTTAACTATTAGGTTGAAAATTCCATTCAAAATCAAAATATTTGGTTGAAGATTCACGTATTTTGTGAAAATTTATTCTTTTTTGGTAGAAAATTAGTTCCGTATTGAAAATTAATGTTTCTTTGGTTGAAAATTAGTGTTTTTTTTCAAATTAATTTTTTTCACTAAAAATTTAACTAAATTTTTTGTCAAATTTTTTTTGGATTGACATTAAATCTTTTTGGTAAAAGATTCATTTGTTTAGTTGGAAGTTTAACTGTTTGGATCAAAATTTATTTTATTTGCTTAAAAACGTATTTCTCTAACTGAAAATTAATCTATTCTATTTTTTGTTGAAAATTGATCTTTTTTATTTGTAAATTCATCTATTTAAATTAATCTTCTTGGTTGAAGATATATTTTTTTGGTACAATATTCCTCATTTTAGTTGAAAATTCATTTCTTTGATGAAAAATTTAACTATTTTGTTAAATATTAATGTATTTTGTTAAAATTTTATTTTTTGTGCTAGAATATTATTCTTGTTGGTGAAAAATTCATCTTTTTGGTTAAAAATTAATTTCTTTGGTTGAAAATAAAACTATTTTGTTGAATGTTAGCTTTTTTGGTTGAAAATTTATCTTTTTTAATTGAAAATTCATGTACTTTGTTGAAAATTCATCTTTTTTGGTAGAAAATTAATCTTCTCGGTTGAAGATTCATTTTTTTTTTATTCAAGATTCCTCATTTTAGTTGAACATTCATTTCTTTGGTGAAAAATGTAACTATTTTGTTAAATATTCATGTAGTTTGTTAAAAACTCATCTGTTGTGTTAGAATATTAATCCTCTTGGTAAAAAATTCATCTTTTTGGTTAAAAATTTATTGCTTCGGATGAAAATTAAACTATTTTGTTGAAAGTTAGCTTCTTTTGGTTGAAAATTTTTCTTGTTTAGTTGAAAATTCATATAGTTTGTTTAAAATTCGTCTTTTTTGGTAGAAAATTAATCTTTATGGTTGAAAATTCATCTTTTTGGTCGAAAATTGAACTATATGGTTCCAAATTCATTTATTTTATTAAAGGTTAATCATTATAGTTGAAAATTCATTTATTTAGTTAAGAATTAAACTATTTTGTTGAAAATTCTTTTTTTTTTGAGAATTAATTTTTTTTAAGCTGAGAATTGAACTACTCCGTGTTCGGTTGAAAATTTATCTTTATTTGAAAATTCAACTATTTGATTAAAAATTCATGTATTTTGTTGAAAATTGATTCTTTTTACTGAGAATTGAGCTGCTCCGTGTTTGGTTGATAATTCAACTACTTGATTAACAGTTCCTGTATTTTGTTGAAAATTTGTCTTCTGTGGTAGAATATCAATTTTCTAGGTGAAAGTGTGTTTTTTTGGTTAAAAATTAATTTTTTTTGTTAAAAGTTAAACTATTTTGTTTAAAGCTAGCTTTTTTTGGTGGAAAATTTACCTTTTTTAATTGAAAAGTCATGTATTTTGTTGACAATTAATTTTTTTTTGGTAGAAACTTAATCTTCTCGGTTGAAGATATATTTTTTTAGTTGAAGATTACTTATTTTAGTTGTAAATCCATTTCTTTGGTGAAAAATTAAACTATTTTGTTAAAAATTCATCTTTTTTGTTAGAATATTATTCTTGTTGGTAAAAAATTAATCTTTTTCGTTAAAAATTAATTTCTTTGGTTGAAAATTAAACTATTTTGTTGAATGTTAGCTTTTTTGGTTGAAAAATAATTATGTTTTTGATCACAGAAATTAATTTTCAACGATAATGGTGATTCTTCAATGAGAAAAATGATTTTCGAACCAAATATTTTACTTTTCGACCAAAGAGATGAATTTTCAACCCTAAAGATTTAATTTTCTACTGAAAGAGACGAATTTTCAACAAAATACGTGAATTTTCAATGAAAAAAGATCAATTTTCAACAACAACAAAAATATTTGTAAACAAAAAAGTTATATTTTTAACCAAAGAAATTATTTTTCAACGATAATGATGATTCTTCAATAAGAAAATAGTTTACTTTTCGATCGAAAAGATGAATTTTCAATCATAAAGATTTAATTTTCTACCAAAAAGACCAATTTTTAACAAAAAACGTGCATTTTCAATTTAAAAAAATCAATTTTCAACAACAGCAACAATAATTTATAACGAAAAAGTTATATTTTTAATCAAAGAAATTAATTTTCAACGATAATTGTGATTCTTCAATAAGAAAAATGATTTTCGAACCAAATAGTTGAATTTTTGACCAAAGAGATGAATTTTCAACCATAAAGATCTAATTTTCCACCAAAAAGACCAATTTTTAACAAAAAACATGATTTTGCAATTAAAAAAGATCAATTAAAAGAAAAAAATTTTTAACAAAATAATTATATTTTTGATCAAAGAAATTAATTTTCAACGATAATTGTGATTCTTCAATAAGAAAAATGATTTTTGAACCAAATAGTTCAATTTTCGACCAAAGAGATGAATTTTCAAACATAAAGATTTAATTTTCTACTAAAGGAGACGAATTTTCAACAAAATACGTGTATTTTCAATGAAAAAAGATCAATTTTCAACAACAACAAAAATAATCATATTTAAATAAATCATAAAAAAATAAATGATATATTATAATAAATTAATAACAAAAAAGTTATATTTTTAACCGAAGAAATTAATTTTCAACGATAATGATGATTCTTCAATAAGAAAAATGATTTTCGAACAAAATAGTTTACTTTTCGACCCAAAAGATGAATTTTCAATCATAAAGATTTAATTTCCTACCAAAAAGATAAATTTTTAACAAAATACATGAATTTTCAATTAAAAAAGATCAATTTAAAAAAAAGAATTTTTAACAAAATAATTATATTTTTAATCAAAGAAATTAATTTATAATGATAATGATAATTCTTCAATAAGAAAAATTATTTTCGAACCAAATAGTTTACTTTTCGACCAAAGAGATGAATTTTTAACAATAAAGATTTAATTTTCTACCAAAAGAGACGAATTTTCAACAAAATACGTGAATTTTCAATGAAAAAAGATCAATTTTCAATAAAAAAGAATTTTTAACAAAAAAATTATATTTTTTCAAAGATAATACATATTTCTTTAAAAATTTGATTTGTACCATCAAGCATAATAATGCGTATATTTTCTAAATTGAGGTTTGTTCTCTCGATATTTCTATTAGCTTAATGGGTGAAGCACCTGACCGGAAATCAGAAGTTTTGTGGTTCGAATCCCAGCGAACTAAGAAAGATATTTTTTTTATAGAAAAAAATTATTAAAATGATTTTTAATTCATAGCCCCGTCTAGTCCGAAAAAGCAATTCTTCGTTATTCTCTTATAATAATACGGATTGCTTTAAAAATTTGATTTGTATCGTCTAGCAAAATAATGCGTATATCTTCTGAAAAAAAGTTTCCTCTCTTGATCTATGCAGTAGCTTAATGGGAGAAGCACCTGACGGCAAATCAGGAGTTCTGTGTTACAAATCCCAGCGCAGTGACAGGAGAAGATATTTTTTTCAGTAAAAATTTAAATAAAAATGTTTTGTGAATCATAACTCCATCTTGTCTGAAAAAGACGTTACAAATTTTCTGGTAATCTTTAATGATAATACAGATTCCTTTAAAAATTTGATTTGTATCTTCTAGCATAATAATGCGTACATTTTCTAATTTGAGGTTTTTTCTCTCGATATATCTATTAGCTTAATGGGTAAAGCACGTGACCGGAAATTAGAAGTTCTATGGTTCGAATCCCAGCGAAGTGGAAGATCTTTTTTTCAGAAAAAAATTAATTAAAAATGATTTTTAATCCATAGCTCCGTCTAGTCTGAAAAAGACGTTACTAATTTTCTGTTATTCTCTAAAGATAATATAGATTCTTCTGAGAAATTGATTTGTACCATCTAGCGCAATAATGCGTATATATTTTTAAATAAAGTTCCTTCTTTTGATCTCTGTAGTAGCTTGATGGGAGAAGCAACTTCAGGAAAATCAGAAGTTCTGTGGGGTTGATTCCCAGTGGAGTTGAAGATCTTTTTCTCAGAAAATAATTAATTTAAAATGATTTTTAATTCACAACTTCATCTATTTTGAGCAGGACGCTACAAATTTTCTCTCATTCTCTAATGATAATACAGATTCCTTCAAAAATTTGATTCGTACCATCTAGCATAATAATACTTATATTTTCTGTAATAGAGTTTCTTCTCTCGATCTCTGTAGTGGCTCAATGCGAAAAGCACCTGACCGGAAATCAGAAGTTCTGTGGTTTGAATCCCAGCGGAGTGAAAGAAGATTTTTTTTGCAGAAATAAATTAATTAAAAATGATTTTTATTTCATAACTCCATCACGTCTGATAATAAAGATTTCTTAAAAATATAAATAGTGTTAAAATCCGTTATTTACATAATTATTCAATATTAAATTTGCAGAAATTCTGAACCAGAAGTGAACATGCTAGTTTAGGTGTTCAAAATACATATTTCTTGAGAAGGTTGTGTTCGTAAATGAAATTTCAGACACAACTTCCCGAAAGAAAATGTATTTTGAATACCTGGACTACCGGGTTAACTTTTGAGAAGGACAAGACGTTAGAAAAACGGCCAAGGTGAATAAAATTCCAGTTCTGAACGAACCTTCCTTGAAGAAGATGTATTCGAAATATCTGGGCTACTAGGTTTACTTTTTAGAAGGCCTAGATTTAAAAAAAATGGCCAGTGTGCCTCCTATTTCAGTTCTGAATACATCTTCCTAGGAAAAGATATATTTTGATAACCAATTTAATTTTAAACGGATTTTATTCATCATCATTCAGTTCAGAGGATTATATAATTTCATAATATGTTGAGTAGTTGAAATTGTATGACAGATAATTGATCTCGAAATTTGAATCAAGTTGATCATGAATAAAGACATCCAAAAGTTGCATAATTTTGCTCCATTTGCCGTATTTTTGTGCAGGCACTGGTAAAACAGAAAGGTAAGAATTTTTACTGGATGACAAAAGAACTCTGAATGTTATAGACATTAAAGTTTGAAAATGTGAACTAAAAACCAAGCCCCTGCTTCAATTAGAACAATAAACCCATGTCGATAATAACCAGATTTAACAGGGTGACCTTTCTAGAAAATTCAGGTGTAGACATGGATTCCTTCTCGGCTTATACTATAAGACATGCATCTACATCATCAGCTTTGAAGAAAGAGGCTGATATAAGTACTGTAAAACGACTTAGAAGACAATGATTTTTTCAATATAGGTTATAGATGTTCTAAAATCCTGTTAAATCTTTCATAAAATCTCGGAAGCTAAACGCAAAAGCTATTCGCATATTTATGGATGGTGTCTATGATGAAATTATTATTTTCGTTGAAAACGAGTTAAATTATCGTCATTAAATCATGTGCAATGATGGTAATGTAAAAGGGGATAATGCTGTATGTATAAAAATTTAACATAAAGTTACGAAACTGTTCTTCTACTTTATTATTTGACACATCAAGTCAAGGAGAATAAACAGAGTGCGCTTAATTGATAAAAAATTTTTCATCAGTTCTAAAGCTTTGCTGAAGGCTTGAAGGCTTTTAGTGCAACTTGGAAAATTTTATCGTAAATTGTGACATAAATTTTGTTGAAACTGACGAACTAAATGCAAATTTATGACAAGGACGATCGTGATCCCTATAAAGCTATGTGATAACGGTCAGAATATTCATTAGTTTAACTGTGAACCAGATTTGTTAATAATACTGCAATCAGTTTTTTCTTTACTTGGAAAAAATGAGGATCGCTTTTACTCTGCTCTGCACCTTAAACAAGTATAAATATAACTATGAATATGAATTTGACATTTCCAGAATTCGAAAATTAGTTAATTTACTATTTTAGAAAATTTGAATATCAAGCAACTTATTATTTTCCAAAAATTGATATTTTGGCGTATTTGACATATTTTCAAGAATTTGGAAATTTCGGCTATTTACTATTTTCGAGAATTTCAAAATTCGGCTATTTACTCATTTCGAGAATATGAAAATTCGGCTATTTACTATATTGCGGTAGAGGCGCCTTTGCGAAATATTTGGTTATATTTGTCAAATTATTTAAATCTTTTTTGAATCTTCAGGAAATCATTGAAATCTTTTAAACCTATCCGAAATCTTTGAAATCTTTGGGAAATCGTGTAAATTTTTATTTCTATGTAATCTATCTGAATTGTTTGTGAAATAATTGAAATCTTTCTGAAATCAGTTCAGTTTGTATTTAAAATGTTTTTGAAATATTTGGTAAAATTTTCGAAATTATTGAAATCTTTGGGAAATCATTAAAGTCTTTGTGAAATCTTTAAAATATATAGGAAATCTTTGAAATCTTTATGATACCATTAGGAAATCATTGAAATCTTTGTTCAATCATTGCAATCTTCATGAAATAATAGAAGTCTTTGTGAAATCTTTGCGGAATATTTGTGAAATCTTTGAAATCTTTGGAAAATCGTTGTAAAATCTTGGTGAAATCTTTGTGAATTGTCTGAAAATCTTTGCGAAATATTTGAAATCTTTGTGAAATAATTAGGAAATCATTCAAACTTTTGTTCAATCATTAAAATCTATCTGAAATCTTTGTGAAATAATAGAAGTCTTTGTGATATCTTTGTGAAATCTTTGCGGAATCTATGTAAAAACTTTGGAAATTGTTGTAAAATCTTTGTGAAATCTTTTTGAATTCTCTGAAAATATTTGAAATCTTTATGATATCATCAGGAAATCATTGAAATATTTCTTCCATCTTTGAAATCTATCTGAAACCTTTATGAAATAATAGAAGTCTTTGTGAAATCTTTGCAGAATCTTTGTGAAATCTTTGAAATCTATGGAAAATTGTTGTAACATTTTTGTGAAATCTTTGTGAATTATCTGAAAATCTTTGCAAAATATTTGAAATCTTTGTGAAATCATTAGGAAATCATTGAAATATTTGTTCCATCTTTCAAATCTATCTGAAATATTTGTGAAATAATAGAAGTCTTTGTGGCATCTTTGTGAAATCTTTTCGGAATTTATGTGAAATCTTTGGAAAATCGTTGTGAAATATTTGGAAAATCGTTGTAAAATCTTTGTGAAATCTTTTTGAATTCTCTGAAAATATTTGAAATCTTTATGATATCATCAGGAAATCATTCTGATTACCTGAATTAATCCGAATGGGCTGGATCACAAGTGGATTGCGCTGGATTACAAGTGGATTACTCTGGATCACAAGTGGATTACTTCGACTTAGAAGTAGATTACATGGTAAAAATGGATTACAAGTGGATAACATATGGCTTAAGATGGATAACATATGTATTACCATGGATTAGAACTGGATTACTTTATATCAGAACAGGATTACAAGTGGATTACTGGCATGACATGAATTACCTAGATTACAAGTTAATTACTTGTATTACCTGAATTACTCCTAATTGTCTACATTATAAGTGGATTATTCTGGATTACAAGTGGATTATCCCGACGCACAAATATGTTACATCGTAAAAGTGAATTGCTTGAATAACATATGGATTATAGGTGGATAACAACTATATTTAGATGGATTAGAACTGGATTACTTCATATTTGAACAGGATTACAAGTGGATTACACGTGGATTATTATGGATTAGGACTACATTACTTCATATCAGAACAGGATTTCAAGTGCATTACTTGGATCACCTGAATTACCTAGATTACAAGTTGATTACTTGGATTATCTAAATTACTTCAACTTGTTCAAACAACAAGTGGATTACGCTGGATCACTGTGGATTACAAGTAGATTACCTGATTACCTGAATTAATCTGAATGGGCTGGATCACAAGTGGATTGCGCTGGATTACAAGTGGATTACTTCGAATTAGAAGTAGATGACATCGTAAAAGTGGATTACAAGTGGATAACATATGGCTTAATATGGATAACATGTGTATCAGTATGGATTAGATCTGGATTACTTTATATCAGAACAGGATTACAAGTGGATTACTGGGATTACATGAATTACCTAGATTACAAGTTAATTACTTGGATTACCTGAATTGCTCCTAATTGTCTACATTATAAGTGGATTATTCTGGATTACAAGTGGATTATCCCGACTCACAAGTATATTACATCGTAAAAGTGGATTGCTTGAATAACATATGGATTATAGGTGGATAACAACTATATTTAGATGGAATAGAACTGGATTACTTCATATTAGAACAGGATCACAAGTGGATTACATGTGGCTCAATATGGATTATACGTGGATTATTATGGATTAGAACTACATTACTTCATATCAGAACAGGATTTCAAGTGCATTACTTGGATTACCTGAATTACCTAGATTACAAGTTGATTACTTCGATTATCTAAATTACTTCAACTTGTTCAAACAACAAGTGGATTACGCTGGATTACTGTGGATTACAAGTATATTAACTGATTACCTGAATTAATCCGAATGGGCTGGATCACAAGTGGATTGCGCTGGATTACAAGTGGATTACTCTGGATCAATTTGGCAGAAAATCAACTTTTTTCTTAATAGTTGAACAATTTTGTAGCAAAATCAATAATTATCTAGAAAAAGCAAATGTTTGGTCAAAAATAAACTTTTTTCTTAAAAATTCATATGTACGAGTCAAAAGGTTAATTTGTTTTAAAGAAAATTCGTCTTTTTAGTTCCAAAATTCATTTCTTTTGGTGAAAATAAAAACTGGAAATTCAATAATTTGGTTGAAAATTCAACGATTTTGGTAAAATATTCAACTATCTGGTAGAAAAATCAACTATTTATTTCAAAATTTAACTATTTGGTGAGAAATTAACTTTTTTGTTGAAAATTCAATAATTTGGTGGAAAATTAACTTTTTGGTTGAAAATACAATTTTTTTAAAGACAATTCGTCTTTTCGGTTTGAAAATTTATCTCTTTTGGTAAAAATGCAACTGTTTATTTAAAAAATTCTTCTATTTTGTAGAAAATTCAACAATTTGGTTGAAAATTCTGGCAACTTGCTGAAATTTTGTCTATTTTCGTAGAATATTTAATTATTTGGTTAAAAATTCTACTATTTATTAAAAAACTTAACTATTTGTTAGAAAGTTCACGTATTTTGTTAAATATTCGTCTTTTTCGTAGAAAAATTCAATCATTTGTAGAAAATTCAACAGTTTGGTTGAATGTGAACTTTTTGGTCTAAAAATTCGTCTCTATTGAAAAAAATGTCATCGTTTTTTGGTGAAAATACAAGTGTGTTTGAAAATTCTTGTGTTTTGCTGAAGTTTGGTATTTTTTTTTGCTAGAAAATGAATCTTTTCGGTTAAAAGTTTAACTTTTTTTTGTAGAAAATTCAACAAATTTGTAGCAAAATCAATAATTTGCTAGAAAAAGCAACTGTTTGGTCGAAAATAAACTTTTTGTTTAAAAATTCATATTTTCGAGTCAAAAGGTTAATTTGTTTTAAAAATAATAATTTGTCTCTTTAGTTTGAAAATTCATTTCTTTTGGTAAAAATGCAACTGTTTGTTTAAAAATTATTTTGTAGATATTTTGTAATTTTGTATAGAAACTTCATCTCTTTGCTTGAAAATTCAACTATTTATTTGAAAATTTAACTGTTTGGTGAGAAATTAACTTTTTTGTTGAAAATTCAATAATTTGGTAGAAACTTCAAGATTTAGGTTGAAAATTAACTTTTTGGTTTAAAAATTCATCTCTTTTGGTAAAAATGTAATCTTTTTTGGTAAAAATGCAACTATTTCGTCTCTGTTGGTAGAAAATTCATGTTTTTTTTAATTCTACTGCTTTGCAGAAAATTTAATAATTCGATAAAAAATTCAACAATTTTATTGAAAATGAACGTTTTGGTTGAAAATTCAATTTAATTTCAATGCATATTATAATTTGTGATAGTATACATTTTTTGAAGTGACACATTTTTTAGGGTAGCTGAGAATAAGGATTAATACGAAATGAAGTAAAACAGTTAAAGTAATCCGGAAAAATATAATTTGTACTTTATTTTGCAATATCTGAATAAGCAGTCCCAGACCGAGGTACAAAAATAAATATAATATAAATTTGACATAATAGAGTTGAACTCAATGTAGAAAGGTTCGCACAGTGGACTGAATTGAGTGCGAAGCACGAGATACGCGATAAAAACGTGTTCGTTAAAGCCGAAGAAGCTTTAACAAAAAAGAATTCACAATCAATAAATGACAGTTATCGATGCCTTGACCTTTTTTGAAATGTTCAAATAAATATTCGAGTTAAAACTTAGAAAAATATTTGGCCATGACAGGCTAGCCACCACCTGATTGAGCCCCGAAAAGACTGACTATATTATGAGGAAAAAAGTCCATTTTTTTCAATGTTTGTTTTTCACTTTTTGTACCTTCCAACCCCCTGCCTTTTTTTTGGAAATTTGCCAAAAAATATTTAGGTTAAACACTAGAAAAATATTTGGTCATGACTGGCTAGCCATCACCCAGTTGCGGCCCAAAAAGGCCGTCTGGACAAAACAGTCTAGACAATGCCCTAACTTGACGCAAACCTGCCACGAAAATTTAAATATTAGTTTATTGTCGGACAATTTCAGTGAAAAAAATCTCTCTTTTTCTACGAGAAAACAGCCGTTTCGAGCATTTACTTGAATAAATTGTTAATAATAATCTTCATTATATATGTTTTACGAAGCTCGAGGATGAAGACAATTGTGAATCTCTTTTGGTGAGAAAAATCAATTCAATTAGGAGAAAATTTCATTCACTGAGAATCTATTTCTCAAAATATTTACAAAAATAGTAAATATCAACTAATGATAATTTTTTGTTATAAATTATGACTCTTATGAAAAACCTTAGCAACGAGCGTGAAAAAAAAAACATTTTTCCTATGAGAAAAAAGCTCTAGTAAGAATTTGTTTATGAAAATGATTGATGATTATTAAAAGTTCGATATTATTAGAATTATTCCTGTTTATAAGTGCAGATTCCATGATTGCAGCTGACAGTGAGTTTCTTTCTGTATTTCTTCTTGAGATAAAAATTCACAACCTGGAATAGCCAATTTTGCCAATTTATTTGTTTGTACATTGTTGCTCTGTGAGAAAAATTACAAAGTTGCAAACCACAATTATCTGTATATTTAATGCTAAACATTGTAAAAAAAATGCTTCAAGATCGGTTATAAGAAATACGATCTGTGGGCGATTTTGAACACTAAATTCCTATTACAGACCACTGTGAGCACTATAAATATGAATCCTTAGTTTAAAAAAATTAATTTTCGTACAAAGTAGTTCAACTTTAAGTCAAATAATCAACTTTTCAACCAAAAAAGATGAACAAAAAGTATAAATTTTGCGCTTTTCTCTTACATTTTTTACTTTGCTTTGTTTTTTTTGTTATTAACCAATAATAAATAAACATTGAAGAGTGTTATTTTTCAAACAGCCTCTTTATTTGGATAAAGGATAAATTTTCAACCAAGAAAATTAAATTTCTACCAAGAAAGACGAATTTTCAATAAAATATATAAATTTTTCATCAAGAAGTTGATCTTTCAACCAAAAAAGATACATTTTTAACCAAATAGTTAAATTTCTAACTGAAAAAGATAAATTTTTAACCAACATTGGAATATTTTAATTGTCAGTTTAAAAAATTTATTTTCAACCAAACTTGAAACTAATTTTCATCAAAATAGTTACATTTTCAATCGAAAAGATGAACCTTTAACTAATGAAATTAATTTTTAAAAAAAGTGACGAATTTTAAACAAAATACATGAATTATCAACAAAATTATTTATCTTTAAAGCCAAGAAGACGAATTATCTACAAAAAAGTCGGATTTTCAAACAAAAAATATAATTTTCCATCCAAAAAGTTTCATTTTCTACAAAAAAAAGTAGAATTGTTAACATTAAAGTTTATTTAAAATCAAAACGTTGAATTTTCAACTATAAATATGAATCCTTAGTTAGAAAAATTAATTTTTTATCAAAGTGGTTCAGCTTTAAGTCAAATAATCAACTTTTCAACCAAAAAAGATTAACAAAAAGGGTACATTTTGTGGTTTTCTCTGAAATTTCTAACTTTGCTTTGTTTTTTTTTCATTAACCAATAATAAATAAACATTGAAGAGTACTATTTTTCAAACAGCCTCTTTATTTCGAAAAAGAATAAATTTTCAACCAAGAAAATTAAATTTCTACCAAGAAAGACGATTTTTCAATAAAATATATAAATTTTTCATCAAAAAGTTGATCTTTCAACCAAAAAAGATAAATTTTTAACCAAATAGTTAAATTTCTAACTAAAAAAAAATAAATTTTCAACCAAAATTGGAATAGTTTAATTGTCAGTTTAAAAAATTTATTTTCAACTAAAATTGGAACTAATTTTCATCAAAATAGTTACATTTTCAATCGAAAAGATGAACCTTTAACTAAAGAAATGAATTTCTAACAAAGTGACGAATTTCAAACAAAATACATGCATTTTCAACAAAATTATTTAACTCTAAAACCAAGAAGACGAATTATCTACAAAAAAGTTGAATTTTCAAACAAAAAATATAATTTTTCAACCAAAAAGTTTAATTTTGAAGCAAATAATTTTTTGGTATAAAAGTAATCTGTATTGGTTAAAAATGAACTTTTCGGGTGAAAAATTCAGCTATCTGAGTTTCGAAACTCTTGAGTACGAAAATTCGATCATTTGGATGAAAATTCATTTTTCTAAGTGTAAAACTCAACTATTTTGTTAGTAATTCAACTCTTTTCTTGAAAATTGATCTCATTCGTTTTAAAGTTGAACTATTGAACTATAAATACAAGTGTTTAGTTGAAAATTAATTTTTTCTTGTTAAAAATTCGACTATTTTATTAAAAAATCATCTTTCTTGGTTGAAAATGAACTTTTCTTTGAAAATTCATTTTTTTCAGTTCAAAAGTCTACTGTTTTCTGAAAAATTCATTTTTTCAGTTTAAAAACTCAACTCTTCTTATGAAAATTCATCTCTTTTGGAAGAAAATTAATCCTTTTTGGTTGAAAATTCAACTGTTTTGTGGAACAAGTATCTTTTTTTGGAGACAATTTTTCCTTTTTGATTGAAAATTATTATTTTTTGGTGGAAAAATTATCTCTCTTGGTTAAAAAATAACTTTTCGGATTGTTAAGAGTTCAATTCTTTTGTTGAAAATTTATCTTTTTTTCTTTAAAGTTCAATTATTTGGTTGTGAATACAACTGTTTTGTTGAAAATTAATTTTTTGTTGTTCAAAATTCGACTTTTGTGGAAAATTCATCTCGTTTGTTTCAAAGTTTAATTATTTGGTTATGAACACAACCATTTGTTTCAAAATTAATTTTTTCTTGTTCAAAATTCGACTATTTGGTTGAAAATTAATCTTTTTTGTTCGAAAATGATCTTTTTTTTAAATAATCTTTTTTGACTTTAAATTCAACTGTTTTCCAAACACACGACTTTTTAGCTTGAAAATGCAATTCTTTTGATGACCACTCATGTCTTTTGTTAGAAAATTAATCTTATTTGTTTTGGATTCAATATTAATCTTTTTTTTTTAACGAAAAGTCATCTTTCTTGGCTAAAAATTAATTTTCCGGGTTAGAAGTGGAACGGTTCTTGGTTAATGTTTAGTATTTTTTGTTTTTAAATTTCACCATTTTGTTAAGAAATAAACCAAATCATCTTATTTGGTTGAAAATTGAACTATTTGGTTCAAAATTCAACTATTTTGTTCAAAACTTAATTAAATTGTTGAAAATTCGACTATTTACTTGAAAGTGCAATTTTTTTGATGAAAATTTATCATTTTTGGTTTAAAGTGAAACTATTTGATTGTCAATTTATCTTTCATGGTTGAAAATTAACCTTTTTAAATTCATCTTCCCCGGTTTAAAAGTCAACTGTTTTCTAAAACAGTATACTGTTTAATTTGGAAATTCAACTCTTTTGATGAATACTTTTTGTTCACTCTTCACTTGGTGAGGTGATACTTAATACAAGTTAACAAAAATAGTTGTTTGAACAATTTATTATTGGTTATGAATATCTTCTCTTAGATTTGTGCTGGAAAGAGACCGTTTTTTCTAAAATGTTTAACTTTGCTTTGCCTTTTTAGTTGTGAACAAATGATAAATAAACAATGAAGTGGAAAATATTTTTGAAAATCTCTTTCTTTTTCGTGAATATATTTTGCTGGAGGGAAAATATTGGGAAAAGAGCGAAAATGATTGACTTAAAAAAGTGCAATACTATTTAAAAAATGATTCTTCTTGAGGATTACTTATTATTTTTTCATAACTAAAAAGTCAAAGCAAACCTACATATTTCAGAAGAAGTAAAAAGACTTTCTAGCATTACTCTAAGAGAAGATAGTTATAAAAAATGATAATTTATGTAAATAATTATTTTTGCTCAATTCAATTAATTATCAACTCAACATAATTTGAACGTAGAAAAATAGTTG
>JAABKJ010075445.1:185381582-185682176 GCA_011634705.1 Andricus grossulariae
CAAATGATAAATAAACAATAAAGTGGAAAATATTTTTGAAAATCTCTTTCTTTTTCGTGAATATATTTTGCTGGACAAAAATTGGAAATTTTTCGCAAAAAACTGCAATTTTTTGGCATTTTTCTAACAGAATATTATTAACAATAATAAAAAATGATTTAAACAATTATGTTTCTTAAAATTGATCAGGAATTTGGTCGCTCTAATTAAAAATTGGAAAAAAGACTAGAAGAGAAAAAGAGAAAAGAAAAACAATAGTAAATGGCTCCAGCAATTGATTTAGACATCCTCTGATCAGTATAAAGTAGCATTTTATGTATTCGAAAAAATTCAATTTTACAATTTAGTCAGCGCAAAAAAAAAGCAAAAACCATTTTTTCACTTATGAGGTTCTTTGACACCTTATAAAACAGACTTATGGGGGTGATATTTGAAAATTGATATTTTATTCGTATTGTATAGAAAATTTTGAAGAGATATCTTAAGTTTCTACTCGATTCAGCTAATGTTGACGATTCTGAATAAAATGTATAAAAACGTCATATTTTCTTATGGGAAATATGTTCACCACCTCCAGAAGTTTGTTTTATAGGATCCCAAAAAGAAACATAAATGAGCGATTGGGTTATGTGAGTTTTTGGCGCTGATTATAATTTGTTTTCATTTTTTCAAATGCAAATTTTTTCTATTACATAAAACGCTACTTCATAAAGATAATGAGATGTTTGAATAAATTTTTAAAACAATTTATTATTGTTTTCAGCGATTGTCTCGTAGAATAGGGATAAAAAGTCGCGGGTTTTTCAACAATTTCCCACTTTTGGTCGAATTTTCAATTAGAGTGAAGTACAAATTAGGTACTCCAAATGTTTATTCGAAATTATTATTCTTTAGCCTACAAACTACCAAAATTGCTATTCGCAGTCATGGTGCCCTCAACCTCGACCTCCCAATAATTCCTTAAAAGAGTCTCTCAAAGCGCCTAGTATCCCGCCTGTATCATGTAGCATTTCACCCTTGCTAGTTCTCATGCTGACCAACTCTGCACTTTTACCACCCTACATTTCAATCAACGCCCATTTATGAAATTGAGGACTATCAATTTTCATTAAAAATTATTCTTCTTTTGTCTATGAGTTGTGAAAATTCCTATTTGCAGTCGTAGTGCTGTAAAACTTTACCTTCCAATAATTCCTTGAAAGAGTCTCTTAACGCGTCTAGCATTCCGTCTGTATCATACAGCATATCAACCTTACTAATTCTCATGCTGAATAACTCTGTACTTTTACCTTCCTTTATTGTCATCAACGCCCATTTATAAAATTAGGGACTTTCAATGTTTATTCGAAATTAATATTCTTTAGTCTATAAATTATCAAAATTCCTATTTGCAGTCGTGGTGCCCACAACCTTGACCTTCCAAGAATTCCTTGAAAGAGTCTCTCAAAGCGTCTAGTATCCCGTCTGTATCATATAGCAGTTCACTCATGCTATTTCTCATGCCGACTAACTTTTTACTTTTACCAGCCTACATTTCAATCAACGCTCATACATAAAATTAGGGACTTTCAATTGTTTATTTAAAATTATCATTCTTTAGTCTATGAATTATAAAAATTCCTAGTTGCAGTTGCGGTGTCCTGAACCTTGATCTTCCAATATTTCCTTAAAAGAGTATCTCAAAGCGTCTAGTATCCCACCTGTATCATATAGCATTTCACCCTCGCTAGTTTTCACGCTGACTAACTCTGTACTTTTACCTGCCTTTCTTGTAATCAACACCCATTCATAAAATTAGGGACTTTCAATGTTCATTTGAAAGTATTATTTTTTAGTCTATAAATTATCAAAATTCCTATTTGCAGTGGTAATGTTCTGAACCCTGACCTTCCAATAATTCCTTAAAAGAGTCTTTCGAAGCGTTTAGTATCCCGCCTGTATCATGTGGCATTTCACTATTGTCATTTCCCATGTTGACTAACTCTGTACTTTTACCACCCTTCATTTTGATCAACGCCCATTAATAAAATCAGGGACTTTCAATGTTTATTTGAAATTATTATTCGTTAGTCTATGAACTATCAAAATTACTAGCTGAATTTGCGGTGCCCTAAACCTTGACCTTTCAATAATTCCTCAAAGGAGTATCTTAAAGCGTCGAGTATCCTGGCTGTATCATATAGAATTTCACCGTTGCTAGTTCTCATGCTGACTAGCTCATTTATATTTTTTAAGTGACAATTTGTCTTTGTTGGTACAAATTAATATTTTTTGTTTGAAAATTCATCTTTTTCGTTGAAAATTAATCTGTTGTTGAGGATTCCACTGTTTTATTAAAATTCTTCTTTTTTTTAATTAATTTTTTTAACGGCAAATTTAAATATTCCATTTTTTGTTAAAAGTTGATTTTTTAGATTAAAATTTAATTATTTGGTTGAAAACTTGTCTTTTTTAGATGAAAATTCAACTATTTCGTTGAAAATTCATGTTTTTTGTTGAAAAATCGTATTTTTTGGTAGACAATTAATCTTCTTGTTTAAAAATTTATCTTTTTGGTGGAAAATTCATGTAATACAGTTAAATATTCATCATTTTAATTGAAAATTCGACTTTTTGGCTGAAAACAAAGCAACTTCGTTGAAAGCTTAACTATGTTGTTAGAAATTCACATTTTGCTATAAAATTCATCTATTTAAGCTGAAGATTCATAATTGTGATTGAAAATTTCCCACTTTGATTATAAAATTATTTTTTTTTTGTCGAAAATTAATTTTTTTGACTGAAAATTGAACTATTCCATTTTTGAATGAAAACTGATCTTTTTCAGTTCAAAAGTCAACTATTTGGTTGAAAATTGATCTTTTTTAGTTTAGAATTCAATTAATTGCATGAGAATTCATATGTTTCATTGAAAATTAAACTATTCCAGTTAAAGATTTTCTACTTGGTTTAAAATTCAACTATTTCGTTGAAAATTCATGTATTTTGTCATTTTGTTGAAAAATTGTCGTTTTCGGTAGAAAATTAATCTTTTTGGTTGAAAATGCATCCAGTCCAGTAAAAAATGCATCATTTAAGTTGAAAATTCATCTCTTCTGTTGAACAATTATTTTTTTAATTGATCATTTAAATATTCAATTTTTGCTTGACAATTTATCTTTTTTTAGTTGAAAATTCGTCTTTTTTTGGTAAAAATTAATATTTTTTGATTGAAAATTTAACTATTCCAGTTAAAGATTTATCATCTGAGTTGAAAATTCATCACTTTGGTTATACATTTTTTTGTGTGGATAATTTTTTTTTGCAACTGAAAATTTAATTATTTCATTTTTAGTTGAAAACTGATCTTCTTTAGTTCAAAATTCCACTATTTGGTAAAAAATTTATTTTTTCTAGTTCAATATTCAATTATTTGCATAAAAATGCTACTATTTCTGTTAAAGATTCATCTTGTTGGTTGAAAATTCAACTATTCCAGTTAAAGATTCATCATTTTAGTTGAAAATTCATCACTGTTTGAAAACGTAACTATTTTTTTTTAATTAGTTTTTTTTAACTGAAAATGTAACTATTGCAATTGAATATTCCAATCTTTAAAAATTGTTCAAATTTTCCTTGATTTTTTTTTTGTTAATTCTGCAAAATTAAAAAAAATTACCTTAAAATCTTTCAGATTCTTCTTTCACAATTTTTGAAATCTTTTGAAATGTTTTGAAATCTTTTTAAATTATCTCTAATAATTAATGTTTCAAAATAAAAAATTATTTTTATTTTTCCTATGAACCCAATAATTTTTTTTTTCATTTTCGTGAAACCTTAAAAATTTCTTAAATAATCTTTAAAAGTTGTAATCATTTTTGAATCGTTTAAAGACTTGAATACTTGATAAACTTACTAACAATTTTTCTAAAATTATGCAATATGGCAAAATTGCAAAATTTTGGTGTAAAATCTTTTACAATCTATTAAAAAATGTTGGGAAATAAACATGTTTTGTCATTTTTTTTTCAATTTTCTCTTAGAATTCATTGCAGAACATCATTTAAAATTTTCCCATGAATCCTAAGAACATTTTTTTCATTCTCTTGACATTGTTCAAAATTCAGTTTGCCCAAAAAATTTTTAAATTCTGAAAAATTAAAAAAATTGTCTCAAAGTCTTCCATATTCTTTCCGATACATTTTGAAATCTTCAAAACTCAAAATTATTCTTTTAAAACAAAACATAGAATAAAATAAAAATGAAACCTCCAAATATTTATAAACATTATTGATAGGAGAGAACATTTAAATTGTAAATGAAATTCGTCTTTTTTTGTGGAAATTAATTTTTCCGGTGGAAAATTCACCCTTTTGGTTTGAAAGTCAACTATTCCAGTTGAAGATTCATAATTTTAGTTGAAAATTCATTTTTGTTGTTGAAATTCAACGATTCCAGTTGAAGATTCATAATGTTATTTAAAAATTTATCTGTTTGTTTGAAAATTAATTCTATTTTAAATTGAAAAGTTAATATTCCGATTTTAGTTGAAAATTGACCCTTTTTAGTTGAAAACTCAACTACTTCGTTGAAAAATTGCCTTTTTAGTAAGAAATTTAACTATTTTGTCGAAAATTCATGTATTTTGCTGAAAAATCGTATTTTTTGGTAGAAAATTAATCTTCTTGTTTGAAAATTCATCTTTTTGGTTAAAAATTTAGGTATTCCAATTTAATATTCATAATTTTACTTAAATTTTTTTTTCTTCAGAAAATTCAACTATTAGAGTTGAAGATTCAGAATTTTTGTCGACAATTCATTACTTTGATTGAAAATTTAACTATTTTGTTGAAAATTTGTTGTTTTTTGTGTGTGGAAAACTAATTATTTTAACTAAAAATTCAACTATTCTATTTTCTACGAACGATTTTCGACATTTTTTACCCCCCCCCCCCACCCCCCCCCATATGATAGGCCCAATTTTCAAATTAAAAACAATTAATTTCCGATCTTAAAATCTGTTGAATTTTCAACCAAATAAAATATCAATCAAAATGATCAATTTTCAACAAAATACATCAATTTTATAACAAAATAGTTGAATTTTCAACAAATTTTATAAATTTTCTACCAAGTATTTGAATTTTTTAACTAAATAGATTCATTTTTAACCCAAAATGGAATAGTTAAATTTTCGTTTAAAAAATTAATTGTTATTTCACAAATAAATTTTCAATTTAAAAAAATTAATTTTCAATCTCAAAAACCAGTTTTCTACGAAACTGTTGAATTTTCAACCAAATAATTGATTTATCAATCGTAAAGATAAATTTCCCAAAAAATAAATAAATTTTATAACAAAATAGTTGAATTTTCCACAAATTACATGCATTTCTAACAAAGGGTTGAATTTTTAAACTAAAAAGGCTAAAATGTTTACCGAAAATGGAATAGTTAAACTTTCATTTAGAAAATTAATTTTTATTTAGGAAAATAAATTTTCAATTAAAAAAAAATCATTTTCAATCTTAAAAACGAGTTTTCTACAAAACTGTTGAATTTTCAACCAAACAATTGAATTATCAATCATAAAGGTAAATTTTCAACCAAATACATATATTTTATAACAAAATAGTTGAATTTTCAACAAATTTCATAAATTTTCTACCATGTAGTTCAATCTTTAAACTAAAAAAATCCATTTCCACCCAAAAATGCAATAGTTAAATTTTCATTCAAAGAATTAATTGTTATTTGAAAAATAAATTTTCAATTTGAAAAAATTAATTTTCAATCTTTAAAACGAGTTTTCTACAAAATTGTTACATTTTCAACCAAATAATTGAATTATCTATCAAAAAGATACATTTTCAATAAAATACATACATTTTATAACAAAATAGTTGAATTTTCAACAAATTTCATAAATTTTCTACCAAGTAGTTGAATTTTTAAACTAAAAAGATCCATTTTTAACCCAAAATGGAATAGTTAAATATTCATTGAAAAAATTAATTTTCAATCTTAAAACTAATTTTCTACAAAAATGTTGAATTTTCAACCAAATAATCGATTTATCAATTGTAAAGAAAAATTTTCAACAAAACAAATACATTTTATAACAAAATAGTTAAATTTTCCACAAATTTCATACTTTTTCTACCAAAGAGTTGAATTTTTAAACTAAAAAAGATAAATTGTTTACCGAAAATGGAATAATTTAATTTTCAATTAGAAAATTAATTTTTATTTAGGAAAATTAATTTGCAATTTGAAAAAATTAATTCTCAATCTTAAAAACTAATTTTCTACAAAACTGTTAAATTTTCAAACAAGCAATTGAGTAAATTGAAAATTCCTTGGAAACTTTTGAAATATCCTTAAATATTATAAAATTCGCCAAAATATTATAAGATCTCATTAAAATTAAAAAATTTACCATCCGAAAATACAAGCGGGGAAAAAATAAAGTTCCTCTTCCAAAATATGGAAAATTTCATTTTTTTTTTTATGAAATAAATTTGATAAAGTTATTTTTTGAAGTCTAAATGAATGGCTACATTTGCTTAATATCTTGTAAATGTCTTGGAATCTTTTGAAATACCCTAAAATATTTAAAAACCTGTGGAATCTTTTGAAATCCATTGAAAATTCTCGAAAATTTTGCAAATCTTTTGAAATCTTTTTAAATTCCTTGAAACTTTTTAAAGCTCTTGAAAATTCCTTGAAATTTTTAAAAATACTCTGAGCTATTTAAAATCCCATGGAATCCCTCCAAATTATTTAAATCGATTGAAAATTCGTTGGAATTTAAAAAAATATTTAAAATCCTTTAAAATATTTGGAAATCCCTTGAAACTTTTTAAAGCTTTCGAAAATTCTTTGTCTTAAAAACCCCAAAAATCTTTTAAACCCTTTGGAAACACTTAAAATTGTTGAAATAAATTGAAATACCTTAAAATATTTCAAAATCTGTACAATCTTTTGAAATTCCTTGACAGTTTGAAAAGATATTAAAAATTCTTTGAAAATTTTTCAAACTCTTTAAAATTTCTTGACATTAAAAAAAATACCCTGAAATCTTTCAAAACTTGGAATCTTTTGAAATACCCTTAAATATTTTAAAACCTTTAAAAACTTTTGAAATCCATTGAGAATTTTCGAAAATTTTGCACATTTTTTGAAATCTTTTGAAATTCCTCGAAACTTTTTAAAGTTACTGAAACATCCTTGGAATTTTTCAAAATACTCTAAAATATTTAAAACCCTTTGAAATCTTTTGAAATCTCTGGAAAATTCATTAAAATTTTAAAAAATACCCTAATCTTTCAAACCCTATGGAATCCCTTCAAAGTATTGAAATCGATTGGAAATTCCTTGGAATTTAAAAAAATATTTGAAATCCTTTAAAATATTTTGAAATGCATTGAAACTTTTTAAAGCTCTTGGGAATTCCTTGGAATTTTTGAAAATACCTTAAAAATTATTTAATCCCCTTGAAAATCCATTAAAAAATGTAAAAATACCCTGTAATCTGTCAAACCCTATGGAATCCCTTCAAATTATTGAAATTGATTGGAAATTCCTTGGAATTTAAAAAAATATTTGAAATCCTTTAAAATATTTTGAAATGCCTTGAAACTTTTTAAAGCTTTCAAAAATTCTTGGAATTAAAAAAAAACTAAAGTATTTTAAAAGCTTTGGAAACATTTCGAACGGGAATAACATGCTTGGCATCGGACTGCGTAGCGACCACCGCAACCCTGGCACTCATCGTCGGCGCGCTCGCCATCGGAGTCTCGTGGCGAGCGCTCTGGGAGTTTAAAGACCCAGAAGCGTTGTCTCTAGTGAACTCATGTGTGCGACGGTACGAGGGGGAGGGAGTACGTGTTCGACCGAAACTAGATGGTCGAAATGGATTCGCGGGGTTTCTACATCGCGTGGTTTCATGCCCGACGCTATTGCAGAAAACACAAAATAAATCTCGCTTCGCGTCGGACTTAAATTGATCACTCCACGTAACATTCTTCAGCCTTGATTCGCGATTTTCGCTAGATGGTACTTTTGAAGCCGGATGGTAAGCGTGATCACGGTCTAAAATGTACATGGGGTGATTATCGCGATTTTCTCGATGGTGAGGTTCATACTGGCGTGAATCGAGGTATCTAGATTCCGTATACGCGGATCTTTTTTGCGAAGGGGAGGGGGAGCGATGATAGTTTTCACGCCTTCCAGCACCATGATAACGGTTATATGAGTCTGGATAATATGCACCTGATTTTTGAGTGTACCGACTATCGTCAACGCGATTCTGGTGATACCGGCGTTCATGATAATCACGATGTTCTTTTTCCCAAGAGTCCCTAGAATAGTGATAATTTGGGGAAATATCTCGCGATTCGTTACTTCTGTAAGAAACATTCCGAGTTTCGGGTGATAAATCACGTCGGGAATAGTGTACGGCAGTTTCTCGCGTCTTTCTTCGGTTTAACGCACGACGATCCTCTTTGCGAGCATATTCGATTGCGGTTTCCAAATCAATAGGCTTCTTAACCGATACACGCATTTCCAACTCACCGGGTAACCCTTCTATAAAACACTCAATTGGATTCAGTGCATCCATTAACTGCTTTATAGTTTCAGCGGAATGACCTTGATCAGCCAAGATAGCTTTCGCGGCGCGCACCAAATACTGAGCACGTGCTCCGTATTCCTGAATTGTTTCATCTGATAACATGACGAGTTTAGACAATTCCTGGTGATATGATTTAAAATCGCGCCCCTTAGAAAAATGTGACTTTAAGTGTTTAATAAGATCTTCGATTTTTTCGAACGTGCATCCGTCAACACAATCTTTCGCGGCTCCTTTTAATTTGGCAATAATACCGCGAACGAGAAGTGCCTCATTACTTTCGGCTGGAAGAAAACCTTTCGCATTTTCTACATCGTAGACGAATGATCTGAGAGAAGGCTTGTACCCGTCGAATATGGGCACACCCGCAAGAGCACTTTGAAGAGCGAGATACTGCGTGTGAGGTTCCGGAGGGGCCATTTTGGATTTCGAGATTAACGATTGCAAACTTGATTCATGGAATTCAAGGAATTCATGGAATTCTAGGAATTCATGGAATTCAAGGAATTCATGGAATTCAAGGAATTCACGGAATTCAAGGAATTCATGGAATTCAAGTCATTCATGGAATTTAAGGAATTCATGGAATACAAGGAATTCATGGAATTCAGGCAATTCATGGAATTCATGGAATTCATGGAATTCAGGCAATTCATGGAATTCAAGGAATTCATGGAATTCAAGCAATTCATGGAAATCAAGGAATTCTTGGAATTTAGGGAACTCGTGGAATTCAACGAATTCGTGGAATTCGAGGAATTCGTGGAATATTTGGAATTTTTGCAATTCATGGATTTCAAGGAATTCATGGAATTCAAGGTATTCATGGAATTCAAGGAATTCATTGAATTCAAAGAATTCATGGAATTCATGGAATTCATGGAATTCGAGGAAGTCATGGAATTCAAGGAATTTATGGTATTCAAGGAATACATGTAATTCTAGGAATTCATGGAATTCAAGGAATTCATGGAATTCAAGGAATTCACGGAATTCAAGGAATTCATAGAATTTAAGGAATTCATGGAATTCAAGGAATGCATGGGACACACGTAATTCTTGGAATTTACGAAATCTTTGAAAATTATGGAATTCAAGGAATTCCTGGAATTCAAGGCATTCATGAAATTCATGGAATTCATGGAATCCAAGGAATTCATGGAATTCAAGGCATTCATGCAATTCAAGGAATTAATGGAATTCAAGGAATTCATGGAATTCAAGAAATTCATGGAATTCAAGGAATTCACTGATTTCAAGGAATTCATGTAATTCAAGTCATTCATGGAATTTGAGGAATTCATGGAATTCAAGGAATTCATGGAATTCAAGGAATTCATGGAATTCAGGAAATTCACGGAATTCACCGAATTCATATAATTCAAGGAATTCATGGAATTCAAGGAATTCTTGGAATTTAGGGAACTCGTGGAATTCAAGGAATTCGTGGAATATTTGGAATTTTTGCAATTCATGGATTTCAAGGAATTCATGGAATTCAAGTTATTCAAGAAATTCAAGGAATTCAAGGAATTCGAGGAATTCATGGAATTCAAGAAATTCATGGAATTCGAAAAATGCATTGAATTCAAAGAATTCATGGAATTCAAGGAATTAATGGAATTCAAGGAATTCATGAAATTCGATGGATTCATGGAATTCAAGGAATTGAAGGAATTCATTAAATTCAAGGAATTCATGGAGATTAAGGAATTCATGGAATTCAAGGAATTCACATAATTCAAGGAATTCATGGAATTCAAGGAATTCACGGAATTCAAGGAATTCATGGAATTCAAGAAATTCATGGAATTCAAGGAGGCACCCCTGTGACAGGACACGGAAATAACTCAAGTCACACACGACCTCCTTTCCCAGGTGTTGTGGGGGCGGAAAGACACCTTTGCGACAGGTCACAGAAATAACTTAGGTCACGCACGACCTCCTTTCCAGCCTATTGTGGGGGCGGGAAGACACCCCTGTGACAGGTCATAGAAATAACTTAGGTTACACACAACTTTCTTTCCCAGGTGTTTTGGGGGCGGGAAGGCACCCCTGTGACAGATTACATAAATATCTTAGGCCACACACGACACCATTTCCTAGGTGTTGTGGGGGCGAGAAGGCACCCATTTGACAGGTCACAGAAATAACATAGGTCACACACGACCTCCTTTCCAGCCTATCGTGGGGGCATGAAGGCACCCCTGTGACAGGTGACATAAATATCTTAGGTCACACACGACCTCCTTTCCAGCATAAAGTGCGGGCGTGAAGGCACCCCTATGACAGGTCATAGAAATAACTCAGGTCACACACAACTTCCTTTCCCAGGTGTTGTGGGGGCGGGAAGGCACCCCTATGACAGTTCATAGAAATAACTTAGGTCACACAGGGCCCCCTTTTCCAGGTGTTGTGGGGGCGCGAAGGCACCCCTGTGACCTGTCGCAGAAATAACTTGAGTCACACACGACCTCCTATCCAGCTTATCGTGGGGGCGAGAAGGCACCCTTGTGGCAGGTCACAGAAATAACTAAGGTCACACACAGCTTCCTTTCCCAGGTGTCGTGGGGGTGGGAAGGCACCCCTCTGACAGGTCACAGAAATAACTTAAGTCACACACGAGCCCCTTTCTCAGCTGGTGTGGGGGCGGAAAGGTACCCCTGTAACAGGTCATAGAAGTAACTTAAGTCAAACATGACATCCCTTCCAGCCTATCGCGGGGGCGAGAAGGCACCACTGTGACAGGTCACAGAAATAACTTAGGTCACACACGACCTTTTTCCCAGCCTATCATGGGGGCGGGAAGGCACCCCTGTGACAGGTCACAGAAATAACTTAAGTCACACACAACCCCCTTTCTCAGGTGTTGTGGGGGCGGAAAGGCACACCTGTAACAGGTCACAGAAATAACTTAAGTCAAACATGACCTCCTTTCCAGCCTATCGCGGGGGCGAGAAGGCACCCCTGTGACAGGTCATAGAAATATCTTAGGCCACACACAACTTCCTTTCCCAGGTGTTGTGGGGCGGGAAAGCACCCCTGTGAAAGGCCACATGAATAAGTAAGTTCACACACGAACCCATTTTCCAAGTATTGTGGGGGCGGGAAGGCACCCCTGTGACAGGACACGGAAATAACTCAAGTCACACACGACCTCCTTTCCCAGGTGTTGTGGGGGCGGAAAGGTCATGCCTGAGAGCCCGTCTCGAGGCGTTTGCAATGTTGCAAACAATCACACAGTCAGTATGGTTGTCATGCCTGAGAGCCTGTCTCGAGACGTTTGCAATGTTGAGGACAATCACACAGTCAGTGAGTCAGTTTGTCATGCCTGAGAGCCTGTCTCAGAGCGTTTGCCATGTTGCAAAGAATTCATCATCAATATGTCGGTCATGCCTGAAAGCCCATGTCTAGGCGTTTGCAATGTTGCAAACAATCACACAGTCGTTGAGTCAGTTTTTCCTACCTGAGAGCCTGTCTCGAGCCGTTCGCAATGTTGCAAACAATCCTTCAGCAGTATGGTTGTCATGCCTGAGAGCCTGTGTCGAAACGTTTGCAATGTTGAGAACAATCACACAATCAGTGAGTCAGTTTGTTATGTCTGAGAGCCTGTCGCGAGGCGTTCGCAATGTTGCAAACAATCCATCAGCAGTATGGTTGTCGTACCTAAGAGCCTGTCTCGAGACGTTTGCAATGTTGAGAACAATCACACAGTCATTTAGTCAGTTTGTCATGCCTGAGAGCCAGTCTCGAGGCCTTGGCCATGTTGCAAACGATTCAACATCAATATCTGTCATGCCTGTGAGCCCGTTTCGAGGCGTTCGCAATGTTGCACACAATCCATCAGCAGTATGGTTTTCATGCCTGAGAGCCCGTCTCGAGACGTTTGCAATGTTGAGGACAATCACACAGTCAATGAGTCAGTTTGCCATGCCTGAGAGCCTGTCTCAAAGCGTTTGCCATGTTGCAAAGAATTCGTCATCAATATGTCGGTCAAGCCTGAGAGCCCGTGTCTAGGCGTTTGGAATGTTGCAAACAATCACACAGTCATTGAGTCAGCTTTTCCTACCTGAGAGCCTGTCTCAAGCCGTTCGCAATGTTACAAAAAATCCATTAGCAGTATGATTGTCATGCCTGAGAGCCTGTCTCGAAACGTTGGCAATGTTGAGAACAAACACACAGTCATTGAATCAGTTTATCATGCATGAGAGCCTGTCGCGAGGCGTTTGCCATGTTTCAAACAATTCACCATCAATATGTCTGTCATGCCTGAGAGCCCGTCCCGAGGCGTTTGCAATGTTGCAAACAATAAGACAGTCAGTACGTAAGTTTGTCATGGCTGAGAGCCTATCACGAGGCGTTTGCAACGCTGCAAACAATCCATCAGCAGTATGGTTGTCATGCCTGAACGCCTGTCTCGAGACGTTTGCAATGATGAGAACAATCACACAGTCATTGAGTCCGTTTTTCCTGCCTGAGAGCCTGTCTCGAGGCGTTCGCAAAGTTGCAAACAATCCATCAGCAGTATGGTTGTCATGCCTGAGAGCCTTTCTCGAATAAGTCTGATATTTTAGATTTTGCACATGTTGTTAATGATGCTATTTGCAATATCTATACAAAAATCGACATTATTGATATTTTTTTCTGAACCGAGAAAATAACTTTTGGGATTCCGAGCTGGCCGATTGTACTATATGAAAAACAAGGAATTGTTATTTTTCGGGTTATATATAAGTCTGAGAACTTTAGATTTTTTAAATATTTTTAATGAGACTATTTGCAATATCTATACAAAAATCGGCATCATTGAAACTCTTTTCTGAACCAAGAGAAATAACTTTTGGGATTCGAAGCTGACAGAATATACTGTATGAAAAACAAGGAATTGTTATTTTTCCAGTTATATATAAGTCTGAGAACTTTAGATTTTCTACATGTTGTTAATGAGACTCTTTGCAATGTCTATTCAAAAATCGGTATTATCAAGATTTTGTCTGAACCAAGAAAAATAACTTTTGGGATTCGGAGCTGACCAAATCTACTATTAAATACACTGACGATCTCAACAGAATTGTTATTTTTCCAGTTATATATACGTCTGATATATTAGATTTTGTACATGTTGTTAATGATGCTATTTGCAATATCTAGACAAAAATCGACATTATTGATATTTTTCTCTGAACCGAGAAAAATAACTTTTGGGATTCCAAGCCTGCCGATTTTACTATATGAAAAGCAAGGAATTGTTATTTTTGGGTTATATATAAGTCTGAGAACTGTAGATTTTTTACTTATTTTTAATGAGACTATTTGCAATATCCCATGTGGAAATCAACCCTACTTAGCCCAACTTATAATTGGGCTTACATTAGGCTTACCCATAGAACGCCCAAGGCGGTCAGTATCGGAGCAAACCAGTCGGGCCTCAGCTGGGCATCCCAATTATCAAAAAGTGAAATTAATTCACAAATTATTTCAATCAAATGATTACGTGCATGCAATCCCACCCAAATCCTGAAACTTTTTCAATTATTTCGAATTTTTAATTATCAAAACTTATGTAAATAAAGGTGATCAGTGTTTGATTCTGTGCTTGGGCTTACATTGGGCCTACCCATAGAACGCCCATAGTGGACGTTCTGCATTAATTAAGAGGTTATTTTAATTATATGAGTAATTGGATGCAATCCCATCCAAATCCGGAAGCTTTTTTAATTATTCAGAAGTTTTAATTATCAAAACTTATGTTTACAAAGCCGATCAGTGCTTATTTGTTCTTAACTGGGCTTACATTGGGCTTACCCATAGAATGCCCATAGTGGACGTTCTGCATTAATTAACAGATTATTTTAATTATATGAGTAAGTGGATGCAATCCCATCCAAATCCTGAAGCTTTTCCAATTATTCAGAAGTTTTAATCGTTTGAAATTTAAGATATCAAGAAAAAGCGTTTTAATTTGCTCAACTGTAAATATACATTGATTCATGTTTTTTTTAATTAGCTGTAGTTTGTGTACTGAAAATTGAACAATAATTATTTTGACAAAACTATTCTCAATAAGTACAACAATAAAACATTTTCATTAAATTGAAAATCATATTGAAATATTTCTTTAGTATGAAATATTCTATTCTGATTCGATGCAACCAGAAATGTTTGAACTTGTTAATTTATAATAGTTTAAGCATTAAGCTTCCTCAGTTTAACAGCATTAATTTCAAAATTGTTTGATTGAAAAGTGTTAAAAGGCTTCATTTTATACATATAAATTATTCAGCGTACAAACACAAAATTTCTAAATTGAAAATTTGTCGAGCTTCCATTTTAAAACTTTTAGGTTCAACAGAGTTCCACTTTAAATGCTTCAATTTGCAGTTTCGATTTTATCACTCCAAATAAAAAAATGTCAAGCATTTAGAGCTGCAATTTTTAAACTTCAATGACCATCATGACTTTTTCGAACCCGGAAAAACCCGGGAATTTCTTTCCTCGATTGAAGCGACCATCCTGATTCAGTTAAAGCTCTATATTAGGTTGAACTGTCTTGAATTAAATGTATGTGTTATTCATTTGTGTACCTGTGACCGAGACTGCTCATTTATATATTGCAAAATAAAGTAAAAATTTTATTCTTTATCATTATTTTCTTTTAGTTCCCCTAAGAAATGCATACTAACCCTTGAAAACTGACATCCATCCATACCTTATCTCTAACAAGAATTGTTACTATAATAACAAGCAATTATTTTAAAATGATTGATATTAGTGTTCCATCAATAAATAAACATTCGCAAAATATAACCTAATAGTGTATTATAAATTAATACATCGTTATCAACAACTGTATTTTTATAAACAATGGTAGGTGATTTTTCAGTGGTTTTGGATATTTATTATGCGATTTGCGTTTTTAATCCAATTTGAAGTAACATAAAAACATATGAAGATAGAACGGAATATATTTCTCATGGTTGTGAATGAGTTTTATAAAAAAATGCGCAGTTTGAACCATTTTTGAGTGTTTGAGGTACTCTTTTCAAAATGCGCTTTGTTTAAACTGGCAGTGACGTTTCACTCGACTATATTATCATTTAATAACAATTTTGTGATTACTACAAAAGAATTTTATAAGCAAACGCACAGTCATTGCATGAAAAATGCGATCGTTATAAACAAATTTTATGAATAAATACGAAGTTATACAAACTCATTTGTTTTTGCTCGAAGTAGACGGCTAAATTCAGACGATGGCTCACTTCCCGACGCGTAACATAGCTGACATACTATAAAACGCCTTAAAAGCAAAACCTTACAGGAAAGTTCAAAAACATTTGTTATTAAAAAAATGGTCGCAGTACGCGATAAAATTTCTAAGCTCCGTCGATACAAATTTCAAATGCTCATTGAAAATGGCATTTTGTGTCATTATCACATGCTGGAAAATAATCTAAAACGCGAAAAAACAAAATATTACGCAGAAAAATTATAATCGATTTAAATTATGTATTTAAAAATTAATGAGAAAAAAGAGTTAAAAAACGGTTGTTATACATTTTTTGAACTGTGGCTTATGAAGATGGTCTTTTCATTGACTTTCAATTCTGTAGGTATAGAGTAATGGTTCAGACTACCGAATGCTAGGCGACAAATTAAGGTATATAGATGTAGGTTCGAAACCCCGTAGCCTTAGAAATTTTATTTGTAATATAATGTTTATAAATGTAATATATGTATTTATTCTTAGCAGGGCCATTCAAATTTATAGACAAAATCCTCACAATCAATTATTATTTATTTTTTGGATACCTTTTTTGTTAAATCTTTGGAGTATAACAATAGTGGTACTGCGCCAGTGGTGTATTACCACCTGGGTTGTACCCGACTAGATCCCGACTGAGATAAGTCGGGTCACCTGGCCAGCCCCCGACTAATTCACCGTGATAGAACTGTTTGGGTACCCTAATCAGTTGTCCCGACTAGCCCCCGACGTAAGGTAGGGCCAACTGCTCAGTTACACGACCAGCCCCCCACTAGCATTTCCACACGGGATGCTTTTTGTTGAAAAATAATCTTTTTGTGTCGCACATAATTCTTTTCGGTTTGAAATTCAACCGTTTGGTTCAAAATTTATTAATTTTTTGGCTAAGAAAAACTTGTGTACTTAAAGACTCACCATTTTACTAAAAAATTAATTTCTTTGGTTATAAATTTACCTACTAGGCTGAGCATTTAACTATAAACTTGAAAATTCCTTAATTTCAAATTATTTCGTGAAAATGCATGTATTTTGTTGAAAATTAATCTTTTCTGATTTAAAATTCAACATTTTAGCTAAGAGTTTTTTCCTTTATTGACCTTTATTGACTTTAAGTTAATAAAAATATAACAGAAGTACTAGTAGTAAAACGTTGGAACCTGTAATATCAAATATCTTTTTTTTTAAAGAAGAATAATTATTTTCAAAATTTGACGAATTTATTAAAAAAAGTTTTTTGTAACACTTCAGCAAATGCAATATTCTGTTTTGGTCCCTGTTCAAAATTTCTAAAGTTAGGTTTGAAAATCGATACGTTCCACAACCAACGGTACATTTACACTATGCTTGTTTCGTATATTTATAAAATATACTGAAGCACTTTGATCGAGGGGTTGACTCCGGTGTGGGGCAAAGCCGACGAAATACAGCTTGTTAGAAATAATTAAATTATCAAATCATTGTTTTATTCATGTAGCTAATACCTATAGAAATATGATATACAATAATGTAGGACTCGAAATGAAAAAAAAAATGGATCAATTCTACATCCTATTAACTTCAAAAAAATCACTGACTGTTAACTGGTCGGCGCTGCCCCTCCTTACCCTACGCTATGAGTCCAAGTCGAGAAAGTACCGAAGTTAGTGACGACAGTGAGGACAGTCAAGAAGTTTTCAGCGAAGATATTCCCGCAGATAATTTGGAAGAAGGCGGCCACTCAAGTGAATTTGACACTTCAGAAGACGAAAATGATGAAAACAATGAAATCAACTTGGAACAAAATATTGGGGATGAAATGAAGCATGTGTTAAAAAATGCTTTCTTAGCTGTCAATTTAAAACACAAGCAAGGTAATATTATATTAAAAGCTTTGAGGCAGTTTCCTTTTAATTTGATTGCTCTTCCCAAGGATACAAGAACGTTATTAGGTACTCCCACTGTAGTTGCAAGTAGATTCGTCCAACAACTTGCTGGTGGAAAATACCTTCACATTGGATTTAAATGAACCCTTACTAAAAGATTAGAAAATATTCCTGCAAATAAATTATCAGAAATAATACTTATTGACCTCAGTACAGATGGTGCCAAGGTAGATAAAGGTATGGATTAGTTTTGGCCGCAACAATATAGGATTGTTACTATTGACGACACAAAAACCTATTATTGCTGGGATATTTCAAGTTAGACACAAACCTTCAAATCCATTCGAATTTTTTGAACTATTTGTTGCAGAAATTATTGATGCTCGTTATGAAGATGGAATTTTGGTAGGAGATGACGAATTCCTTTTGAAGTTCGTTGCTTTATTGCTGATGCACCAGCAAGAGCATTTACTCTAAACCATTATCGGGGGTCATCGTTATACGGTTGAAGGATTTAGGGGAACGATGGTTTTTTTCGGTATCAGACATGAACCGAGAACGAACCAAGAGTACGAAAGTCTTCTAGAAGAAGATCACCATAAAGGTAGAAGTCCACTGAAAAATATTATTGAAATGGAAAAAGAAATTTACTTTATTGTTCAAGAATTTTGAACGAAAGCTGAAGTTTATAATGTTGCAGTATCATCAGACATCGTAGGAGTGTATCATTCTTCTGAATTATCGCAAAGACTGCAAGCAGTAAACCTTAACGTGGTACAAAGCAAGAGCTATATAATGCCACAATGGAGAAGTGTAGAACGAGAAGAAGAAAATGTGATTGAAGATGAGTGGACCTGCGTTATATTATTAACACTAGTACTAATACCTCAAAATTAAATTTACTCACGGTTGTGAGACGTGGTTACAGCTGAAATTTTACCGCGATTTCGCTGGGAGTGGGTGCAATTTTTAAGATTAGTACCTGCTCCTGGCAAAATCCTGCGGTTGTCCTAATGACAAACTTTGAACTGTATATATATAGGGTGTCTAAAAATTCCTTTGTCGGTTGGATATTTCCTCAGGTAAAATATTTTTCAAAAAAGTGAAGGACATTCCTGAAGTAAATTTCATCGAGGAATCCAATGGTGACCTTCATTTTGACCTTGAGGTTGACCTTCATGGCTTTTTTAAGAGCAACTTCGTTTCTTTGTATGAAACCCCCTTTTTTACATCTGCAATCGATAGACCGGAAAATTCTTCGTTCAGATACGTACCCAAGTCATAGGTCAATTGCAACGTTCCAGGTCAGTTGTAGGTTATTTGAAATTAACAACTTTTTCCAAGATGTCAGTGTCATTCCTGGAGTAAATTTTAACGAGAAATTCATTGCTGAGCTCTGTATTGATCTTGGCTACAGCGCTTTGAATATTGTGAAATCATATAGGAAATTTTTCTTTAAAAGTTCTAGGAGTTCTGGTAAGAGTTCTGTTCCTCCCCAAAGATTCATACAGAAAAATCCTATACCGTTTTTCGATACCTAATTCAATACCTAAGGCGATACCATAAGTCCTATACCGTTCTTGTATCTCCAGACGAATATTACGAATCGAAACTAAATTTACGTATTACGAGTACTTACTTACTATCTTTCGCTAAAAGATTATTATGGCGCAAGCTAAACTTTTGGAATGAGAGAGGATATCTGTATTAATGATACGTGGTTGGGAAAATCAAGTTCGATCTCATGATCAAGTTCGTTTGCTCTTTAATCGAACTTTTCGTTATAGAGAAGGGTTAAATCCTGTCTTAAAATCAACAATTGAAAGAATTGTAAGGCGCTTTATGAATCATGGATCTATCAAGGACCTTCAGAGAACTGGTCGGCCAAAATCTGCAGGATCTGATGAGATGCAGATGGAGATAGCCCAAGCATTTGTTGAAAGCACACACCTTAGTTTACGTCGAGCTACTGATCAGCGTGACGTTGCTCCTGAGACAGTGCGAAATATTTTGAAAAGCATTAATTTCCATCCTTACAAAGTTCATATGGTACAAGAGCTCAATGAAGACGATCCTGTTCGTCGGGTTGAATTTTGTGAAATTATGATGGACAGAATTGATAGAGATCCTCTCTTCTTGTACAATACAGTATTTTCAGATCAAGCTACTTTCACTTTGAAAGGTGAAGTTAATAGGCAAAATTGTAGATATTGGTCCGACACAAATCCTGATTGGATGTTGGAGAGTCACACACAATATCCACAAAAGATTAGAAAGTCACATCTGCGAGGTACCAAGGGGTTGATTTTTAATGTTAAGGATTGGAGACAAAAAATCGGAGTGGGTATTTTCGAGGAGCCCAACAATCAGGGACTCTATCCACACTATGAAATTCCCAAAAAGATTATTTTTTGAGAAAGTTGTATCTGCGTTGTGCTAAGGGGTTGATTTTAATGTTAAGGGTTGGGTTTCATAAATCGGAATGGGTATTTTTGAGGAGCCCAAAAATCAGAGACTCTATCCACACTATAAATATCCCAAAAAGATTATTTTTTGGGATTTGGGAAAGTCGTATCTGCGTTGTTCTCAGGGGTTGATTCTTAATGTTAAGGGTTGGAGACCAAAAATACTAGTAGGTATTTTCGAGGAGCCCAAAAATCAGTGACTCTATCCACACTATAAAATTCGCAAAAAGATTATTTTTTGATAAAGTTGAATTTGCGTTGTGCTAAGGGGTTGTTTTTTAATGTTAAGGGTTGGAGCTCAATAATCAGAATGGTTATTTTCGAGGAGCCCAAAATGGGAGTCTCTATCCATACCATAAAATTCCCAAAAAGATTATTTTTTTAGAAAGTCACTTTTGCGAGGTACCAAGGGGTTGATTTTTAATGTTAAGGATTGGAGACCGAAAATTGGAGTTGGTATTTTCGAGGAGCCCAAAAATCAGAGACACTATCCACACTATAAAATTCCCAAAATGATTATTTTTTGACAAAGTCATATCTGCGTAGTGCTAAGGGGTTGATTTTTAATGTTAAGGGTTGGAGCTCAAAACTCGGAATGGTTATTTTCGAGGAGCTCAAAAATCAGAGACTCTATCCACACTATAAAATTCCCAAAAATATTATTTTTTGAGAAAGTTGTATCTGCGTTGTGCTAAGGGATTGATGTTTAATGTTAAGGGTTGGAGCCCAAAAAGCGGAGTGGGTATTTTAGAGGAGCTCAAAAATCTGAGACTCTATCCACACTATAAAATTCTCAAAAAGGTCATTTTTTGAGAAAGTTTTATCTGCGTTGTGCTAAGGGGTTGATTTTTAATTTCAAGGATTGGGTTTCATAAATCGGAATGGGTATTTTCGAGGAGTTCAAAAATCAGAGACTCTATCCACACTATAAAATTCCCAAAAAGATTATTTTTTGATATAGTTGAATTTGCGTTGTGCTGAGGGGTTGATTTTGAATGTTAAGGGTTCAAGCTCAAAAATCTGAATGGTTATTTGCGAGGAGCCCAAAATCAGAGACTCTATCCATTCGATAAAATTCCCAAAAAGATTGTTTTTCTAGAAAGTCACATCTGCGAGGTACCAAGGGGTTGATTTTTAATGTTAAGGATTGGAGACAAAAAATCGGAGTGGGTAAGTTTTTGGCGTTGTGGAGCGGTGCGCCACAAGGATCGTATACGTAACCGGCTTTGTGGCGAGGTCGCCACAAGGATTGTATACGTAACGGGCGTTGTGGCGAAGAAAACTTGTTCGTATATATAAAGGGCTTTATGGCGAGGTAAAGTCCGAGATGTTCTTTTATAGGTTATGTCTTTTTCGAAAGCAAATAGTATGTGCAAACATTTTATACGAAAGAAGGAAGTTATATATCGATTGAACTTTATGATAATTTTAGCAAAATTCATAATTTGTTGATTAATGTCATTATTTTTTGAAAGAAATGTAATAAATATATGCATTATTCAGGCACTTGTCGGCAGAAAAATTCGTTTTTTTTCAATACCAGTCCTTTGAGTTGGGGACTTCATGACAATTTCAGCAACATTCATAATTAGTTGATAAATTTTATGATTTTTATTAATAAATTTGACAAACGGATGCATTATTCGAGCATCTGTGGGCGGAAAAATTCATTTTTTTTCAATGTCAGTCTTTCTAATTGGGAACTTCATGATGATTTCAGCAAAATTCATCATTAGTTGATAAATTGTATTTGTTTTCAAACGAATTGAAGAAAAAAATGTATTATTCATGCATCCATCGATGGAAAAATTGTTGTTTTTTTCTATATCAGTCTTTTTAATTCGGAACTTAATGATAATTGCAGCAGCATGTTGATTTCCACTGATCTAAAAAGAGTGTATCATAGACAAAAGTGGAATAAAAAGATCATTCTACTCGATCCTGGAGCTGCATACTTATTAAAAGAATGTTAGTAATGAGAAACTTAAACTGGAAGGAATAAGATTAAAGAAAAAAAAATTTTTCGTCGACAAATATCCAAGTAATGCATACGTTTATTATATTTCTTTAAAACATCATAGAAATAATCAACTATGTCTCAATAAAGAAGACTGACTTCAAAAAAAGAAAAAAAATTTCCAAAGACAGATGCCCGAATAAAGCATTTGTTTATTGAATTCGTTTGTAAGGAAATATAAAATTCATCAACCAATTATGACTGTTGTTGAAAATTTCATGAAATTCCCAACTGAAAGGACTGGGATTGAAAAAAATGTATTTTTCTGCCGACAAATGCCCGATTAATGCGTTTATTTATTAAATTTGTTTGAAATATCATGAAATTAACCAAGAAATTATGTATTTTGCTAAAATTATCATAAAGTTCCTAATTTTAACAAATGTAAAATTATAGGAAATCGTAGAAAAAATTCTTTCAACAAATAATTTGCTTATAACAATTTTTTTGTTCATTATATAATATTAGAATATCTTTAACTAATGTTACTCTATGAAACTCAGGCGATTTCAACAATTTTCCTGAGTCAGTCAAACGCTAGCCGTCATCATGGATGATTCATTAACACTAACATTATCGGGATCTTCTTCCATCCTAGAAACTCAGTATTTTTCTCCAATAGAGTTATCTCCATATAAAAATTACGCTCTGGGTCTTGTTGAATTTCTAACCTTCAATTCGATACCTAATGTAGACATTGATTAAAATAAATTTTATGTGGGTAATGAAATAATTGAAATACCTACAGGAAGTTATGAAATAAGTGACATAAAGCGCTATCTACAGAATGTTTTAGTAGAAGAGGGTATTGAAATTCATATTAAACCAAACAATAATACTTTAAAAAGTGAAATTTATTGCAGTCACGATATAAATTTTGAACCTAAAGATTCTATCGGTCATTTGCTGGGTTTTTCTCCACGCAGACTAGAAAATAAACAAGTTTATGAATCTGATCAACCAGTATCAATCATAAAAGTAAATTCTTTGAGAATTGAGTGTAGCATAACGAGAGGTGCATGCAATAATGGTCAGAAAGTACATACCATTGATGAATTTTTTCATGTGGTGCCACCTGGATATAAGATAGTGGAAGTACCATCTCATGCCATTTACTTACCAGTCGCCGTGAAGACAATATATCATATAACGCTCCGTATAGTTGATCAAGAAGGAAATTCGATTAATTTTCGTGGAGAAATGATAACAATCAGACTACACATCAAGTCTTCATGATAATGGGTATTGTTTTCAATAAAAAGGTTAGCTTCAGCTATAATACTTTATTACCATGCCGCAAACGCATCAGTCGGCAACGAGCCGTCAAAGGGTTAACACCTCAAAACGTGTTGCTGCTGACAAGGCTGGGCCTCGCGGTTACACCACTCGCACAAAGGGGATAAAAAGATTCAAAATTTGTTGTGCTTGCATCTGTATTTTTGTGTATCGACGCTTAATTATTTGTCATGGAAGAGGAAATTTCAAACATTGAAACTCCGATAATTTTTGACAAATCTATCGCTTATTGTGAAGTACACGCACATCAGCCATATGCCTCATCAACCTTCAATAATAGTGATGAATTTCTAATTTCTGTGCAAAATCAATACCATTGTCTTCTACCTAGCAAAAGCTCACTTCACGTGCAGGGAAGGTTGGTAAAGACTGATGGAACTCCAGTGACCAATACAGGTTTAGCTTGTGACGCCATCTGTCATATGTTTAAAGAAGCAAGATATGAAATCAATGCTATTGAAATTGATAGAAATAAAAATGTTGGTCTCACTAGAATGATGAAAAATTATATATCTTTACATCCTGGACAATCACATTACGTAGAGAATACTGGTTGGCTTGAAATAAATAATGATGCAAAATCATTAACTAATGCTTCCTGCTTAGAATGAATACATATATTACATTTTTAAACATTATATTACAAATAAAATTTCTATCGCTACGGGGTTTCAAACCTACATCTATACCTGAATCTATCGCCTAGCAGTCGGGAGTCTTAGCAATTACTCTATACCTAAAGAATTGAGAGTCAATGATAAAACTATCTTGATAAGCCATAGCTCAAAGCAGTTGAAATGAAACATTTTTTAAACTCTTTTTGCTCAATAATTTTTTTTTCACTATGCGACATCATATAGATGTAAAATAAATTAACTGTTAACGTGAATATAAGTGAAATAACTTCTAAATAAATAATTTGAATCCATTACAATTTTTAGGGTTTCGTAGCTTCGGGCTGAAACCCTTAAATTTCCTTTCCAACAACTTTTCAACAAATTTTGTTTTTCAACCATTTTTCTTCCATTTTTTGTTCAAAAATTTCGTATCAACAAATTTTTTTAAACAATTGGTTTTCAAACATTTTTTTCAAACTTTCTTAAGCAATTTTTTTCCAAAATTTTTTGTTTGACGCCCACTTTGAATAATTTTTCTTCGTGTAATATTTTGTTTTTTCGCGTTCTAGGCTATTTTACAACTTTTGATAATGACATAAAATGTGATTTTAAATGAGGATTTGAAATTGGCATTGACGAAACTTTGAAATTTTATCGCGTACTGCGGCAATTTTTTAAATAACAAATTTTTTTCAACTTTTGTGTAACGTTTTGCGTTTTAGGTGTTTCAGACTATTTTAAAACGATTCAGAATTACATCAAATGTAAATTTTCCGGAACATTTACAATTCATCATAAAGATGGAGCTTAGAATTTTTTTCTCTAAAAAAGTAAGTGTCTGCGTGTACGGAAATTTCCGTAAGAATATGGACATGTCTACACAAAAATCCAGCTATTCTTATCCAAATTTCGGTCGTTTTGAAAGGGATGGGGTCAACTTTGCACGTGGCAGCTTTGCACGTGCCCAACTGTGCACGTCTTTGGTCAGGCGGACAACTGTGCACGTGCCAACTGAGCACGTGCCATTTGTGCACGTTGAAATTTCAACGTGCAAAGTTGTCCAAGTACCATCTGTGCACGTGCACAGATGGTACTTGGACAACTGTGCACGTCGGAATTTCGACGTGCACAGATGGACTCCTATGGTCTTGGACCTGCATAGATGTCAAATTTCTCACTGTGCACGTGCATACATTTCACTTGCCCAACTGTGCACGTTTATGTCCTTACGTAAGGGTTTATACGAGGGTATTCCTTCATATCTACGTATAATAAATTGTAAACAGTCAAAAACATTCAAACCTGGTGAAATGGAGCATACTAACATTTTAAAAGTTAGTTTATAAATTTGTAGATCTTTTTGAAGTGCACAGTTTTTGTTGAATCATTATTTGTCGTATCTTGCATAGTTTGACCGTGGAATTCAATTTTTGATTTTTCATTACTTTTTGTGCGATAAAAATGGGAATTTTCGATTGTGCAGGAAAATTCGAAAAGTCGTTATGATAATCCTGTAATGCGTGCAAAACGGAACACTTTTTTCTCTCAGACTTTTTTTCTTGTGGTTCGTTGTTTGGCTGAAAATATTAATTTTCAATTCCTCTTTTGGATCTTGAAAATGCTGTAAGTCTGAAAATTTTCATATGATCGAAAAATGTCATGAAAATAACTTGTTTGAATTTTTGAGTACTATGAACCGACTTACATATAGTTTCCAAATTGTGAAAAAAATAGCCTCAAAAATTTTCAAAATGCGCTCACTTTTTGAATTTTCATCCAAAATGGCTGGCAAACGAACTTGACCTTTCGTTTACGAGACTAACGGAGTATACCAAAGACCAATCCAATAGGTCAATTCTTTCGAAAGTTATCGTGGTCAAAGTCATACATACATACATACAGACAGATACATTCGTAAAAACCTGTTTTTGGGTTCAGGGGGTCTCAAAACGTGGACATATGACCAAAAACCGGGGGGGGGGGTCAAATTTTACACAAATCTAATACCTTCTGTAGATGAGAATGTCATATGTTCAATATGCTTAACAGGAAAATTTGCGCCTGAAAGGGTTATTAAAACACTACAAAGAATTACTTTTAAAAATTTGTTGTCCTTTTAAAATCATGGGATATTTCTCTATAATATAAATGTTGTTAAATTTATTTCGCAATTATTTACAATTAATTTCCAATTAAAATTATTTTATACTTGAAATAAAATTGTAAAAATAAATATAAGTTTTGTAAGATTCTTGAGAAAACTTCGAAATATTTTCTAAGATTTCAGATATTTCAAATCAAACTTTGAACAAAAAAATAACATTTTCAACCTAATAGTTTAATTTTCAGGCAAAAAGGTTTCAGACATTAAAGGTTTTGTAAAGTTTTTATATACATTCCAAGCTCCGAAAAGTGCCGCTCTGAGCAATGCCGCTTCTCTGATTTCTCGCTCGAGCGATACCCCCACCACTTTAGCATAGGTCGCGATCGATGCATTTCATTGCTAACGCTCCGAGGAGTGCCGGGACTGAAACGGCCGAATCTGAAGGTTTTTCTAGGGCCAAACCTCGAAGTTGTTCAGTCAATCAAATTGTTTATTTTTATTATACATATAAGAAATTAAATATTACGAAATCTATTCGTTATTCAAAATTATTTTTAATCCACTTTAACAAAATTTGCTATGATATAAAATCAGATTTATGTACTATAAGGAAAATCTGATCTGTACATGATCTTCCTGGCATAAATCCACTTTGGACTTCCCATATCTTTTCTTCTGTAATTTCCTTTACCCTACGATACTACCCTAACATAACCTCAAGCAGACTGAATGTATCCTCTGATCGACATTTCATACCCTTTATCTGTGTTTCGTTTACGTACGAACATTCAAATTTAGTTTTAAATTTACAAATAATTCATCAATTAATTACTTAAATGATCAGAAGTAAGTAAACTCTTCAAATATTTACAGCCGCTTTTGACATAATCATACATGTAATATTTTGGATATTTCAATTAAACATTTTGGATGTTACAGACTAACAACTCACTTTTTAATATCTACAGATACCGTAGATGGAACGCAGATACAACCCTGGAAAAAGTAAGGTGAGCAAAGCTCGAAATCCATTGGAAACAATACAAAATAAATTAAAAATATAAATGCTGCCATAAGTCATACGCATTTTGAAAACATTGAATGCGATTTAGAACCAATTTTTGTATGGTAAAAAAATGGTTCAAAATGTGTTCGACTTATGGAAGCAATTTATAACTTTCCTTTACTTTGCATTGTTTCCAATGGATTTCGAGCTTTACTCACCTCGCTTTTGCCACATTCGCCGCAATTTTTCGGTGAATCAGCGCCATCGAAAGATGGATCAGATCCCTTATGTTAACCCTGAACATATAGATGTTACGTTTGAACATCCACTTTTCTCCGTGAATGCACTATTTTTATTTTTTAAAATGTATACGTTTCACTTCACTATTTAATTATTAATAAACTCTTGAAATCTGAAATAATAAAATTGATAATGAGTACTTAATTTTTAATACTATATAGATATTTTTTACTAATAAATACTCTACATTTAAATCACCGGAAATCTTCACTGATTTTATTCTATTGGGGTAGAGAGGTATAGGGAAGAAGGGAAGGGAGTTGGAAAAAGGGGGTATAAGAAAAGAAAAGAGGCATGAAAAGGGAAGCGGCAGAGGTGTGAGGTAGGGAAGAGAAATAGGTATATAAGAATGGAAAGGGAAGGGGCAATGAAATGTGAAGGGGGTGTGAGAGAAGATATGGAGTAGGTGTATAGAATAAAGGAAAGGACAAACGAAAATGGTAGATAAGAAGGGGAAGAGGGGAAGATGTAGTGGAAAAGAAAAGGGGAAGAGTGGTTTCATAGAAGAGTAGAAAAAGTAGAGGCAGAAGTGTTTTCAGGACGTGACATCAGTAAAGGAGTCTCTCCGAAGCAGATACAGGTATCTTCTTCGACATATTTGGTCATCCAATCTGTCGGCGTTGAACAAGGTATCTGTGACCAACATGCTTGCCGTCCCGGTTCCACTCTACTCCACTCATGTATTTTACATGGATGATCTTAAGATCTATGCTAGAAATCAAGAGAAACTACATCTAGCTCTAGACATTGCCAAATATGTACGCACAGCGCTTTCCGAACCGCTTCTCGATCAAGCTGCAGCCGAAGATGAGGAAGCGACATTAGGGCTAATCGCGGAAAGCTGGCACCTTCTGAGAGATGATCACGATTTCTGGACAAGAAGGAACATTCACATGCAAGTTCCTCGTAAGCCCCAAGATCTGGCTAAAATGGATGGCTCCCTGTGTGGAGAAATCTCGCAAGAGTGAAACCTCTGGACCATCAATTGCTTAGTTCATTGTGCGGCAAGAGCTTTGGCTGATTTAAATCGGAGGCTCAAACCGACGATGGATCAAGCGACCAAAAGACGCTTGCATAAACTGAACAAGAAGATTGGATGGGCAAGACAGAATGGGTCCCGTGTTTAAAGTATGATTGACTACGTAACATCTGGCAGACCGTTCACGAAGAGGGTATGAAAGTTCGCCCAAGAACTGAGGGTCTTGAATCACACACTGAACAAGTTAAAGCTGCTGATAATCTAGCAGCATATTGTTGGCAAAATACGGCTGTTATCTGACGCAAGGAGGAGAATACAGAAGAGGGAAATATGGATCAGGGAGAATCAAAGGTTTCTCGCTGACCCATCTCGCCTTTCTCTTGATCACCCTGTTTCTGTCTAAAATCCTCTCAAACCCAACAAGGTAGAGACTTTTTGAAGAGAGGTATACATGATCCCTAAAACTCTAATGTAAAAAGAAGATACTGGCAATATCATCCGCTTTAACGAATTTTGCGATAACCTCATAAAGTCTGAGAAGGATTGTCCATCAATTACTGCTGAAGAGGTGAAGAAAGCACTTAGAAGCACGAAGAACTTCTCGGGTGCTGGACCACGTTGTATCAAGAACTCCTGGTGAAAGAAGTCTGCTTCTACACGCCAACATTTGGCCCGCATATTCACCTCATATTTAAAGTCGGAGAGGCCTATTCCACAGTGGCTGTTTTTAGGACGCACTATACTCCTACCGAAAAAAGAATACTTGTCCAAACCAGAAAATTACAGGCCAATAACTTGTCTGAAAACACTGTATAAGATCTTTACAGCTGGCCTAAAGAACACGGTTGTTCGGCGAGTCGAGCCTGTGTGGCGTGACATGTACGAGCAACGTGGCTCGAAAGAAGGTGTAGCAGGCTGTCGATAGAACCTGCTCATTGACAGGTGTGTCTGTAAAGACGCTGCAGCCCATCAACGGGTCTTGTCGATGGCCTGGATTGACTACCGGAAAGCTTTCGATTCAACCTCTCATAGACTTATCATCTGTCTGTTGAAAAGCTTGAAATGGTACCGATACCGGGATCGATCTATAAAGTGCATTGGTCCCACTTTATCCCCACTTATTAGCCGATGGCGCGCGCGATCGATCGTATGATCGAACGATTTCGTGAATCATCCCTTCGTTCCACTTGCTTGTCCTCTTATGAGTCAGAGGCGTATCAATTTAAATATTCACCCGTAGCTTTAAGATTTTATTCTTATTAGGAAAATAGAACGGACCGTCTCAATATGTTAATATTTTCTGAACAGGTCGTCATTGTGAAATAACCTAATAGTTGCACTCTGCATAGTATAGTTTGTGCGCCTCTTATGAATGCGCAGTAAAGTTATACTGTAGGTATAACTGTCAAGGATGTGCAGCGGAATTTCTAATGAATTCAAAATATTTCAAGTCATTACATAAGATTTTAAAGTCGATAACTCCACACTTATACGTTTACATGCTGAATACAATTAGATGCTGGGCCAAATAATTTAGTAGTAAATATTTTGTACAAAAATATGATTAGTTTACGCTTTGATTACTTTTTTTTCTTGTAAATGTTGACAGGCCATTGTAATTGTGGACTTCTCGATTGTTACTAGAAAACAGATTTTTCCGAAAGTTTTTTGAGAGTTTTTGTGCATCTTAAAGAGAGTAAATATAGAGGTAAAAGGTTATCGGTTAATAGCACGAAATCACTCAAAGTTTTAATTAGAAAAATACATACGCATAAATCATATGCTCATATCATTACATATAACTTACGTTTTTAAAACTTAAATGAATCTTCCGATTATTAGTATATTAGAAATTAAAATTTATAATGTACTAATATGTTTTCCAATAATATTTTATTCTCAGTCTAGTTGGTTGCTATCACTATAGTATTTTCCACTTTCAAATTCCAAACTCGTGACCACACGAAATAAGACATCGAGTTGAAAGATTGAGAAATTAAATAAAAAACGCTAAGGAAGGTGTGCCTGGTTCCTCAAAAATTTATAATCACAACAAAAACTTTCGAAAAATCTTGTTGGAAGATTGCGCGCCGCGATTACCCCTTCCACAGTACGCGCTCCGTTCCGCGCTATTATAGCCGTCACAGCACGTGCTGCATTCGCCCCGCGACGATTCCCCTACATTTCACGAAATTATTATTATTATTATATCATTAAGCCGTTTCCCTTTCGAGGTAGTCGTGAATTGCTCGGTTGGAAGGTAGTGATGTGTGGATGGGTATATAGGTATTGGGTAGATAGGTATATAGGTTTAAGATATAGATATTTTAGATTGATCTAGAATTCTCATGTTACATTCTTTTTATAAACTATTTGTCGCCAAACTTTTCTGTCCTGGCATACTACTCTGGCTTCCTGCACGTCCATGCAAGTATTTTTGAACGCACCTACTGTTAATGAAATTATAAATAGTATTCCTGCAGCTAATAATTCGGAGAATTGGACATATTTTCCCGGATTTAAAGTAAGTAATACAAGTATTAATAATTTCTTTTACCTACTTATAAATTTAGTCTGATTACAATGATAGTGTGTATATGTTAAATTCAAATTTTTATAGGAGCTAACGCGCCTGCTGGGCAGTGAAACTAATGCGAAAATAGTTTGCACATCTTTTGAACACCATGAAAACTACATAACTGAGCAAAGCAGAAAAGTTTTAGTCCACAGTTTTATATATAAGAAACAAGCAGAATTGATGAAAAATTATATCAAAGGTCAACCATTGAATGATTGGATGTACGTAATTATTTGTCAAATTTTAAAGATACTTCTGAAAATTTTTTAATAATAGGGTTAAAATATTATAAATCAGAAATTTTTTCCAATATTTTTTTTAACAATTGAAAAAATCTTTTAATTAATTCAATTTTAAGGAATTATAATTTTGCTCTTTTCAGAACAATTCTAATGTGAAACTAAACATATTCTTCATGGTTTTTTAGATTCTAAAAACCATTTTGTTTTTGTTTCACCCAATGTTCAATTTCACATATTCCTTGTACTTTACTTTCCCAGAGTCGATAAGAAAGAATTCTTAGATTTTGCAAACACTATTGCCCGCTTATTCCCGGGCGAATTGCCTGATACATATTATACACCGTTTCGTGTGGAAAATGGGGAGGGGATACAGGCAGCGGGAAAATTGCTTAGTCACTTCGCTATGTCAAGGGAAATTTGAGGGAATCTGGAATTAAAAGGCCCAAGAGTCTCTCACGAAGAGAATCTTCTAATCAAGTTGAAGATCAGAGTATTTTTATACAATGTGAGCTTTATTTTTATGACTCATACACGTAAAATCATATTACAATTTGAAAGGGTTTATTAAGGGTTTAGCTTTCGAGGGATTATAATAATTTGTATTATATTATGAGAGAAGTTTTAGGCTCCGAAAGCTACGATCATGCTTCCTCAAAGCAACCAATCCCGACGCAACTGGAACGTGTACATCATCCACTTCTGCTCCTTCTGCCCTAGAAGGTAAGCAAGAGCGGGAAATTTACGCGAGAAAATATCGTTAAACACTGTTCCTTGGAGTCAGGTCTCGAGCCGCGGATGACCTCACGCGAAAGACGGGACAGTTGTTGATGAAAATTTCACCCCTGGATACTTTTTTAGAACTACCAATCTTTGTAGAATGTTATGAGGAACAGTGTTGTCAAACCAGATGAAGTGATCCCAGAAGAACAGCCTTTTGCATCCGGTTCGCGATGGAGTGAGCCTGACGCTGGCAAGCCGATATATATATATATATATATATATATATGTATATCTATGTATATATGTATTTGAACTTTAAAATTGATCATATTCAATTGATACTAAAAAAAGAGTTTTAATTGTTTTTAGGATGCCAAACAACTGTAATCAAAAACAAAATTCCATCTGCAAACAGCGGCGTAGCCTGGAATTTTTCTCGGGTGAGCTGACCTTATGGAAGAAGGACAAAAAAAGGGTTATCCGAAAAATTAAATGTAATTATATTAAAGTTAACAAACATAATTGTTTAAACAATTTGTTATTGTTTTCAATAATATTCTCTTTAAATAATGTTAGAAAGTTGCTAGTTTTTCTAAAATTTTAAAGTTTTTGTCTACTTTTAACGTATAATGTGGTAATAATTGATGAAATTCATTAAACATAATTATTCAAATAAATTATAATTGTTTATAACTATCCTTTCCTATAGTAATGCTAGATAGCTGAAGGTTTTTCCGAAGATTTTTACTTATTATCAACTTTTCACTTAATACCAGGTAATTATAACAGTAATTTAACAAACATAATCGTTTAAACGAATTGTTATTATTGTTTAAAATGATCTTCTTCTATATTAATGATGGATAGTTGCTGTTTTTTTTTCTGAACTTTTTTACTTTTTGTCAATTTTTCACATAAATGAATGAAATTTACCAAACATAATTATTTAATTATGTTATTATTGCCTATAACTATCTTCTTCTATATTAATGCTAGATAGTTGCGGTTTTTTCTAAAAATTTCAAATTCTTGTCCACTTTTTACTTAGTGCGATAATAATTAATGCATGTTAACAAACAATTGTCCAAACACTTATTATGGTTTGTAATTATCTTCTCAGAATTTTTCAGCTTTTCTTTAACTTTGTAATTAGGAACAAATGTGGGCGTCCACACGAAAAGGGCCCTTATGGCAAGTATGGAGTTACATATAGAATTATGTAGCCGGATAAGTTCCCGGAATTTTAAGCCCATGACCAACCGTTCAGGTTGAAAAACGAGTCGCCGGGGCATGTCTGAAGATTGAAAATGAAATATACCCATTCCTATTGAAAATTCCGACGTTGGAAACGACATCGTAAACGACGTCGTAAATGATATCGTAAACGACGTCGTAAACGATGCTGGATTTTGGGACCATATCAGATACCATTTACGACGTCGTTTGCGACATTTTTTACGACGTAGTTTACGATATCGTTTACGACCACCGCAGGGTCCCACTGGGAGCAACTGTCATCTAAAAAATGACATCGACTCCCAGTAGGACAGTGGTAAATCCCATTCATGGCCACGTCTCACAACCGTGAGATGGGTGGTCACAGGACACGACGAAATCACAACGACATGAAACTTCAGTTTCAGGTCAGCCCTGAAGAAGTGAACTGCAATGTTCACGAAACGTCGGCAAGATTCGTAGTTTTGAACACGATTGAAACCCGAAAAAGCTTTAAATTTTGGATGCGACTATTCATTACATTGTATCGAAACTGAATTTATATATTAAAAATATCCCAGAATCAGACGTCATATCTTTAATCAGCATAATATCTCTTAAATATAAACGTGATGCAAAATTTCCAGTTGCGAACGGAATCTCAGCAAGAGTTCATGCTTTTTTTTTAAATAATAATAATAATAATAATAATAACTTTGACGTAGAGGTGCACGTTTTTTGAATTTGTTATTTAACTTAAAAATTGCAATTGGTTATATTTGCGATATTTACTTGCCCCATTCATTGATATTTCTGCAAAAAGGTATAGAGATAGTCAATTTACTTTTGTTGAATAAAAATTTAACTTATAGATGAATATCCTGCATTCTGTTAATTGTTATAAACAAATTAATGCATATAACTGTTAACTGTTGCATTTTCGGAATTCGAATGTACAGCGTGATCCAACTAGAGGTTTTTTTTTAATAGGGTAATTATGAGAGATGACGCACGAGTCGTTTCAAGCTATCATGTTTTTTTGTTTCCGTATTGAATGACATTTCATCATGGTAAAGCTTACGCCTGAACAACGTTTACAAATTGTGCAATTGTACTACGAAAATTCGCGTTCTGTGAAGGTCTTTCGCGCGCTTCGGTCAACTTATGGTGTTCATAGTCGGCCTCCTGAGCGCTCTATTCACCATGCCATTCACAAGTTCTTGCCGGCTTCAATTCTTGCACGAGCTGTATCTTGTATGTTTTCAAGTAAAGATCTTTACGTGAAATACGCCAGGTCGTGCCATACTACAAACCAAGTTGCTGGGGACAGCGCTGAAACGCCTAGAGCGCGCGGCTGTTGGATCTCGCGCTTCGCGCTCGGTTTCTGTGGGTCCATTTGGTTAAATTGATTTAGTTTTACATAAAGAGGAGATCTAATTTACTTAAGGTTATATCGACCTTAAGGTCCTTAAGGAACACATTCTCATCCAGACACTCGCGCTTCGTGCTCGATGTTTGATTTGAAAATATTATAATATAATATGTATTAATTTTTTTCGCGGTTTGCGTCGTTCTTCCAAAAATTTAATTCATTTTATTCTTAAATCATTTTTTTACGAATGAAACAAAAACTACGCGTCCCATCAAAAAGTGATTGATAACATATTTGAGGGGCTCATAGCAAAAGCGGAATAGAAAAGTCGTCGGAGCAAAAACGAGTTAAGAACAATGCGGGCAAAAACGAGTTAAAAAGAAACAAGAATAACGAGGATTGTATCGAAACATTGAATGCGTTTCTCGATTTTCATATGTTTCTTCATAGTACGTGTAAGCATTCATTTGTTTTGGCATTTCAAATGTTTGAGCGACGACGCTCACTTCATTCTCCGCTTTGTTTTTCTGTTGCAAAGCTTAATTTATTAGTCAAACTAATAATATACTAATATATACTATTTTTATACTAATTTTATACTAATTTTAGGGGAAGGTCACGTTAGCGACGCCTCTGCATCAAGAGTTTACAGAAAGCCGTTCATATTGATCCACAAATCAGTACTTGACAAATTGAAAGAGAGATAGGTATACCACGTACAACAGTATCAAGAATTTTGAGATCTCTGAACTATCATGCTTACCACATTATTCTAACGCAAGCCCTCAGGCCCCATCATATTTTAGCGCGTTTTAATTTTTGTCAATGGGCTTTGCTGATGGTACAGAATGCTCCTAGTTTTTTTCAATATGTACTTTTCTCAGATGAAAGTCAATTCTACAGCGAACGACAGCTCAATAGACATAACTGTCATTAATGGTCGGACGAAAATCCTCACTGGTATAGACCGATGGATCATCAACATCGATGGAGTGTTATGGCGTGGTGCGGAATAGTAAATGGCTATTGAATTGGACCCTACTTTTCTGACGGAAACGTTGACAGACATACATACTTAGCGTTGTTAAGGGACCATTTACCAGGACTATTGGAGAACGTTAACTTAGCAACAAGGCAAAGAATTTGGTTTCAACAAGATGGTGCTCCGCTACATTTTGCACTCATCGTACGTGATTTTTCGATCTTACAATTCAATGAGAGATGGATTGGTAGAGGAGGTCCAATCGAATGGCCCGCCTTCTCACCAGATCTAACATCACCTGATTTCATTCTATGGGGCTATATTAAAAATGAATTGTTTGCTCAGCGACCTACAACAAGAGAAGATCTGATAGAAAGGATTCGGACAGCCTGCGCAGATATTTCTCGAGAAACTCTGCTCAAAACTGTAGACAATTTTGAAAGACGTCTACGTTTGTGTCTTGAAGCTAACGGAGAGCATTTTGAACATTTCATCAGTGGCTGATTGTAACACAGGTAGCAATGAAGAGTGACAAGGGGACTCATGGTAAACAAGCACCCCAAACTTGAGAGGTAAGGGGACTCATGCTAAACAAGCTCCAAAAACGTGAGAGGCAAGGGGACTCACGGTAAACAAGCACCCCAAACGTGAGAGGCAAGGGGGCTTACGGTAAATAAGCACCCCAAAGGAAACAGAACTTACTACGTCCACGTCGCTGTTTCCGGGTAACGCTAAAAGTAAGGTTCTAAGAGCTTTTTAAACAGTTGCCCTTCATTTGACTTCTCTTCAAAAGTTTGAAATCTAGATCGATTTTCTAGACATAAAAACATTATCTGATAGGGCTGTACTTCTGAAATATATTTTGATAAATTGCTTAACCAGTATGTCCCCTTTGCATTTCCGAGACAAATGCAAATGGTGATAATGCAGATGCGGAACAATTTCAACATTGTGATCTGATTCCTGTTACACTTTTTGAAGAATCATCACTTGTCAGAGAAATTCAAAGAACTGAGACACTGTCTTGTTTGAATTCTTTGACATGAATATTCCCTTGGCGATGCAAAACTTCGGTTTCTTCAGAATATCTAAACGACTCGATTATCAGTGCGTCATTATCAAAAATAAAAAAATGGAAGTCGTAGTTAGATTGGAAGATATGCGTTTTCTCTCTACAAGTTTAATTATAGTTTATGAAACTTTACGAAGACTCAACCATTCTTAGCGTTTAGATAATAATGTTTTATAATTGGAGGAATATTATTCGTTATTTTTTCTCGACTGATATATACATGTCGATACATACATAATAGCATTCTTTATTATTTCTTTATCATTTGTCCATATTTTTACAACTAGTATAATGCAATATGTAATACGAAGAGCCAAAAAGGAAATCGAATAAAAAAACCGAAGTTTGGGTTCAGGCTTATTAAAAAATTCAAATCTGCTTCACTTACGCTTAGCTATAAATGCAAAGATATAGAGGAAATTGAAGATTGCGCATTGTGTGAATTATTGTGACCTTTTCTATCTTTATAATTATTGTCAGTTAGCCATCTTTTTATCTAGGTACTTACATTTCTAATATTCAAGAGAATTATATAACTAGCTGACAATGAGAAAGTTTTTTTCGAGAAAAGTGGTGAGTTATTGATTTGCCTGTTTACAGAATGAATTATGATACTTCAAAATTGTAACAATTGACTAAACATTTCGAAACTTTGCACTTTTCTCGATAATTGTGTCATTGTTTGTACAACACATATTTTATTTATTAAAATCGGTGAGCTGTTTAAAAAAAAAACTGCTTTTTTATTTTCCCTTCCTCCTCCATAACTTCCAAGAAAATGGGATTTCAAAGTTAATGCATTGGGAAATTTTATGTTACATAGGCAGCAACTTACCGCATCAATTTTGACTGATACGGACGCAAAATTCAAATCATTATTAACAATAAAAATAATGATGTAAAAGTTGCACCTGTATCAGACCTAAATTGATACCGTGTGTTTGTGCATATGTGACATAAACTTATTTTAAAACATTAATGCTGAAATCGCATTTTTTTGGAAGGTATGAAGGGGGACAGAAAAATAATTTAAATATATATATATATATAAAAGAATTTTGGGATGGTAAATTGATTGTTACGTCCGAGATGTTTGTTAATATTTATCTGTATGATTATTCATAGTCTTTATTGATTTCAAATAGGCTCGTGCTTTTCGGCACATGTGCAGTTGAAAATATGAATAGCCATCTATCGGATGTAAAAGAACCAAAAAGGAACCCTCAAAAGGAGTTCTATTGAAGTCTCAGTTCTAAATGATACCAACTTTTACTTGAGCCGCAACGTTACCGAACCCTCAGTTCTTTCTATCAAAGTGCATATATTTATTTGCCTCAAATAAATATTTCTTTGAAAGTAATCGGGACTTGCACTTACTTCAGCCAAGTAAAATTCAATTGGTACAAGTAATCCTTTTTTTTCAGTGTACACTGTACAGTGAACCCTCGTTAACCCTCAGATTGTCACATGCAGAAACTTTGCGGTCTTCGCAGGAATATACAAAGCCTATGATGCACTGTTATTGCCCCGACAGCACTATTTTTTATCCGAACTCCCAAATTTTTAGTCAATTCTGATTCGCGTTAACGAGAGTTCACTGTATTTTAAAATTAACATAATTTTCGCATCGCACTTGCGCGCACACGCCGCGATGCGCACCGAGCATTTGAGCGAGTTCCGCCGGCATCAAATGAAATTCATCTCCATTCTAACGTACTTTCTGGCATTTCATACTTACTATGAAAAATTCTGATCAGTCATGCGGCTTTTACATTCTTTTTCGACCAATATCATAAATTAAGTTACCTAATGAATTTAAGGCCATCCTGAAAGTAGGTTCAATTAGATTTTAAGGTTTTCTTTTCACTGTGTACCATGAGAACGAACTGAAAGTCATGTTATTTCCATTTCAGATAATATTATTAAAAGTATTGCATAATGACATTCATCTCGCTCAAATTTCATGTCGCATCCTACAATGGATAGGTTATGTCAGGTTGGTCAACAACCTTTCGTTGTCAAAAGTAACTAGGAAATACGTATAGAAATGTACATGGGTGATCTGCTGATTCTGTCATTAGGCACGTGAACCAACCTATGAGTGTAAATGATCTCTATAAATTTTCACTAAAAATGCACTGTAGGAAGAACGCTGATATCCAAAGTAGGAAAATGAAAGTCTCAATGAATATGTTTATAAAAAATATCTGATATAGAATATATGATTCTTGGGTTAAAAGTATTACCTCTTTTTTGATGATTGATTAGGTTCTCTTAATTTTAATTATGTTAGAGGATGAAGCCAATTTGTCTATTTTTTAGGTTAATATTGCAAAAATTGTGTAATCAACATTTTTTAATGTTCTTAAGCTCATTTTAAAGCTTTTTACATTCTCATCTCAATGAGAAGGTATTGGTTTTATGTGAAAAATGACTTTCGCGGATTCAATCAAATGTGTAATTTCACTTTCAACAAATTAAAAATAATTATGGCAGTAATTTTCAATTCTAAATGATGAAGCATAATATTTTTTCCTAGTTAAACATGCATCATACTGGGTTTTAAGTGGATAAGTTCAATTGAACGAAATACTAAGACACCTAACCTAAAAGCAGCGGTACTCACGTTAAAATTTTGACATTTACAAGATGATGGTATATTAGATTTACTACACGTATATGCATATTGTTTCCATTGCATTTATAGTAAAATCGCTATAGAAATTTCTAACAGTGCAGTTCTTTTCGTTCAAGAATTTTTTTTTCGTATTTAATATAAACAAATTTCAGGATCAACATATTCAGCATTTTCCAAACACTGTGCATTCAACTCAATCGAAAGAAACATTTTTGTTGCATATTTTTAAGAAATTATAAATTAAAACAAATTGGAATTTCCAAATCCACAACCCGAACACAAGATATGAACGGATTTAAAAAGTTTTGTTTCACTTCTTTCTGATGCAAATATGGCCAACCCAACTTTTTCCCTGCATATTCATGTCGCGCCAATATTTATGTATATTTTAGATATATGTCCCATGTTTGTCCCATTTCCATATTTTCTATCTAATCTCATTATAATTTTGCAATTTACAAAATAAATTTTGTTGTTCTTGCCGTACGAGTTAAAAACTTTCCTCACTTTGTACTGTACAACATCGTAAGTGGGGAGTGTCCCCTTCTTGATCGCAGAATTTGTCATAGTTTTCTGTCACGTTTTTGGCGGAAACCATGAAATTCCATTTGACATCCACGATGAATGCGTTACGTGTACATCTCGATCACCATTGCTATGTACAAACTCTGCCGCAACGTAAGGTAATTCCTCCGTGCTACTGGTTCTGCTCCAAATGTTAGTGAATGCCAAGGAATTTTTAAGAGACTTACAAAAATTGAAGGAATTTTTGAGAATTGTAATAGTTTTAAGGAATGCAAAACATAATTGTATGCGGTTTTCAAAAATTATAAAAGGTTCCAAGGGATTTTTAAAGAGTTTTAACGGATTTTATACTTTTTTCGAGGAATTTTCAAACCCTTTATTTTAAAGGTATTCAAATCAATTTTTTACGATTTCAGGAAATATCATTAGATTTCATGAAATTTCACGGGTTTTAAAGCTATCTTGTTGGATTTCTATGATTGTTAAAACTTTGAGTGATGTAATTATATTGTAAGGTATATCAGAAGACATTTCATAGCATTTAAGACATATTATTAGCTTTTTTTTGAATGGTTTTAAATTTAAAAAATTTTAAAGTCATTTTTTTCATTGATATTAAAACAGTCATAAATCGTTGAAGACGATAGTGTCCGCACAAAACCTGATTTCGGACTGTCGCATTTAGGAAGAGGACGAACAATACCTGATCCCCATGCCGAGGGAAACTTTCCCTGCCTTATCGAGGTATTCATAATATTTAGTAACGCAGGAAGGCACGAGGGTACACACAGATAAACTGAGGAACTATTAATGCCTTCCGAACCCGTGGCTGTCGAAGTGAACGATCTCATGGCGCGATACAAATAACTAAGATCAATTTCCTTGAATGCGAAAGTATTCAGTGAGTCAGGTACAATGTTGCTAGCATATGACTGAAGTTGGCGGATTAGTGCCTCTGACGCTACCGCTGGCGGTATGGTATCTAGATAATAGTCATTAATGCTAGAGGGATTCAAAGGCAGATCTCCCCAAAAGAACTGTCTTTGTCCCGACCAGACACCTGCCAGGTTTACCCTTTCCCACATGTGTTTGGAAGATGCCCTATCTGATAGGCTAGCCAGATACCCGCTTTTTTCGCGCTGGAGGGAGCCAGTTGCGAGGTTACGGAGGATAACATATTTATCTCTATCTATGACAGTTTTAGAAGTGCGCCATTTGGAACGAGCTGTCCCTAGCCGAGCAATTTTCTTTACAGAGTCGGAGAACCAAGGCGGCCTGGGCCTAACTATTCTAAAGCGACGCAGCGGGTGAAATCTGTTAATAAGGTTTAACGTTATTTGCGAAAATCGATCCACTTTCTCATCTAACGAGGAGAGGTTTAATATAATGGCCCAGTCCTCCCGACTTGCTGCCTCATTGAAAGCTGTTTGATCCACTCGTTTGAAGTCCCTACCTATGCGGTAGACACTCGATCTTGTTGATAGATCTAGGTTTATGTCGCAGAAAATTAAGTCATGGTCAAATTTTCCTGATAGCTTGGCCACTCCCGGATCTAAAAGTGGGAGATCGTCGCTTACAAAAATAAGGTTCAAAATCAAGTCCGAGCGGGTCGGTTCTTTGATAACCTGCCTGAGCGATAGAGAGCGTGATATGTGAAGCCACCTAGCCCAGCATATATGGGAGGTATCCGCCGCATTGATATTAAAATCTCGTAAGCAAACCATGTGATTTGATTCGCTGGTGGCACGAGCTAAGGCCTCTTCCAAATCACTGTCCCAGGATAGTGCCACGTTTGGACTCCTGTAATCACCTAGAATTGCAAGAAGCGTTTTCTTAAATTTAACTATAACTAGACATAGGTCCACAGGGATGTCATCGGGAACACCTGCTAAAAATGGAGTATTATTATTATACACAGACTCGTAGTAGTCGGGTACATTAGGACGAAGCCAAGTTTCTGAGATCACAAGAATGTCGATGTTATACAAATGGATGATGTCTGTGATTTCACTTATTTTAGGAGGAAGTGAATAATTATGAATTGAAATCGAAACGCGCCACATTACCAAACAAGGTAGGACAACTTGGCGCAGATGCACTTTTTGGAGAACACATTAATTAACTGTTTTAATGAACTTCAATTAAATTATCTTCATGCATAGAACATTGGTAAGATATTGGCCTAAACAGAATATATTTTATAATATTATTTTACTTTATATTTGAATTTTAATCCTGCATTTTCCTTTATGTGCGTTGCATTCACCGCCGCTCCCCCACCACGAAAATTGGAATGGAAATGGAAAAGTATGCTGAAACGACGCTGCACTGCCTGCTTCCTGCTAACCCTACCCCCACCACTGCGCTTCAATCACTGTACATTCACTTTCGTTGGAGTCCCTTCACGCTCCCGTTGGAGTGATACGCATGGTCCTCCTCTTTGGGGTCAAAATAGTAACTCCAAGAGCTGGAGTCAACTGATTTTGACTATAATTTGGAGCGAAAATGTAACTCCAACGGAGGGTGCCAAGCTTCTGACTTCAACGGACGGACATCATGACTTCAACGGAGTTGATATAGCTGTCGCTCGATAGTTGGAGTTACATTTTCTCTCCAAGAAATTTAGAGGCTTAAAGGACACTTCCCTTAACTGCTTAGTCAAAAACTTTTTATCTTTCCAGTTTTAACTACCCGAAGGGTTAGACTTTATTCCCGCACGTCAAGCTTTTCGCAGGTTAATTTAGAAATGAGCATCTATACGAGCTTAGAGTTTTCTGATTCCCTGTGGGTACCTTTCCCTATTTTTCAATTGCTGAGTATTCATAAAAAAATATTCACTCGTGCAATAGAAATTTTTCGGTCAGATTCCATTAGCTATACAATGAGATCTAGTGGAATCTCTGCTGCATGGAGAATGGAAATAAGGAGACCAAAGTCCTGTACATTGACTTCACCAAAAACGAGCATTTTTTTGTCTTATGTACACAACGCATCGAAATGCTAGATCTTCTCGATCGCGGCGCTAGTGTGGCACACGTATCGATGGCCGCCGTCATGGTCCGTGTAAATATAACCTCAAGACACAAACAAAAATAGAAAATTTTCGAATCCTTCAAACAATTTGTTGAGCAATGTAAAAACTGTTACATTCAAGTGAAAATTTCATGCCAGTTCTGTGACGTGTAACCCTAGTAAAAATGACAGTTAGGAATCAATAGAAGCTGTTTAGAAAACGTATAGGATGCAGATGGCATCTTACATGGTCCTAAGTGGTTTCTAATAGGATTCTTATTTTAAATTGGTTTCTAATCGGCCTTATTAGGTACTTATGTGCTTTTGTTAAATTTTTCTAATTGGATCTAAGTGGGTACTATGAGGTATTCACTTACTTGACATATTGAAAAATATTATGGACTTCGTGATTGATATTCAAGGCTCTCGTGATCTTGAAAATAACTTTATTGCAAAAGAAGTGTGTCATATGTTAGATGTTTGAATTGAGAACCACGGAAAATCCAAGCAGTTTGTCCGTGTAATCTTCCACTCAAATTTCCTAAGGGACAATTTGAGTGAAGCACTTACGTGACACATTGAGGATATAAGGAAGTTCTAAACGACGAGTTTGCTCATCCCAGATGAATCATCCCATTGTGTTGAGTCTCTTCCGCCTTTCTCCCCTTTGGCCGGTAAGCATCGAAACACTCTCTTAATCACGTAAGCAGATCCCGATCACGTGCCGCCGCCGTATTTTCGTCATCCTGAAAACATTGCGGTAGGCCCAGGCACTTGCGCCAGTGTCCCTCTCTTTCTTTCTCATGCGCGCTCTCTACTTTCCTTCAGCATTATTGCTCTCTCAACTTTCATCTTCCCTTCCACTCTGGCGCACGGCCAAGGCCTTGGAGCTCAACCAGCACTTCGAAATTAGCTACAAATTAATTAAAATTTTGCTGAGTAAAATTCTTCCCTATAAACACAACAATAAATTTAGCAAATATATACGCTGCGAAATATGTTTGAGGGGTCTGAACCAATTAAAATAAAATTAATAACTCGAGAACCCTTCCTGGAATGACAAGTTAAGATAATAAGTTAACAATAGATGTACGTGCACACGTGTACTCACGTGAACACGTACATCCAATAAAAATGTTATAAATAAGAAAATAACAGTAGTTTCTCGAATTATCAATCACATTTTTTTAAACTAGTATAAAGGTCCGGATTTCACAGTTAAAACTTAAGGAATTATTTCTATTACGAATGGAATAGGAAGGTCATTCAAGGTTACATATAGACGAGATAAATTATTAAATATTTCATTGTTGTTGATTGAAATAAATTAATAAAAACTCGAATGAACGTTCTATTCGACCTAGCTCCACGATTCTTTTTGGAAAGTAAAGCTAGGATAGATTTAAGATACTTTTATTATTTTGATAATTTTAGGTTAATTATTTATATTTTAAATTTATAGCTATCATATTTTTATATAAGTTTAGATTCGTTGCCGACGCACGGAGGCTGAGGTAGTAGGACGGAGGCAAGCGTCCCAAAAATCGTTGTACGATTTTTCGGAAGAGTAGTTGCGTCAGCTCTACCTTCCTCGCTTACGAAAATAAAGAACATCCTTTGACATAGCAGCCTTCTGCTCTTAAATTATTTTGATCTTCTTCAATTTCTTCCTACAGCAGTTCGTCAGTCTTTTCCAGCAGTGTACGTGTTTGGTGAATTTTGTTCGGATTCTTCTCGTGAGTTCCTCCATTCGGCTAACATTTTTGACTTTTAGAACTAACCATTTTCATTTGCAACTAACCGACTTAGTTACAACTAACCGTTAGAATATCCCCTGCACGTAATGCAGCCTTCTCCGCAAGCGTGCGACCTATAATGCTCGCACTGTGCAGGCATTTTGTTATCTGGGATGGGTCAATGCCTTATTTTTGCAATAAAAATGTAACTGCGTAATGATGCTTCCTAAATAACATTTTTATACATGCACTTAGTAGAAAGTCCAGATAAATTTGGCAAAACTGGAAACGAGAATCTTTCAAGATATTTGACAAATATAACTTTTGAGTTTCTTATCACGCTCACAGGTATTTGCCCCACATTCTCTTATGTCTATTTCAGCGAAAAATATTGTATTTTTTTAAACAGAATATTAATAATTTTTGTTTCATTACGCACGTATTGTATTCTTTTTATTAAAATGCGTCACACATACATTTTTCCCGAAGTAGACAGTCCTCGATAATTTGATAAAATCACTGAAAAATGTATGTACTACTTTAACTTTGAAAACGGTGACAAGAAAAATTAAATAAACCCACACAATGTTTTATTTCTATTTCACAAAAAAGCATTTATTTATATTCAATCAAGTTTTCTGTCAACACTTTCATGATTCCTGGCTTAGAGCGCCAAAATGGCAGGAGATAATACATTTTTTGGACTTGCAGACATTACAATTTTCGACGAAGTTATAAATTGAGTCTTCACTTTCGATTTAGATAAATATAAGAAGTATTACATTGCTCATATTTTTTCTTTTTTGTTGATCCGCATAACTTCTCTGTTGCATTGAGCATATCACATTATCGGTGGTACACGACTTTAAATCTGTTTTTAAGAACAGACAAATTACATTAGATTTGCGGCAAAACTTTAAAACAAAAATGTAACGTCTACTTTCAGTTTCTTGCAAATTATTGTACTAGGCTGAGAGTCCAGTCATCACATATTATATCGATTGTATATGTCCCCCATACTTTTTTTGCTCATTATTTTAGCATACAAAAAAGGCCCTACTGTGTGGAAATAATTCCACAAAAATCTAAAAAAAAAAGTTTCTACCTATAATAGGTCCTGATATATGACTTGACAAAGTTTCCCCTTTTTTCGATTTTTCGTAGAAAAATGGTACTTTTCAGTTTTATTTTTAATGTTCGTATTTCTGTACAATTCACATCAAAATTGAGCCGCTGATAATAAAAAGTGGAAATATCTCGTAGGTGAGTAAAACGAAGATATAGAAAAGTGCCTAAAAAATTGGATATGATTTCACGTCTGTAAAAAGCAGTAATAGAACATTGGCAGTAAAAAGTAGACAACGGTACTTGGGCCGTAAGAAACAGTTTTCTATCTCATCCTATCATTCATCTGTCCAAGTCAATCTTTTACTACGTCTCTATCAATCTAAATTTCCGTCTATACTTATCAATCCCCTCCTTTCTATCTTATTCATCCTTTATCTATTCATGTCAATATTTTTTCTATCTCTCTTATTCTAAATTCCCGTCTATATTTTTCAATCTTCTCTTCTCTATCTCATTCTATCCTTTATCTATCCACGTCAATGTTTTTTTTATCTCTTTATCAATCTAAATTCACGTCTGTGTTTTTTAATCCCCTCTTCTCTATCTCATCCTGTCATTTATCTATCAGCGTCAATCCTATACTACCTCTCTGTCAATCTAAATTTCCGTCTATCTTTATCAATCTTCTCTCTTCTATCTTATTCCATCCTTTATCTATTCATGTCAATATTTTTTCTATCTCTGTTATTCTAAACTCCCGTCTATATTTTTCAATCTTCTCTTCTTTTACTGTCTCCTTGTCAATTTCAATTTACATATATCCTCTTGAATCCCCTCTTCTCTATCTCATCCTATCCTTTATTTATCCACGTCAATCTTTTTTCATCTCTTTGTCAATCTGAATTCATGTCTATCAATTCTATTCTTCTCTTCCCTATCTTATCGTATCATAGATTTCTCAACGACCATCTTTTTCTGTTTATTTTTCAATCTAAGTTTACCTCTATCTTTTTTAATACCCGCTTCTCCATCTCATCCTACCCTTTATATTTCCACGTCAATCCTTTTCTATCCCTTTTCAATCTAAATTCAAGTCTATGTTGTTCAATCCCCTCTTCTCTATCTCATCCTATCTCTTATCTGTCCAAGTCAATCTTTTACTACCTCTCTATTAATATAAATTTCCGTCTATACTTATCAATACCGTCTTTTCTATCTTATCCACCCTTTATCTGTTCATGTCAATAGTCCTCCGAGCTGAGGAGGAACAAGAAAATTAAATATTTATGGTTCAGTAGCGGGAAAATCTTCTGTAGAAAGGAGGACGGCTCAAGGAGAGTCATTCTCGTCCATTTACAGGATCTCGACTTGCTACGATAGCAACCATGGAGTCCTCAGCTGAACTTCCACGGCAAGTCAACGGAAGTCACCGTATATCCTTTTTCTTTTAATAGTTCTTTTGCTTTAGCCGTTATGGTAGCACTTTATATAAGCTGAACTCATATATTATATCTTAGTGCGATATATTTTATTAGTTTGAGTGATTATATCTATGATTTAGGGAGCTTTGTATATTTTGAAGGTGCATGTGGTTGGGCCTATCCTGCTTATCTTGTTTATTGTTTCAATTCACGCGGGATGTCATCTTCTCAGAGGGGCACCCTTGCTGAACGTCAATATACTCTTGTTGTAGTTCTTATTTGAATACACACATTTTATCTTGAGTATATTGTGCAATTTATAATTATTATCTATTTTAATTTCAATAATGGTTAATTATACCCGAGTTGAATCGCGCGCCGACAGCGACCAATGAGGGCCGCTGCGCCGGGCAAGCGCAACAGCTCAACATGCCAAAGCTGGGATCACTGTCGCTATGAGCGAGGCAAGGAGTCGATTGACTCGTCGAGCAGACGCGCACAATATGGAATCAACCAGGGACGTAGCGGGAAACTGGTCGCTCCACAGTGGGAATGGAAGAAGAGTTTACATGTACATTTTTCTAGTTTTCAATACTGGACATGTTTCAGTTTAAAAGTACCACGTCTTTTTTAAATTTTCAAGGAATCATTCTTCACGTTAATTTTTGAAGTTTCAAATGTGCTGCCACTAGTTGCCACTTTTGGGTTTTTATGTATTTATGCACATATTTCGGAGCCAGTATCAATTTCGTGTTTTTTACGTGACAGCATATCGCTATAGATAAATTGTTCAAAAAATTGACGCCCTAAATTCTTATAGATGAAAAAGACATATTTTAAAATGATGAACTTGAAGATAAGTAGATAACTAATTACTCAAAATTACTTCCGTACAAAACGTAGTCTCAATGCACGTAATAAGCCAAACTAATTTTGAGTAGATTAGTGTGTCATGTATTATATGTTATTCAAAACAAATTTTTTTTCTCTCAAGTTGTACAATAGGCCGAGTCCTAGATTTGATAGTGCTCAGTTCCGTTCAGTTTAGTTCCTTTCAGTTCAGTTCAGTTTAGTTCAGTTCAAATTCTTTTTAGTTCCTTAAGGGGGGATCCTGCTTTAGGAGGCCTAAAAAAGGCGTTTTTGGGGGGATTTTTTTTAGGGCAGAAAAAAAAGCAAGTCTAGAGAACTTTTTAGAATATTTTAATGTATATTTGAAAATTATACAAAAATTTTGTTGAGAGAAAAATATTCAAACGCAGCTGATTTTTATGCACATTTGTGCAGCACTTTGTAATTGCAGTCGGCAATCGGCGGGAAAGATGGCACTCGTAATTTTTGTCGGAAATGAAAAACCAAAGAGAATTTTAATTTTCATATATTTTTCTTCTATGTGAACCAAGAAAACCCCGAAAAAATTGTGAAATAAAAAATTTGTCTCAAGTTTGAAAAAAATGTGCTGTTTGCAACAACAAAAAATCATTTCAACTTGCTAAAAAAGTTGTTTAGAAATTTGTTTTCATGAATGTTTTTGCTGCAGATAGAAGAGAATACAAAAGTGAAGCTAACAAGCCTTGGTTCGTTTTGATTGGTCGTCTAGTTTTCTTGCAATCACGCCCGCCAGTTTAGAAAAATCGACGCGGAAAATTCCCTATAAAATCAGCTTTCTCGGGTATGAAATAACCTTGTTATTGAAATCGGCTGGAAAAAGATCGGGCATGATATTTTTATGTATTCTGGCATGCTGAACACGAATCTGACATCATTTTTCCCCGAGTGCGTCAGGATTTTTCCTTAGGCGTGGTGAATTCCCTATAAAATCAGCTTTCAAGGGTATGAGATAACCTTGTTATTGAAATCGGCTGGAAAAAGATCGGGCATGATATTTTTATGAATTTGGCGTGCTGAACAGGAATCTGACATCGTTTATCCCTGACCACGTCCGGATTTTTCCCAAGACATCAAAGATACCCTATAAAATCAGCACTCTCGTGTATGAAATAACCCTGGTCATTGAAATCTTCTGGAGAAAGATCAGGCAGGATATTTTTATGTATTTTGGCGCGCTGAACGCGAATCTGACATCAGTTTTCCCTAATCACGTCAGTATTTTTCCCAAGACATCAAATATACCCTATAAAATCAGCCTTCTCGGGTATGAACTATCCCTTGTCATTGAAATCTTCTGGAGAAAGATCAGGCAGGATATTTTTACGTATTTTGGCGCGCTGAACACGAATTTGACATCAGTTTTTCCCGAGCGCGTCAGTATTTTTCCTAAGACGCGAAAAATTCCCAATAAAATCAGCTTTCTCGGGTATGAAATAAACTTGTTACTGAAATCGGCTGAAAAAAGATCGGGCATGATATTTTTATGTACTTTGGCGTGCTGAACACGAATCTGACATCTGTTTTTCCTGATCACATCAGGATTTTCCCCCAGACATCAAAGATACCCTATCAAATCAGCTTTCTCGGGTATGAAATAACCCGTGTCATTGAAATCTTCTGGAGAAAGATCAGGCATGCTATTTTTATGTATTTTGGCGCGCTGAACACGAATCTGACATCAGTTTTTCCCGAGCGCGTCAGTATTTTTCCTAAGACGCGAAAAATTCCTTATAAAATCAGCTTTCTCAGGTATGAAATAACCTTGTTATTGAAATCGGCTGGAAAAAGATCGGGCGTGTTATTTTGATGTATTTTGGCATGCTGAACACGAATCTACAATCAGTTTTCCCTGATCACGTCAGGGTTTTCCCCAAGACATCAAATATACCCTAAAAAATCAGCTTTCTCGGGTATGAAATAACCCTTGTCATTGAAATCTTCTGGAGAAAGATCAGGCATGATATTTTTATGTATTTGGGCGCGCTGAACACGAATCTGACATCAGTTTTCCCCGAGCGCGTCAGTATTTTTCCTAAGACGCGGAAAATTCCCTATAAAATCAGCTTTCTCGGGTATGAAATAACCTTGTTATTGAAATCGGCTGGAAAAAGATTGACATTTAAAGTAATGGGATACATTTTTGCACTAAGAATTAACAAGATTCTGACAGTATGTAAGTCTGACGGAAATAATATAAAAAATAAGCCTCTGCGTGAATTTCCACTCCCATAATTCATGCGATATTTTATTAGCATAATTCATTGAAATCTCAGTCCAATTTAAACTCATTAAACTCAGTCATTCATGCAAGACATCTTCACCATTAAAACTCTTTCGAAAGACAAAAATAGCAATGCATTCCTCGAAAACGTTAAACAAAGTGCCAAAACCTTGAAATTAAAAAAAAAAACTTGAATTTTAAACCAAAAAAGATGATTTTTTCACCAAAAAAGATGAATTTTCAACAAAATAGTTAAACTTTTATGCACCAAAAATATGTGGGAAGCCGCATAAAAGGGGCACTTATGGCCGGTTCTAGTTTAGGAGATATTCACTTTTCTTTAAGTTAAGGTCAAAATTTTGTTTGTTTGCGTCCGAGCTTTACGCCAAGACCACTGCGAACAATACCCGAAACTAGTCATAATTCCAAGTTCCAGTGTAATTTTGGATACATGGATTTCCTGTGGAGTTGATTTGTTCAAATATTACGTAACAGTATCGACTTAACCCCCCTCCCCACTTCCATGTAACAGGGCGTAACATTTTGCCGAACCACCTTTCCCCAAAAGCTGTACCGTAATTTATGGATGGCCCCTTATCGATGTTTGTCCCAAAATGATGCAGAAATAATTTGTGAGGAGCACGGATTTTCGCAATGGTTCGTGGCCTGACGACTTCAAACAACGCGATGTCGGTATAGCATAGTATCATCAGTGATTATCTGGCCCGTGAGATCTTGATTAGTTCAGAGAGACGGCGTCTCGAAACTTTCGTCGTTAGCTAATTGGTCTCTTGCATGAATCCGCGGTGTTTGCACGCGTATATTGCCTGTAATTTGTGTGTTTCGTGTGTCTGTCATCGCCCCATACCAACTTCCCTATCTCAGATCTAATGGGATTTGCATTTTAACAGATATAGATGCGCGTAAACGTTTCGAGATAATACTAGAGTTTTAACGACTTCTAAAACTGGAGCTGCGAATCTTGCCTGTCTGTAGAGACCTAACTGAATTAAAGACATAATTACATAATGACTCGTAACTTACGTTATGATTTTATCGTAATTGAGGAAAATATACTCAAAAACTTGAAGACACTGCATTTTATTGTAAATCATGATGGGAAACTGAGTGACTGTTTCGATATTGTGCAAGGCGTTAAACAAGAATGCGTTATGTCCTCATCGCTATTTATTATATTTATGGATAAGTGTCTAAGAATGGCCCTCTTTGACGAAGAAGGTGTAGATCTCGAAACAGTAACCAGAAATGACGGAAAGAGATTTGAAGATCTTATTTACTGGTTCATACCAACTGAGCCAAGCGATATCATATTTGGATGAAATGATGGATAAAGATGGGAAACTGAAGATTCAGTACATTAAAGACCAGCCAAATCTACTCAAATTGAAAGTTCCATTTCGTTATATTTCTCGCACAGCATACAGTTGCTTCTTGGATATCAGCCTAGCAGCGTTGGTGTTTCTGGTTTGACGCATCACACATGCGAATCTGCTACTGGAAAACGAACTCTTGGTTGTTGCTCTCATATTGCTGCAATAGTGTACTATTTATCTCAAGCTAGATACTTATCCAAAGTTTTTAAATCAGCGGGAATACTAACTGATGTATTCAAGAAAAATAATTACATTCCAGTAATTGAAAGTGAAAGTGATGAAGATTAAAATAAACAATTACATAAAAACCATTTGGTTTTGTGTGAGGCAAGGGAATACACACCAAAAAAGCACTCCTTTTTGTGAGAGGCGAGGGGACTCACACTAAAAAAGCAGCCCCATAAGGAATTCAAAATCATATCGCAACCTCCTCGTGTTGAACTCTGGAAACTAAAATTTGTGTAGGCCAACTACAGTCGATTCTTATTTAATTACCTGTATACATAGAATACTAACATTCTTTTCCAACTTTTTTTCGTGAATATTTTGCAACTATTTAGTTTGGTGTGTCACGTAATTTCACAGCAATCGTAATTCCACAACAGGGTAAAGTTTTAAAAATGCGCATTTGTTTTTCATAATGTTATGTACCAAAGAAATGAAAAATAAGTGATTTCTTGAAATACAAGTGCACCATTATTCCAGCCGACCGCTTAATTAAACTAATACAGTGTCAACCGAACAGTGGGGTTCGATGTGCCCGGCTGGAGCGAGAGTGTTTTGTGTGCTGTGCGGCATGCATGGTTTTCATCATTTTTCGCCATGACGCACCACCGCGAAAAATCTGACAAAAATATATGTTGAAGAACACTTCAAGGTTTGTTTTGAAACAAAAAATTAAAGGTTGAAGCAGTTCAGAATATTTGTAACGGTCAAATAAAAATATTGATTCAGAATGGGAGACAAATATTTATAGTAAGCTACTCAATGACCTTTCTTAAATTCATAACCAAAAGGGTTACATATATATTTTAAGAATGTAGCTATTACGTGAAACGAGTGCGAATCGAAGGAAAATCGATAATTGCGTGATTAAAAAGTGATGAAGTGCTCAAAACGATTATGTAATTTAATTCATAGAAATTTATATGAAAAATATGTTAATATCACAAAAAATTTAGATTACATAGTTTATGTGGGACATAGAGAAGTTGATTCTTTTTTAACCCATCTCATTTTATTATTACTTTTTTGCGATAATCTTACATATTATTATTCATTGATTCTATTAAGACTTAAATTTTCTGCAATTATTTTAAAAGCTTATAAATAAATAAAATTTTCATAAATGAGAGTTAAAATTTAAAAAAAATATAAAGTGGAAATTATTTGAATATTTTAATGGAAAAAGTAGTTTGATGTTTTTATGTTGTAAACATTTTAATTAATTAGTAGTCGATTAATTTTGTTAAAATTTTTTAATTAAAGAAGGGTTTAATTTAAATTGTTTTTCAATTAAGTAACATTAATTTATTATTTACTTTGAGGTTAATAATTGAATGTAGGCTATTATTTTTATAATAAAAGTTTGATTTTTCTTTGAAATACCTCTATCACAATTATATAATATTTTTAATAGTTTGTGATGTTGTTGAAAAAGTATCAGAATTATGTTTTTAAAATTATATATACAAATATTTTAATTTTGTTTGAATTATTTTAAAAGAATATTAATAAATTGAATGTATAGAAATTCAATTTCAAATTTGAAGAAGAATATAATCTGAAAATTATTTGAATGTTTTATTGAAAATTATAGATTAAAGCTTCTTATTTCGTGAAATGATTAATTAATTATTAGCTGATCAATTTCTTTCACGATATTAAATTAAATAAAGATTAAAATTTAGTTTTTAAAAATTAGGTAACATAAATTGATCATTTACTTCAAGGTTATATAATTGAATATTTGATATAATTTGCATAATAAAAGTTTATTTGTATTTGAAGTACATTTATTGAAATTATGTAATTTCGGTAAATGCTTGTGATGTTGTGAAATGAATATTTGCATTTAATTTTCAAAATTAGATGTAAGTATATTTTAATTTTTTGTTGACATTAATATAAAAGGCTAATAATATATACAATTTTTTGAAATGAAAGTAGAAATTGAGAAAAGAATATACAGTAAAAATTAATTGAAATTTTGAATAAAAATGATAGATTAATGCTTAAAAGAGTATCTGAATTCAATTTTCAAAAGTATATCTAAATATTATGTTCCAATTCTTTTCAAAATTAGTATAAAAAGTTGTTAACAATTCAAATTTGCAGAAATGAAATTTCAAGTTAAAAAAAATATAAAGCAAAAATTATTTGAATGTTTTAATGAGAATAATTGTTTAATGCTTTTTATGTTATAAACTGATTAATTGCATATTAAATGATTAATTTTTATCGAAATATTAGATTAAGTAAAGATTTAATTTTAATTTTTCTCTATTGAATAACATATATTGCTCAAATTAAGATCGAAAAGAAATCTATTTTATCATGAATAATTTTATGCAAAATAAGCATGAAAAAGATTCACAATTAATCTGTTCACCTTTTTATCATGCTCTTTCTGTGTAGCAGCATAAATTACAATGTCGTCAAGGTAAACGAACAGTTCCTTCCCTTCGAAACCCATCAGCACACGATCCATCAATCACTGGAACGTTGCTGGAGCTCCCTTTAACCCGAAAGGCATTCTGAGAAACTCATAGTGTCCACCCTCATCCGTGAAGTCAGTTTTTGATCTGTCCTCCGTGTCCATCGGAATTTGATGAAAACCGGCGGTCAGATCAAGAACTGAGAAAAATTTGGAACCGCCCAGATGGTCCAGTATCTCAGTGATATTGGGGAGGGGGTAAGCATCTCCCACGGTCTTGGCATTAGGCGCGCGATAGTCTATTACTGATCTCCACCGTTGATTTCCTTGAAGGTCGGGTTTCTTTGGGATAACCCACAATGGTGAGCTGTCAGGCGATGTGGAGGGGATGATTACTTCTAGTTTGAGCAATTTCGGGATTTCTTTTCAAATAACCTCCTTGTGGACCGGCGGATGTCGATATTGTTTTGTCGTCACCGGCGAATCGTCAATGGTAGGAATGCGATGGGCCGTCATGGGCGTTCCCGGCAGTTCGTCTCCGGGAAGAAAAAATAAATACGGAAATTTTTTAACTATTTTAATCACCCGTTTGCGGCTCGGTTTATCTAAACATTTGACGTTAACCTTTTCCAGGATAAGTCAAATTCGCTCTGCCTTCGATAGATGGGACAGTGAAGGCTTTGAAGCTTCGTCGAGAATACAATCTTCATCAGAATCTGCGTAATCATAAATATCGAAAGGCAATAATTCTTGAGGCTCCACTTCTATCGCTATGTCCCTGTCGCTAGTGTTAATTGCCATAGCAAAACAGGTACCGTTTTCAGAATTCGGTCAAAATTCGATACTTCAATGGGTATGACCTGACGAGTTCTAGCCTTAATTGTGAGAACTGTAGCTTTTTTTCGGATTTAGAGATTTTTGATTCAGTATTTGCAAATGAAATTAATGGGACTGGTTCTATAGGGTAACTGCTAGTGACTATGGTTTTGTGTCTGAATGAAATCTCGACCTCTTCTTCATCCAAATAATCAATTCCCAAAACTCCGGCTGCAATCGGAACCGGCAAATCGTAATTGACTACCTGGACTTTTACCATCGTGTCCAAAATACGAATGCAAACGGAACCTAAAGTTTCGATTTGAGAAGTCGTTAACCCAGTGATAAACACACTTTCGTTAGGATCTATCCCTATTTCTGGGTCCAGCGCTTCTACGTCTATAATCGAGATATCTGATTTAGTATCTACTAAAAAATTTGTAGAACCGTTTTTATAGTCTGGGAATTTGACATTTATTACAGGACAGGTTTTTGGTTATAGACCGAGTTATTAGATTTAATATACAAATGTATAGTAAATCTATATTAAAATTGCAAACATTTTTAACAGTGTACATATTATAGGGCTTGCAAGTATAAGAAGATAAGAAAACAAGCAGACTGCACGTTCAAGATTATTACAACCTTTGATGTATGCAAAAAATTGTATGCGATTTTTCCATGCAAATAAGGCAGTATCTCCAGTTATTGATATGGCTATAATACAAACATATTTATACTTATATATAAAAGGTGAAAGTGCAAATGTGTGTTTTAATTAAGGTGCAGAATAAATCTTGGTATTTGTGGTTGACTCTGAACGAATCTATTTAGATTATTAAATTCAAATTTTTAAAAATAAATTTCTAAAATTGCTAATATTTAAAACATTCGTTTTACAAAAATGTAAATAAACAGATTTATGGATTTTGTAATTGTAATGATAAGAGCAGTGGCAGTAAAAATATGAAGCCATTATAGTTATTTATTTAATTACTTGAGAAGAGTAATTAGACAAACACACACACACATTCACGCGAAAACACACACGCATATATATATATATATATATATATAAAATACTGTTTGAGATTCAAAGAGATCGAGGGTTTTGTCGGATATTATACTTGAAACGAAATGATTGCAGAGGGTCGGAAAGACTGAAGCAAAAAGAGGATCGAAGACTTCCGGCATTAGAAAAACCATACAAGCTCAACCGGCGTATGCATGGGGTACCTGCAATAATAACTATTTAAATGGCAACAGGTGCTTTTGCTCAATTTATTACGGGAACCACTACGTCTATTACATTATTGTGCTTCACGCTTGGCGAAACTCTCTCGACTTCGAATACACGTATGCAATCGGTTGCAGAAATACTCCCTTCCGAGAACATCCTTTGATGCCACCTATTATTCACAGAAAAACCTCAACGTTTTTTTCTAACAAAATTCCATAGAAGCGCTGCAAACAGTTGACAACTATGTTGACTACTAAATTCACAATTACAACCTCATTCGCAATTCTTAATGTAGTTATCAACTCTCTGCATCATTTCTATTGAATTTTAAGATGAAAAAGGTGGGGGGTTTTCTTTGTGACTGTTAAAAAGATTTTTTAAATTATGAAATTTTTGCGAGAAGTGGTCGAGAACGAGATTCTCATAGTACGAATAAGAACGATCGAGAACAAAATCATATACAATTATATTATTATTTTATTTGTGAAAGAACAATAATGTTTAAAATCATAAAAAACAGGATGAATGAAGATTTCTAAGCAAAAATTAAATGATATATTCTTTGGGCCATTTACAAAGTACGTGATTCATTTTTCAGGAACTTGACCCCCCCCCCCCCCCCCCCCAGTAAGAACATCAAGTCTCTGCCGTTGGGCGTCTATAATCTCATCCAATATTGCTGGTGTTAATGTCTCGATGTAACAAGGGTGGATAATTTCAGTAATATGGTGTATATAGGTATATGGTGGATAGGTATGTAGGAGTAAGGTATAGATATTTTAGATTTATCTAGAATTCTTGTGTTATTTATTTAAATGACACGCTCGTTCCGCAACACCGCTCCGACCGAGGTTGCTGATCAATCTCTCAAGCGATCACCCCACGTGAAGAGCCTCACAAAATTGTTATGTGTGGTTCCCCACTTGGGCCCATTACTATCCAAGGTCTTTGTTTCAGGCGACATTCACTCTACTCACATTGTTTTTATAAACTATTTGTCGCCACACTTTTCTGTGATGGCATACTACTCTAGCTTCCTTCACGTCCATGCATTTTTTCACGCAAGCTCTCGTGTTTCTATGGCTTCTTACGTCTTTTCGGATTAATGTATGTATCATTTGCAGATTCTAGCCATTTTTTTGGCGGCGTACCTCTGGGCATTCTGCCATTTATTTTACCTTTATACACCTGTTTAGTCAGTCGTTCTTCTTTCATTCTTTCAACATGTCCGAACCATCCTATTTAATTTCTTTCCCATATATCAACTAGTGTCTCTCCTGTACCACATTCTTTGAGGATAATCTCGTTTCGGACTATGTCCATCAGTGTTTTCTCACATATTGTGCGCAGAAGTTTAATGCTAATCGCGTTAAATTTACTCTTGTCCTTATCTTGACATGTCCATGTCTCGCTACCGTCTAGGACAGTCGGTATAATCATAGGATTATATATGGTCATTTTAGACTTTTTTTTATTTGTTTTTATCTCTGAGAATGGACCCAGCGCTACCAATAACCTTCTTGCCCTCATTAATGCGCCTATCGAACTCCCCATCTATTTTGCGTCGCTAGTGAATAGGCTATACAGATATACGTATTGGTCAACTTGCTCTAATCTCTCATCATTTAGGACAATGTTGCACATTGTTTTCTCACTTTTTTCTTCGAGCACCATTACCTATGTTTTATTAACGTTGATGTCGAGGCCAGTGTTTTTTATGCTTGCAATAAGTTTATTCAACATTCTCCACAAGTCTTCGATTGATTCTGCCATAACAATCTTTTTATCTGCGAAAGCCAACCCACGCACCTTTACTGTTTCGAGATCTATACCTTCTTCTTCGAAGAGGGCCATTCTTAGACGCTTATCCATAAATATGATAAATATCCATGAGGACAAAACGCATCCTTGTTTCAGGCCTTGCACAATATCGAAACAGTCACTCAGTTTCCCATTAACCCTTACACTCGCTTTACTGCCTGCATATATTGTTTTTGGGGTTGAATGTGAATCTGTTGTATCTTTCTGATGAAGCCAAAAGAGTTTTGACGTGCGTGATATAGTTTCTTGTAAAGGAATTCAGTTCTTTGGCGAAAAAGCGTGCTAGGTTGTAAGTTGGTGAGTTTATTGCGCTGACGATCGGTCAAGTTTAGAGTCTTTTAGAAGTGTTTTCGTTTTGCTGACTATTGTTTTTGTAGGGTCTTTTTCATATTGTTCATATGTATCGTCACTTGGAAGGTCCATGATTTTGTTGTTATAGTCTTCTTTATGCATTGCTACTGTTGTGTTGCCTTTGTCTGCGGGTAATATTACGATGTATTTATTCTAGTTGAGTTCTTTGATTGCTGTTTTTTCTTGTTTTGTTAAGTTTGAAGAGGGAAGTTGGGTTTGGTGTAAGATGTTGGCCGTCCTACGCAGCATGCCGTTCGCTTTTTCGGGTGGAAGGGTATATATTGTGGATTTCAAATTACTGATGATGTCTTCTTTGGGGATTTTGGAGGAAGCTACTACAGAATTATGTCCTTTAGATAAGGCTGAAATCATTAAATTGCTGAGAGGATGGTTAAAGATGTCTTTTTACTGTGTTAGTTAATCGTGCGTGCCTCACTGGAAGTAATTTGTCCATTTTTATTTTTTGTTATTGAGTAGGAAGATCTCCAATCCATTGGGATTGGAGATCTAATAATATACGGTCCAATGTAGACCTTATGTTATATCTGAGAGTGTTTGATAGGAAAAGGTGAAGTTTCAATAGTTTTTTGGAGGTAATGTGCAAGACCGATTTGGTATGTTGTATTCTTTCTTTCAAGAAAAGTAAACTTGTTTTATGTGGAATAGATTTGGATTAAGATGTTCCCAAATGGCTTCTCAACTATAAGAATTTTGGGACGATGTTATTGTCCCTACACCATTTTAAGAAAGCTAAGGATGTTAGTAACTTAGCTTAAGAAGACCTGAGCTTACTAAAAGTATTAGTTTTAGTGATTCCGAGCAGTCCCTACCATAGGGCGCTCTGGCCAATGACAAGCATCGTAGAGAATATATGTAAGAACAACATAACCTTAAACTTTAGTTTCAGGTCAGCCCTGAAGAAGTAAACTGCAATGTTCACGAAACGTCGACAAGATTCATAGTTTTGCACACGATTGAATCTCAAAAAAGCTTTGAATTTTAAATTTTAATTCATGACAAGCTACACTGAGTTTGATGGGTTATGTATAACTGAAAGCATTTATAAGACAATGTCACATGATATTATCAAGTGCAAAATGAATTACATAAGGCATTAATTTAATGGTTTTCGCGGAATTTTATAATAGTGTTCGAATATTTTTCTAATTGATTTATGGTGATTTGAATTTTATTTATTTCTTATTTTGCATTAAATTTTATTCTCAGCTACCCTGAAAAATGTATCATATCAACAAATTTATCTTATGACAATTCAAGTAGATAAGGTTCACTATGGGAAATTTGGAGTGGGGGGTCCGCCATTGCTGGTACGGAGGGAAATTTGGAGTGGAGGGTCCGCCATTGTTGGTATTATGGGAAATTTGGAGTAGGGGGTCCGCCATTGCTGGTACTATGGGAAATTTGGAGTGGGGGTCCGCTATTGTTGGTACTATGGGAAATTTGGAGTGAGGGTCCGCCATTGTTGGTAATATGGGAAATTTGGAGTGGAGGGTCCGCCATTGCTGGTACGGAGGGAAATTTGGAGTGGAGGTTCCGCCATTGATGGTACTATGGGAAATTTGGAGTGGGGTCCGCCATGGATGGCACTTTGCGAAATCCGGAGTGGGGGTCAGTCATTGCTGGTACCTTGGGAAATTTTGAGTGGGGGGGGGATGTGCCATTGTTGGTACTATGGGAAATTTGGAGTGGGGAGTTTCGCCGGGACTGGTATAATGGGAAACTTGGAGTCGAGCGTCATTAACATAACAATGTTTAGGGTTAACATAACCTAGAAATGCACACAAATCATTACTGCTCATGCCAGAAATATCAGCGTTCATACATTATTTACTGTGGTCAGTACTTTGGGAAATCTCAAGAGGGGTCCCGGGGAGAATTTGCGTGCTGTGGTATGAGGACTAACTTAGATAGGAAGTGAGACTTAAATAATAAATAGAACGCCTTATATCTAATCTAACTTTTTAAATGTAAGGAACTTTTATTATAAAAATTAAATTATTTCTAAAAATCGCGATAGAAAATTATTTTGTACAAGTAACGTATTAAAATGAATTATAAAAATGTTTTTCAATCTTATGCATCTAAATTATTCAAGCCATATAATACTTCCTGAAACTATTGCCCGATTTAGGGATTCGACAGAATTTGAAATAAAAGAGGTACAAACGATTTAACATAAATGAACAAATAACTTTGCCAGATGAGAAATAGGTGATATTGACAGTGATGGTATGCGACACGGTTTACACGGTTAAGTGCCATGTCACGTGCAGTGTACATGTACACGTCTCTGGATGAAGCGGCCCGGCGCATCGCCACTGATAAAAGAACAAGAAATGGGCCTGATGCCTGTCGCTCCCAACGGTGGGAAATCGAAATACTCTAACTTTAGGCTTTGCCGTGAAGCTTAAAAAAAGCGAGTTGCAACATGAAAAAATGACATCTTAAATTCCGACTGAAGCCACACTGGGGAACAGTTCAGAGAATTAAAATCACAGTTTTTATTTTCAGTTACACTGTTTTTTATTAATGCTTCTAATTTTCCACTTTTGGTCCACATTCAAATTATAGTAAGGTAATAATTAAATCAAGTTAACAATCATAATTGTTTAAAGAATTTATTATTACTTTTAATAATATTCTCTTTGAATAATGTTAGACAGTTGCGGCTCTTTCTGAAACTTTTAACTCTTTTTTTCTTTATGGTTGATTCTGAAGCAGTCTATTTAGATTATTACATTTTCCAAATAGGAAAAAAAAAAACAATTTAAAAATTTTAATGTATTTCATGCTTATTTTGTATAAAGTTATTCATGATAAAATAGATTTCTTTTCGATCTTAAGTTTGCAATCTTCTTTCTATTTTTCACTTAGAGTATGGTAATAGTGAATGAAATTCAATAAAAATGATTGTTTAAACAAATTATTGTTGTTTTTAACTACCTTTCCCTATAAGAATGCTACATCGTTGCGGTTTTTTCTGAAATTTATTAACTTTTTTTCTACTTTGTACTTAGTAAGATAATAATGTAAGTTGATAAACATAATTGTTTATACAATTCATTATGGTTTATAACTACCTTCTCTTAGAGAAATGCTTAAAAGTTGCGGGTTTTTCTGAAATTTTCAGCTTTTCTTTGACTTTTTAGTTATCAGTAACTACTTAAAGGAAAATTGAAATTTATAATATGATGCATATAGAAAATTTGAAGAATGTTTCAAATATCTGTTTTATTTCAGAAAAATATATTCACAAAAAGAAAGATTGTTAAAAAATTATCCTCTCTATTATTTATCTATTATTTGTTCATAACTAAAAAGCCAAAGCAAAGTTATAAATTTAAGAAGAAACCGCAAGTTTCTAGCAATTATCTATGAGAATATAGTTATAAATAATAATAAATTGTTCAAACAATTATTTTTGTTAACTTGCATTATTTATCATCTCACTCTAATTATAAAATTCGGAAAACCCGCGACTTTCTAACTGTATTTTAAGAGAAAATTGCTAAACTTTTTTTATTAATTGTTTAAACTTCGACTATAGGTTCTTTGGAATATTATACACGTAAAGCCTATCCCAAGTATAGGAAAATGTTACATTTCTAACTCTAACTCGTAAACTATTCTTACCGTTTTTTCTTTTTTTTTTTTCAAAAACTAATATATGTTAGAAGGGGGTTTCTTGAAGATTTTTAAAAAATTGCAGAATTTTTGTCCTCTTAGTTTGAGAATGAGAAGTATGCAAAGTTTGAGAATTTTGAATCATTCGAAAAATGAAACAAGCACGTGGTAGCTATCCGGCAACGCTGTCGGAGCGCCTAGCGAGTCTAGCGCATGCGCAACATCTTTCAATTTTTTTGTGAGAAACTTTCTTTTTCATAAATTAACCTTTAACTACTAATAACATGAACTGTTTACGTTCGGAGTTCCGCTAAATCCGGTTTAGTTTGGGTAGGTCAGGTCCAAGGACAGCCCCAAAGCCGACGTTAAATCCGAGTTCGACTGTACATACAAAAAGAAAAGGAAATGGTTAGCAAATTACAGAGAAACTGAACGTTTAAAAACGTTTGCTTTAAAAATCACCATACTCTAGAGAAATTGTTAGGTAACAAAAAAGATTCTAAAACAATAGAAAATTTGTTTGATGTGGTTTATCTAATGAAATGCACTGGTTGTAGTGAAAATTACCTAGGCGAAACAAGCAGGAGATTCAAAAGTAGAATTTATGAGCATAACAGGGATTGTAGAATGAGTAATTTAAACACAGGTTTATCACAACTTTCATGGAAATTTAATTATGTTTTTAATTTTGAAAATAATAAAATTTTGGCTAGGGAAACCAATACTTTTCAAAGACGAATCATTGATTCAATTTATATTAATAAGTATTTCAAAACTTTAATAAATTTAAAAACTGAAATAACGAATATAAACAAAAATTAATAAAACATTATGAATTGAATTCCCATGTTCAATTCTTACTACTTAATTCAAAAATACTTTACCTCAGTCTTATGTTCTCAAACTGTGGCGCGCCTTTTCACCCAAGGTTCATTAAAAGTTTTCACCTTTACAATTATTGATTTTTCTTAACAGTCAGTCTTGTATCATCCGTCTGTAAATATTGTATCAATTATAATGTTACACTTTTAAAAATTATTGGAGCCGCTCGACAATCTTTGAGGCTTCAATTGAAAAAATTATGACTTTTCACGCATTTTTTCAAATGTTTTTTTTTTTTTAATAAATGTGTTCTTACACGTTTTTTTTTAAATTTTTATTCTGACTTCATCATTTACTGTAAGAACGAATATATATATATATATATATATATATAATTGAAAACTAAAGGTTAACAACCACCACAGGGTCCCACTGGGAGCAACTGCCATCTAAAAAGTGGCATCGGCTCCCAGTAGGACCGCGGTAAATCCCATTCATGGCCACGTCTCACAACCGTGAGATCGGTGGTCTATATATATATATATTTATATTTTGGTGTCGGTTTTGATTCCTTAGGAATCGAACCAAAGGGCCTATGACAAAGCACCGAACGCGTCCTCAGGTTACGGATAGAGGGTCCATGTACCAAGAGATTCTGCTGTATATGGTTACAGTAACTTGCCGACGTTTCGTGATAATTTCAGTTCACTTCTTCAGGGCTGACCTGAAACTGAAGTTTCAGGTTACGTCGTTCTTGTATAGATTCTCTACGATACCTATGATTGGCCAGAGCGCTCCATGGTGGGAATTGCTCGAACTTGATTGGCACCTTCAAGCTTTCCAACAGACAGATGATAAGTCTATGAGAGGTTGAATCGAAAGCTTTCCGGTAGTCAATCCAGGCAATTGACAGGTTGCGTTGATGGACTGCAGCGTCTTTACAGACTGTCTTTATTCATAATGTGTCCCCTAAGGGCTTACATGACTACTATTTTTTATTTAAATTCATGTATTTTTATGAAAATTCGTTTTTTTTACTGAAAATTTTAATTTTCCATTTTCGGGTGAAAATTTATCTCTTTGAGTTGAAAAATCCAACTATTTTGTTTGAAAATTCATGTATTTTTATAAGAAATCATGTTTTCATACTGCAAATTTAATTTTTCTATTTTTATTTGAATATTTATTTTTTTGAAATGAAAATTCATGTATTTTGATAAAAATTCGTTTTTTTACTGAAAATTAAAAATGTTTATCTTCGGTTGAAAATTCATCATTTCGAGTTCAAAAATTCAACTATTTTGTTTGACAATTCATGTAATTTTATAAAAGATCTTGTTTTTCTACTGCAAATTTAATTTTTCCATTTTTCGTTGGAAATTTATTTTTTTGAGTTGAAATTTCATGTATTTTGATAAAAATTAGTTTTTTTCTCACTGAAATTTTAATGTTCCATTTCCGGTTGAAAATTTATCTTTTCGAGTTGAAGAATTCAACTATTTCGTTCAAAAATGTATGTACTTTTATAAAAATGCCTGTTTCTCTACTGAAAAATTAATTTTTCCATTTTTGGTTGAAAATTTATTTTTTTTTAGTTGAAATTTCATTTATTTTGATGAAAAATAGTTTTTCACAAAAATTCGTTTTCTTTTACTGCTAATTTATATTTTCGAGATGAAAAATCAACTATTTTTTATTTAAATTCATGTATTTTTATGAAAATTCGGTTTTTTTTACTGAAAATTTAAATTTTCCATTTCCGGGTGAAAATGTATCTCTTCGAGTTGAAAATTCAACTATTTTGTTTGAAAATTCATGTTTTTTCACAAAAATTCATGTTCATTTCTGAGAATACAATTTTTACATTTTTGGTCAAATATTTATTTTTTTGAGATGAAAATTCTTGTAATTTTATACAAATTCGTCTTTTTTTTACTAAAAATTTAAATTTTCCATTCTCGTTTGAAAATTTATCTGTTTGAGTTGAAAAATCCAACTATGTTGTTTGAAAATTCATGTATTTTTATAAGAAATCATGTTTTTGTACTGTAAATTTAATTTTTCCATTTTTATTTGAATATGTATTTTTTTGAGATGAAAATTAATGTATTTTGGTAGAAATTCGTTTTTCACTGAAAATGAAAAATTTTTATTTTTGGTTGAAAGTTTATCTTTTCGAGTTGGGAAATTGACCTAAAATCATGGCATTTTTAGGACTTTTTGACAGGTTCCAGGGATTAATTTAATGGTTTCCACTGAATTTTATAATAATTTTCGAATATTTTTCTAATCAATTTAAAGTGATTTGAATTTGAAAATCTTATTCTTTTTAAATTAGAGGGAATTCTTGATTGATTTAAATGCTTTGATGTAAGTTTCGAATCTTGTTTTTGTCTTCTTATTAAAATCATGGTACACTTTGGGCTTTTTGACAGGTTCCAGGGATTAATTTGATGGCTTTCACTGAATTTTATAATAATGTTCGAATATTCTTCCAATCAGTTTATAGTGATTTGGATTTGAAATTGTTATTCTTTTTGAATTAGAGGTAATTCTCGATTGATTTTAATGGTTTTACGGAAGTTTCAAAGCTCTTTTTGCATCTAATAAAAATCATGGCATTTTTAGGACTTTTTGACAGGTTCCAGGGATTAATTTAATGTTTTTCACTGAATTTTATATTAATATTCTAATAATTTTCTAATTAATGTATAGTGATTTAAATTTGTTCTACTTTTTGAATTCGAGGGAATTCTCGATTGATTTTAATGGTGTCAAAGGAGTTTCAAAACTTTTTTTCCCTCTCATGAAAACCATGGCGTTTTTAGGGCTTTTTGACCGGTTCCAGGGATTAATTTAATGGTTTTCACTTAATTTTATAATAATGTTCTAATATTTTCCTAATTAATTTATAGTGATTTGAATTTGAAATTGTTATTCTTTTTGAATTCGCGGGAATTCTCAATTGATTTTAATGGTTTGAAAGGAGTTTCAAAACTTTTTTTCCTCTAATAAAAATCATGGCATTTTCAGGACTTTTTGACAGGTTCCAGGGATTAATTTAATGTTTTTCACTGAATTTAATAATAATATTCTAATATTTTTCTAATTAATTTATAGTGATTTGAATTTGTTCTTCTTTTTGAATTCGACGGAATTCTCGATTGATTTTAATGGTTTCAAAGGAGTTTCAAAACTTTTTTTTCCTTTTATGAAAATCATGGCATTTTTAGGACTTTTTGACAGGTTCCGGGGATTAATTTAATGGTTGTCACTGAATTTCATAATAATATTCTCTTTTTACATTTTTGAGAATATCTCAGAGAAATCCACTCAAAGCACTCAACATTTCCAACAGTTAACTTGAAAAAAAAGAGACGTTATTGTAAACTGACCCCTGACACATGGGTACCCGTTATTCTCAAAATCAGTCGCGGGCGTGCTTGTGAAGAGGAAGGTCGGGTCTCCCAGAATTTGACAAAGAAAAAAATATAAAATTCTAAAGTTTGATTATTTCCATAAATTGTGGCTCTGAATACAGACGATTTCATAAATGATTTCTAAAACTATTTTATGTGAAAAACTAATATGAATATCAAAAAATACGGGCGTTATTTGTAATAGACACCGTGCCCCGCACTCCCCCCTAATAGATGATTCTGAGTCGTCTGATGTGAGCTCATCTTCATAGAGAATTTCGCTACCCTTGAAACGCTTCAGGAGGGTGGATTCTGGGTTTTCCTAGTTTTCCCTGAGGCGGTTAGGGTGAGGCACACAAACTCGAGTATTCAGGCCACACGAGTGGCAAGTAATCGCGTAATAGAGTCCAAATGGCCGTCGGCACGTCGTTTCTTCCGATTAAAGCATCGTATCTTTCTCTCCATCATAAACACCAATTCCCTTTCATCCCTCTGCTCCTCGTTTTATTCCCTCGAAGGGAATTGAAAGATAAATTTCATTTAGAAACATGTAATTGAAGCCTGAAAGCCTAGTTACTAGGTTCGGTCGAAAAAAACAAAGTTACAGACTTGCCAGTTTCACACTCAATTCCCTATTCCCCTCTTCTCCCCTTTTTTTTAAAGAATTTTTTTCCACTGTTTTCAAGAAACTTCCCCTTTTAAACAGGGTGTCTAGCTCCCTGGGAATCCTTGAAAACCTGGAAAAATCCTTGAATTTTTGTCTGCCTGAAAAAAACCTGGAAAAGTCCTTGAATTTTGCTCATGGTCCTGGAATGTTTATTTCCTCAAATAAAAAAAAAATTGTTTCCAAATTTGTTCTCTGCTGAACAGAAAAAGACTGCTGAACCGTTTTTTTTTTTGAGGTGCATGTATGGGTGTTTGTCAAATTGTAGGCAAATTTCAGCACTTACAGTGGCAATCAAATTATTATTATGAATTAAATATTTCATAACGGAAATCGATCATGTCAGATCTAAAAATTTTAGATCCAAGAGGGGCAGTTTTGAAAACAAGAAATAATAATGAAGTTCTTACATGAAATACGGAAAGTGGATTTGACGGTGGGAGTTTGATGAAAGAGAGCACGGGCTTTTAAAAAGTTCAAAAGCGAATACTGTAAGGCATGCGATTTAGGAAAAACGAAATATTTAACTATTGTTGATTATTTTTGTTTTTTAATTTCAAGAGAAGTTCTACTTTTTATTCAGACGATTGAGACTGGCTACATATAAAGTTTGAAACCTACAATATTCATAAATTTATCACAATTGTGAATAAAAATTACATAAAGTATACAGTGTATTATTAACAACAAATCTACCTCCCTGTGCTGTAATATAATTGGTAACACAACTCTTTCTTTCTAATTAACTTATTTAGCTCAATTCTTGAGGTGTGTATATTTATAAATAGAGGTTAGGAAACAGAAAACAAACCGGCCCACCTGATCCACGCGCACGCGCATATAAGCAGCTGTTTCTGGAATGTCTTTCGATTCCTCGCAGAAGCCCCTCCAACCCTCCTGTTCATATTTTCTTATATTTTCATTGTATTCATTCTGGGCCGTCTTATATATGTCCCAGTCTGAAGTCAATTTAGTTATATTTTCCCTGTTGCACAACGTACTTGTCTTTTTACGGAGTCTCTTCAGGTGGGTATACTCCTGTTCTGCTCTTTTCCTAGATTTAATTGTACTTGTAAGGCAATTATTCTCATATGATGAAGTCTGAGTCCTTCACAGAGAATCCGCGGCGCGCTGTAACTTATAAATTGTGCCATAGCTGGTGGGAAATGCCGCAAGCCTCCCTTTGAGAGGCTCGTCATCAGAGACTCTCTGATTTTTCAACTAGCTGTCTTCTATTCGAGAGAAAGCCACTAAAATAAGAAATTTCTTTTTCTGAGATTCCCTTAGATTTTATTCTGGCTAGAGGAAGTTCGTGATCGAAAATTTCAAACGTAGAAGACAGATCGAGTGTGGCTAGAATGTGACCTCGGAATGGTCCAGCGACCGAGAGAGCTCCAGAAGGCGAATTCTTTCCAGGATCTTTGACACGCAAGGGAGAATAGTAATCAGGCACAGATCCTTATAGGCAGTCGGTTGGTCAAATTTTAGAAAAGGGCGGGTGATGCCCATCTTCCATGATGTAGGGAATATCGTTGTCCTTAGAGAGGAATTCACAATTCAGAGTGAAGCAGGTAAGCAAGAGGGAACACAGAGGAGGATCACAGAATTATTTTCATCATCTGAGCCGGTGGCCGTAGATTTCATTAATTTAACCGCTCCATTTAACTGACCGATGTCAAACTCGTGGAATTAAAAAGGCTGGCGCTTATTCACTTCGGCTGACTCTAGGAGATTTTGAATTCCTTTGACAGATGTCATTGCTGGTGGAAGAATATCAACAAAAAATTTTTTGATATCTGTTGGATCAGGGGGCAGACCTCTCCGAGAGAATATTTCGTGCCTCAAAGAGATTCCCGGTTGACTAACCCTTTCTCAAATGCGTTTAGATGAGGGCCTTTCAAAGCAGCTGGAAAGAAATCCGATTTTTTTCGTGAGGCATGGCATGGCTTTGCATTTTCCCGGCTTCACTTGTTTGAGCTCCCGTCGCTTCAATTTTACTGGGGTGGTCGCATATTAGATTCAGTTTCGCTAGAATCGTTGAGAAAACAAGATTGAGGTCAACAACAGGTTATCTACTGAGTGTTACAGAAGTAGGTCGTTGATGAAAGATCTGTTAATTTGTTTTATTCGGATAAGTTTTTTCAAAATATCTTCAAAGTTTCTTATTTATGTTATTTCAGAAACAGGACCATGTAAGTGAAAGTAACCAGTATGTGCAGTAAAACAATGAAGGCCAAAGAGCTTTTATCTCTAAGGCATTAATATTAAGTTCTTAGTCATTTTGAGTCCAAAATTGTGAACTTTCTCAGAACCACAGACAACACCACATTCAGCAAGGGAATCATCTGTGAATATTTCGATTACAAATTTGATGTTTCTTAAAGATTTGAAACTTAACATTGAATTATTTTTTACATCATAATACGTCGTCCTTACTTATTATCAACAAGATTCGAGCAACAAAGTTGTTATCTTTATAAAAGTGTGCGCAATTCTTTTTTTCCTCGAAGTCTTTGGTATATAACCAACTGTAAGATGAATCAAGGCAACAAGATACGATGGAACGGATGAATTTCGCAAAGTCTCGAATATTAAATATTGTCAATTTTTGAAAATGCTTAATCTAATTAGAGATAGCTAATACTTCCAAAGTAGAAGGCTTCAGAACCATTTCGGAATAGTCAAAGATATAATCCCAAAATAAGGAAGTGTTGCTTGGAATAACCTGGCTCTTTTTCTCATTGATTAAAAGCCCTCAACTTTGTGACAGTATACGAGGTTCGCTGAGATATCTTTAGCATTGGGTGTGCTTTTAGGCATTTATCAAAAATTCATCAATATAAATAACTAAAAGTATCCCTTACTTTCTGAGATAGGAGACTATTGGTCTTAAAAGCTTTGTAAAAATGTAAGGCGCCGTAAAAAGGCCAAAAGGTATGGAAGTAAATTCATAAAGTTTACCATTACATTCCGGTATTTTCTATGACTCACGTTAACCGAGATTGTGTTAAAAGCATCTTTGAAGTCTAAGGCAGTCATCAAGCAATCTTTAGTCATTAATTGAATCACATGTTCGTGATCGTCCAATTCAAAATGTTATGTGTGAAAAGTTTCGTTTAATTTTTTTAAGTTGAAAATAACTCTAGTTGAAGCATCCAGTATCGGAACTAGAAAAACAGGCGGAAGAAATCGGCCTTTCAGTGGAGTACATTGTACTGTGACATCCTTTTCTATAAGGTCAGATACTGTGGAAAAAGAACTGGGGTCTCTTTTCTTTTCTTTTTTTTATTAGGGAGAATTTCTATGATTTATAAAAGGTTAGTGTTTGGATTTTATGGAGGGTATTTTGTAACCCTGAAAGATAAAATAGTTGGGTCAAAGAAAACTGATTTCCATTCTTGTATAAAATACCTGATACTATCAGCGACTTTAATAACTGAATTATTTATGACCTACTGGAATCCCTCTTGTATCTGTTGGCTGTTTTGAACGAAGAGTGCAACTGATAAGGATTTTGAACCAGCGATTCTTCGCAAAATCCTGGCAAGGAGTCTCTGACGGTTTTGTCCACCTCGCATCAATCGTGAAACACAAGTTTTAACAATTACACGGAGAAAATGGAAGGTCAGTTTGGCCATCTAGATGCGCAGACAGACTATATCTCAGGGTCATAACCCTTGAAGATGGCTAAAGCGACTATATCTAGAAGGTTAAAACAAGAAGGTTCAAATCGGTCATCTCAGAGTGTCGACTTGGTCATCTCGAACGATCGACTCAAGCGTCATAAAGAGTCTACCCAATCATCGCAGAGGGCGGAATTGATCATTATGAAGGGTCGAATCGCTCATCATAAAGGGTCGATTTGTTTATATCATATTGGTCGACTTGATCTCCTCGGACAGTCGACCTGGCCATCTTAGCGGGTCGATTTGATCGTCCTACATTTTCTATATTTGTTGTCCTCTTTCTACTTATTCCAGTCTCTCTCTTATAAGAGACTGGAAATAATAAAATTAAGTGGAACCTATAAGACCTGAAAATTTATATGAAATACAGTAATTCTGAAAGCATTTTCTATTCTTTGTGGAGAGTGAGGTGTATGAGAAATAATTATATGCAAAAACAGTGCTCATTGGCAATATATTTTTTGGAGCACGAGAGGCTATGGACATGGCACGGTGTCACACTGAATTGTAAGATTTCAAAAATTAAAGTGAATTCAGAAACCAATATCCCGATAACTAAATAGGTTGGCTATCCGCGATGAGTCATTTGCTCTTTCGTGTATGGTCGAAATGAGTGAAAACAAGATTATCGTATTGACCATCCGAAAAGCATACCTTGCTCAACCCTGATAGTGAGTCTGACCTTATAACTGTCAGACTGTTCATAAAACGAGAACCTGTCCGACTAATTCAAAAAAATTCTGGTTGGCTTTTTAGACCGTCTAGAAGAACGGGCTGGTTCTCTAAATTTTAATCCTCTAACTTTGAACATCCATTTTTCTCTAGTTCGTTCTCTATGATTTACTAGAATTAAACAAAAAGAACCATTTTTGAAGGTTTCAACCCTAGTTTTTTCGAAAACTTAATGTGATAAGTTAATTTCCGCGCCCAGATTCGTGTTTTGTGTATAAAAACACGTCCCTGGTAAAAAGTTTCAACTTGATTCTAAATACGAGTAGGCCCTTCCTAGATTTCCTCTATTTTATCGAATTCCTGAAGTGGTAATCTATCCAGAGTGTAAGCGGAAAAGTCACGCTCAATTAGTGTAAATTGTGCCGGAAATTTTTTTAATTCGGTCAGTACACGTCAGAAATATCAGGATCTGCAGGTGGTTGTTCGATGTCATTAAAACTTTGTGAAACTGTAATGCTATACAAAAGAAATTTTTAGCCCTCAAGGATTTTCGAAAATTTTCAAAATTGCGGAAGTTACGCCATGTTGAATTTTTTTTATCAGATTTCCGAGGATTTCAATGATTTTGAGGAATTTCGAAAGCTCACAAGGTATTTTCATAAATTTTCCAGGATTTCAGGTAATATCATCAGATTTGAAGGAAATTCAAGGGATATTATAATATTTCAATAGATTTATAAGAATTTATTTACAAGAATTCATGGATTTTGTATGATTTCAAAAACATTTTCAAATATTTCAAGGCATTGTCAAAGATTTCAAAGAATTTAAAATATTTTAGGAAATTTAAAAATATTAAACAGTAATTTATAACTAAAATTTGGAATTAATATGAAATTTTTAAACATAATTTATTATTTCATGATATTTCAAAAGATTACAAGGGATTTTATAAAATTTCCGAGGATTTCTCTGTTTTTGAAGGATTTTAAAAGCACGATATGAAAAAATGTCAGAGGAAGAAAAACGTTGCATTTTGAACACCCTACAAGATTATTATAACAACTTTTTGAATTTTTCTGGAAAATGGAAAATTCAAATTTTGCTCGTACAAAAAATAATTAAAAATCATAAATTCCAATTTGCGTTCAAACTATACAAGATACGAAAAAAGATAAATTCACAAAAATTGTGTATTCAAAAAAGATCTACAAATTTGTTACAAATCACTTCTTGATAGGACGCGTGGTTTTTGTTTTAATCGTAAAAAATAACATTAAAAATGGAAAATTAAATTTTTGGAAGTCACACAAGAGAGGAAAGAAAATTAAAAGGCAAAAGTTACTCAACCAAAAACGATCTACAAATTTGTTATTACAACAATTACAATTTTTGAGTAAAATCCGCCTTGTTTCGGAAATGAGGCATCTCGGCTCTTGATTAAAATATGGCCGTTATGTAACCGTCTTTTTTTTCAGAAATACAATACCAATTGTTCTTGAGGTAATTTTATGAGCTGAATTAAAAAAAGATAAAATTCAAATTGAAAAAAAGTTGGATCAATATTTAATTTTTGATATATTTTTTATTTCAAATAGGTACTTCCATGAATTTTTTAGGCATATAGTTATATATATTGTGTGTGTGTGTGTATATATATATATGAAGAGAGAGAGAGAGAAAGATAGAGATAATAGATAGAGATCTATATATATACAGGGTGTCCCAGTACTCTAAGTACAATTTTATATTTTTGAATTCCTCATAAAAAATGGAGTTGAAAATAATAATAAAATTTTTTTGGCAAGTTAATAATTGATGATTAGTTAACAATTAAAGATTAACCAATCGGAAGCTTGCGTTAGATGGACGACAGTCCATGTGTAGCCACCGTGTCATGAGCTAAGTTATCAGATATGATTGCGATACTTACATGCTTGAGCTCTCCATCTTTTTTATAATGGGGGGTTTTCGGGATACAGAACACAAATTTTGCGTCAAAAATACAAAATTCATAGATTCAACTAAAATTTTGAACACTGTATTAACCTGGTAAATTTCTATGAAAGTCAGTACAAGGTGGGTTTTCTGGGCGCAGAAAAGGAATTTTGCGTCAAAACTGAAGAATTAAAAAAAGCGATTCAAATGTTGAAAACCTTATTAAATCAGTTAATAGGTAATTCATTAATGAATTGGGAAATAAATGAATTCCTTTTAATGAGATAATAGTTAACTTTCCACCAATGTAAGTACGAGGGCGTTTTTCAAAGTACATAACACAAATTTAAGTTCAAAATTCTAAAATTTGAGTATAATTTTGAATATTTTAATAAATTGGTGAATCGGTATCTTTTCATGATAGTCAATATTACGGGGGTTTTCAAGTTTCAGAATACAAATTTGGTGGAAACATTCGTATTTTAAAAGTCGAAAATCTTCTTCTTTATGGAATTCACGGAAATCTACCAATTTTATACAATTTTCAAAATTTTAAGTCAACTTTTTGTGTTCTGTAACTCGATAAAGCACTCGTACTCGAATTTTATGTAATTCTACCATTGTAATAACATTTTCCAAAATTAGGCGCACTTTCAGATGTTAGACCCCAAATTTGTGTGCTGTGACTCAAAAAACCTTCACGTACTGACTTTCTTAAAAATCCACTAATTAAAAAAAATGTTCCAAATTTAAGTCGTTTTTTTTTAAATTTTGGAATTTCAACGTCAAACTCGTATCCCGTGACATATAAAACCCTCGCCTACTGACTTCCATAGAAATTCACTAATTTAATCAAATCGAAAAAAAAAAAATTAAGGTCCTTTTTATGATATTTTGAATTTTGAACCCAAATAATTTTCTGTGACTTGAATTTCCAAAATTTAGGTTGCTTTTTTGAATTTCTGACTTTTCACCTGAAATTCACATTCTGATATTTTAAAAACTCCTTCTAATAACTTTCATAAAAATCTTTCAGATTAAGGAAATTTCTAAAATTGTTGTCAAGTGTTTGATTTTTGAATTTTGAACACATAATTGTATTCTACATTCGAGAAATCAATAAATTCATAAAGTAATTCTAAAGTAATTTAACATTGCATTTCTTGTGTAGGCGTCGTACAGTGTACACATATAGCGTGGTCCAGAACCGAAGCAGATTTTCTTCTGTTTGTTTCCAGTTGCGTTTTTGTCTCGGAACGTTTCGTATCTATAAGTAACCCTAACATTACTGCGCATCCATATGTATTATCCCATCTACCTCTACTGCGCAGATGTAAGTTCTATGTTACTCTACTGCGCATCCATAATAACCCTATACATTACTGTACGCCAATGTTGATAATACAATAAATTCTCGGGTTGGCACGGGCACATATATATTGTCTTCTGCTCGCAATTTAATGGGTAAATTGGCAGGAATAACATATCTTCGGAATTCGAAATGCAGATCCCGATTTCTGCGAGAAATAAGCCGAACATATCCAAGTTGTTCTATTGTACATCCAAGTACTCCAACTAAAGTAGGCCTGCCGGGCGGAGAAATGGACCCGGCACGAATAGGAGCCTCCACTGGAGACGTCCGGTCAAGAAAATGTCGTTGTCCAGAAGTAGAAGAAGAAGAAAGACCAGGATTGCGTCCTCTTTCAGTGTTCTTGTCGGTGTGTGAACTGCATTCTGCAAAAAGAAATAGAAGATTTATTTTTTTGTTGAGCCTATTCATGTCTAATACCTTTGGCTTAATTCAAAGTTTTTTTTTGAAGAAAGCTCGTTTCTGATGATTAAATAAAAATTATGGGAAGTAATTCTTAAGTATAATAACTTCCCACCATAAATTTTGCTTGATAAACCAACATACACTTTATGTAGAAGACGAGTGCATGAACGCTTAATTAATCTTAACGACAATAAACCCTACTTTTGAAGACCCTACATTTGAAGATTAACTTCTGGGTTTGTAACGATTGCCTCAAACTTTGTTTCGACATTGTGCGGCTACTATATCAGAAATGCTTGTTGACAATTATTACTTGTTTGGTATGCCTGGATTCATAAATGAATAAGGTGAAAGGGATCTTTAAAGATAATTGAAAGGGAAATAAATCTTTAAAGATCAACTGCGATGAAAAAAATTAACCGATTTTTTGTCAATCTGTTTTTGATTTACTCGTAATAATATAACTAGGCTAATGCAGTTTATTTACATTATGTTAATTAATATTGTACCAAATTTGCATTTTGTTCCGCTGTCTCTAATCTCAAACAATGGGAGGGTCGTGCGAGGCCAAAAACCGTCCACTCGACAATCTACTCCCTGCCGCAAGGGTACCGGTTTCCAGACAATGCCTGACCCATGCCGACTGTCCCCTGATGATGACTTTATTGCAGGAAATTTTTTTACACTTTTTTTCCGGTGTACCCTTTGATTCCTGAAAATATTCGTACAGTGATTGGTTGTCGACAGTTTTTTCACTAACAAGCTCCATCCTTTTAGGCGTGCTGATCATAATTATGTCTCTCTCACACACTCAGCTCAGAATTTCCACGGGTGTCTGCAGCCCTCCTAAACATGTAGGAGTTTCTCTGGAGTTGACATGCGCCCCGGTGCCCTCCCCTCATTAGCCCACGCCACCGATCATTTCACGATCTGTCTGGGAGCCCAAAGAATATGTATCTGCGACCAACATGCTTGGCGTCCCGGTTTAATTTTCAACCGAAAAAAAGTAATTTTCAAACAAAATAATTTAATTTTCAATCCGAAAATATGAATTTTTAAGATAACAATTCAAATTTTAACAAAAAAGTTAATTTTCAACAAAATCTTTGAATTTTCAACCTAATAAAAAGAATTTTTGAAAAAATAGTTGAATTATCAAGAAAAATATTAATTTTAAACCGAACGGTTTATTTTTAATTCCAAAAAGACGAATTTTCCACAAAACAGAGACATTTTAAACCCGAATATATTCATTTTCATCCCAAAAATATTAATTTTCAAAGAAAAATTAATTCAAACTAAATAGTTGGATTTTGAACATCATAGTACGATTTTTAACCCAAAAACATGAATTTTCAAATAAAAATATTGAATTTTCAATCATATAATATGAATTTTCGATAAAACAATTGAGTTTTTACCAACAAAATTAATTTACAACCAAATCTTTGAATTTACAACCTAACAAAAAGAATTTTCGAAAAAATAGTAGAATTATCAACAAAAATGTTAATTTTAAACCAAACGGTTTATTTTTAATCCCAAAAATACGAATTTTCCACGAAACAGTTGAATTTTAAACCCGAAAATATTAATTTTCATCCCAAAAATATTAATTTTCAAACAAAAATTAATTCAATCTAAATAGTTACATTTTCAACAGTCATAGATCGATTTTTAACCCAAAAACATGAATTTTCAAATAAAAAATTTGAATTTTCAATAAAACAATTGAGTTTTTAACCAAAAAATTAATTTCCAACCAAATATTTGAATTTTCAACCTAATAAAAAGAATTTTCGAAAAAATAGTTGAATTAAAAAAAAAATAATAATAATTTTAAACCAAACGGTTTATTTTGAAACCCCAAAAGACGAATTTTCAAGAAAATAGTTGAATTTTCAAACCGTAAATATTACTTTGCATCCCAAAAATTATCATTTTCATCCCAAAAATATTAATTTTTAAACAAAAATTAATTAAAACTAAATAGATGGACTTTCAACAGTCATAGATCGATTTTTAACCCAAAAACATGAATTTTCAAATAAAACAATTAAATGTTCAATCCTAAAATATGAATTATCAATTTTAAAAAATTGAGTTTTTAACCAAAAAATTAATTTACAACCAAATCTTTGAATTTTGAACCGTAAGAAAATAATTTTCCAAAAAAAGTTGAATTTAAAAAAAAATAATTTTCAACCAAACGGTTTATTTTTAAACCCCAAAAGACGGATTTTCCACAAAACAGTTAAATTTTCAACCCGATAATATTAATTTTCAACCGAAAAAAAGTAATTTTCAAACAAAATAATTTAATTTTCAATCCGAAAATATGAATTTTTAAGATAGATTAGATATTTATTTTGAAATTAAACATTGATTTAAAAATTGACATTTTATTTGAAAATTTATTTGAAAATTTATTTGAAAATTCAAAATTAAATATTGAAATTTTATTAAAAAATTGAAATTTATATAAAAATTAAAAATTTATTTGAATAATTGAATATTTATTTGAAAATTGAAATTTTATTTAAAAATTGAAAATTTATTTAAAACTTACAAATTTATTTCAAAATAAAAATTTAGTTCAAATTTGAAATTTTATTTAAAAGTTGAAAATTTATTTGAAAATTTATTTAAAAATTGAAAATTTGTTTAAAAATAAAAAATTAATTTAAAGATTAGATATTTAATTTGAAATTAAACATTGATTTAAAAATTGAAATTTTATTTGAAAATTGAAAATTTATTTAAAATCTAAAAAATGTATTTGAAAATTCAAAAATAAATATTGAAATTTTATTTAAAAAATTGACATTTATATAAAAATTAAAAATTTATTTGAATAATTAAATATTTATTTGAAAATTGAAATTTTATTTAAAAATTGAAAATTTATTTAAAACTTGAAAATTTATTTAAAAATAAAAATTATTGATATTATTGATTTAGATCTTAACAATTTGGCTTAAAAAAGGTATATTCATGATCGAAACGTTGCCAATATATTATTTTTTAACTCAATATTGATTTTTCATTCTACTTAATTATCATAAACCATTTATTGGGAATTCTTTAATCTACAAAAGGTAGAAACTATGGAAATTTATTCAAGTGTTATTTTTTAATACAGTAGTGTTAGTTTTTCTGCTGAACTCAATTATTATTGATTTATTTTGCACGTAGAAACTGCGTCAACGTCTGTGCCGTGCGTTCAGCGAGGTCAGGGTAGAAAAAGACCTCGTTCCACGTTTCGGTTTACAGGGTAGAGAAATTGGAATTACGATTCCGCTACACACCTGACGAAACAATTTGTCCGACAGCGTGGGTCGAATCGGCTGTTCGAGAAGTATTTCAATTTATTATAGCTCCATATAAAGCGCGCGATGTTAAAAGTATTAAATTTATAGCCGATAGCTTTACGCAGGATGATGCGGGGTTATCATTTCGATATATACGTGATTGCCATTTTGAGGATTTATGGAATTTAATTTTCATGGTCACTCAGAGTGTCACCGAGTTCCGCATTGATGATAGTTTTAAATTAGTAATCGATTGCGTAAATAACCCTGTAGGTGGGGGGTAGGGGTAATTGACCTGCGATCTACTTAAAAAAAGATCTGTTTTAAGTATATTAATCAAGATTGAAAATTTACAGAAACCAGAAGTGCGTATAGATTTTCAGAATAAGATAAATGAACGCATAGATGAGGAGTGAGTCTGGCCTTCTCATAACAGTCAGACTGGTCATAAAATGAGAGCCTCTTCGACTATGTCAAAAAAATTCTGAATGGCTCTTCAGACCATCTAAAAGAACGGACTAGCTCTCTAAGTTTCGACCCTCTAACATTGACCATCCATTTTTCTCCGTGTATAGAATAAGCCCAATTAGTACCAAACGTTCTATAACGCGCAGCAGAGAAGGCACCATGTTTAGGATTATCCAGCAATCTAGGATCTTGAAGTTGAATCACGGCAAATTCTCGAGCTGCGTCTGGGTAATAATGTTCTAGACGTTGAGGCTCGAGACCTCCTGCATATTTCAGATATACGGAAACACCATATACTCGACGTATATAGGCACGGCGCGTTACGACGAGATACGGATGTCTTGCATAGCCAGGGCCAATCGGATCACCATCCCTTCTTATCATGACTATGCTGGGATTATTCATATCCACTTGAAGTAGATTATGTGCAAGCAAGGATGGCACATCATATAATGGTGAACTTCCGGGTGGAGAATCCATTCGTTTCTGACGATTGTGAGGAACCGATGATGAATCTGCAAGAATGATACAAGTTATTTAATTTATTAGTATCATTTGAAGAGAAGCCTGTTGAAATTTCCAAGGTCGTAAACTGTTTAGGACACGTCAGAAACGACCGTGCAGAAATTTTGAAAGGGATCTAGTAGGACTCTGACGAATTTTCCTTATTTCTAATCGGACTCTAGTGGGCAAAACTAGTGGGGGCCCTGTCGGTAACGTAACTCTTTGTCCACAAGGGCGCTACTAGACTTTCTAGTAGTGTTGTAGTGGGGTTCGCCCATCCACAACTCTACGAAGAAGAACTGACCCTGCCAGGTTCTTATGGGGTATTTGTTCACCTAAACTACATTTGATTGACATATTATTAGAGATTGTATACTAATATGTAAATCTGATCTAGTATAAGTAGGTCTCCAAATAACTCCAACTAATATGCAGTAAGATTAATGCCCTGTAAATAATATATAAAATTTCTACAATATGTCCAAATCTTTAACCTTTGAATATATTGTTTAAAACAGCCAGATTTTTTAGCAAGCACACTTGAAGCACGTAAATTTCCTCGAAAAAACTTTTAGTAATATACTTTTGCACTATATTTTCTAGAGAACATTGAAGATTAGAGGTTAGGATTATAGTACTCCATTTCACAATTTCACTGTTTTCCGAGGTTTAAAAATGTGATGCCTTCACTTCTACAAACTCATAACATATTTTTATACTCGCAATATGCATCCTCACTCAAAACTTTAATAAATATTTAGTCAAATTTTGTAAATTTTGATCTCTTATGGACATGAGACCATGTGCGGGCTATACAACCCTATATAAGTAATTTCAATCTTGGAATTTCGTCTAAAAAAAAATCAAGGAACGGCAGATTGGCGACTTGCCCGAAAAACCGGGAAATGGCCGGAAATTTAATTGAAAAACCGGGAATTAACTTCTGATCGCAGAAAAATTCCAATTTACATTATCGCAGATTTTTTACATCATCGCAAATTTTTGTGATTATCTCAGTTTACTCTACTTAAATCATAATTTATTATTGAATTTCGGCAACGGATGCTCTCCGAGAATTAAAATAATAACGAAATATCCAATTTAATTACTAATTGCAATTAATCCGCCCAATTAATTGATGCCTTAGTTAGAAGTCTTCAGTCGAAGAAAGGTAATGACAGTGTTTTCGGTACGCAAATTTGCGGATGATGATAGAGCAAACATTGATTAAAAGTCACGGTTTGTTATGTTTTGAATTTCGATTTATAATTCCTAAAAATTTAAAGAAAAGTAGTTTTGTCCAGGGCTATAAAACCCTAAAAATGTCATTTCAATCTTGGAATTTCGTCTTAAAAAAATCAAGGAACGACGGGGTAGCGACTGGACTGGAAAACCGGGAAATGGCCGGGAATTTAATTGAAAACCCGGGAATTAACTTCTGATTTAGAAAAATTCCTGTTTACATTATCGCAGATTTTTCAGATTATCTCAGTTTACCCTACTTAAATCATAATTTATTATTGAATTTCGGCAACGGATGCTCTCCGTGAATTAAAATAATAACGAAATATCCAATTTTCATTAATACTTGCAATTATTCCGCCCAATTAATTAATGCCTCAGTTAGAAGTCTTCAGTCGAAGAAAGGTAATGACAGTGCTTTGAGTACTCAAATTTGCGTATGATGATAGAGCAAACTTTGATCAGAAGTCACGGTTTTTTATGTTTTGAATTTGGATTCATAATTCCTAAAAACTTAAAGAAAAGCAGTTTCGCCCAGGGCTACGAAACCCTCAAAAAGTCATTTTAATCTTTGAATTTGATCTAAAAAAATCAAGGAACGACAGGGTGGCGACTTGACCGGAAAACCGGGAAATGGGCGGGAATTTAATTGAAAAACCGGGAATTTACTTCTGATCTCAGAAAAATTCCAGTTTACATTATCGCAGATTTTTCAGATTATCGTAGATTTTTCATATTATCGCAGATTTTTCAGATTATCTCAGTTTACTCTACTGAAATCATAATTTATTATTGAATTTCGGCAACGGATGCTCTCCGAGAATTACAATAATAACGAAATATCCAATTTAATTACTAATTGCAATTAGTCCGCCCAATTAATTGATGCCTTAGTTAGAAGTCTTCAGTCGAAGAAAGGTAATGACAGTGCTTCGTAAAAACCTGTTTTTTGGGTTCAGGGGGTCTCAAAACGTGGACGTTTGACAAAAACCGGGGGGGTCAAATTTTACTCAAATCTAATACCTTCTCTGGATGAGAATGTAAAAATATAAAGTTAAAATTATTTGAATGTTTTAATGAAAGTTATAGTTTAATGCTTCTTATTTTGTGAACTGATTAATTAATAATAATTCATTAATTAATCCGGCCTGCTGGCCCTGAAAAATTACCTTGCTTACAACATCCATATTTTACAGATTCTGTCTTAAAATTAGTTCTTAGAAACTAACCTTAATTCTATCATTTGTTTAATAGAAGTTTATTCATATTTAAAATACCCATATTCCAGTTACATATTTTTAGAAATGTTTTTGATGTTGTGAAATGAGTATCTGAATTAAATTTTCAAAATTATATATACATACGTTTTATTTTTTTTTCTGGATTAGTTTAAGAGGTTATTGATAATTCAAATTTTCAGAAAAATATAAGGTAAAAATTATTTGAATGCCTATTTGAACTGATTACTTAATTATCAGAAATTTTTTCATGATAATGAATCACATGAAGATTAAATTTTAATTTGTTTCAAGTAAGTACATAAATTAATTATTTACTTCAAGGATATGTAATTGCATATTGGCTATAATTTTTATAATATAAATTTATTTACATTCAAAGTACTTCTATTCCAATTACTTAATTTCTTTCAATGATTGTGATGTTGTGAAGTGATTATCTGAATTTTCAGAAATGCAATTTTAAATTAAAAAAATATATTTAAATTGAAAATTATTTGGATATTTCAAAGAAATTAATGTTAGATATTATTTTATTATTAATTTTGTCAATTATCATTATATATATTATTATTAATTGATTCTATTATAACCTAAATTTTCTGGAATTATTTTAAAAACTTATTAATAAATAAAATATTCATTAATGAATGTTAAAATTAAAAAACATATAAAGCGCAAGTTATTTAAATGTTTCCATGACAATAGTAGTTAGATGTTTTTATGTTGTGTACAGTTTAATTAATTATTGGTCGATTCATTTTGTTTAAAATTTTCAATTAAATAATGATTGAATTCAAATTGTCCATCCATAAAGTAACATAAATTTATTATTTACTTTGAGGTTGTGTGATTCAATGTGGGCTATTATTTTTATAATAAAAGTTTGATTTTTCATTAAAATACCTCTATCATAATTATATAATCCTTTTAAATATCTGTGATATTGCTGAACAAGTATCTTAATTGAATTTTGAAAGTTATATGTACAGATATTTTAATTTTGTTTGAATTATTTTGAAAGGTTATTAATAAATTAAATGTATAGCAATGCAATTTCAGTTGTATCACCGTCAATGATTAGAATGAGTGAACCCACGAATATCCAGGAAGAACTATGACTTGAATTATGTACTTCGTGAGTGAGCAGAAGATTTGGAGGATCAATGGGTACAAATAAATGGAATTTTATACTGCAGTATAATATTAAATTTACGTAGATCAGCATATATATATAAACACCTGAAGTGTTTATTTGAATTAAATTTTAATTAAATTTGAAGCGTAATTTTTACAATTGAAGGGCGTCACGGCAAAAGCATGGAGATCCATCGACATAAATTTTTCAGGAGAGAAAAAAAAAACCTTCTCAAAAATCGAATTCTTAAAAAAAATGAGAAAGTACATTCGAGATTTGATGGAGCTCTACAGATCTCAATAAACAAAATTTCAAAAAAGTTAATACTTTTCGAGATACATAGCGTCAAAAGTCGAATGCGGTCAAAACCGTGTAAGTCCATCTAGATTTTAAATTTTTTTTTTGTTTTTTTTTAGGCTGAATTTCTAATAGCATAAAAACTAATAGAAGACTTTTCAAGAAAAAAATTGATTTTGAAATTGTTCAAACAAGTTATGTTTAAACAAATTGTTTAACAAGCGAGATTCGGAAAAAATGATAATGCCATTCGATTGTACGGAAAAAATTACATCAATTATATTCATTTTGCAATTTTTGTGTGGACCCAATTGGTGACGATGTATAAATAAAAAATTAAATGTTATAGAATTTGTAATTATACTGCATAACAAGTTGGGTGAAAAAAAATTGTGCAATACATGGACTTTATGTAATTTTTTCCGTAAAATCGAATGGCGCTATTAGTTTTTTCGTAACTCGCATTTTTAAACATTTGTCGCATTTGTTTTATTTTGTTTAAACAAATTGTTTAAAAATGCAAGATACGAAAATACTAACAGCACCATTCGACCATTCGGAAAGAATGATATAAAGATTATGCTTTTCGCAACTTTCTAATGCACCCAATTGGTGAGGTAGTATAAATAAACAATTATTGTCTATTTATGTGTCACCACAAATTGGATAAGAACAAAAATTTCCAATGTATGCTCTTTATGTAATTTTCCCGCAGAATCGAATGGCACTATTATTTTTTCCGTATCGCGCATTCGTAAACAATTCGTTTAAACAAAAATTGTTTAAACAGTTGTGTCACGGTTATGCCGTGACACACTTCAATATTCCATAATTTGAAGTCTTGTAATTTAAATGAAAAAGAAACTACTTCCGAATTGAAGCCTTTTTAAATTGGACTTTTTTATTTGGAACTGCTTCTCATTTAGGGAATAACCGAAAATACCGAATAGATAAATTGACGAAGAATAGAAATATCGAATTATAAATTCTTAAATTTTTTTGTCTTGAAGATTTTAATATTTGATTGAATTTTAATCTTTTTTATTTGAAAATTCTAACATTTTATTGAACATACATCTTTGTATGCTGAAAATTCAACTATTGTGTTAAAAATCTAATATTTTTTTGAAAATTTAACTATTTTGTTAAAGTCATCCTTTTTATTCGAAAATTCAACTATGTTGTTGAAAATTCATCCCTTTGGATTGAAAATTTATCTTTTATGGTAGAAAAGTCATCCTTCATGGTTTAAAATTTATCTTTCTTGGTTGAAAAAATTTTGCCATTGGGTTAAGTCAGATCAAAGTCAGGGAATTTTGAAAATGATGTTTTAAAATTATTCTTCTTCATTAAAAGTTCAACTATTTGGTTCAAAACCTCAATTATTTTGTTATAAATATAGTTATTTTTGGAAAATTCAACTACTTTGTTAAAGTCATCCTTTTTATTCGAAAATTCAACTACGTTGTTGAAAATTTATTTTGAAAATGAAGTTTTGCGGCCACTTTGGAGACCTTGGTAGCAAAAAAGATTTAGGTGAAGATCAAGAAGTGTTGAATTTCACTTGACGATGAATTACTGTCCCTTGATGGATTAATTTCAAACGAATCGACAGGAGGAATAAATGGAAGCTGGAACAGGAAATGTTCCTGTATTCCTAGACGCTTCAATATGAAGTTGTAACTCTAGGAAGTAGAATAAGGGCAGACGGCAGCTTTATGCATGCTCATCTAGCAGAACCCAGTAATTTAATATTTTATTCTTGCACGCTAGATAAATGCTTTGTGCCAATAACTTATATATTAAGGCAAGTGCCAGCTAAACGCTTATTTGTCAAGCACATTTCACGTGTAAGTACTTCGCCTCTCATTCAACACAGACATTAATTATCAATGTTCATTAGGGTGGTCCAAAAATGCATTGGAAATTTTTTTTTCTTCGAATTTTTATGAATAATGCCCGGAAATTTGTTCGAATCCATACCAAAATAAATCCATTTTTTTCTTTAAAAAAAATAATTGTTTAAACAATTTATCATTATTGTTAATAATGTTCTCTTTGCTTAATGTAGGGTGGCCACCCACTCGGGAGAACCGGGAGAAACTTGCACCGGGATAAAGCCGGGAGAAAAATATTACACCTGGAGATTTCCCGTATTTCATAATTTGCGCGTTTTGTAAGTTTTGAAAAAAATATTTTTTTTTTTACAGAAATGGTTTTTTAAGGTCTTGAAACTAAAGTTTTTTCTTCAAGTAACTTTTACATTATTTTTTGTAGATTTGGAATTTTAAATTTCACAATATTTTAGTTTCAAATTTAAATATTCAAAATGTCAGAACAATTTCGCAATTAAATATTTCAAAAGAAGAAGGGGTTGGGAGGGGATGGGTTGAGTTGATGGTTGAGTTGCATGGGATAGGAAAGGTGGGAGAAGGGGTTGATAGGTGAAGAAGGAGTGGAAGGAGGATGGTGGGGAAGAGTGTGGTGAGGGGAAGGGAAGAGGGAGAGTGAGGGGAAGTGGAAGAGGAAGAGGAAGAGGAAGAGGGATTTGAAGGGAAAGAGGAAGGGGAAGAGGAAGGACAAGATAAGGGAATGGGAGAGGAAGGGGGAAGGGTGAGTGGAAGGAAGTAGGTGGGGAAGGTGGAGGGGAAGTGGGAGGGAAAGCGGAAGAAGAAGAGTAAGGGGAAGAGTAAGAGTAAGATGAAGGGGAAAGGGAAATGGGAAGGGGGAAATGACAAAGGGGCGGGGAAGGGGAAGGAAAGGAGGAGGGGAAGGGGGAAGGGGAGGGGAAGGGACAAATGAGAAAGGGGAAAGGGGATTCAAATCTGAACACACTCGGCTGTTTTTTTTTCTTTTTTCCTCCTTTTTCGGGTATTTTCCTGTCGTTAAAGGCGTAACGAATATAAAGAAAGAAAACTCTCGAAACTTCCTTGATGGACCACAAGTCATTATAATGTAAAGGGAAATAAATAAAGGGTGTTTTCTATACGATACGTGGGAGACGCAAAAGATCATTCTTTTTGGATAGCTTCTGGCGATTTCTCTCCCTACAGAGCTTTCGCTTTCTTTTTTTCACCCCTGAATGGAAGCTACCCAGTACCAGGTCTATTAGCAGTTTCTTAGAGCGCCTTCAAATGGTGCACCTTAACACGCCCGGAGGGGAAAATATTCTATGGTGGAAGAGAACTTTATGGACTGAGTAGTGGCCAAGTAGGGTGGACGTTTTCGACGTTTTCGACGTCCACCCATACAGCGATTACGTCACGGCTCGCAGAATCTACCCTTAGCCTCAAGAGCCCAGATTTCATTTTCCTCCTCGTTAATTAGAGCCAAATTAAGGAGATCTGTTCCTCATTACGTCATATCAAAAAGGCTCGTTTCAGAGTGAGTCTGCAAGTGACTTTGTATGGGGTAATCGATACAAAGGTTGGACAGTAGGGTGGTAAACATTTTATTTTTTTTTATTTTTATTAATTACGCCCGAAATTTTGTTTGAGCCCACACAAAGATAAATCCATTTTCTTCTTTAATTATATTTAGAGTTGGCGAAAGCCCCATAAAGTTTAACACGTATTTCCCATAAGAACAAAAGACGTTTTTGTAAATTTTATTCAGAATTCTCAATATTAAATGAATAAAGTTGAAACTTAACATTTCTCTTCAAAAATAGCCATAGAATGCGGATGAATTATAAGTTTTCGAATATCATCCCCATAAGCTTGTTTTATAGGGAAATCATAATTAGCGCCAGAAACTCGCAGAACCCATTTTTTCACTTATGGGGTTTCCTTGGTACCCTATCAAACAGACTAATGGGGGTGATATTTCAAAAACGATATTTCATTCGTATTCTATGGCTAATCATAAAGAGAGATGTTGAGTTTCAATTCGATTGAGATAATATTGAGGATGCTGAATAAGATTTACAAAAACGTCTTTTTTTCTTATGGGAAATGCATGTTAAACTTCACGGGGCTTACGGCACCCCTAAATATCATTTTTTTTCAAATCAAAAAAATGAATTTATTTTTGGGTGGATTCGAACAAATTTGAGGAGTGTCCTGATAAAAATTCTAAAAAAATTTTCGACCACCCTAGTCCTCATTCACTACTTTTCCGCACAGTTCTAAGTTGAATTTCCATATTTTTCAAATTTATTTATTTGCATAAATGAATTTTCTGAAATTTATTATCTTTATATGTATGATTTCTTGAAATTACAAAAAATTTTCTAATATTTTTTGACCAATAAAAGAGCCTCAATCAGCGAAGAAAATTTTTCCTTATACAAATTGTAGGCGTTAATCAACCCACACCAAATTAATTACATTTTTTCAGGGTCCTCATGCACTTTTTTCCGCACAGTTTCAATTTAAATTTCTATTTTTTTTCAATTTATTTATTTGCATAAATTAATTTTCTAAAATTCACTGTGTTTAAATTTATGATTCCCTCAAATTAAAAATTTTTTTCTACTATTTTTTGAGCAGTGAAAGAGTCTCAATCACCGGAAGAAATTTTTTCTTATGCAAATTATAGGCGTTTATCAATCCACACAAAATTAATTGCGTATAATAATATATAATTTTGATAATTATAGATTAATCAATTGATAATTATTATATATATATAGAAATATTTTCACTCACGTCGATCCCCTTTTTCAAACCCCCCAAAAAAAATGACGCAGCCTAGTGGTGGTCATTTTTTTGTAACAAAAATTATTTATAAATTGTTTATTATTATTATTATTATTTATTATTAATTATGTAAGCAGAAAATTCTAAAATCCACACCAAATTAATTACATTTTGTCAGCGTCCTCATGCACTTCTTTCCCGCAAAGTTTCAATTTAAATTTCCATTTTTTTTTCAATACATGTATTTGCATAAATGAATTTTCGAAAATTCACTTACTTCAAATTTATGATTTTCTGAAATTAAAAATTTTGTTCTAATATTTTTTGAGCAGTGAAAAAGCCTCAATCATCAGAAGAAATTTTTTCTTATGCAAATTATAGGTGTTTATCAATCCACACAAAATTAATTGCGTATAATAATATATAATTTTGATAATTATAGATTAATCAATTGATAATTGTTGAATTTTTAGCTAAAAAAATTTATTGTCAATAAAAAAAACTAGTTTCCTACTAAAAAAAAAAAGAATAATTTTGAACAAAATACATGAATTTTCAACCAAATGTTTTAATTTCTAATATAATTTTCAACCAAATTAGTTAATTTTATACTAAATAAGAACATTTTTCAATCAAAAAGATTGAATGTCTATAAATAAAAAAATTTGACGAAAAATGGAATAGTTAAATTTTTAGTTAAAAAAAATTTATTTTAAATAAATAAAAACTAGTTTTTTCTAAAAAAAAAAGAATAATTTTTAACAAAATACATGAATTTTCAACCAAATATTTTAATTTCTAATATCATTTTCAACCAAATTGGTTAATTTTCTACTAAAAAAGAAACATTTTCAACCAAAAAGATTTAATGTCTATAAATAAACAAATTTGACGAAAAATGGAATAGTTAAATTTTTAGTTACAAAATTTATTTTCAATAAAAAAAAACTAGTTTCCTATTAACTTCCTATTAAATTGAAAATTTAATTATTTTATTTGACAATTCAATTATTTTGTTGCAAACCTAATTATTTTGTGAAAAAATTAATTGAGATGTTGATTTGAAAATTCAACAAATTGGTTGAAAATGCAACTGTTTTTGGTTAAAGTCAATTCTTTTTTGTTTAAAAATTCGCCATTTGGTTGAAAATTCCTATTTGTTGTTTGAAAGGTTTTCTATATTAATTATAAATAAAAATATCAATCAACTATTCAAGCTTTAAAAAATTACTGAAGTATTATTAATTGAAAGTTGTCTCTGAGAAAGAGACATTACGAAAGAGATTTAAAGTGTATCAATGTAAAAGAAAATTTAAATTAAAGCAAAATTAATGGGGTAAATTCTGTTATAAATGATGGCGAACAAGATACTCTTCTTTGGCTGGAAAAATCTCTAATTATTAACTGAAGGCTCTCGTTGAAGTTGTTTATTTCTGTCCTCTTTCAGGGAAAAAGTAATTTTCTCGTTTCTTGTTTTTACGACATACCATTAAAAAAATGTAATGACATAGAAGACTACTGGATAAATAAAGCGAACCTGTTCAGAGAAGTGCTTTTCCCATCTGATACTGTTCATAATAGTTTATATCTAACTTTACGCTTTTTTTTGTTTGTTTTTATTATATCATTTAAAATATATTATTTTTTAAATATATTTTTGTTAACACAGGGTGTCTAGCGTTCTGGAAATCCTTGAAAATCTGGAAAAGTCCTGGAATTTTTTTCATAGTCCTGGAATTTTTATTCCCTTTAGGCCATGTGACGAGTGGGTCACGTGACCGGCTTCCTACCTTACCGACACTTTTTTTATTTGTCAACTTATTTTCACACTTTTCCTGGCCTCATTTCCCCACTCATCCTCATTATCCCTCACATGCCCTAATCCAGCTCCCATAGTGTTCCCTCACTTCCCCTAATTCTCCATCCTTCACTTCCTCTCCCATAATTTCCCCCACTTCCTCTTTCCACACTTCATCTACTCACCCTCATTATCCCTCAATACCCTACTCCCCTTCCATAATTTCCCCTTACCTTCCTTAATTATCCACCCTTCACTTCCCCTACAATCATTTTCCCTACTTTCCCTGGCCTCATTTTTCCTATTTCCACTTCCCACACTTTCCACACTCACCCTCATGCCTCACATATCCTACTTCACCTCCCATAATGTCCTCTTACTTCCCCTGATTCTCCTCCCTTCACTTCTCCCATTATTTCTCCTACTTCCCCTTCCTTCACCTCCCCTACTCGCCGACATTATCCCTTAATACCCTACTCCCCTTCCCATAATTTCCCCCACTTCCTTTTTCCACACTTCCTCTACTCACCCTCATTATCCCTCAATACCCTACTCTCCTTCCATAATTTCCCCTCACCTTCCCTAATTATCCACCCTTCACTTCCCCTACAATCATTTCCCCTAATTTCCCTGGCCTTATTTCTCCTATTTCCACTTCCCACACTTTCCACACTCACACTCATCCCTCACATATCCTACTTCATGTCCCATAATGTCCGCTTACTTTCCCTAATTCTCCCCCCTTCACTTCTCCCATTATTTCCCCTACTTCCCCTTCCTTCACCTCTCCCACTCTCCCACATTATCCCTTAACATCCTACTCCCCTTCCCATAATTTCCCTTAATTCCCCACCCTTCACTTCTCCTACCATCATTTTTCCTACTTTACCTTTCCTCATTCCCCCTACTTCCTCTCCCTTCACTTCCCCTACTCACCTACATTATCCCTCAATAACCTACTCCCCCTCCCATAATTTCCTCTCACTTTCCCCAATTCCCCATCCTTCACTTCGCCTACCATCATTTTTCCTACTTTCCCTTTCCTCATACCACCTACTTTTCCCTTTACTTCCCCTACTCACCCTTATTATCCCTCACATGCCCTACTCCACATCCCATAATGTACTCTCACTTTCCTTAATTCTCCTCCCTTCACTTCCCCTCCCATCATTGCCCATACTTCCCCTTGCCTTACTTCCCCTACTCACCCTCATTATCCCTCACATGCCCTAATCCAGCTCCCATAATGTTCCCTCACTTCCCCTAATTCTCCATCCTTCGCTTCCTCTCCCATAATTTCCCCCTCCCCTCCCTCTTACCACACTTCCTCTACTCACCCTCATTATCCCTCAATACCCTACTCCCCTTCCATAATTTCCCCTCACCTTCCCTAATTATTGGTTAATCTTCGTTGAATGCCATTCTTCTTCAAAAAATCATCAAAATCGTTGCTCAAATATTCCTTCCCGTTATCGAATTGAAGGAATTTAATCTTTTTCTCCTTTCAGTTTTCCACGAGGGCCTTAAAATCCTTAAAAGCTTCAGAAGCCTAGCTCTTTTTCCCAAGAAATCGTACCTTGCATCAGCGCAAGTAATCGTCGATGAATGTGATGAAGTATTGGGTCTTGCTGTTCGACTCCACTCGCATCGGAACACAAAGATCGGAGTGTATTATTTCCAACAAGCCCGTCTTTCTATCCGATTTTTTTGGAAAAGGAGTTCTAACCATTTTTCCACGTAAACAAATTTGACATTCTAATTTTTCCTTGCATTTTCCGAGATTTATTCCGATCAATGATTTTTGGCGCTCACTTTTCCGAACATCCTGCACATTCAGGAGGCCCATGCGCCGACGCCACACTTTCAGTTCTGTCGAGGATTTCGATGAATACTTCGGTGGTTTACTAATTATTTCTCACTCATGTTCATTGTCCTCACGCACGAAATACAAATCACCGACGCGATCAGCAAATAACTTCATATCACCGTCGTTTCCGATAACAGTCGCGCGATGTTTTGTAAATATTATTTCACAATTTCTGTCAGTTATTTTCGCGACGGACATTAAGTTCGTGCGAAGGTCTGAAACTGGGAGCACGTTGCTCAAACTGACGTTTTTCTTTCTACCGTCGACGTTTGCTGAAAATGAAACAGTTCCTTTAGCAACAATTTCCGTCGAGGAAGTGCTTGAAAGGTTCAACCTTCCACATTTTGTATCGTGTATTTCCGAGAATACGTGTGATTCCTTGCATATGTGTAACGTCGCACCACTGTCAAGACACCAGTTTTTCCCAAGAGATTCACTTTCTGCCCGTAATGCCTCTTGAACGTTGGAGTCGGAGAAATTTTCAATCGCGCACAGGCCCACGTCTTCGGCATTCTTCGCGTATTGTCGGGAGTTATCGCGCTTCTTGACTTTGCAGTCTGCGGCCTTATGCCTTATCAGGTCGAACTTAGCTTTATTGTCGTTTTTCGACTACTCACTCACTCGGGCTGCGGCGACGGCGTCACCAGCCGCAGCTTCTGATTTGACATTTTCCCTACTCACATAACCCCAGGCATCGTTCTTCATAAGTAACTCTTCCATCTGCATTTTACACGTGTCCTAGTTCTCTTTGTTAAGAGTCTCGATACGAGCAAAACTCGACGCACTCATTTTGCTTCACGATTGACTACAAGCGACGCTAACCTACAAAAAATCGTCAATTAAACTTTTCACGTTTTATCACCACACAATCACTTGCGAAAGTTCTGGGCCTATAACCTGCGTATGCGGGAGGAATGCCAGCAGCACCCCAGGCCAGTTGCCAGGGAAAGTAACGCAGCCCCCAGGGAGGACTATTTAATCGTTCAACAAATGCCGAACGACAAGAATTGGTGAATTAGCCAATGGTTCACTTTTTAATTTCAGCCGGCATGATTGAAAGGACAACACAAATAATCGAACGCGATCATTTCCGTAGTTCAGGTGATTAGCGATCGGCTATTCGTGTTAGCTGATTTTATTCAATTAACTATTGGATGATTTAACTGTTTTTGTATGTTTGGCGTTTGTTAGAAAAAGCTTTGGGTTGTAATATTCCTTATGTGACATCTGTGTAAACCATGTTTTATCATTAAAACAGAAACGTTAATTATTGAAAATTGTTTTTTTGTTTGCAATCCCTATTTACCTATATCTATATTTAGGTCGTATGTACTCAAGTATAACTCAACTGTTCATTTTTTTATTTTTCATCATTGTAATATGTATGCATCGCTAATTCATTGCCACTACTACAATTACTTTAATAACCAATTTCGACTAAAAATCGTCAAAAAATACAACAAATCAGTACCCGAAACAGGCGAAAAGGGCCCTCACTCAGGGGTTTCGTAGGAAACGGATACGTTAAGATTTTTTTAAATTTTTAATTTCGTATGTTGGTTAGTTATTATTTATATTTGTGATTAGTTCTTTCAACGATGACCCCGTGATCTTATAAGGAAATTTCTTCGCTTTTACAGATAATTTCTTATCCTCTATACTGATTTTGAGACAAATTTGAGTCAATTTTGATATTTTATTAACCGAAAGGCCTAAATTGTCATGTTTTTGCATACAAACGCAATGGTGAGCATTCAACTTGGGGTTTTTAGCATTTGTCCTCGTATTAGACACGCAAAATACATCTTTATGCAAAAAGTGAAGTCGGGAGACCTAATATCATTTTTCGATAGGCATTTTTTCATAGGGATTTGTCCGAAATTTCATCAGCTGATATTGCCAAATTTCTCACAATTTTGTCCTGTGCGCATTACTATTTACTTTTTAATAAAAAATATAATTTAACCAATTTTCCAATCATCAAAAATTCAATAACAATATATTTAAAACTGTTTTTGGTCAATCAAAAGCCATTGCCCTCGGCGGGGGCGTTAGAGTTAATTAAAATAATAATTTTTTTCGAGAGGTCATCTAGAATAACAGTATTAACATGTCAAATTGTGCAAAAAAAATTATCCTTGAACAAAAAGACTCAAGTGAATTATAATATCCAAAAATCTGTGTAAAAAAACATTCAAAGAGATGCAAAATAACTGCAAAAAAAAACTTTAGATGAAAACATATTTTTTAACAACATTGTTATCGGCATAGCTTTCTTTCTAGACTGATGGCGTTTGGACTTTTTGAACAGTGGCTTTATCCTTGCAATTGAAATTGTTGCGAACATCAAGAAAAAAGGACTGAGAAGCATTCGTAGAATAAATCACTTTTGGAATCTTCGATAAACTATAAATTATGTTATGCAGTTTGTTCTTACCAGAATCGAAGAGAAAATTTTTCAGAATAAACCGAAAAGCTCTCTTCTATTTCATGCAGATTTAACAGATTGTAGAGCAGATGAGAGTTCTTATAGACTTTTTTTCTCTTTCTTGTACTATTATTTAATAGCGTGTTTTTTTACATATCTTTTGAAAGGCTTACAAAACATATGGTAGCCCATCTTATTAGTTCATATAAAATTTTTTGTTCAAATTAGTTTAGCATACCTGTTTGTAGTAAAGTAGTCAGATTTAATGTTTTTTAAGTGTGCCTCCCTACATTTTCACATATTTGAAATGTAACAGGACTGGAAAAAATTTGATTGAGATTTTTTTTTAATGCATGATGCAATTTAAATTGTAATATAACGTACCAGAGATTATAGATACTGACTGGAAAAACATGCTTTCTGCCTTTCCCTCGATTTGGTAACAACACCAAAGCCTTTGTAATTATAACGAATTTCGTGCGAAAAAAAAAGAGTAAGCCTGAAAATATTTTTTGTAGCAATTTGAATTTGATAATTCCGACACTTATGATCACAATCTAACACAGAGAAAACGAGATTATCCTATAAATGCATTAAGAGGTTTACGGGGTAACTTTGGCTTAAATTGTCAACAAAAGCTCTCTGATTATGAATATCCAGATAATTTTTCGAAAAGGTTTTACTTACGTATGCACGTGTTGAATTAAAAACGTCTATAGTAGAATCATAGTTTTTGAAATAATCTTTTTACAGGGAATAATGAAAATAACTATCATATCCATATCATTTATGATTGACTTTTCTCAACTGGATTACTTGTATATCGGAAACTGAGAAAAGTGTATTTCGTGGGAATTTAAATTGACTTAAAGAATTTATACAATACATGTATTACATTTCACTTGTAACACAAGTACATATGAACACTTCAACACAACTGAAAAAAAAAACACTTTTCAGGGCTTTGAAATGTAAATAAGTTGATCTTTCCCAAAACTGATGAACGAGATGAAGAAACGAAAAAAGTTCTATAGCATTCACTAAATTTCCAAAACTTATTAATTTCAAATCAGCTTTGAATTTAACAATCTAAAGTTATAAAATTCAGAAACTAATTGAAATACTGCAGGAAGCCGCAAAAACAAGATATTGTAATCGGTTCAACAGAAAAAAAGGATCAATGTAACTAATTTTCAAAGGAAACACACTGTTTCTGGAATGTCTTTCGATTCCTCGCAGAAGCCCCTCCAACCCTCCTGTTCATATTTTCTTATATTTTCATTGCATTCATTCTGGGCCGTCTTATATATGTCCCAGTCTGAAGTCAATTTAGTTATATTTTCCCTGTCGCACAACGTACTTGTCTTTTTACGGAGTCTCTTCAGGTGGGTATACCCCTATTCTGCTCTTTTTCTAGATTCAACTGTGCTTGTAAGGCAATTATTCTCATATGATGAAGTCAGAGTCCTTCACAGAGAATCCGCGGCGCGCTGTAACTCATTAATGGTGCCATAGCTGGTGGGAAAACCCGCAAGCCTCCCTTTGAGAGGCTCCGCATCAGAGACTTTCTGATTTTTCAACTAGCTGTCTTCTATTTGAGAGAAAGCCACTAAAATAAGACATTTCTTTTTCTGAGATTCCCTCAGATTTTATTCTGGCTAGAGGAAGGTCGTGATCGAAAATTTCAAACGTAGAAGACAGATCGAATAGGGCTAGAATGTGACCTCGGAACGGTCCAGCGACCGAAAGAGCTCCAGAAGGCAAATTCTTTCCAGGATCTTTGACACGCAAGGGAGAATAGTAATCAGGCACAGATCCTTATAGGCAATCGGTTGGTCAAATTTTAGAAAAGGGCGGGTGATGCCCATCTTCCATCATGTAGGGAATATCGTTGTCCTTAGAGAGGAATTCACAATTTAGAGTGAAGCAGGTAAGCAAGAGGGAACACAGAGGAGGATCACAGAATTATTTTCATCATCTGAGCCGGTAGCCGTAGATTTCATTAATTTAACCGCTCCATTTAACTGACCGATGTCAAACTCGTGGAATTGAAAAGGCTGGCGCTTATTCACTTCGGCTGACTCTAGGAGATCTTGAATTCCTTTGACAGATGTCATTGCTGGTGGAAGAATATCAAGAAAAAAGTTGTTGATATCTGTTGGATCAGAGGGCAGACCTCTCCAAGAGAATATTTCGTGCTTCAAAGAGATTCCCGGTTGACTAACCCTTTCTCTAATGCGCTTAGATGAGGGCCTTTCAGAGCAGCTAGAAAGAAATCCGATTTTTTTCGTGAGGCATGGCATGGCTTTGCATTTTCCAGGCTTCACTTGTTTGAGCTCCCGTCGCTTCCATTTTACTGAGGTGGTCGCATATTATATTCAGTTTCGCTAGAATCGTTGAGAAAACAAGATTAAGGTCAACAACAGGTTATCTACTGAGTATTGCAGAAGTAGGTCGTTGATGAAAGATCTGTTCATTTGTTTTTTTCGGATAAGTTATTTCAAAATATCTTCAAAGTTTCTTATTTATGTTATTTCAGAAACAGGACCATGTAAGTGAAAGTAACCAGTATGTGAGAAGGTTGAAGGTGCATTGTTAAAGAACGTATGCATAAGACCAGAACATCGTGTTCCCAGCACGCCATATCAGGTCGAAGCAATAATTGACGAAACAACAAATTAAATTGAATCTGCAGCTTTTCAGGATTGTGCAGGGTCGTTAGACGATTTGGGTTGATCGAAGGATTAATCGACTTCCAGCAAGTAAAAATTGAATCTGAAGCAAACCAAATGAATCCGACTCCTGTGACAAAAATTTATTCCCTTCCATTCCAATGAATCCAATTAAAAAAAATCATTTTCATTCATTTCTGAAATTTTACATTCAATTTTCATGTAATTCAACCTTCATCGAAAAGTCCATTGTATGATATTCGTTCCTTATCAGTCTAAATGGCTTTTAGAGCAAAGAACATTTGTGTGAAAAAACGTTATTCGAAATGAATGCGAAATAATTCAAAATTAGAACGAACTGAGACGTATTGAAAACTTAAATTATAATGATATGGACTTACTTGAAATGAAGTTTCGGAACTAAAGTGGAATAACTCAAAATGAGAGCCGATTTAGACAAAATGAAAATTTTGTTTGAAATAATTTGAAATCATCTTAGAAGGAATTCGGAATATTAATGGTATCATGCGGTATGCTAATGGATTCAGACAGAACAGAATTAATTTTTTTATTGAGGAAATACGTTAAGGGGGAATAAGAAGCAGATGGAAGGTATGAGGGAGGACTTGAGGATCAGAGATGATAAATGGGAAGAGGAGGTGAAGGAGCTGCGGGCGAAAGCAGACGGATTAGAGAGGGTGATTGTATCGATTGTGGTGTGCTGATGGGGAAAGAATAAGGGCAATTGCAGACAGGAGAAACAATATTGTGATAAGAATTTTGAAGCTAAAGAGCTGGAAAGAAAGAAAGGGTATGGAAGAAATGCTACAAGGCATAAAGTGGGTCACAGTCGAGGTATGGAAAGTGAGGCTGAGGGGGAGGAAAGAGAAGGAAGTGGTCGTTGTGGAATTGGAAACCTGGGAAGAGAAGTTGGAGGTAATGCGAAATAAAAGTAGAATAAAGATTAAGAAGGTTTTCATCAAACACGATTTGACGAGGAAGGAGAGGGAGGTTCAGATAATGCTAAACGACAGGGCTTGAAGAGTGAGTTGCGAAGGGATAGTGGAGAAGGAAGAATATCGTAAAATGAATGTAAATGAGAAAATGTGGGTGTGGGGCCAGGGTAAAGAGGTGTTGAAGAAAATGCAAGGGAATTCTAAAGGATTCTAAGGGAATTGATGGAGGATAGAGGCTGGGCGGTATTGAATGGTATGATAACATGGGATGGAGAGGGAGAATACATATATACAAGTAAGGTAGGGGTACCGGTGTCTTAGAATGAACCAGTGAAATCTTACTACGTGAAACATTCAGAATTGTGTCACTGGAAGTCGGTAAGATTTCACTGTTTCACCAGTAATAACTCAAAATACTGATTCAACTGGTAACAATTTCACTGATTTAGATAAAGAGAGTATATTGTGCCATGCCTTAAAATTTAGGAGCAGGACGTTTAGGCCCCGTCGTTTAGGCGTGACCGTTTGAACGCTGCTGGTTAGGCGTTGGACATTTAGATGCGGGACGTTTAGGTGCGAGAATTTTAGGTGCGAGACATTTAGGCACTTCCGTTTAGGCGCGACCGTCCGGACGATGCCTTTTAGGCGCTGGAAATTTAGTCGCTGGACGTTTAGGCGCCAGACGTGTTGGCGCGGAACGTTTCGGCGCGGGGAATTAAGGCACCAAAACATTTAGCTGCTAGGTCCTTAAGGCGCGCAGCCGTTTAGACACTGAGGTTTTTTAGCGCTGAGCTGTTCAATTTTATTTGCGTTTCGATGACAAATGTAGGGGAAACTGTGAAAAAGTAGATTACTATTAAGAGAAGTTCATTTCAATGTATTGCAATATCAAACAAAATTTTTTTAAGAACACTAACTACAATAAATAAATATGAGTAAAAATGAGATAGATTAGGAAACTTACCTCGAGATTCTTTCTTCAACACATTAAAAGCAGCCAAATAATGGATTTCATCGAAAGTCATGCAATATAAATAGTTAAATAAATAGTGGGACGTTCCCATAGCGTAAATTACTATTCTTAATAATTTACTATAAATTGTATAAAAAATTTACAAATATTTTGTGTCCTACTGTAGATATTTCAAACGATAATAATAATTAATAAATGTTATAGTAATGTATTTCAAAACACAATAAGATATCATTGGTTTTTTTACATCATTTCAGAAGCAATAACTCGCCATGGTCGCTAATAAAAACGCAACTCGTGCTTCATTGAAAAAAAAATTAGACGAAATCAATATTATGAGCTATAACCGTGAAATATCTCAATCTTAGAAAATGAGGAAATTTTGAACTTAAAATATATGCAGAAATCTACCGTCCCGCTGACCTGACGTCTAAACATCCAGGCGCTTAAAAGTCTCGGCGCCCAATCATCCTGCGCCTAAACGCGTCCAAACGCTCGCGCATAAACGTCACGCAACCTTTTATTTTTATTTCATTTTTTTTATTGAAAATAATACCCAACAGCCGAGGTCCATTAGAGGGTATAAGGCTTAATTGTAGTAATACAATGCATTAATTGATAAGAAAATTCCGGAAATTTTATTGATATAATAATATATGTAATAATGTTAAAAATGTTACAAGTTTAATATTCTGGTCTTTGAATATTGAACCCCAGTAGGTGCTCATCGCCAAATCACGACGAGTTTTCTTATACAGCATTTAAATCCTCGTTTAAACAACAATCTCCAACACTAACATTTCAATTAGGAGAATGTTAAACTATAGAATATATTGTTTGTGGTCCGAAGTCGGATCGAAATCTTACATGTAACTGGTAATTACAGTGAAAAGTCTATATATTATGATTCTCGAGTCTTCAATCTCTCTTGATTGCCCAGTCAGTCTATCTCATACTCAAATACAAAAATTTTCCTTTATTTCCCGACGGAATAACACCATATAACTCTTTTTAAATAAGGCATTTTTAACCTTAGATATAGAATGTACGAAACTGCATTCGTATGGATTGAGGAACATTTTGTCGTACATGTTTTTGATAGATTTTTTAATGAACTTTCGAATCCTAACCTCGAAACCTCAGGCATACAGATTCAGCGAAGTACTGTCAAGCCTGAACCCCAACATAGGATGAGAAACGAAATAATAACGTACACTCATTTCCAATCTGATTTGTTTGATGAGAAACCGGAGGAAAACCGTCACTAAATAATTGGTTTTCGCTTTAGTTTGAGAGTTTACGTATTTTGTTAAATATTATTCTTCACACTTCAATATAAAAAATATTATATGTATAAATGAATCAATTTTTATAAAAAAAGGCAGGTAAAGTGGCCCTAGGGGCGCGAGCATTTCCTTCTCACTTTCAATAAATTGCTGCCTCATGCTGAATTCTTTGTAAAAATGAAAATTTTTGAAATTTATTTTCTGACATATTATGACATAATTCGGATTAGATATGCATTTTTTTTTGATTCAATATTTTTCTCAAGAATCGTTTTAGATGCCCAACTTTGAGCAATCTTGATTTTATCTAAGAAAATAATGTCATCTATAGATGTCAACGAAATATATCCTTTTTTTAACAAAGAAGGTTGAGATATGGGAGGATCTGAGCGAGAAAGTCAAAGGCTGTGTGCAAAAAAAAAAGCAATTAGGAAGAAGAAGGAAGGAATAGTAAAGCCGAGCTGAGATAGGAAATGTAAAATGTGAAAAGGAAGTACAAAAAGTAGATAGAGGGAATTGCGAAAAGGAAGGAGTTTGTAGAAATGGGGAAGGTGTTCAGGGTGATGTGTAAGAAGAAAGAGCAAAAAAACAAAGGATATGGAAGAGTATTTAGGAAGTGTTGAGGCATGAGAGGACATGTGGATGATAATAAATAGGTTTAGGAAGCAGCGCAGAGAGGGGATCAGCAAGATGATAGGGACTGAGGAGTGAAGGAAGTTCCTTAAACAATGGTTTGAGGTTTCAGATTCACGAGAGAGATGATGGAAGTAGAAGAACAAGGTAGGCAGAGGGACCATTCGCTTCTCCTCCTTTCCACAACTTCTTCTTTCTCTACTTCCTCCTCTCCTCACTCCCTTTCTTCTCCTGCTTCTCCAGCAATCACTTCACCATTCGCTTCTCCTCTCTATCACAACTGCTTTTTTCTCTACATCCTCCCATCCTCACTTACTCAGTTATTACTTCCCTTTCCATACTTTTCCTTTCCTACTCACCCTAATTTTCCCTACCCTCTCTAGCTTCTCCGTAAATCACTTTACTATTCGCTTTTCCTCCCTTCCTGAACTTCTTTCTTCTGTATTTCCTCCTCTCCTCACTTACTCAGTTAATACTCCCCTTTCCCTATCACCATTCCGCAGGCATCGTTAATGCCCCTCTACTCACGCGCACTACGCTGTTGGCCCTCCTTTCACTTCCCACACCAGCCTCCTCCACTCGCAATCATTTCCTCTACTTTCTCTTGCTAATTTCTCCTTACTTTGTCACTTCCCACTACTCACTACTTTGTCACTGAAGGAATTAATGAATTGACGAAGAGAACTTAATTCCTTAATTCCTCAATTCCTCCCTTCCAACCTTCCTCACTTCCTCACTTTCCCCATTTACCCTCCACTTTTCACCTCATTTCCCATTTATTCCTTTACTTTTCTCTTTCCACATTTCCTCTACTTTCCCTCACTTCTTCTCTTCTCGCTTCCTTTACATTACCTGCCCTTATTTCTCCTACTTTCCGTCTGCTAATTTCCCCTTACTTTCCATATGTACCCTTCCCTTACTTTCCATATGTACCCTCCCCTTACTTCACCTCGCTGAATCTACTACTCCTCATCTCTTTTCCCCTCATTTCACCTACTTTTTGTTATTCCTCTCCCCTCATTTATCTTCGTTTCCTATACTACATCTCCTCTCACATCCCCTACTTCCCTTACATCCCTCCACTCATATCCCCTCACTTCCCGATCTACCCTTCCTATAATTTTCTATTACTCTCCCTACTACTTATCCCCTCATTTCCACTCGATCACCCTACTTCCCCGACCCCTTTGTTTCCTCTCACTTCCGCTATTTCCCCACTCTTTTTTTTCTCACTCCTTCTACTTCTTCCCATTTCTTCTCTCTACTCCTACCAGCTTTCTAGAAGTTCATTCCTGAAGCATTTTAGGTCACGTTGGCGTTTCAGACCAAAAAATGGTATTTTAAAACAAAAATCGTCATAATCTAAACAAAATTTAGAATCTTTTGAAAATTTTGAATTAGGTTAGTATTATTTGTCATAAATTGGTATTTTCAAACAAAATATGTACATTTTAAAGAAGATTCACAACTTTCAACAGTTTCAGGTTATGACGATTATTTTAGCGTTTTACACCAAAAATTGGTATTGAAAATTGATTTTCTTAACTATTTAATTTTTCGTTGAAATTTTTTTTTCATTGACATTCAAACTTTCTAGTTCAAAATTGATCTTTTTTAGTTGAAAATTTATCTATTTTTTTTGAAATTTTGTCTTTTTGTTTGGAAGAAATATAACCTTTTTGGTTGAGAATATAACGATTTCATTACATTTTTTTTTATCGAAGACGCATTATTTTATTTAAAAGTTCATTTCTTAGTATAAAAATATAACAAATTTTGCGGAAAATTCGTTTTTTGTTGTTGAAAATGCATTTTTTCATTAAAAATGTAGCTATTTCATTTTTGATAGAAAATTGATCTTTTTAAGTTTAAAATCTAGAAATTTGTTATGAATAATTTTTAGATAGAGTAAGTAGATTTTCTTTTAATCTTAAAAAGGAAGATTAAAAATACAAAAATTGAACTTTTGAAAAAACGATACAAAAGACAGGATAGCTGAGAATAAAATTTAATTAACATAATGCAGAAAAGTTCAGATTTTCGACAAAATCGAGTGCGAAGCACAATATACTTGATGAGAATCTGTTCGGTAAAGCCAAAGGAGCTTTAGCAAAAGAGAATTCACAATCACCCAATTATAATGCAGAAAAGTTCAGATTGTTGACAAAATCGATTGCGAAGCACGACATACGTGATAAGAATGTGTTCGTTGAAGCCAAATGAGCTTTAACGAAAGAGAATTCACAATCACCAAATTATATTTGTCGATGTTTCAACCTTTAATTTTGAAGGGTCTGTGTACAAATGTGGGGGAAATACAACGCCCGAGCGCGTAACGCGTGGAAAATACATTACCGAGCGCGAAGCGCGAGATAAATATGTTATCGAGCGCATCGGTCAGATTTTTTTCACGTAGTATGTAAAAAAAATTGAAATGAATAGAAAATAATCTTTGAAATCTTATCTTCAATTTAAGCTAATAAAACTCAAAAAGTTCTTACGGGTTCCTAAGATATAAGTTAAAATGTTTAAGCGTGCCCGCTCGAACTTGGAAATTTTTAGTCCTATCTCGGGAAACCGTGAAGATTTTCAAATAGTTATTTTCGTAAATTAAAGATAAAATTTTAAAGGCTGTGTGGAATGAATTACAAATTTCTGCTACTACTTTCCTAGGTCCACTAGTTGAAGTCGAGGTATAATATCAGAAAAATTCTTGCATTTTTTCAAAACTTCTAGCGTTGTTTATTCATTTCAAATGGCCAAAAAAATCTCTATTAGCAGTCATTTGACCTCTTTTGGATCTCGCGCTTCGCGCTCCATAAAGTACTTTAAAATTAAAGGTCAAACCATCGAAAAAGGATTGATTGTGAATTCTCTTTTGTTAAAGCTCCTTCCGAAATTAAAATTGAATACTTAAATTTTCAGTTAAATAAATTAATTTTTGACAGAAAAAAATCAAATTTCAACAGAATACATGAATTTTCAACTAAACAGTTAAATTTTCTTGGACAAAATATTAATTTTGAACCAAAAATGGAATAGGGATAATTTTCAGTTAAAAAAAGATTCAACAAAAAGGAACACGAAGTTTAATCAAGATAATTCAGTTTTCAACTAAAGAGATAAATTTCCAAATAAAATGATAAATATTTAAAAAAAAAAATAATTTTCAATAAAGTAGTTTAACTTTCAACCAAATGGTTGAATTTTCAATCAAAACACACCTAATTTCAACCAAGAGGAATAATTTTCTAAAAAAAAATAATAATTCCCCAAAAAATGAATGAATTTCCAAACAAGTAGCTAAATTTTCGACTAAGCCACATAAATTTTTAACCAACAATGGAAAAAATAAATTTTTAGTTAAAAAAAATTAATTTTGCACCAAAAAATAGATTTTCAACCAAGTAGTTAAATTTTCCCAAAAACAGATCAATTTTCAATCAAAAACTGAATAGTTAAATAAAAATAATTGTGAAAAAAAGCGGATTTTTCAAAGAATACATGAATTTTCAATCGAATAGTGGAACGTTTTATGAAATAAGATCAATCTTGACATTAAAATAAATAGTTAAATTGTCAGTTAAGTCAATTAATTTAGAACATATACATATATCAACAAATTTTTTGATTTCCTCATTTGCAAATATGCTGTCTCATGTAACGATTTTTTATTAGATTTGAATCAAAATTGAATGCAGTTTCTCAATTGAAATACATTTTGAAAAATCCTCACATAAGGTGGAGGGAGGGGGTCAAAATTGGTCAAAATTTGCGTCACGTGATTCATGGCTTTTGTAGATGATTTGAATTATTTTTTGCTTCATTATGATTGGATGTCGAATTTGTTAATTTTGATTTGTTCAGTTTTAATTTATTTTTATTTTATTTATTAATCTGATGTGTAATTCAATTAATTCTAAATGTAGTTCAAATGAAATTTTAACGTGATTTGTTATTTTTATTTCATTCCATTACACAATTAGTGAATTCTTATTTTTTTCAATCTATAATGTTTTTGATTTGCTCACCTATTGCGTAATTTGAATGATTGTGAATTACATTGTAATTTTTTTTCAATGTAGTTTTCCGCTTCAATTCAATTTTATTTTAAATTTGTTTATATTATACTACGTAAATTTTAATTTTATTCATAAATAATGTTCTAAAAAAGATATTTTTTTTTGGGTCTTTGCAATTTATCTAATTTCGAAAGTTCATTTGTTTAAGAGAAAAATTTTAGAAATGCTTTGAAATTAAAAATGTTCTAGGAGGAATATTCTCACGTTCATGGTCTACAATAGGAGGGTAAAGAGGTTACTGACTCACATAGAAATATCATGCTTATGAATTTTATAGCCAACATTTTCACAAGAATCCTCCTGGATAGATTGGTGAAATGAATGAATGAGTCTTAGCGCAAAATTCAGTAAACTAGTGAAGAGTCTATACGACGCGGCAAGGGTGTCCATTCGCATGCCGGAGGGTCTTACATTCGCGGTTGACGTAAATTGCGGTTTTCTTCAGGCCAACTAAGAAGGGATTTTAGCTAAATTCAAGGCTCATCTTAGATATTTAGACCTGGACAGGCACTGCTCAATCTGCAACGAGAAAGTGGAAAAGAACCTATTTCATCTGCCAGTGAAGTGACCGATATATCGAGGCATATAACTCTTGCACAGGTCTAGGACGTAAAAAAATATTACAGGTGTACTCAAGAATCTTTATTTAGTATGACATACTGGTTTTGAATGAATAGAAAGGAAGCAAATGAATAAATTGTATAAAAAATACTCATTTGCAGTGCTCAACGACAGAAAAATAGTTTTTATCAACTGAGGATGCTAACAATTTGTATGAGAATGATATTTCCCACGCAAGATAATAAAATATCAAAAACTATTATTGTTATAAATGAATGATGATGTAACAAGAAAAATGTCTCGCAACATCTCAAAATAAAATTAATGTAGACGTGATGCATGATTCAAAACTGTAGGGATATGTAAGAGAAAATTTGATGCGATGAAAATGCGAAAGTTATAACTACTTACAGACATGTTTTAATATAAAGTAAAGGTCGATCTTTGTCAGTGTGATATGAAATTATATAGTTAGAATTTGAAAAGTGCTATTAACAACATTTCAGAAGTTTCTTGGTTAATATTTGTCCAGAATTATCTTTGGACATTGTACTTTTTACTGAACGCTTCTTTAATTATCAAAAACTTGCCTAAAGAAATATTTTGTAATATCTTTGGTAGTGAGTCTTATAATGTATAGCATTAAAATATTATTTTCAAATTATCATTATCATTATTTATATTATATAAATTATCATTACAGGAAGAAAGAAAAAAACACAGATATTACACTTACCAGTTATTATAACATTTGATTACAAAGTTTTAGTTCATTACTAAAGATAATTAAACAAATTTTCAAACAACAAATATTCAAAGAAATAATATCTTCTTTGATTCTTAGAAAAAATCCAACGGAAGGTGTTTTATGTAGGAAAGAGTAAAATCAAAAAATAATATATCACAGTTACGAACTGGTGTTTTTCAAAAGCATCTCAGTTTCTCAAAAAGAAATTGATTCAAGCAATAACTAATGGAAGCCACCTTTCAATTAAATAGTTTAATTTTTAATGAAAAAGTGGAATTTTCAACAAAAATAGTTGAATTTTCAACAAAAAAGTTAATTTCCAACCAAATACTTAAAATGTCAAATAAAACATTTAATTTTTAACGAAATAATGAAATTTCCAACCAAAATAGTTGAATTTGCAACAAAAAAGTTAATTTTCAACGAAATAATTAAACAGTCAAAAAAATTGATTCATTTTAAACCAAATACTACCATGTACTAACTATATAATTACAATTTCTAATAAAAAATTAAATTTCCGACAAAATAATGATATTTCCGGTCAAAATATTTGAATTTTCAACCAACAAATTTTATTTGTAACCAAATAGTTACAGTTACAAAAAAAAGTATAGTTTTCTACTGAAAAGAGGAAATTTCAAACAAAATGGTTGAATTTTCAACAAAAAAGTTAATTTTCAATCAAATAATTGAACAGAAAAATAAATTGCTTCATTTTCTACCAAAATAGTTAAATTTTCTAACAAAATCATTGAATTTTAAACAAAAAAGTTTATTTTTAACCAGATAGTTTAATTTTCTACTAAGAAGATTGATTGCATACAAAAAAATATGAATTTTGAACAAAATTAGTGGAATTTTGAAGCCAAAAAGACGAATTATCTACAAAAAAAAAAACAGAATGTTCAACACGAAAATATAAATTTTTAGCAAAAGAATTAATTTACAACCTAATAGTTACACTTTCAAATAAATAATTTAATTTTTAACCAAAAAGAGAAAATTTCAAAGAAACTAGTTAATTTTTCAACAACAAAAATTAATTTACTACCAAATAGTTTCTTTTTCAAATAAAGAGTTTAATTTTTAACCAGATAGTGGAATTTTCTAAAATAATCGTTGAATTTTCAATGAAAAAAGTTTACTTTTAACTTTTTACAAAAAGAGGAAATTTCAAACAAAATGGTTGAATTTTCAACAAAAAAATTAATTTACTACTAAATAGTTACTTTTTCAAATAATTAGTTTAATTTTTAACCAGATAGTGGAATTTTTTTAAATAATCGTTGAATTTTCAATGAAAAAAGATTACCTTTAACCAGTTTAATTTTCTATAGATTAGATTAATTTTCTACCAAGAAATACGAATTTTAAAAAAATGAAACAACAACAAAATATGCATTTTCAGAAAAAAATTAATTTATAACCAAATAGTTACAGTTTCAAACAAAAAGTATAATTTTCTACCCAAAAGAGGAAATTCCAAACAAAATGGTTGAATTTTCAACAAAAAAGTTAATTTTCAATCAAATAATTGAACAGTCAAATAAATTGCTTCATTTTCTACCATTATAGTTAAATTTGTTAGCAAAATCATAGAATTTTGAAAAACTTAATGTTTTCTCAAAAATTTCACGAAGATTTCAATAATTTCACAAATTTTATCAAATATTTCGCAAAAACTTCCGAAGATTTCAGAAAGGTTTCACAAAGATTTGCAAAGATTTTAATGATTTGCCGAAGTTTCAAAAATTGCACAAAGGTTTCAAAGATTTTGGATAGATTTAAAAGATTTTACAAATACTTGAATCTTTTCACACAGCTTTCGGATAGATTTCAAAGATTGAAGAAGGATTTCAATTATTTCCCAAGGATTTCAAAAAGGTTTCAAAGATTTAGCAAATATTTCAGATAGATTAAAAAGACTTCACAAAAGAATAAACGATTTCCCATAGATTTCGCAAAGATTTAAATTATTTCACAAATATTACTATATATTTCAAAAAGATTTAAAAGATTTCACATAGATTTCAAATATTTCGTAAAGATTTCTGATAGATTTAAAAGATTTCAATGTTTTCCCAAAGATTTCACAAATATTTAAATGACTTCACAAATATTACCAAATATTTCAAATATTTCGCAAAGATTTCCAAATATTTCATTGGTTTCCCAAAGATTTCAAAGAATTTGGGTAGATTAAAAATATTTCACAAAGACTTAAATGATTTCACAAAGATTTGACAAACATTTCAATGACTTGTCCAATATTTCATAAAAGTTTCACAAATATTTCAATGATATTTCAGAGATTTCACAAAGGTTTCAAATATTTCGGGTACATTAAAAATATTTCACGAAAAATGCAATGTTTTCTAAAAAAATTCACGAAGATTTCAATAATTTCACAAATATTATCAAATATTTCGCAAAAATTTCAGAAAGCTTTCACAAAGATTTGACAAAGAGTTGAATGATTTTCCAATGATTGCATAAAGATTTCGCAAACATTTCGGATAGATTTAAAAGATTTCAATGATTTTCCAAAGATTTCATAAAGATTTAAATAATTTCAGAAATAGTACCAAATATTTTAAAAATATTCCACAACGATTTCCAAAGATTTCACAACTTTTTCATGAAGATTTCAATGATTTCCTAAAGATTGCAATGATTTCAAATATTTCGCAAAGACTTCGGATAGATTTGAAAAATTGCCCAAAGATTTTGAATAGATTTAAAAGACTTCAATTATTTCACAAAAATTTCAGATGGATTTCAAAGGTTGCACAAAGATTTTAATGATTTTCCAAAGATGTGCAAACGTAATGAGAATTTATGTCTTGGAAAAATTCAAATCCGATTAATTTAATCATTCGATTCATGTGGAGTGGGGGGGGGGGTTGCCCCTTGGGCCTCTTAGGGCTCCACCGCCTCTGGTATAAAGAATGTTTTTAATATTTGCAATTTTAGTACTTCATTTTCAATGCATGTTTATAAAATTTACGTAAACCACAGTGAAATTTATTCAGCCACCAATAATATTTTATTTACAAGCAATTGAAAGAGATTTCAGAGTCAATTTTATGAAACTTCAATAACTTTTTCTTAAAAATTAGGTTTCGTGTCACTGAAAATTAATGATTATGGTCCTTAATTAATTTTTAAAGCCAAATTTATGAAATTTCAGTGACATAAGTAATTGAAAACTGACTGAAATTTCAGTTAGAATGATTAATTTTCATCCGAGAAAAAGAAAAAACTGTTAAATTTAAGCTCAAAATACAAATGTTCAACAAAAGAATTACATTTTCAGCCCAGAAAGATTTTTAAATCAAGAAAAAAAATCTCATCCAAAATGTGGTGTTTCTAAATTATAAAGACGAATTTTTGAAAAAAAGTGGAATTTACAACTCGAAAATATGCATTTTCTACAAAAATAATTGGATTTTTGACTTAAAAAAAGAGTTTTCAACAAAGTAAGTGAATTTTTAACTAAAAAATATCAAATTTCTAGCAAAAATGCAGTAGCTACATTTTTTGTCAAGAAATTAACTTTCAACAGGAAAAAAACGAATTTTCAACCAAATTCGTTAAAGCTTTAGCCAAAGGAATGAACTTTTAACTAAAATTCGACGAAAAATTGAATAGTTAAATTTTTAGTTAAAAAAATTAATTTTTAATAAAAAAAAAACAGCTTTCAACCAAAAAGTTTATTTTTCTTCCAAAAAAGAATGGTTTTTAAGAAAATACAAGAATTTTAAACCAAATACATCAATTTTGAACCAAATACATCAATTTTAAACCAAATATTTTAATTTTTAATTGAATTTTCAACCGAAAAGGGTATATTTCTACCAAAAAAAGACAAATTTTCTGAAAAATAGTTGAATTTTCATATAAATAAGATCAATTTTAAACAAAAAAAAAATAATATTTTAATTTTCAGTTAGAGAAATAAGTTTTTAAGCAAGTAAAATAAATTTTCAATGAAATAGTTAAATTTTCAACCAAACAAATTTACCAAAAAAAAATCACAAAAAAAATTCGACAAAAAATGTCGTTAAATTTTTAGTTAAAAAATGGATTTTCAATAAAAACACTAATTTTCAACCAAAGAAAAATTAATTTTCCATAAAAAAACTAATTTTCTACGAAAAAAAGAATAATTTTTAACACAATACATGAACTTTCAATCAAATATTTTAATTTTTAATGGAATTTTTAACCTAATAGTTGAATTTTCAACCACAAGTGTGAATAAGTCACCAAGAAGATTAATATTTTACCACAAAAGCAAAGTTAAATTTTCAGTTAAAAGATTAATATTCAATACAAAAATGGTTGAGAATTCAACTATTTTTTCAAAAATTCGTCTTTTTGGTTTCAAAATGTATCCGTTTCAGTAAAAAGTTAATCTCTTTTGGATACAAATTTTGTTAAATTGGTTTGGTCGAAAATTAATCTTCTTTGTTTGAGGATTAAACTATTTTGTTGAACATTCATTTTGTTTGTTTCTTAAAAATTAATTTTTTTAAATAAAATTCAACTATTCCAGATTAAGATTCATCGTTTTAGTTGAAAATGCATCTCTTTGATTGAAAATTGAACTATTTTGTTAAAAATTCTTTTTTCTTGTTGTAGAAAACTGATCTTCTTGGTTTGAAATTTCCTTCTTTTTGTTATAAACCACTATTTGATTCAAAATGATCATTTTGGTCGAAAATTTATATTCAATCTCGATAATTTTTTTTTCTCTTCCGACTGAAAAATCAACTATTTGGTTAAGAAATATTTTTTTTTTTTTTGAAAAGTGATAATTTAAGTTGAAAATTCGTTTTTTTTTTGTTAAAAATTAATTTTCGTAGAGAAATTTTAAAGGTTTCACTTTTGGCTGAAAAATGATATTTTTTATTGATAATTCAACTATTGGTTTGAAAATTCAAGTATTTTGTTTTTAGTCTTATTTCTTTTGATAGAAATTTGATCTTTTTTTGTTAAAATACTCACTATCACATTTTTTGTTGAGAATTCAGTTTTTTATTTGAAAATTCCAGTATTTGGTTAAAAATTTAAGTGTTTCGTTGAAAATATAATTATTTTGTTAAAAATTTAGCTCCTTGGTTGAAAATTATTTTTTTTTTTTCGTTCAAACGTCAAGTGTTGCAGTTATTGTTGAGAAAATTAATTCCATTTCGGTTAAAAATTTAACTGTTTTCTAAAAAAATCGTCTTTTTGGCATACAAATTCAACTATTTGATTGAAAATTCATCTTTATAGGTTGAAAATGGCAACTGAGTTTTTTCCTGAAATTTAAAAAAGTAATAGGTCCTAATATAATTTACACAAAAACAAATTTCCATTTGGTATTTTTTTGTTTTTCGGGAGAAAAAAATGATTTTTGATTTTTTTAAAACCTCGCCCTTTTTATAATTTTTGAGATTATTACCTTTTTCTTTTTCCGGTTTGTTAATTATATTTCAATCTTTTAATTTAAAAAAAATCGAAACAGCTTCACCAATTTTCATTTTTACTAAGTTCTTCTTATCTGTTTGAAGAGTGAAAAAAATTGATAAAGTGGAACAAGAAAAATCTTAAAATCTGAAAAATTGCAAAGAGGACACGGTTTAAAACAAAAAAAAACATTTCGTTTATTCTAAAAAACAAAAAAGTACCAAATGTAAAATTGATGCTAAGTAGACTATACTGTTATATTATTCGGCAATTATATTATTCGGGAATTTTTCAATTCCGGAATTTAATTATTCGGGATTTTGTCAATTCTGGAATTCAATTATTCGGGAATTTTATTATTCGGGAATTATATTATTCGGGAATTTTTCAATTCGGGAATTTCATCATTCGAGAATTATCCAATTCGGGAATTTTATTATTCGGGAAATATTTTATTCGGGAATTACATTATTTCGGAATTTTATTATTCGGGAATAGCAGTATTCGGGAATTTCATAATTAGGGACTTTTATTATTCGGGAATTATATTATTCGGTAATTTTTCAATTCAGGAATTTATTATTCGGGAATTTCTTTATTTGGGAATGTTCTTATTCGAAAATTTCATTATTCGGAAATCTTATTAGTTGGGATTTTCCAATTCGGGAATTTTCCAATTCGGGACTTTTATTATTCGGGAACTTTCCCATTAAGGAATTTCATTACTTGGGTATTTTCCAATCCGGGAATTTTATTATTTGGCAATTATATTATTCGGGAATTATCCAATTCAGGAATTTCATTATTCGAGAATTTTCCAATTCGGGAATTTTATGATTCGGGAATTATGTTATTCGGAAAATTCATTATTTGGGAAATTTATTATTCGGAAATTTCATTATACGAGAATTTCGTAATTCGGAAATTTTACAATTCGGGACATATATTATTCGGGAATTTTTCAATTCAGGTATTTCATTATTCGGGAATTTTATTATTCAGGAATTATATTATTCGGGAATTTCGTTATTCGAGATTTCACAATTCGGGAATTTTATTATTCGGGAATATCAGTATTCGGGAATTTTATTATTTGTGAATTTCATTATTTGGGAATTTCGTAATTCGGGGATTTTACAATTCGGGACTTATATTATTCGGGAATTTTTCAATTCCGTAATTCAATTATTCGGGAATTTTATTATTCGGGAATTATATTATTCGCGAATTTCTTATTTCAGGAATTTCATCATTCGAGAAGTTTCCAATTCGGGAATCTTATTATTCGGGAAATATGTTATTCGGGAATTTCATTATTTGGGAATTTTATTATTCGGGAATATCAGTATTCGGGAATTCTATTAGTTGGGATTTTTCAATTCGGGACTTTTATTATTCGGGAATTTTCCCATTTAGGAATTTCATTACTTGGGCACTTTCCAATTCGGGAATTTTATTATTCGGCAATTATATTAGTCGGCAATTATATTATTCGGGAATTTTCCAATTCAGGATTTTCATTATTCGAGAATTGTCCAATTCGGGAATTTTATTATTCGGGAATTATGTTATTCGGGAAATTCATTATTTGGGAATTTTATTATTGGGAAATTTCATTATTCGCACCTATTATAAATTCACCTATTCCTGTTTATTTTAGTTGAACATTCATCAGTTTAGTTGAACATTAATTTTTTTCATGTGAAAATTTAACTTCCATTTTGCACTCTTGTTAAAAATTCATCGTCTTGGTTTCAAAATCATCTATTTCAGAAGGTTCATAATTTTAGTTACAAATTCATCAGTGCTTAAAAATGTAACTTTTTGTAAATAATTTTTTTTTATTGAAAATTATTATTATTATTATTATTTTTAATAAAAAATGTAGTTCTAATTGAATATTTCATTCTTTTAGTTGAAAATTCGTATTTTTTTGGGGTATAAATTTATCTTCTTCGTTGAAAATTCACCTTTTTGGTTTAAAATTCAACTATTTCAGTTCATTTTAGTTGAAAATTGATCAGTTTAATTAAAAATTATTTTTTTAGCTGAAAATTTAACTATTCCATTTTTGGTTGAAAATTTACATTTTTTAATTCATAATTTAACTATTTGGTCGAAAATTTGTCTTTTATAGTTGAAAATTAAACTATTTAATTGAAAATTCATGTATTTTGTTGAAAAATCGTATTTTTTTTGTAAAAAATTCATCTTTTTGGTTGAAAATAAAACTAATTGGTTGAAAGTTGAACTCTTTTGTTAAACATTCATTTTTTGACTTAAAATTGATCTATTTCAGTTGAAGATTCATAATTTTAGTTACAAATTTATCACTTTGCTTAAAAATGTAACCATTTATTTGAAAATTAGTTTTTTTGTTGTTGAAAATTAGTTGTTATTTTAAACTTAAAATGTAACTCTTCTCTAATTTTAGTTAAAAATTCCTCTCGTTTGTTGATCATTAATTTTTTTACTGAAAATTTAAATATTCAATTTTTGATTGACAATTAATCTTTTTTAGTTAAAAGTTCATGTATTTTATTGAAAATTCGTCTTTTTGGTAGAAATTCATCTTCCTGGTTTAAAGCACATCTTTTTGGTTAAAAATTCAACTATTCCAGTTAAAGATTCATAAGTTTAAATGCAAATTCATCTTTTTCGTTTAAAATTCACCTATTCCTGTTCATTTAGTTGAAAATTCATCAGTTTAGATGAACAATCATTTTTTTGAAGTGAAAATTTAACTATTCCATTTCTGGTTGAAAATTTGCCTTTTTTAGTTGAAAATAAATTTATTTTGTTGAAAAGTCGTGTTTTTTTGTATAAAATGCATCTTCTTGTTTTAAAATAAAACTTCTTGGTTGAACTCTTTTGTTAAAAATTCATCTTCTTGGTTTAAAATTCATCTATTTCACATGAAAAAAATTAATGTTCAACTAAACTAATGAATGTTCAACTAAAATAAACAGGAATAGGTGAATTTTAAACGAATTTTCAACAAAAAAGCGGGTTTTCAACTAAAATTATGAATCTTCAACTGGAATAGTTAAATCTTCAATTAAAAAAAACATCATTTTCTACAAAAAAAAACGAATTTCAAAATAAAATAAAAAATCCTCAACTATAATAATTATTTCTATAGTTTAAAAAATTGATTTTCAACAAACTAAAAAATTGAATTGTTAGCCTAAAAATAGTTGGATTTTCAACAAAGTAGTTAAATTTTCAACAAACAAATAAAAAAAATTGTCAACTAAAATGATGATTCTTCAATTGAAATAGTTAAATCCTTCATTTAAAAAATGGATTTTCAACCAAAAAAGCTAGTTTTCAACTAATATGATGAATCTTCAACTGTCATAATTAAATTGTCAGTTAAAAAAATGGATTAAAAAAAAAAAGAGTTTTAAACAAAAATGATGAATCTTGAACTGGAACAATTAAATCTATAGTTTGAAAATTTTATTTTCAACAAACTAAAAAATGAATTTTTAAACCAAAAAGAGTTGGATTTTCAACAGAATAGATAAATTTAAAAAAAATAAAAAAGAAACGAATGTTCAACTAAAATGATGATTCTTCAACTGAAATAGTTCAATCTTCTGTTAAAAAAATGGATTAAAAAAAAAAGAGTTTTCAACAAAAATGATGAATCTTGAACTGGAATAATTAAATCTGTAGTTTGAAAAATTTGTTTTCAACAAACCAAAAATCTGAATTTTTAAACCAAAAAGAGTTGGATTTTCAACAGAATAGATAAATTTTCAAAAAATAAAAAATAAACGAATGTTCAACTAAAATGATGATTCTTCAACTGAAATAGTTAAATCTTCAGTTAAAAAAATGGATTTTCAAATGAAAAAGAGTTTTCAACAAAAATTATGAATCTTCAACTGGAATAATTAAATCTATATTTTAAAAAATTGATTTTTAACAATCTAAAAAAATTGAATTTTTAAAACAAAAACAGATGGATTTTCAAAAAAGTAGTTAAATTTTCAACAAACAAAAAAAAACTCCTTTTCAACTAAAATGATGATTCTTCAACTGAAATAGTCAAATCTTCAGTTAAAAAAATGGATTTTCAAATAAAAAATAGTTTTCAACAAAAATTATGAATCTTGAACTGGAATAATTAAATCTATAGTTTGAAAAATTGATTCTTAACAATCTAAAAAAATTAAATTTTTAAAACAAAATCAGATGGATTTTCAAAATAGTAGTTAAATTTTCAACAAACAAAAAAAACTCCTTTTCAACTAAAATGATGATTCTTCAATTGAAATAGTTAAACCTTTAATTAAAAAAATGGACTTTCAACAAAAAAGCGAGTTTTTAACTAAAACGATGAATCTTCAAATTCATGCACGTCAGAAATTAATAATCAATCATGAGTGTCAATTTAATTAGGAATGAGCATTTCTGTCCTAAAATGACCTTGAGTGGCCTTTGAATGTTATTGGAAAAATCTGAAAAAAATCTGAGTGCAATATTGAATTGTGAAAAATACCATTCATACGCGCCAGAATTGAATAATCAATAAATAGCGTCAATTCAATTATCAATAGCCATTTTCGCCCTAATATGACCTTGAGCAACCTTTGAATGTCATTGAAAAATTTTGTAAAAAATCGGATTGCAATATTGAATTGTAAAGAATACAAATCATACGTGCCAGAAATAAATATTCAATAAATAGCGTCAATTTATTTAGGAATAGCTATTTTCGCCCTAAAATGACCTTGAGCAACCTTTGAATGTTATTGTAAAAATCTGAAAAAAATCTGCGTGCAATTTCGACTTGTGAAGAACAAAATTCATACTCGTCAGAAATGAATAATCAATGGTTAGCATCAATTTAAATAAGAATGAACATTTTTGCCCTAAAATGGCCTTGAGCGACCTCTAAATATATTTTTTTAATTTTGAACTAAATCAGAGGTCATTTTCTCGGCAAAGGGAACAATTTGTATGGAAGGCAAGTGGAATTTAAAGAATAAAAGCCCCCAAAAAATGACAATAATATATATAAAATTTGCATACATATTCTTTGTCTTCCTGGGCAGCGAAGTCCGGTTACGTTTTAAGTTCAAAAATAAATTTTCAACCAAGAAAGAAGTGAATTTAACTATTTAGTTGAAAATTTGTTTTTTTTTCTTTCCTTGAAAATTAAATTTTTTAACTGAAAATTTAACTTTTCCACTTTTTATTATATGCTTATCTTTTTGACTCACTGTATTTTGTTGACCTTTTTTTTTTCAAGAAAATTAATCTTCTTGGTTGACAATTCAATTACTTCGTTGAAAGTAGAACTATTTTTTTTTAATTCAGTTGTCTGATTGAAGATTTTTGATTTTATTAAAAAATGTTTTTGTTGACAATTTTACTATTTTCTTCGAACATTTTTTTTTTGGTTGAAATTACTTTCTTTCAAACTAAAAATTTAAATATTTCATTTTGGTGGGAAATTCGTCTTTATTGGTCAAAAATTCATCCATTTTGTTGAAATTTCGTGTTTTTTGGTAAAAAATTAAGATTTTTGCTTGAAAATTCAACTACTTGGTTGAAACTTGAACTTCTTTGTTGAAAATATATTTTTTGTCTGGAAATACATTTTAGGTGAAAATTCATCCCCTTGGTTGAAAATTAAACTATTTTGTTGACATTTTTTTTGTTGTCAAAAATTAATTTTTTTGATTGAAAATGTTTCTATTCCCTTTTTATTTAAAATAATTGAATTTTCATCCAAAAAGATAAATTTTAAACCAAAAAGATTAAGATTAGTCTATCGAAAAAAAATGTTGCCGAAAAATGGAATGGTCGAATTTTTAGTTGAAAAAATTAATTTTCAATGAAAAAAGAAAACCAATTTTCCATAAAAAAAGAATAATTTTTAACAAAATAACTGAATTTTCAAGCAAAAAAAGACCAAATTTCCTACAAAATAGATGATTTTTTAGCCAAAAAAGCTAAATTTTCAACCAAAAATAAAATAGTTTAATTTTAAGTTAGAGAAATAAGTTTTTAATCAAATAAAATAAATTTTTAACGAAATAGTTAAATTTTCAACCAAACAGATAAATTTTAAAACAAAAAGATCAATGTCTATCGAAAAAAAATGTTGACGAAAAATGGAGTAGTCAAATTTTTAGTTGAAAAATTTAATTTTCAATAAAAAAAGAAACCAATTTTCTACCAAAAAAGAATCATTTTTAACAAAAGATATGGATTTTCAACTAAATATTTTAATTTTTAACGTAATAGTTGTTCTTTCAACCAAAAAGGTACCAAAAAAAGACAAATTTTCTTAAAATAAATGAATTTGCAACTGAAAAAGCTAAATTTTTAACAAAAAATTGAATAGTTTTATATAAGTTAGAGAAATAAGTTGTCAAACCGAATAAAATAAATTTTCAACGAAATAGTTGAATTTTCAACCAAACAGATAAATTTTCAACCAAAAAGACTAAATGTTTATCGACGAAAAATGTAATAGTCAAATTTTTAGTTAACAAATTAATTCTCGATAAAAAAAAAATTTTGTACCAAAAAAGAATAAATTTTAACAAAATACATGAATTTTCAACCAAATATTTTAATTTTTACTGGAATTTTCAACCAAAAAGGTTATATTGCTACCAAAAAAAAGACAAATTTTCTACAAAATAGATGAATGTTCAATTAAAAAAAGCTTTATTTTCAACAACAAAAAAATAGTTTAATTTTAAGTTAGAGAAATAAGTTTTTAACCAAATAAAATAATTTTTTAAGGAAATAGTTACATTTTTAACCGAACAGATGAATTTTTAATTAAAAAAAAAATGTCCATAAAAAAAATATCGACAAAAAATTGAACACTTGAATTTTTAGTTGACCAAATTAATTCTCAATAAAAAAAACGAATTTGCAAACAAAGAAATGAAGTTTCAACCAACAAAATTAATTTTCTACCAAAAAAGGACAATTTAAAAAAAAATACGTGAATTTTAAACCAAATATTTTAATTTTTAATTGAATTTTCAACCTAATAATTGAATTTTCAACCAAACAGATGAATTTTCAACTAAGAAGATTATATGTCCATAAAAAAAATTTAGATAACTTTTCACCAAGAAGGTGAATTTTCTACCAAGAAGAATAAATTTCCATCAAAAAGGTGATCTCACAGCCAAGAAGATTAATTTTCTAACAAGCGGGTCAGTTTTCAACCAAGAAGATTAATTTTTCACCAAGAAGGTGAATTTTCAACCAAGAAAATTAATTTTTTACCAGGAAGGTGAACTTTCAACAAAAAAACATAATTTTCCATCAAAAAGGTGAATTTTCAACCAAAACGATTAATTTTCTACCAACCGTCTCAGTTTTCTACCAAAGAGATTAATTTCCTACCAAAAAGGTCAGCTTTCAACCAAGAAGATTAATTTCTGACCAAAAGCTTAATTTTTACCTTAAAGGTGAATTTTTAACCAAGGAGATAATTTTTCATCGAGAAGGTGAATTTTCAACCAAAAAGATTAATTTTACACTAAGAAGGTGAATTTTCAACCAAAAAACATAATTTTCCATCAAAAAGGTGAATTTTCAACCAAGAAGATTAATTTTTTACCAAAAACGTGAATTTTTAACCAAGAAGAATAACTTTACCAAGAAGGTACATTTTCAACCAAGAAGATTAATTTTTTACCAATCAGGTGAATTTACAACCAAAAAGATTAATTTATTACTAAAAGGGTGAATTTTCAACCTAGAAGATTAAATTCCCAGCGAAATCGTGAATTTTCAATCAAGAAGATAATTTTCTACGAAAAAGGTGAATCTTAAACCAAAAGAATTCAATTTTCGTCTAGAAAAGATTAATTTTGAACCAAATAGATTAATTTCGAACTATAAAGATCAACTTTTAAGCAACAAGAACAATTTTATACAATGAAAAAGCAATTCTCAAGCAGAAATTTACTTTAAACAAATAGTTAATTCTTCAACTAAAAAGGTTTTATTTTGTACACAAAAAAAACGAATTCTCAACCAAAGACATTTATTTTCAACCCAATAATTGAATTTTAAACTAAAAAAGTTCCGTTTTCAACCAAACATATAAAATTAAAACTAACAGGATTAATTTTCTGAAAAAACAACGAATTCTCAACAAAAGACATTCACTTTCAACTAAATAGTTGAATTTTCCACGAAGAAGATTAATTTTTCAAAAAAGAAAAAATATTCATCAAGTATATAAATTGTTAACCAAATAGTTTACTTTTGAACTAGAACAGAACAATTTTTAAATTAATAGATAATTTGCAATCAAGTAGTTTAATTTTCAAAAAAAAAAATTAATCTTTCACGAAAAATACGAGTTTTCAACAAATTGCATGAATTTTCGCGCCAATAGTTGAATTTTCAAGTAGAAACAATCAATTTTCAATCAAGTAGTTGAATTTTCAACCCAGAAGAATTATTTACAAAAAATTAATTTTCTACCAAAAAATACTAATTGTTAACAAAATACATATAGTTAAATTTTAAATCAAGAGGATTAACTGTGTACTAAAAACATGGATTTTTGACAAAATACATGAATTTTCAATCAAATAGTTGAATTTTCTATTAAAACGAATAAATTTTCAACAAAAAGTGGAATAGTTACACATTTTTAGTTAAAACCTTTAATTGTAAAACAACAAAAGGAGAATTTTCAACAAGATCGTAAATTTTTCAAGCAAAGAGAAGAATTTTGAACTAATGTGATGAATCTTCAAACAAAAATATTACTTTTTAACAAAATAATTCCACTTACAACTAAGTATTTGAATTTCCAATCCAAAGAGACAAATTCTCAACAAAATAATCGAATCCTTAACTAAAATACATTAATTTTTAACCATACATTGCATTTTTAACCAAAAAATTGATTTTCTATTTTAAAATACGAATTTTCAACAAAATACATACATTTTTAATCAGTTGAATTTTCAACCAAACAATACAAATTTTCAACAAATTACATACATTTTCAACTTAATATTTTGAATAATGGATGTGATGTTAGTCCAAATTTTACTTGATTAATTATTAGTCTGTATTTTTATCGTTTCTAAAAATTTTGAACTAAACAGTTGAATTTTTAAGCTGAAAAAGATAAATTTCTAACCAAAAATGATGTAATGTAATTTTTATTAAGGGGAATTAATTTTCAATAAAAAAACGATTTTCCTACAATACTGTTTAATTTTATACCAAATAGCTGAATTTTATACTAAATTGTGAAATTTTCAAGCAACAAATACGATTTCTCTATAAACAGTTGAACTTTCAACCCGAAAATATAAATTTTCAACAAAAAAGTTATTTTACAACCAAGTTGAATTTTCAACAAAATAGTTCAATTTTCAGTTAAAAAAAAAGAATCATTTTTAACCACAAAAAAACGAAGTTTTTAAAATAAAATGATAAATCTTCAACAACAAAAAAAAAGAATTTTTCAAGAAAGTAGTTCAACTTTCAACCAAGGAGATGAATTTTTAATCTAAAAAGATGAATTTTTAACGAAAAATGTAATAGTTTATATTACAACAAAAAAGATTTTAATTTTAATTAAAAACAGTGGATTTAACCAACAAAGCCAAATTTTTAACAAAATACTTGAATCCTCATCTTAAACAGATTATTTTCAACTAAACAATTTGATTTTTAACCAAAAAATTGATTCTTTTCCAAAAAATTGATTCTATTCCAAAAAAGACGAATTTTCAACAAAATACATCAATTTTCAACCAAATAGTTAAATTTTCTACCAAGTTGTTTAATTTTCCAGCCGAAAATACGAATTTTATGAATTTTTTTTCACTGAAAATTTAACTATTCCATGTTTGGTTTTCGCCTTTTTGGTTGAAAATTCATTTCTGTGGTTGGAAATTCAAAATTAGGTGAAAAATTCATGTATTTTGCTAAAAATTATTATTTTTTGGTAGAAAATTAATCTCTTCGGTTGAAAATTCATCTTTTCGACTGAAAATTAGTCTTTCTTGGATTGAAAATTAAACTATCGGGTTAATAATTCATTTTTTCGATTGACGATTCATTATTTTAGTTAAAAATTAATTTCTTTGCTTAAAAATTTAACTATTTTGATGAAAATTCATTTCCTTGTTTTTTGAGAATTATCTTTTTCTTACTAAAAATTTAACTATTCCATGTTTGGTTTAACATTTATCATATTCACTTGAAAATTCAGCTATTTGGTTGAAAAATAGTGGTTTTTTTATGGAAAATAAATTTTTTCAATTGAAAATTTAACTATTCCCTTTTTTGTTAAAAATTTTTTTTGGGTAGAAATTAAAGCTTCTTGGTTGAAAATTCATCTGCTTTTTTCAAAATTTTAATTATTTTGTTAAAAAATTAATCTATTTTATTCAAAATTTGTCTTTTTTGGGATAATAATTAAACTATCTGGATAAAAATTCATTTTTGTTGTTGTTGAAGATTCATTATTTTAGATAAAAATTTATTTCTTCGCTTGAAAATATAACTATTTTGTTGAAAATTCATTTCCTTGGTCGGAAATTGTAAATCTGGTTTAAAATTCATGTATTTTGTCGAAAATTAATCTTTATTTGGTATAAAATAATTCTTTTTGGTCGACAATTCATCTTTTTGATTGAAAATTACTTTTTTTGATTGAAAATTAATTTTTTTCTATTTAAATTTAAATATTCCCTTCTTTGTTTAAAATATATCTTTTTTGGTAGAAATTAAATCTTATTGGCTGAAAATTCATCTGCTTTGTTGAAGTTTTAAATATTTTGTCAACAAAATAAATCTATTTTATTACAAATTTGTCTTTTTTGGGTTGAAAACTAAACTATTTGGTTAAAAATTCATTTTTTTTTGGTTCTGTATTTTATTGAAACTTTTTCTTTTGTGGTGCAATATTAATCTTCTTGGCTTCTGAAATTATTGTTCAGATTTAAAATAACAATAATTGAACAAATATATTCCTGTATCACAGTTTTTTTCAATTATCGTTATTTTAAATTCAAAAATTATCCAGGAATTTTATTATTCGGGAATTTATTTTCCGGTAATTTTATTATTCGGGAATTTTACAGTATAGGGAATTTTATTTTCAGGAATTTTATTATTCGGGAATTATCAAACTCGGAAATATTATAAACTGTTGAGGAATTTTATTATTTGGGAAAATTAAACTGCTTCTTAGAAAATTTACTTTTTGTTTAACATTCATATTTTCGTGTTAAAAAGTGAACTAATGTCATTTTGGATGAAAATTCGTCTGTTTTAGTAGAATATTTATCTTTCTGGGATAAAAATGCAACTATTTGGTTGAAAATTTAACAAATTTGTAAGATTTTATCCTTTTTGGTTGAAAATTCAACTATTTGATTACAAATTTAACTATTTGGTTGAAAATTCAACTATTATGTTGAAAATTCGTCTCGTTTGCTTGAAGGCTCAAGCATTTGGTAGCAAATTCAACTGTTTTGTTAAAAATTACTATTCTTCAACATGAAACTATTTGATTGAAAATTCATATTTGGTTGTAAATGCAACTATTTAGTAGAAAATATATATTTTTTTAACTCTACTATTTTTTGGTGAAAATTCTACTTTTCGGGACGATATATTCAAATGTTTTCTAAAAAAATTCGTTTTTCTCTTAGCTGGAAAATTAAATTATTTTGTTGAAAATGCAACTGTTTTTGGTTTATTTTTAATCTTTTTTGTTCAAAAATTCGACCGTTTGTTTAAAAATTCATCTTTATAGGTTGAAAATTCAACTATTTGGTCACAAATTCAACTGTTTGATTAAAAATTCAACTAATTTATTAAAAATTCGTATCTTTTGCTTGAAAGTTCAACTATTTAGTTGTAACTGCAACTGTTTAGTTGAAAATAGATTTATTTTTCATTCAACTATTTTTTGTTGAAAATTCTACCTTTCAGGTTGATAATGCAACTACTTTCTAAAAAATTCGTTTTTTTTGGCTGGAAAATTGAACTATTTGGCTGAAAATAAAACTGTTTTCGGTTTAAGTTTAATCTTTTTTGTTTAGAAATTCGCCCATTGGTTTGAAAATTCATCTTCGTTGGTTGAAAATTTGACTATTTGATTAAAAATCTAACTATTTGTTTACAAATTTAACTATTTCGTTAAAAATTCAACTATTACGATAAAAAGTCGTCTGATGTGCCTTGGAAAGTTTAACCATTTGGTTGTAAATTCAACTGATTTGTTAAAAATTACTATTTTTTAATATTAAACTATTTTATTGAAAATTCATATTTGGTTTTAAATGCAACTATTTGTTTGAAAATAGATTTTTTTTAATTTAACTAATTTTTGTTGAAAATTCTACTTTTCAGGTTGATAATTGAAATGTTTCCTAAAAAATTCGTTTTTTTTTTGCTGGAAACTTGAACTATTTGGTTGCAAATGCAACTGTTTTTGGTTTAGGTTTAATATTTTTTGTTTAAAAATTCGACCATTTGTTTGAAAATTCATCTTTGCAGGTTGAAAATTCAACTATTTGGTCACAAATTCAACTGGAGAAAATAGTTTGCACAGTTACAAAAGTTCTGCAAGAAGTTCCCTCACTCATTTATGATATCTTGTACCATTTTCGAAAAAATAAAAAAAAACTTGATGAAAAAAATGACTTTTTAACAAAGTTAACAAAAGTGAAATTTTCAACCAAAAAGATTAATTTTTTGCCAAAAAATACAAATTTAAAAAAAAATGGCAACATTTCCAACTATAAAGATGAATTTTCAATGAAAAATATAACAGTTGATAATTGAACGAAAACATTTGTTTAATTCTGAATAAAAGAGATTGAAATTCATAAAAAAGATAAATTTAAACAAAAAATTGGAATCAGCTGAAAGCGATTTTAATTTTTAACGAAGCATTTGAAATTTGAATAGAAAAAGGTTTCAATTCCTTTCAAAAGAGATATATTTTCAAATCAAAGAGACGAATTAATATGATTTTCCTAGGTTTCTCTAGATAATTCAAAAAGATTTTCAAAGCTGTGAGATATGTCTCTTAAAGTGTACAGAAAGTTTCGAACAAAATTTTTCCCAATTTCAAATGATTTTACGCAATTTCACGATGAATTTTAATAGTTTAAAATACATTTGAAACGTTTTTACGCTTGCAAAGAATTCAAGAATATTTGGTAAATATTCGCAAATCACTTGAAGTTTTGAAATATAGTTAATCTCTTCAAACTTTCATGAATTTCTAAATACCAAATATCTTTAAAAATGATTCGAATTTTCCCTGAAATTTTGCAAAAGTTCTGCAAAATTAAAAAACCTGCCTCCAAGTCTTTCGTATTCTCTGTTGATAATTTCGGAAACCTTTTGTTATATTTTGAAATTGTTTAAAAATATTCTCTTGGAATAAATGTGAAATAAAATTAATACTTTAATTTATTAGCCAAGTAGGCCCACCTTCAATACACAAAAATTATTTTTTCTCCAAAAAAGCATGACATCTTAACAAAGTTGTTGAATTTCTAAGATAGCGATTAAAACTTTGAGCAAATAGTTGAATCTTTAATCAAGAAAATAAATTTTCAACCTAGTAGATAAATTTTCTGCCAAGAAAATTGCATTTATCACTCAAAAATATTTTGTAGTGAAGAAAGCATAAATTTTATGACGAATTATACTTTAATGGGGAAAAATTGTGAGAACAAAATAAAAAATTTCAACAACTTTTCATTGTTTATTTGTTTATTTATTTCTGGGGTTATGTTAATATAATGTTCCAAGGATTCTTCAATCGAATTCGAAGAGAAACTGGAAAATTGAGAAGGATCATACATTAACTTTTTATTGTAGTTATCACTTCGGATCACAAACAATACTATATTTTTGTTTTACATATCTGCCTACATAAAAAAATGTACATTCAACCATTTGCTTATAAATTTATGTACTTGTTTGAAAAGTTATTTTTTTTTGAAAACTGAACTATTTGGTCAAAAGTTGAACTTGGTTGAAAATTAATTTTTTTGTTATTGAAAATTGATTTTTTTTGTTGAAAATAGAACAATATCATTCTTGTTGAAAATTGATCTTGTTTAGTTGGAAATTCAACTGTTTGGTTGAAAATTCATCTTTTTGTGATAATTTTTTTTCAGTTTGGTAGAAAATTCAACTATTTAGTTGAAAATTCATGTGCTTATATGAAAATTCATTTTTTGTTGAAGACTTAACTATTTTGTGGAAATTTGAACTGTTTGGTTGAAAATTTATTTATTTTTTTTTGGAAATACAACTGTTTGAAAATTCACTTTTTTGCGTAAAATTATTTTTAGCTTGGTAGAAAATTCAACTATTTGTTTATAAATTTATGAATTTATTTGAACATTCATTTTTTTGATTGAAAACTTAACTATTTGTTCAAAAGTTGAACTTGGTTGAAAATTATATTACATTGTAAATTCATCTTTTTGTTTGAAAATTTAAATATTTTGGTCTAAAATAGAACTATTTTGTTAAATATTGTTTCGTTTTCTTAATTTATTTTTTTATTCGTAATGTAAGTTTTTGAAAATTCATTTTTTTGTTGAAAATTCAACTGTTTTGTTGAAATTTTAACTATTTTGTTGAAAATTCATATTTTTGTGTTAAAAATTGTATTCGATTGGTAGAAAATTCAAAAAATTGTTTATCAATTTATGTGTTTATTTAAAAATTTATTTTTTTGGTTGAAAATTCAACTATTTGGTCGAAAGTTGAACTGTTTGGTTGAAATTTCATGTAATTTTTTGAAAATTAATTTTTTTTTTGTGCGAAAGTCAAACTTTTTGTTGAAAATTCATCTTTTTGCGATAAATTTTTTTTAGTTTGTTAGAAAATTCAACTATTTGGTTGAAAATTCATGTATTTATTTGGAAATTCATTTTTTTGTTGAAAATTGAACTATTTGGTCGAAAGTTGAACTGTTTGGTTGAAAATTCATTTTTTTTTTAATTCAACGGCTTTGTTAAACATTCATATTTTTGCGTTAAATTATTTTTAGTTTCATACAAAATTCAAATGTTTGGTTGAAAATTCATGTATTTATTTGAAACTTAATTTTATTATTGAAAATTCAACTATTTGGTCTGAAGTTGAACCGTTTGGTTGAAAATGTATGTTATTATTATTATTTTATTTCGTTCAAAGTTCATTTAATTTTTTGATCTTTTTTTTGTTTTGAAATTCAACTTTTTTGTTGAAAATTCATCTTTTTGCGTTACACTTGTTTGAGTTTGGTAGAAAATTCAATACAAAATTCGAGAACTGGTACGTATCCTTACAGTCACAGCGTAACAGTACAGTGTGATCTTTATGTTCCGTTCTTGGAACACGTGCGACATTCTAGAGACATAACAGTTCTATCTCTTTGTTCTATATTAGTTACATTACAAAATTCGAGAACGGTTACGTATCCACACAGTACCTGCGTTACAGAACAGTGTGACCTTCATGTTCCGTTCTTGGAACACGTGTGACATTCTAGAGACATAACAGTTCTATCACTTTATTCTATATTAGTTACGTTACAGAATTCGAGAACTGATACGTATGCTTACAGTCAGAGCGATGCAGCAAGTGTGAACTTTATGTTCCGTTCTTGAAACGCGTGTGACATTCTAGAGACATATCAGATCTATCACTCTGTTCTATATTAGTTACATTACAGATTTCCATAACTGTTACGTATCCACACAGTGACTGCGTTACAGAACAGTGTGACCTTTATGTTCCTTTCTTGGAACACGTGTGACATTCTAGAGACATAAAAGGTCTATCACTCTCTTCTATATTAGTTACATTATAGAACTCCAGAACTGTTACATATCCTTACAGTAACAGCGTTATAGAACAGTGTGACCTTCATGTTCCTATCTTGGAACACGTGTGACATTCTAGAGGCATTACAGTTCTAGCACTTATTTCTTCATCACTTACATTACAGAATTCGAGAACTGTTACGTATCCTTACAGTCACAGCATAACAGTACAGTGTAACCTTTATGTTCCGTTCTTGAAACACGTGTGACATGCTAGAGACATAACAGTTCTATCACTCTGTTCTATGTTAGTTACATTACAGAATTCCAGATCTGTTACGTATTCTTACAGTCACAGCGTTACAGTACAGTGTGACCTTTATGTTCCGTTCTTGAAACACGTGTGACATTCTAAAGACATATTAGTTCTATCACTCTGTTCTATATTAGTTACATTACAGAATTTCAGAACTGTTACATATCCACACAGTGACTGCGTTACAGAACAGTGTGACGTTTATGTTCCGTTCTTGAAACACGTGTGACATTCGAGAGAAATAACATTTCTATCACTCTGTTCTATATTAGTTACATTACGGAATTCCAGATCTGTTACGTATCCTTACAGTCACTACGTTACAGAACAGTGTGACCTTTATGTTTCTTACTTGGAACACGTGTGACATGCTAGAGACATAACAGGTCTATCACTCTCTTCTATATTAGTTACATTATAGAATTCCAGAACTGTTACATATCCTTACAGTCGCAGCGTTACAGAACAGTGTGACCTTTATGTTCCGTTCTTGAAACACGTGTGACATTCTAGAGACATAACAGTTCTACCACTTTGTTTTACTTTTGGCAAGTACCATTGCATCCAGAATCTATGAAATACACAGCTTTCTTGTATGAGGGAAAATCTTATGAATTTTTCGTCACACCTTTTGGTCTAAAAACAAGCACAGCCGCGTTAGTTAGAGCGTTGGAATTTTTTCTAAATGGATTAGGAAACTTTGTTATTACTTTTATTGATGATATGTTATGTACCTCACTAAGTACAGCACAGCATCTAGAACATTTGGAATTATTATTCCAAGGGCTAGAAGATCACAATATTGCAGTAAATTTTGAAAAATCACAATTTTTCCGACCAGAAGTCAAAATTTTATGCCATATTTTAACGCCACTTGGAATTAACCCAGATCCTGACAAAATTAAGGCGATCCATGAATTTCCAAAACCTCGAAAGTTAAAAGAACTTCGCGGATTTCTGGGTGTAATAAATTTGTATACCAAATTTACTAGAGAACACGCAGAAGAAATAGCACCACTTTTGAATTTATTGCGTATATGGGCTAAATGGATATGGGATTCAGAAATGGACGATGCATTCAAGAAAGTCAAAGCACTATTTTGCAAATTCACCATTTTAACATATCCGGATTTAAATAAAGCCTTCTATTTACAAACAGATGCTAGCGATCGGGCATTAGGAGCAGTCCTTTATCAAATCGATATAAATAAAGAACACACACCCATTTCATTTGCCAGTCGTACTTTAAAAGGATCCGAATTATCGTATTATACGAGAGAAAAAGAGCTATTAGCTATTGTATGGGCCCTAATGACATTTAGATCATACGTGTTAGGCGCTAGATTAATAATTCGTACAGATCATAAAGCGTTAACATTTCTAAGAACGTGTAAATTAATTAGCGGCAGATTAACACGATGGATCTCATCAATTCAAGACTATCGATTTACAATAGAATATTGCGAAGGAAAAAAAATATATAGTAGCTGATACTTTAAGTAGAATTCCATCAACAGAATTAGGACGCCCATTTGACACTAATGAAGGGAAAATTTTTCTTCATACTTTAGCTAAACGACCCTCATCAGAACTACGGAATCGTTTAAAAAATATTGCCAGAGAACAAAAAGAAGGACCCCATTTTGCAACAATGCATTAAAGCGATTAATGAGGAAAAAACTAAAAGATTTGAAATGCAAGAAGAACTCGTTTACTTTATTGCTGGGAACGGAAAGAAACTTTATTTAACTAAAACCATTATCAATGACGTAATAGACGAATCTCATGAGCTTTATGCTCATATCGGGCCATAAAAAGTATTTAGAATGCTAAGCGAATACTTTTATTATCCACGTTTAGCGAAAACAATTAGGCAAAGATTAGCAAGTTGTGACTCATGTCAAAAGAACAATAACATTGAAAATTTCGATAGCAAATTTTCTGAGGAAAAATTTTATGAAGAAAAAATTTTCCCCCAAAAATGTCAAAAGCGCTATCGGCTTCAGTAACAGCAATAACAATGAAAATTTCGATAGTAAATTTTCTGAGGAAAAATTTTCTGGAAAAAAATTTTTTTTCCCACAAATTTCAAATGCACTATCGACTTCAATAACAACAATAACATTGAAAATTTCGATGGTAAATTTTCTAAAGACAAATTTTCTGAAAAAAAATTTTTCTTCCCAAAAATGTCAAAAGCGCTATCGGCTTCAGTAACAACAATAACATTGAAAATTTCGATAGTGAATTTTCTAAGGAAAAATTTTCTGATAAAAATTTTTTTTCCCAACAATGTCAACTGCACTATCGACTTCAATAACATTGAAAATTTCGATAGTAAATTTTCTGAGGAAAAATTTTCTGAAGAAAAAATTTTTCCCGTAAAACGTCAAAAGCGATATCGGCTTCAATAACAACAGTAACAGTGAAAATTTCGATAGTAAATTTTTGAGGAAAAATTTGCTGAAGATAAAATTTTTCCCGAAAAATGTCAAATGCGCTATCGGCTTCAATAACAACAATAACATTGAAAATTTCGATAGTAAATGTTCTGTGGAAAAATTTTAAGAAGAAAAAATTTTCCCCCAAAAATGTCAAAAGCGCTATCGGCATCAGTAACAACAATAACATTGAAAATTTCGATGGTAAATTTTCCGAGGAAAAATTTTCTGGAAACAATTTTTTTTCCCAACAATGTCAAATGCACTATCGACTTCAATAACAACAATAACATTGAAAATTTCGATAGCAAAGTTTCTAAGGAAAAATTTTTTGATAAAATTTTTTTTTCCCAACAATGTCAAATGCACTATCGACTCCAATGACAACAATAAAATTGAAAATTTCGATAGTAAATTTTCTGAGAAAAAATTTTCTAAAAAAAAAAATTTTTCCCCAAGAATGTCAAATGCACTATCGACATCGATAACAACAATAACATTGAAAATTTCGATAGTAAATTTTCTGAGGCAAAATTTTCTGAAAAAAAATTTTTTTCACAACAATATCAAATGCACTATAGACTTCAATAACAACAATAACATTGAAAATTTCGATACCCAATTTTGTGAGGGAAAATTTTCTGAAAGAAAATTTTTTTCCCAACAATGTCAAATGCACTATCGACTTCAATAACAACAATAATATTGAAAATTTCGATAGTAAATTTTCTGAGGAAAAATTTTCTGAAAAAAAATTTTTCCCCAAGAATGTCAAATGCACTATCGACTTCGATAACAACAATAACATTGAAAATTTCGATAGTAAATTTTCTGAAATGCAGAACTTGTTAATTCACCCTGAAAATGCAGAGCGCAGTAATTATCGTAGCATATAATATTACTTAACTTGAAAAACTGGCACTAAAGCGTTGCACAAAGATCCTCGGCGTGAGCACACTAGGGGAGAATTTATTGTTGATTTTCAAAAATTAGGGTCAAATTTTGACTGTTTTTGAAAATCGTTATGACCACCAGTAATTTTGTGAAAAAATCTATCAAAAACATTTACAGTTAAATTCTGTTTAAGACAATAGGAAAAAAGTTACAAATGTTTGATAGTAAGGCTTTGCTTCAAAAACACAAAAATTATACCCCCTCTACTTTGATGAATAATTATCAAAATGAATTAATTTTTAGTGTGAGAAGTACTATCTGATAGAACTGCAATTAGGCCAATTTTTAGCCCGATCGGACAACTTTCATTTTGGAGGTGGGTACACTTCAGAAATTATGCCCCATACGTATACATTTTACTTCTCATTTTATAATTTCTTTTTGATTTGTCATTCAAGATTCCCTATTTAAAATAACCTAGTCGAAAAATGATTCAGAATCAATTTAAGACAAGACCAATTCAATCGGATAATCAATCGCTAAAGTAGTGATAAAAATCCGGTAAATTTGGTAACAGATTTAAATCTAATCTGGAATTGTTTAGATGAAACCAGATCAGTTGACAAATCAGTCACAAAATAGATCCAATTGAAGTTTTAGCTACCCAGCGAATGGATTAAAACCAATTTAAATTAGTCCGATCTCAAATTTGATTAATTCCGTATTTCTCTAAGATCTTTTCTTCTATTGTATCCTAGGAAATATCATCAAGATCATTTCTTATTTTAGAAATTGCTACACTCTTAACTTGTAGGGTCTCCATAGCTTTTCTAAATGCAAGAATAGCTTCAGAGACATGATTCATAGAAATCTTGTCTTCGCCTTTATTTTTCGTGATTAAACTAAAGACGTATCTTCCTTTTCGATTGAAAGGTACAGTTTCTCCAGGTTTAGGATGCTCCCTACGGATATCATAGATTCTCAACAGCCTTTGTCTTTCGAGAGTGTCATTAATCTATGATGTTGTGTATCCACGTGCAGAAATTAGGTGAGCAATATGCCCTTTACGTATGTATATATTATTTTCTTGTGTAAGACATACATCCTTGCCTCATTAGAGAGGTCCAAAATTCCCGAAAGTGTGAAATGTTGATATGTGCTATTCTCATACGGTGCTACGTCCCAAAACATGAATTTTGGTACTTTGGTGAGCTCGATCGGACCACCGGAGAAGGTCCCGCACGAGGCTTAAAGTTACGCCCTTTGAATATTCGGTTATATGCATGCAGCGCCTCAAACGATCATCTCATAATGCAACAAGGATAATTTTTTTCTCACGACAAAATTCACTCAATGGTAAAGTAATATGTGAAGAATGCCCATCAATGTACAAAATAATTGGTAGTTTTATTTTCTGTTCTATTACCCACGGATGAAAAACATTCGCTATGTACTCATAAAAATTTTTAGAAGTCATCCAACCATTCTCCGAGTGTCCAAAACTATAATTAGCTGGTGCTACCTTAATAACATCTTTGGGTAAACTTTCTCCAGCAAACAGCACCAAAGTTGGAGCAAGAGTACCAGCTGCATTGGCTGTCACAAGGACCGTGATGTTTTCTTTTTCATTGTTATTCACAATATTATAAACATTTTTCATACCTTTGGGAGCGAGTACAGTTGGTGGCTTTGGATTTAATGATACAGCAACTTCATCACCATTGAAAATCCTGCTAGAATCAGTTGAGAGTAGATCTTCTTCTGTACAATCAGTCTTAACTTCTGTAAACCATGAGCGTATGAGTTCCTCAGATACTTTAGCTCGATTCAGTCAGACATTTCCAGCTATTCTTTCAGATACAGTTGAATGACGCTTTAAAAAACTATCATACCTACCTCGACCTGGTCGATTAGTATTGAAAGGAGTTTTGCGCTTATCATGATCACATGTTAGCTTGACGCTTTCAATTAACTGATGTTTTGTTACCGGGAATTCTCGACTAGTACACAAAAAAATCCAATCAATAAGTTCACGTTCTTCATCAGCGCTGAGTACTGTTGACGGTCCTGGCCGTTTGTCTACATATTTACCACTTTTTCTATCCCTATAATCGTTGATTCCGGTATTTTATATTTCCTTGAAAGTTCAGCAATACTTTTCCCTTTTTGCGCTTCTTTCACCGCCAGTATTAAATATTCATGCTTATGATTACACTTTCTTTTTTTACTGTTTGCCTTTCTGACTTTTTTCTTTGAATTCATTTTTGCTATTGTAGCTGTCAAGTATCAACTATGAAATGAACAACGAGATTGATCAATTTAGAGGTTATGGAAACCGCGGTGATTGTCGCATCCATCTAAGATATTACAGGTGTCTCTATTACCGTGGTATCGTAATAAAACCGCGGTAATACTGACGCTTCAAAAGTCAGTGACAATTACCGCGGGAGTAAATTGAAAGTGATAATTAATTAAAATTCAATATTTGTAAGATTTTTTCATCATAAAAAAGAACTGCAAGAAAACGATGATATTTTCTCTCGAAACGATCGATCAGTTTTTAAGAATTTGTAACAAACTAAATAATTGAATTTTATAACGGATCATTTTTGGATTACATCCTTGAAATATTAAATTCTTCACGGAATTTTTCTGAAATCACAAACAGTCATGTATATAAATTACCATAACTTCCCTACTCTTTAATAAAATGTATTGAAATTATAGGTCAATCGATTCGTCTCAAACCAAGAAGTCTTTTATGTTGTATCATCTTTGAATATATTAATGAAAAAAGTTTTACCATATAAAACCGATTTTCAAAATATATAAATTACCAAAACTTCCCTACTCTTTAGTAAAATGTATTGATGTTATAGGTCAATCAATTCGTCTCGAAACAAGGCATCTTTTATGTTGTTGTATCGCCTCTAAATTATATAAATGAAAAAAGTTTTACTACAAAAAACTGATTTTCAAAATATATAAATTACCATGACTTCCCTACTCTTTAAAAAAATGCACTGATATTGCAGGTCAATCTCATCATCTCGAAATAATGAATCTTTTATATACTTGCGTCAACTTTGAATTACGTTATTGAAAAAAATTTTACAAAAAAAAGACGATTTTAAAAATATGTAAATTACCATAACTTCCATACTCTTCAATAAAACGTATTGATGGTATAGGTCAAACAATTCGTCTCGAACCAGGGAATCTTTTATGTTATCTTATCACCTTTGAAATATCTTAATAAAATAAGTTTTGCCATAAAAAACCGATTTTCAAAATATATAAGTTATCATAACTTTTCTATTCTTCAATAAAATGTATTGATAGTATAGGTCAATCTATTCGTCTCGAATCGACAAATCTTTTGTGTTCTCGTATCAGCTTTGAATTATGTAAATGAAAAAATTTTTACGATAAAAAAAATATTTTCAAAATGTATAAATTACCATAACTTCCCTACTCTTCAATAAAATGTATTGATATTGTAGGTCAATCGATTCGTCTCGAACCAAGGAATCTTTTATGTTCGTGTATCATCTTTGAATATGTTAATGAAAAAAGTTTTAAGATAAAAAACCGATTTTTAAAATATTGTAATGTGCATAAAAAAATGTAATACATATTTTTAGAAATTCTTCGGTCAGTTCGACGATTTTAGTTGTGAAAATGAGCCTTCCTAATTTCATCAATATATCCGCAACCGTTTTCAAGTTATCGTGTTCACAAAAAAGTGTGACATCCACAGACACACACACATACACACGCGCATCCGCATACCCACAGAGACGCATTCACAAACACATCCAGGCAATTGTTTAAAACATTGTATTAGAAATTTTTAAATTGAAGAAGGTTTAATTAACTGAATTTAAATTTTTTGGAAAATGTTACCATCGCTAAGCTTCCTCTATGAAGAAGCAAAAAAAAATCCATTTTTAGGTCAAACTGTGCATTTGTAACCTCTTGGCAACCTTCTCCTTACTCTTTCCCACCCCTCTTCATCTAGCCACGTCTCCATCATTATTACCATCTAATAATGATCGCAATTCAATTGGATATTCCGGTAAATTATTCAAAAGTACACCACCATGACCGCAACAATCATTAAAAGAATTACTTCCTTTATAAAAACATTTTTCTTGTTTGAAATGCCTAGCATTACAATGTTCGCAAATTGTATTCATAATTCGAAGATAATGCTCTTTATATTGAATATTTTCCTTTTCATTGCAATGTTTTATTATATAATTGTTAACATTATTATTTAAATCATGGGCATTGGATTTTTCATATGCATGTTCTTTATTACTGTTTAAAGAAAAGAAATAACAATTATCATTATAAATATTATAATCTTTATAATAATATTGTACTGTATTTGATTTAATATTTGTAAATTCATTAATATTATCATACTGAGATGTATCTTTATTATTGAAATTTATTTTTCTCTTATTTTTTTTTATAATCATTTAAAATACACGAATACGTATGATCGTGAATTACGTTACCACATTGTTGAATTGAATTTGATTCATTATTGTTCCGTAGGTAAAATCTTGCAATCTTACATTCTTTGTCCTTGTCTAATTTATCGCGACTAATGCTTCTCTTTCTGCTTATATTTTCTAATTGTATTACTTCTTTTATCTGATTTTGGGCATTAGAAATATTATTACTCCCTTCTGAAATAATATGCTTTGTCTGATGTATCGGAATGGATTCATAAATATATCTCTTTAATGGACTTAGATTAGTGTACTGTTCTGAAAAGACTCGATTATTACTTTTCTCAATACATTTATTATGAAAGTTCTCTTTTTTCAATTCTCCATCCTTTTGTCTTCTATTTAATTTTATTGTGTTTTTATTATCCACATTCTCGGAAATATTTATTTTGTTTCTTATTTCCTCTTTTTCAATGAAGTTGCTGTTAATTTTGTTTGTAATTATCATCGAAGGGTTTTCATACATTTTTAGCACCTCCTTTTTAATGCTGTATTCATTTTTCTTATGAATTTCTACCATTCTAGAATTTGATTTTTTTTCGTCCCTGCACAACTTTCCATGTATTACACATCACATCATTTGAAAAAATATTATTTTGACAATGAAAACTGGCCCTTCTATTTCCCACGGCAATAACAGATTTAATATTAATCGGAGGAAATAGAGTTACACTATTGGTATCGAATATATGTAATAAGTGAGATCGCATTTTCGAATGCCAATAAGTAGCTTCACTTGGAAGTATGTTAAAAGCCAATGATGTAGCAAATGCAATAGCATATACACCACAATCATGTCCATTTGGTTGCATCTGAACATGTTCATACTGTAACTTTGGTTTATAAGGAAGCAATAAGTTAATGTATGTCATAGCATCTAATCTTAGAGAATTTCTCAGATTTTGTTTCTTAACTTCAACACGTGTTGTGATTTACTATTCTAATGGAAAAAACTGAAACTGATAGGAGGTAATATGTGGGTTACCATTGTGGGTTACAATTCTGTGGTGAAAAAACTGAGATAGTACTTGAGTTTTATCACACAAACAAGTTCATAAAAAATTTTGAAAATTTGTTCGAGTTTGAATTTTCCCGCCAAAATATTCTTGGATAATCATGGACGTTGAGAATGATTGAAAGAATTCCTGTGAATTTTTTAAGATTTTTTATAACGATAGAAACAGAGCAAAAAATAAAAAATAAAATGGACGTTACCCCCCTCCCCCTATATCATCCAATATGGCGGCTAACGGTTTCAAATTAAGGGAAAAATTTGTTTTGATTGTATGCTTTCAAATGTCTGACAATAATCAAATAATCAAATGCCTGACCTTTATGTTCCTTTCTTGGAACACGTGTGACATTCTAGTGGCATAACAGTTCTATCACTCCGTTCTATATTGTTTACATTACAGAATTCCAGAACTGTTACGTATCCTCACAGTAACTGCGTTACAGAACAGTGCGACCTTTTTGTTCCTTTCTTGGAACACGTGTGACATTTTAGAGATATAACAGTTCTGTCATTCTGGTCTATATTAGTTACATTAAAGAGTTCCAGAACTTTTACATATCCTTACAGTAACACCGTTACAGAACAGTGTGACCTTTATGTTCCTTTCTAGGAACACGTGTTACATTCTAGTGCCATAACAGTTCTATCACTCTGTTCTATATTGGTTACATTACAGAATTACAGAACTGTTACATATCCTTACAGTAACAGCGTTACAGAACAGTGTGACTTTTATGTTCCTTTCTAGGAACACGTGTGACATTCTAGTGACATAAAAGTTCTATCACTCTGTTCTATATTGTTTACATTACAGAATTCCAGAACTGTTACCTATCCTTACAGTAACTGCGTTACAGAACAGTGTCACCTTTATGTTCCGTTCTTGAAACACGGGTGACGTTCTAGTGACATAACAGTTCTATCACTCTGTTCTATATTAGTTACATTACAGAGTTCCAGAACTGTTACGTATCCTTAAAGTAACTGCGTTATAGAATAGTATGACCTTTATTTTCCGTTCTTGAAACACGTGTGACATTCTAGAGATATAACAGTTCTGTCATTCTGGTCTATATTAGTTACATTACAGAGTTCCAGAACTTTTACATATCCTTACAGTAACACCGCTACAGAGCAGTGTGACCTTTATGTTCTTTTCTAGGAACACGTGTGACATTCTAGTGACATAACAGTTCTATCACTCTGTTCTATATTGGTTACATTACAGAATTCCAGAATCAATGTAAAATCGAAGTACATCGCACTATATCTTATTGTGGCATGAGTTCCCATAACTCTGCAGTTAGTAATGGTATTAGTGATTATATACACGAGGTTTCTAATGAACAATGCAAACAAATTCATCCACAAAAAATTCTTCAATTTTATCCAAATTTACTACTCGCGAAATTAGCAATGAACACAAGCACTTATCATTATGGATCATTAGCAGGGTCATTAACTCCAACTGGGAGTTGCTCAGGCACCCAATTTTCAGATTCGTTCGGAACTTGGGATAATGTAGTAGTCCAAGCAACGATTAAAGTAACATTACTCGAACACTACTCAACAGTCAATGTAAACATAGATCAAATACATTCATAATCAGGTGTTGTCTGTTCATTACCAGAAACACGCTGTGTAGACAGAGAAGCAGGAAACACTTTTTGGGATCCATTACCAAAGGATATATGTGATTTTGACAAATACAGCGTTCTATATGAAGGTTTAGCAAATAAAACTTCTAACAATAGCACTCAAAATCCAGAAATACTTTATTCACTAATTGCTCAGGATATAACATTCGTGTTAGCAGAAAAATCAAGAGCACCAGTCTGCATTTACACTTTTATACGCACTGAACACCCTAAATTAATTATATTAGAAACTCAACCAGGAAGATCGCTTTTTAACAACAGACACATCCTTGTGGAAAATATGGACATATTCACATACGTAAATTCAAAATTTGTATACGTAGGAAAACACATCAGAACTGAAGTAGGCAGACTCTACCTAGACGTTCTAACACAACGTTGCAACATGGAACAACAAGTTGTAAAAATGCATTAGCTTTAGCCACTCAGGCCCCTGACGAATTTGCTTATAATTTAATGAAGGGACCAGGATATATTTCTGTTCTAGCAGGAGAAGTAATACACATAATAAAATGTGTCCCAGTTGAATTAACATACCGACAGACAGAAGAATGTCTTTTACAACTCCCAGTATCCAAAGGAAACAAAACATATTTCCTAACCCCGCGCACCCATATTTTAACGAGTACAAGCACTCAAACAGATTGTTATTCATTTCTTCCCACTATGTATATGCTAGGTAAAAGGTGGTTTCAAATTATCCCAAATTTAGTACCAGGAGTTGAACCTATGATAATGAAACCCGAAACAAAAGAAACATGGAAGTATACAAACCCATCGGACCTAGCTACGAGTGGTATTTATTCCCCAGACGATATAGATAAGTTACGCAATCACATAATGCTTCCAGCCGAAAGACCAATAGTTTTGAACACATTAGCTCGAGGAATAATGGGACAACAAATAACACACCAAGGATTTTCCTTAACAAATATTCTTGATGAAAAGTCCTACTGGGAGCCGATGTCATTTTTTAGATGACAGTTGCTCCCAGTGGGACCCTGCGGTGGTTGTTAACCTTTAGAATCTCTTTTACAATCATTCTATGTCTTCTGAGTCTATCTTTAAAGTGTCGTTCTCTTTGACCAATATAGGCATAGCCATGTTCACACGGGATGATATAGATGATGTGGATTTTTGGATCTAATGGAGTTATATATTTATTTTTTGTAAAACATTGAAAAGAATCTTTTTCATATTTAAAGTTATTAAAATATTAAATTGAACGAAAATTCTTTCATAGAATCTTGCAACTCAATGATAAAAGGTAATACAATAAGTTGGTTAAGATCGAATTTAAGAGTGTTATTTGGATTCGAAGTATGTGAAGTTTGATTTTTATTTTGTATGTTAATTAATCTTTTCTTGATATATTTTTTAATGAAGTGAACGGAGTGACCATTATTTTGAAGTGTGTTCTGGACAATTTATAAATTTTGTGCTTTAAATCTAATATCTGAGAGCGTGACACGGCTCTGTCGACTAGACTGTTGATAACAGAGATTTGATCTTTGGTTACTATATTTGAATTGAAATTGATATATCTCCCTGAACATGTCTCTTTACGATACCAGTTCATTATAATGCTATTGTTGCCTTTGTGTAAGTTAATGTTTACGAAATTCATGGAGTTGTTTTTTTCTATTTTAATAGTAAACTTTAATCTGTGATGGTAAGAGTTGAAGTAAGTAAGAAGGATGTCGATTTCGTTCTCAGAGACACAAGTCATAATGTCGTCGACATCCTCGCAAACACATACTGTAACTGCTCCGTAACAAAGGGTTACCATTGTAGTATCTGGTTATAGAAAGAATATTACTGTTCAATGTGACATGCTTGTTCTATAACTGGAAGGTAACATTGTTGAGTAACTTTTTTACAGAATGAAGATTTACGAAAATGTATGAACTATAACAATGTTATTACAGTATTACGTGGGTGAACTGTAACGGCATAAAAATATTCACTTATTATATATTCTATGTACATATATCTTTCACGAAGGGAATAAAAAATAAATAAATTTTGACTATAATTATTTTCATCAAAAAATAAGATATATTTCAATTCAAAAAGAGAACCAAACAAGCGACACAAACGCGAATAAAGATTGAAAATTTACAGGCACCGGAAGTGCGAATAGACTTTCAGAATAAATTAAACGAACGCATGGATAAGGCAAATTGTGAAGCGCTTATAAGCAATACAGATAAAGAGGGCGTATGGACTATGTTACGGGATATCATTGTTAAAACTGCGACTGAAGTGTGTGGTACGGCGGTTGTAGGAAGAAAGTCTGGTGATGCATGGTGGACTTTACAACACCATCTGTAAAGCTGATCTTGACTACACGCCCTTGAATTTGTCCTCAGAGGAGGCCTTGAGTACCAGAGCAGAAACCATAGAGGAATTAGAAACGCAATGGAGAGAGAAAGTCATCTACGGCGAGCACCCCAAAATGTTAGATCAACATGAAGTGGATCTTGAATATTTAGGAGTCAGTAGGGTACTGGCAGCAGCTCACAAGGCGGTTTTAATAAACACCTTTCGCATTGTAAGAAACTTCCTGGAAAATCAGGAAGCAAGCGACTAAAAACCTATGGAGTAATACATGGTAGTACTCAGAAAGCATCCAGAGGCGACTGTTGTCACCTCCGACACTCACGGCCGCTGTGTAAGCAAAACAACGTTAAAAGACGAACTGCAAACTACACCGTGCTCCTAATGTTGCACATAAACGTCATCGCAAATTATTTCATACATCGTATTAAATTAACTAATTACATCCTCATCTAATCAGTCACTTGACTTAGTTCGTGGCTATGATGGAAAACCGGGTTCTTTTTCACCCGAGAAAAAGTTCGAAAAAAATATACATAATAATAATTCCCGTGTTTTTGGCTGTTGATTGCACGCTCGGTAGTTAGTATTGCCTACATGTACATTCATTATGTACTTGCGGTAAACTAATGTATCTATAACGCCGTCTTGACAGGCAAGAAGAAATCCCTCAGTCTCGGATCTCAGTCCAGCACGGTATAGAAACGCCGCAGCATTGACGACTTCATGTTGATGTACGAGCAGTATAGTAAAAGCCAGCATATTGGTCGCCTGGATCTTATTCTTTCCAGATAATTCGGAAGCCTAAATTTTTCTGAGAATTTCGCGATGCCTCTTTTTCAGCGCCGTTTTTTACCCACGCCCAGTTTGGGTTTCCGCTTGCGGTATTCCAAGATATGTATATGTTTCTCCATTACCAAGATGTTGAATGGTATTTACGCCTATGAGTTGAACATCCTGATTGTCACGCGATGATGTAGTGTCTAGTCTTCCTTGGTGTAGGTGAACGCAGGCACACTTGTCCAGTCCGAAGCTCATGCCAATCGTTTTAGAGTACCTATTTACCGCCTCCACAAGAATGTTAAGGTGCTCTTTCGAGGAAGCGAAGAATTTAAGGTCGGCCATGTATAAAAGGTGGTTGACCTTATATTCTCTTCTGTTCGGTGGGTCACATAGGTATACAGAGCTATTGCCTTGGAGCACAATAGATAGAGTAAGAGGGAGATGCAGAAAAGTATCGGACTTAGAGAGTCTCCTTGGAAGGCCCCCCTCTTATATGTGATATAGCTGGTAGTCACTTGTCTTTTATCAGATGTTATGACAAATCTTGTCCGCCACAAGCAGTTGACAGATGGGGCATGTTTTGACGTACTTTTTAATGTCTTCATCCATACCTATCCATTGTCCTATTTTCTTCGGGTTTTCAATGGTATTCTTTTCCCCAAGATGTTCCGCATGCGCTTCTTTAATGCAACTAGTTTTTTCTTCTTTCGTTAATTCTCGGGCACTGTTAAAGCATAGGTGAAATCCTAAGTGAGGATACAAGTTAGATAGGTATTCCATCATTTCCTGCATCAGTTCCTTTTCTATTGGTGTAAATAGTGGGTCACCGAATATGAATCTTATCAATGTCAGTTTTTTGCTCATAGTTTCATCGAAGAACCAGCCTAGTTTCCATAACCAATCCTCTTCATTATATTTTGGCATGTCTTCTTTGTCTATTGCTTTCCAGAGTTTTCCGACGGCGTTGGGTTTTGTTTTTAATTTTCCCTGCGTTGGATTCAATCATCATGTCATAAAATCATTGTAAAGTTAATTTTGTTAAGGTGTTTCGGATCCAGATGAATTATTAGGATCGTCATTACTTTCTACTGATTCGCACATTCTTCTGACTGGGATTTCAATTTTTTCTTGTAGTATTTCGTTCTTGATGATAGTGGGGCGTTTAACTGGTGTACCCTAAATTTCGGTATCTGATAGCTCATCGTCGGTAGTTGAATCTATTCCGTCTAGCGCTTGTTGTAAAATGTCGCTGGTGTGGATTGGGAATAGTCTGGATAAGCAGTCTGCTACTTTGCTCTCCTTTCCTTTAACATATTCTATTTCGTACTTATATTCCTCTAGCCGTGAGCGCCATCGTAAGAGTCGCGAGCTAGGGTCCTTCACATTGTGTAACAAAATCAGTGCTTTGTGATCAGTTTGAATTTTGAACTTGTTTCCTAGCAATTATTGACGTAACCTTTTTATTGCCCATACTGTAGCTAAGAGTTCTTTTTCTGAAGTGCTGTAATTTTCTTCTGCTTTATTAAGGGTTCTGCTAATGAATAAGCAAGGATGTCCGGCCTGAGATAGCACTGTGCCTAATCCTTGATTCAATGCGTGGGTTGTTAGAGTGAATGTTTCTTTAAAATCGGGGAATCTTAATACTGGTGAAGTTGTTAATGCGTTTTTTAATGTTTCAAAAGCTTCTTTACACTTTGGAGTCCAGTCAAAAATTGTATCCTATTGCGTAAGCCTGGTGAGTGGTCTACCTATAGATGAACAGTTCTTTATAATCTTCCTATAATATCCAGCTAATCCTAAGAATGATTGCACGTCTTTAGGTGTTTTCAGCTGCTTGAATTCCTGTATTGCCTTGATCTTAATAGGGTTTGGCTTAACTCCTTCTGCGGTGATCAGGTGGCCTAGGTATTCTAGTTCTGGACGTAAACTACCACCTTTATGCGTGTATTTTGTTTTGCGAGCCGAAAATCATGTCCGAGTTAAGAAGTGATTCGTCGTACGGCGGAGAGTCATTGTTGTAACGTCAGTCTCACCAAAGCTTCTGTTACAGGGCAGGGGGGGGGGGCAAGTTATTGTAGTTGCTTTTATATCTCTTCCTTTTGTATTTTGCTACGATAATGACTTTTCTCTAATCGTCTGGGATTTCTCCCTTCTCGATTCATAAATTTATCAATTCGCACAACCTGTGAGGTATGTATTCACCACCGTATTCAAGCATTTCAGCGCTAATACTGTCTACACCAGCAGTCTTGCCGTTTTTTAAGTTCTTGATTATAGCTCTAACCTCAGTGACACAGATATTTTCAATTGGGTTTTCTAATGCATTATGGTCTATGTTGCAGTTATGTTGTCCTCTAGCTTCACCTCCTAATGATTCTTTGGAAGAGTCTTTTAATGCGTCTACTATCCCGTCTGTATCATATAGCATTTCACCTTTGCTGTTTCTCATGCTGACAAAATCTGTACTTTTACGTCCCTTCATCTTTTTATATAATAGTTTCATGGTTTCTTCAAAGTCGTTTTGTATTTTCTTCTCTTCTTTTGTTCTGATTTTATCTTTAATTGTCTTGACTAGTCGTTAAACTTTCCTATTTTTGTGTCTGTAATCATTTTTGAGCCTATTTCTCTCCTTATCACTAAGACCTGTGACGTTCAACGTTCGCTTATACGCTTCATTCTTTTCTTGTCGGGCTGCCTCGATTTCATCATTTCACCATGCATCACCAGACTTTCTTCCTACAACCGCCGTACCACACACTTCAATCTCAGTTTTAACAATGATATCCCGTCACATAGCAGTGTCTCCAGAACGTGGGATTTTTCGGCCACCACCACTTTCCCATCTGGGAGAATACATGCCAGCGTAGCGTCGGTGAGTAGGCCGGCCTCGTGTAAAGCCGAAAATGCACGAGGTACGAGCACGAAGCCGAGCTCGCCCGAGGCCCGACCCCGGCTTCACGATTCGCTTTCGGAGGCTATTAGGAGGTCTGAGTTGATTTCTGCTTGCAAAAATTGACACCTTGAAGAAAGACATCAAAACATGTAATGAAGTCTTAAGATATTTAATGATTATGTTTTTCAGGAATTATTGTGGAATGTTTTAGGCTATCCGATTCTGCACACGGAAAACATTAGTTGTTGAAATTTTAAATGACTGAGTCAACCACTCTAGGATAGGGCCAAACGTATGTCATAAATTGGGAGTACCGACGATAGAAACTTTGATTGATACATATTTAAAAAGTAGGAAGAATCGTAGAAAGTACAAAAGACTTTCAATGAAAATGTAAAGCCGGCAATTCGAGTTTCGAAGATACTATTTTCCCAAGAATATATTGTGTTATCAACATCCAATGGTGACGTTTTTGCAATACTGAAGTATACTGGGATTTTACGTGAAATATATAAGACAGATAGAAATCATTTGAGGATAAAAATAAATATGACAAGCGGTGATGTTAAGAATATGACATCAAATTAAATGAAGGAAAAGTCATGTAGGCAGATATTACCCAATCTTTCGACACCTTTTAATGCAAGTTGTTGCAAATTGCGATTCACTGCAGACTGAGAATAATTAATTCGATGAAAAGAATGTAAAATGAAACATCATAATCTTTGTAGCCTGAAGTTGGATCAAAATTAAATTAACACATTAAAACATGATTTTATTTTGTTCTTAGAATTTTCATTTGAATTCCTATTCTTAAAAATTTTATGTCAATGCAAATAATGAACTTTTACGTAAGAGACCATTATTTTTAATATTAAAAACGTGTAGAAGATTATTACTATAATTACTATAATGTACCGGAGGTGAAAGCTGTTGAAATAATTTTAATAATTTGTTCAATTTCGTGGGATCGTCATTGCCATCTTCTTAATTCAACATTTTTCCTTCTTCGACCGATTCGCCATTTCTATTCTGGGTTCAGTAAGCTGATTCGCAGAATCTAAGCATCCTTGACGGTGGAAACCGGTCTCTGCTGGTTTCGAATTTAAATAGCTACACGTCTGTACGCCGGTATTTCAATTAAATTTGCGTTCTCTCTACAATCGACTAAAGATCCTAAAGTGTCGTGCGTCCGTCCATAAATCTGTCTGAGTGAGTCAATTAAATTTGTCAAATTAGGTCCGATGATGCCATCATTCGATGCTGTGCCAGTTCGCCTGAATTTGGTAGTAACGCGTGTGCGTTGCTGCAGTTTTAAAGACGACTTTTTTTTATACCAAATGAAAAATAAGGGGTTGGATCGAACTACCATTTAAAAAGGTCGTTTCTGGTCAATGTCTCAACTCAATTACACAGGCCGACAAAATTTGACAAAAGTCAAAAGCCAGAAAGCGGACCAAAGATTTCCGAAGGATTATAATGCGCTGAATCCGAATGCGAACTCAAAATTGCTCCTGTATGTCAGGTTTTCAAGATATTCTAACCTAAAAGTGCAAAAACGCGTTTTTTTTAGCTATTATTGAGGTTATCTAACGGAACAAGAAAAATGTCTACCACAAAAGCTAATATGGAATTTGAAAGTACCAATCTCCCCCTTTCAAACCCACTTGGATTTATTGGGATATCTTCATTTTTCACCAAAATATTGTAATTTGAAATTTTTCATTTTAGCGTTTTAACCCATTAACGCTGAGGTGTTCAGACTTCACTACTTTACCACCGAGCAATTCACGCCTACCCCGAAAGGGAAACGGCTTAATGATATAATAATAATAATATAAATGTATTTACACATTATTAGATACATTATATATACATTGTAACAGAAACGATCATATTGATTGAAAACCTAATCCTCGTGACTTTCTAATGATTCTCCACAAATATCGACCATAAGCTAAATAGTACACTACCATTGGAAATCGTCAGTAAGATCAGCGAATTTACTATTAAAAATCTCTGCTGACTTTGCAACGTGATTACTGGTTCCCAAAATGAGCGAGAAATTTTGTTTCAGACCCGTTAAAAAGCTTATTGAATTATGCGTCGAATAAGCCCTAATAAACATATTTTTGACATTTTGAAGAGAATATACCACTTGAGAATTAAAAAAAAAATGCAAGTATTTCTCGAATTTTATACCACAGGTTCCTGAAATACGTCTCTAGATGTCCAAGTCTCAAACTTCAATTTTCAGTCGCTGATTACTGCTGCCGGCCGCGAAAGCGGTGATCGCCGAGAATTTCTCACATTTTGTTTCATAACTTCAACTCGTGTTGTGACTTACTATACTAATGGAAAAAACTGAAACTGACAAGACGTAATCTGTGGGTTACTATTGTGGGTTACAATTCTGTGATAAAAAAACTGAGATTGTACTTGAGTTTTATCACACAATCAAATTCATAAAAAAATTTTGAAAATATGTTCGAGGTTGAATTACCCGCCAAAATATTTTTGGATGATCATGGACGTTGAGAATGATTGAAGGAAGTCCTGTGAATTTTGTTCAGATTTTTTCTAACGATAGAAACAGAGAAAAAAATAAAATGGACATTACACCCCCCCCCCCTCCCCATCCCTATCTCATCCAATATAGCGGCTAACGGTTTCAAATTAAGAGAAACATTTGTTTTGATTGTATGCTTTCAAATCCTTGACTCAACATTTTATTCCCTTTGAGGCCATTTTTTGCATGCTTACCCGGCTATATCCTTAAGAAAAATTACAAAATAAAATATTTTCTTCTCGTTTGGCGCGACCGTCAACGCAACTCCGATCTAAGATCGTTACAGAACAGTGTGACCTTAATGTTCCGTTCCTGGAACACTTGTGACATGCTAGTGTCATAACAGTTCTATCACTCTGTTCTATTCTATCTATTACCTGTTACATATCCTTACAGTAACAGCGTTACATAACAGTGTGACCTTTATGTTCCGTTCTTGGAACACGTGTGACGTTATAGAGACATAACAGTTCTATCACTCTGTTCGATATTAGTTACATTACAGAATTCCAGAACTGTTACGTATCCTTACAGTAACTGCGTTACAGAACAGTGTGACCTTTAGAGCAAAAATGACAATTTCTCACTATGTCAAATAGCTAAGATTCTATTAAGTTCTGGCTGTTTTTGTCGATTTTCCGAATTTGAAAAAATCGGGCTTCACGGAGGGTCGGTTTTTGGGATTTGAGCGAGATGTTTGGCTACTGGCATTAGTCGCGGGATAATTTTTATGATTTTCTTAGGCTATGAAATGACCACAAATGTATTAAGTGCGTACTGAATTGGACATTTTCTGCAGTTTTTGGTACTTATTAATTAGGGGTGGGTTTTAGATATTCGAGCGAGATGTTTTGCCATCAGCATCATTCGGGGGAGCAAAAATGACAATTTCTCACTATGTCAAATAGCTAAGATTCTATTAAGTTCTGGCTGTTTTTGTCGATTTTCCGCATTTGAAAAAATCGGGCTGCACGGAGGGTCGGTTTTTGGGATTTGAGCGAGATGTGTGGCCACTGCTACTAGTCGGGGAATCATTTTTATGCATTTTCTTGGCTATAAGATAAACATTAAAGTATTATGTTCGTACTGAATTGGACATTCTTTTCAGTTTTTGGCACTTATTAATTAGGGGTGGGTTTCCGATATTCGATCGACATGTTTTGCCAGCAGCATTATTCGAAGGAGCAGGAAGGTCAAATTTTCAAGATGTTAAATACCTAAGATTGCATTAATTTCTGACTGTTTTTGTCGATTTTCCGAATTTGAAAAAATCGGGTTTCTAGGAGGGTGGGTTATAGGGATATGAGCGAGATGTTTGGCCACTGCCATTAGTCGGGGGATAATTTTTATGAAATTTCTATGCTATAAAACAACCATAAACGTATTAAGTGCGTACTGAATTGGACATTTTCTTCAGTTTTTGGTACTTATTAATTAGGGGTGCGTTTTCGATATTCGAGCGAGATGGTTTGCTACCAGCATTATTCGGGGGAGCAAAAAGAAAAAAAATTTCACGATGTTGAATACCTAAGATTGCATTAACTTCTTGCAGTTTTTGTCCATTTTCCGAATTTGAAAAAATCGGGTTGCACGGGGGGTAGGTTTTGGGGATTTAAGCGAAATGTTTGGCCACTGTCATTAGTCGGGGGATAATTCTTATGATTTTTTTAGGCTATAAAATGACCATAAATGTATTAAGTGCGTACTGAATTGGACATTTTCTGCAGTTTTTGGTACTTATTAATTAGGGGTGGGTTTTCGATATTCGATCGAGATGTTTTGCCAGCAGCATTATTCGGAGGAGCAAAAAGGACAAATTTTGAAAAAATAGGGTGATCAATATAACGATGATTGTAAAAAATAGGTATTTAACAGAAGTAAAGAAATAAACTAAGATACACATAATTAGATGTGGTCTGTTATCAATAATAGATGACGATTTTTTAACACCTATACTGGGCTCACATCAGTAGTAATGAAAAAATAATTTTACAAAAACAGTCGTCATAAATGATTAACTGAAAACTTATTTTCGTGTATAATTTCAAGAAATTTATATTTCAATCGGAGTTTTTGATACATGGACTACATAATTATACATTAACCAAGTCAAATATTGCGAGCTGGGTGGATTATCGTTAGAGGTTTTGTAAAATGTAAATGACAACTTTTGATCTTTGGATAATAAAAAGTTAGCTCACATCTATGTTAACTAAACCTACGGAAAAAATATTGTTATGCCTTCTTAAAAAGGCCGTGTATTATTATTCATTTCAAATTCCAAGAATTACAAATTGTTCTATTTTTCAGGCTTAAGTTTGAAAATGTTCAACCTAAAATATCTTGTCTTACTGCGTACATTGTCGAACTACAAATTATTACTTCATCGTCACAGAAGGTATTAATTTTCTTCAAAATTTGCCCCCCCCCCTGTTTTGTTAATTGTCCACGTTTTGAGACCTCCTGACCACAAAAAACAGGTCCACAAATCTACAAATTTTCTTAGAACCACTTTACGCTGGATGTGTATTTTCAGTTGAAATTGCATAAAATAATATTGAAAATAAACAAATTAAATTCATGGAAAAACGATGAGGGATGCAATCAAATGTATAATAACAAAAGTGTTTTTTATAGTATGCGCACTTTTTTTTGCTTGGAAAATCAGAAGAATGAAAATATGGCTGCTTGAATACCAATGCATATTATGGAATAAGAAAATAATTTAGAACATTTTGCGTTTCGAACAAAATCGAGTTTGTAGCACGAGATACCTGATGAGAATGTGTTCGTTAGAGCCGAAGAAGCTTTTACAAAACAGAATTCAGTATCATTAAATTAGAGTTGTAATTTCATCTCATTTACATTCCCCATAAAATCCGATAAAGTCTTGTTAAATTCTCTAAAGCCCTTGTAATATAACGAAATTCTTCAAAATTTTATGATATCCTTGCAGATTTGATTAAACACTTTGAAATATCTTGCAATCTTTGCCCTATAAAAAATCTTTTCAAATTTGTAAGATTTCACTAACCCGGTTGAAAGTACTTTGAATTCCAGTTCAAAAATTCAAGGCTTTGAGTCTATTCTTGCCTGGATTACAAACGAGAATGAATAAACCCGAGTGGCACAACGTTGAACCACGATTCAGGGCGAGGAATTTTTTCATTCCTCGAACAAATCACACTACGACAAGCTACAGATCACATCCCTCATTTTGACGGAAAAAACAACCCCTTGAAAGATTTCTTGCAGGACATAGTTAATGGAGCTGTCTACATACTGTCAGATAATTGAGTACAAAAAACATTTTTTTGTCACATATCGTTGTAACACTGTTACGGAATTGTTATAATAAATGCAAAAACGTTGTAATACCGTCATTAAATTGTTACGGATCTATTACAGAACAAATTTACATCGTAACACTGTTACATATTTGTTATGGCACAATTACGGAACAATGTTACTCTGTAAACCTGTTCCTAAATTGTTTTAAAAATATTTGTTGACATATAACGCTGTTCCAAAATTGTTACAGAACAATCACAGAACAAATTTACGTTCTAATCCTGTTACAGAACATGTTCTTTTGTGTTTTATAACTGTTACATCACAGTTATATGACAGTGTCCGCTGGGTTGGCATATTTTTCGCATGTAGGTATAGCTTTAAGGTTATGAATCAGTGATAGTTTCGCACCTCCGAGAGCACCAATCCCACACACATACATGTATAATTAATGAAAAAAATGCTGAGTTTCTGAAAAATATTTTTCAATGCATTTGGAGGTTAGTTAACTGTTCAAATCAATGCATAAAGCATTGAGAAACTATGTCAACTTGACGGTTGGCCGTTATCAGCTCTCATTCAGCTCTGATTCAAAATCCTGATTCCTGGTGGAAAAATCGCGCATTCCGAAGAAAAATAATAACCTACTTTTTTGTTGAAATCTGCAAATCAAAATTTGTCTACCCCTGTCTCCATTCAAATTCAAGCGTTCTTACCACGATGAAATTACTACAAAAATGAAAATATTTACCATCAGTATTTTCTACATTTTCTTCAATCTCTAAAAGTTCTACAATTTCCTGTTTTTCCATTTTGACATTTATATTTCACAGATCACAGAATTAACTGAATTTTACATCGACTGTTTCAACTGTTTTGTTCTTATGACATGTGTTAACCGTTTAACTGGTTGAAGCACACAGCACTAGTGCAAGTATCTCTTTTTCGGGTAGGGTGAAGTTGTGCCCTTGCATCGATTCTCCAAAGCATATTTTGTCCCAGGCGCGGTTATCTTCAGACCGTTATTTATCGGGCGCGTATTAAGATATAAGAGAAAAGCATACGCTGTGAAAAAAATGATGAAAGTCGGTAAGAAGAGCTGGTTTAAATGGCTTGGATCAACAGATGGAGTAGCAGGGAAATTAAATGCAGTAGAGACACAGAAAACACAATTCTGTACAAGTATAAAATTGTTAATAATTCAAATTAACAATGTTAATAGTTTTTCTTGAATGCAATATAAGAAGACTAATAAGATGAGGTGACATATAGAATATTTTCATATTGATGTGTCATTTTATGTTATTATTATTATTATTATATCATTAAGCCGTTTCCCTTTCGGGGTAGGCGTGAATTGCTCGGTTGGATAGTATAAAAATCATGGCAATTTTGGCACATTTTGACAGGTTCCAGGGAATGATTTAATGGTTTTGAGTGGATTTTATAATAAGATTCGAATATTTTTCTAATTAATTTATGGTGACTTGAATTTGAAATTGTTATTCTCTTTGAATTTGAGGGAATTCTCGATTGCTTTTAATGGTTTGCAAGGAGTTTCAAAACATTTTCCTTCCTTTCATAAAAATCATGGCAATTTTGGCACATTTTGACAGGTTCCAGGGAATGATTTAATGGTTTTGAGTGAATTTATAATAAGATTCGAATATTTTTCTAATTAATTTATGGTGACTTAAAATTGAAATAGTTATTCTTTTTGAATTCGAGGAAATTCTCGATTGATTTTAATGGTTTGAAAGGTGTTTCAAATCTTTTTTCTCCCTCTGATAAAAATCATGGCAATCTTAGTACTTTTTGACAGGTTCCAGGGGATAATTTAATGCTTTTCACTGAATTTTATAATAATGTTCAGATATTTTTCTAATTAATTTATAGTGATTTGAATTTTAAGTTGTTATTCTTTTTGATTTGGAGGGAATTCTCGATTGATTTTAATGGTCTGAAAGGAGTTTTAAAACTTTTTTCTTCCTCTTATAAAAATCATTGCAATTTTAGGGCATTTGACAGGTTCCAGGGAATAATTTAATGATTTTCAGTGAATTTTATAATGATATTCGAATATTTTTCCAATTAAGTTATAGTGATTTGCATTTGAAATTGTTATTCTTTTTGAATTCGAGCTAACTCTCGATTGATTTTAATGGCTTGAAAGGAGTTTCAAAACTTTTTTCCTTCTCTTATAAAAATCGTGGCAATTTTAATACTTTTTGACAGGTTCCAGGGAATAATTTAATGATTTTCACTTAATTTTATAATAATGTTCGAATATTTTTCTGACTAATTCATAGTGATTTGAGTTTGAAATTGTTATTCTTTTTGAATTCGAGGAAATTCTCGATTGATTTTAATGGTTTGAAAGGAGTTTCAAAACTTTTATCTCCTTCTTATAAAAATCATGGCAACTTTATGACTTTTTGACAGGTTCCAGGGACTAATTTAATGGTTTTCACTAGATTTTATAATAATGTTCGAATATTTTTCTAATAGTTTGATAGTGATTTGAATTTGTTATTCTTCTTGAATTCAAAGGAATTCTCGATTGATGTTAATGGTTTGAAAGGAGTTTCGAAACTTTTTTCTTTTTCTTATAAAAATCTTGGAAATTCTAGGACTTTTGGCAGGTTCCAGGGAATAATTTAATGATTTTCAGTGAATTTTATAATAATATTCGAATATTTTTCTAATTAATTTATAGTGACTTGAAGTTGAAATTGTTATTCTTGTGAGACGTGGCCATGAATGGGATTTACCGCGGTCCTACTGGGAGCCGATGTCATTTTTTTGATGACAGTTGCTCCCAGTGGGACCCTGCATTGGTTGTTAACCATTAGTTTTTAATTATATATATGTATAGACCGTACGTTGTCACCTCCGTGTAGTTGACTCTACGTTCTCGCCTCCTCTATTTCCCGTGAATATATTTAAAATTTATATGCATATATACGTTAAGGTGGACCTTCTGATCAAGTTTCTTAAAAGAGGGGTAACAATTTTTTATTTTTGAATTTATATACATTTGGGGTACTGGAGGTACGAAGTGACCTCCTCTATATATGTATACGGAAGCGCGTTAGACTCTATACGTACTCACCTCAAGCGGTGTTGCCATGTCTGGGAGGGAGGATTCTTACCTGCGTCCATGTCTTCCAGGTATCTATGTGATCTGACAATCAAGTCAATATCAGAGAATTAAGCTAATTCGAAATATCATTAGCACGGATTCCGCACTTGAGTTTAGAGGGGGCTAAGACATAATTAACTTCATTTGATATTGCATATAGATAAAAATATTTACTTTAGAAGAAATTGTTGTTAGCTATCTTCTCGTAGATAAGTGCTAGAAAGTTGCCATTTTTCCTGAAATTTTCTACTTTTTGTTCAATTTGTAATCAAAGTAAAGTGATAATTAATTCAACTTATTGACAATAATTCTTTGAAGAATGTATTATTATTAGTGCTAATAATATTCTTTTATCTTGATGGTAGAAAGTTGCGATTTTTTCTGAAATTCGTAACTATTTATCCATTTGGCTTTCGTTTCCGGTACCGATCGTGAGAAAAATCTTTTGTGTCAAGTTGTCAGTTTTTGGCTTTGGTGAAGGGAACCAGCGTGTTTGGATGCAGAAAGAGCAGTGAGTGCGGAGATCAGGTGTAAGGAAAGAAGGGTGAGTGAAGGCAAAGGTGCAAAGGGTAAAAGTAAGTTGTTTGAAAAAGAAATTTGGAGCATGCGAAGTTTTTGATGTTAGGAGTGGAAAAATTGTTGTCAAGCAAGGGGGGCAAGAGGTAGGCGAGTAAGGAGCGGGAAACGTCGCGGAGCATTGGTAAGATAGGATGCCGACAGTACGAAATCCACAAATGGACGCCAGAGGGCGACAGCTACTGGACGATCGCAAAGATCAGCAGGCAGTAGTAGAAACAAGAAGTGACGAGGTTCAGAGCGTTGTTAGTGGGGGGAACGCGGATGTTGACTACAGTTTCAGCAGCGGTGAGTAGAGGTTCGAGACACCGAACAGGGAGGGGATGGCAGCGAGAGATGAACCAGGCACGGGCCGTAAACGCGGGAGACCCTCAAACCTACAACGCCTCAAGTGTGAAAAAAACAGTAAGACGATAGATTTACTAGAATGTAGTAATTCCGGACATTCTGACGTTCAATATGTGGCAATCGAGACAAAGTTATTCGTGTCATATGTGCGTATATATTAGCGGTCGGACGCGCCGGTGTTTTCTAATTATTTTTAATTGATAAAAGATTTATACATTTAGTCCAGCTTCATTTACGATAAATTTGATGTTTGGAATATACATATATAATGAAGTTTGAAGGTTTGAAGGTCGATTTTCGATGGACATTTTTAAATGTATATCACATCACAATAAACAGGTACAATACTTCTTTTAACGCGCGAGATGCGCGCGGGTCGCTCTGCTAGTGAGTTTCAGCGCACCCAGGGCGCATGTCTGTCTGATCTCGCGCTTCGCATTGGTAGATTTTCGGGCTTTCCGTCTTGACTTTTTTAAATCTATTGGACGCATTGTTTAGTTTCTTCGACAGAGTGGAGGTAAATATTTTGTGTACGTCCTCATTTTTCCCAAACAATTTGTAGACCCGATCTGTATAAAAAAGACTTTAATCTTAGTGTCACAAACTGTGACGAAATTCTTGATAATCTGAACTTACCACGCATTGCCCCAACTTTCTTTTGATCCAGAATAGGTTTCGAGGGCAGAACTTTGTTGAAGTTCGTAGATGTTCCGGACAGGCTGTGTTCACTTAATTCCTGGATGTCGAAGATGAGATCCGTTAAGTCTCGCGTATAGGCACTGGCAGATTGGCGATTCCACCTCGACACCAGTGATTCTGCTACCAACTTTCCTCCAAAATCGTAGAATTTTCCCATATTATTTTATGGCGATTGCAGACTCTTCTCTCCACCTACTGGCGAAGTTTCCTGTGCAAAAAAATTAAAATTCAATACGAATTTCAGAAAATAAGTTGGGAAAAATTAAATACTAACCTTGGAAAGTCCAATCGACTTTCTGTAAGGATTACAATTTCCCTTTGGTTTACTCGGTTCTTCTCGCACATCCTCGGTTACACTCTGCAAATAAAGAATAAAATTGGTGTATTCACAATATACAACATGAACCATGGTAATTTAAAGTTAATTATTTATATCTTATTCCTAATACCTCAAAATCGGATTCACTTCCAGTGGGAACATTCAGCTTGAAACCTTCAACATTTTTCACAACTTTCCGTCTTCTGCTAAGGGCACCTATTACGCCTTTTATATTTTTGATGGCCTTAAAGGAATACTCGCGAATTTCTTGTAAACTCTCTGAAAATAAAATATATGTATATTTTACTTACTATCACGAAGCAATGAAAGCAATAAGTATGTAAAGTCGAATGCAGATTTAAATGTTAATAAATATTGACAATGCAACAATTATATATATATATATAATATAATAATGAAAATAATAATGTAGGCGTAGAGATGTGGCGACCCTATCGTCCGAGAGCTCCGGCTATTGCAGTCAGCCACAATGCATTGGGCTTACTCCCCAATGCAACAAATTATACGGTTACGTCACCAGAATCGCGCAGTGCCACCCACAATAGTCCTCTCTCGGATGAAGGCCATGGTTCAGTTGGGAGTGGCAATAGGACCGAACCGAGGCGACGGCAAGGTAATGGCCCCGGACAAACGCGAGAACATCGATTTAAGTGGCCGGAACAACTACTCTCTTTATCGGCAAGAAGAAAAGCAACATCCTCCAGCGAACATACTGCCCGTTCTATCCACCAAAAAGTCTTTCTCAGGATGGACAAATTTTCTGAAGCTAATGATTCTCTCCTCGATTGGCTCCCCGAACATGTTAATCTCTGGAATCTGAACTGTGTATTTTGCGAGAAGGCGGCTTCACTGCTTAGCGACAATACAAGTAACGATACTTCAGTACGCCTGATTAAGACTCGCAGGCGTATTGCACAGCTTTAGTTTAAATTGAAACGGCGAGACAGCATGCATCAAATTTTCAGTACGTGATTAGTTACATAACATGAAATAAAAAATTTACTCTAAAATTTAGGGCACTTGCTCGAAACTTAAATAAAGCAAATCACACGCTAAACAAGTGTAAACTGTTGACCATCAAGCAGCACTGGACGCAAAAAATAGGATTTCTCTCAACAGCGAAACAGCGCCTTAAACGGCGAGTAAAATGGTTTCAGGAAAATTCCACCTTTTCTACTCATCCTTTCCGTCTGTTCACTGAAACGTCATGTGTCGTTAAAAATCCGCCTAGCCGAGAAGAGATTTAAGTCTTCTAGGAGAAAGTATATGGAGGTACTTATCAGCTAAATGAACACGCTTCAGATGTACCACTTTTCGTAACTTTCGCCAAAGGCAAAGATTGCAGGCTCCAGAGGAAGAGTGTCCACTAATTAATGCTGAAGAAGTGAAGAAAGTTATCTCTAGAACTAAGAACTTTTCAGCGGCAGGGCTAGATAAAATCAAAAATATTTGGTGGAAGAAGTTCAATTCTACGCACCAACATCTAGCTCGTATTTTTACTACTTTCTTAAACGGAAAACAACCCATCTCGCAGTGGTTAGTGGAAGGACGCACGGTATTGATCCCTAAGAACGGAGATTTGTCAAGTCTACAGAACTACAGGCCCATAGCTCGTTTAAACACAAGCTACAAGCTATGCAGTGGCATCATCAAAAAGAAAATATTAACATCTATCGAGCCGGTATGGAGTACAATAGTTGAACAACGTGGATGCAAGAGAGGGCTGGCAGGTTGCAGTCGAGAAAGGATATGAATCGGGATGGAGTGAGGAATTGTTTGTTATTAAACGGGTTATAACGTGGAGAACATATTCATCTGTTGTGTACGAGTTGAAGGATTTGGCTGGTGAAACCATTGATGGACTTTTTTATGAACAAGAATTGACAGATGTCAAGGATAAAGATGCGCGCCAGGACGAGTTTATTGTCGAAAAAGTAATTCAAACTCGTGGGAAAGGTTCTCAAAAAAAGTTTTTGTCAAGTGGTCTGGATATTCTGATAAATTCAATTCCTGGATACCTGCTTCTGAAATAAAACATCTGAAATGAATGAAGATCAGTTTTATCTCATTCTACCTAGTGAGAGTAGTATGAAATATAACCCCGACAATACAATCACGCATTTTACAACACAATTGCCGCAAGAAATTCGTTTACAAGGGCTTTGGGCAGTTGATCTTACGGAGATTCAATTTCCACGCTCATTTCTTCATGTACGGCCCTGGGAAAGCGTATTGGAAAATCGGCCCGTTCTCATGTTCAATGAAGATCCAGATCCAGCTTGTTTGTACATGAAATAGTGCGTGCAATTAATAGTACGCCAGAAGTCAGCGAACATGTCCGCTTAAAACATGACCAGCTAAACAATAAGTACGTAACGGTGGAAAAATTTTCTAACGATGACTGTAAACGAGTTGGTAGCCATTTTCTTGTAATCAACGAAAAAATATCGCGCATTCTCGGCTTTGCACCTGAAACGCTATTACCAACATATTCTTACACGGCTTGTCAACCAGCGAACCTCACTAATGGATTACCTGAAAAACTCTTTGTCTAATGCGATATTTGTGAACCAAGCATCGTTGGAGATGTAAAAATACCACTTTCAAGAGTTGTATCTGTTTATTCGAAAAAATATACATTTGGCTCCACACGGGTGTCGGCTTTTTCAGCGCCGCATTACATACCTCTACTGAATACAGGCTTTCGGATCATAGAAATAGATATAAGGGACCATCTTGGACTTCCGATACCATTTGAGATTGGATCACTGACAGTGACGCTTCATTTTAAACGAATAGACTAGTTGCGATGTATTTTTCATTAAACGAAAAATGACTCTATATGACAATTATTACACAAATCAGGTTGGTGGAGGAGGACTTTCACAAATTTATTTTAGATCTGCCTACCAAAGAGGACACGGAATTGGCAGTTTTCTCGGTGGACTCTTTTGTCGTGTTTTGCCGTTTTTGACTCGTGGTGCACGTGTAGTCGGTAATGGAGCGCTACGCACGGGCATGAATGTTATTGACGACTTGGAACACAATATTCCACTAAAAAGTGCCGTGAAAACACGTCTTGGAGAATCTGGACAGAATATAAGTTGTGAATTGTGGTGAATTGTTCAGCCTGAACTACCCAGGTTTACTTCTTGGATGTACGAGAAATTAGAAAAACTATTAGGGTGGCTTGAATATCAATTATGAACAAAACTTTCTCAAGAAAGATGTATTTTGAAAACAGGGACTACCAGGTTTACATCTCAAAATTACGAGGCCTTGAAAAAATGGTTAATGTGACTTAAATTTCGGTTGTGAATTGTGGTGAATTGTTCAGTCTAAGCTTCCCGGGTTTACTTGTTGGAACTACGAGAAATTCGAAAAACCATCAGGGTGACTTGAATATCATTTATGAACACAAGTTCCTACAGGAAGATGTATTTTGAAAACAGGGATTACCAGGTTTACTTCTTAAAGTTACGAGGCCTTGAAAAAATGGTTAAAGCGACTTAAATTTCAGTTGTGAACTTTGGTGAATTGTTCAGTCTGAACTACCCGGGTTTACTTCTTGGAACTACGAGAAGTTCGAAAAACGATCAGGGTGACTTGAATATAAGTTGTGAACACAACTTCCTCCAGGAAGATGTATTTTGAAAACCAAGACTACCAGGCTTACTTCTTAAAATCACGAGAGCATGGAAAAGCGGTCAAGGAACTTTAAATTCATATTCTCGATACACCTTCCTCGTTGAAGATGTATTATGAACACCTGGACTACCTGGTTTACTTCTTAGAATGAAAAGTCCTTGGAAAAATGGTCAGCGAGAATAAAATTTCAATTCTGCGCGCAATTCTGATTTGGGGTACGAAACCTCCGTCTATTGTTTTTGCCGCAAAACTGTAAAAACAAATGACAGCAGGTGACATTTCGTACCTCAAATCCGAGGGAAACGATATCTTGGAAAATGGTACCTGTGAAAATTTCAATAATTTCACAAATATTACCAAATATATTAAAAAAATATTGAAAATCTTTCCCAAGATTTCAGAAACATTTAAATAATTATTCGAAGATTTCACAAAGATTTCAAATATTTCGCAAATATATTGGATAGATTAAAAAGATTTCACAAAGTTTTCAATGATTTCCCAAAGATCACAAAGATTTCACACACATTACAAAGAGTGCAAAAAGAATATTAATGGAATTCAAAGACTTTTACAGAATTCTGCAGAATTAAAAAAAAAAGTGCACCTCAATTCAATAGTAGTTCACCGTCGACCAAAGTTGATGAACTTGGAAATAGTTGTAAAGAATTCCATGCTTTCATGAGAATATTGCTATAATGTACGAATTATATAAATTAACGTAAATAAAACAAAGGTAATGGTGCTTGAGGGGAAAAGTGAGAAAACAATGTGCAACATTGTCTTGAATGGTGAGAGATTAGAGCAAGTTGACAAATACATAGATAAGCGCTTCCTCTTATTTTCTTTCGACATTTTTCTAACGCACATAACCCTACAGTTTACACTGAAAGAAAATTGCAGTCCTACGACGTTTTTGCTACTGACCGAAAATGACTATAGCAAACGACACAATTAACCGACGAGGGTACTGCCTGCTTTTTTGATACTTTCTTGCGTTGTTGTGGAGTTACTCCGTCGATCTCGGAGCGCCTCTCTCTCGTCCCCTTGGACCACCTTGGCTTATATAGCGGGAACTTTTATAGTGGGACTGCAGTGTAATTATGATGATGTTACGCATTTTTACAAGGTTTTATTTTACTTACTCTGTGGGTATGTATGTATGTCAGGGTCTAATTTTGAATTCGAATTTTGATACACTTCCGTATTGAGTGCCAATCTTTTTGTTTTAGCAGGAAAAAAATGACGACGGAGGGACAGACGTGAACCTGGCCGAAACTATAAGCGGGTTTCAAGCCGGGGTTACGAAAACCGTAAAAAGGGTTTTAGTTCGGTCAATCTTCTATTTTCGAAGCTTTTCAGGTTTTTAAGTTGATTGTGAATCTATTGCGCGTTTTCGGGTTTTGCGGGTTGAATTCGTTTTGTCGGGTTAAATGCAGGGTCTGCGGGTTAGTGCGGGTTTTTGGGCTGAATGCGGGTTATCGGGTTGAATGCGGGTCTACGGGCCAACCCGCAAACCCGACCCACATCAATTTTGCACACCCCTAGCAATTACCTTTTAAAAAACTGCTATAGATTGCTAATATTTCACTAATTATGAGTTCGAATTTCGCGGGCACTTATGTAAGTTCGCTAGCGCGCCTCCCAATGAGCGCTAAACTCTCCCATGAGGCATTTACACTTCATCGCCAGCGAACTTCACTTCGTCGATTACTGATGGGACAGCCGTCATCAAATGCATGGGACAAAACTTTATTTTTGTAATATCTTCGTAATAAGTAATAATTATTATCATTTTAATATTTCATAAAATAGTTCTCAAAACATAAAAAATGATTTCGAGATACACTTATATAGAACAAATTATTTATGACGAAGATATTAACAAAATAGGGTTTATTCCAGCCTCCTGTCTCCGAGAGTTGGAAATGGTCCATGTGTTGAAAACGGCCATGCGGCGGCGCTAGTAGTAACTTGGTTCTTGTTGTTTTGACGATTATATGGCTTTCGTCATGTAGAGTCCTGCAGATGTTGTATCGCTCCGGGATGCAAATCAGGTTACAAAAGCGAACTCAGAGAACCCGAATATCCCGAATATATAAAAAAAAAAATGTTCGTCGTTCCGAAAGACCCAGCTATCAAAGCTTTGCGGCAAAAAGCTTTAATTCGGAACAATTTTACTGTGAAAGCATAAAATAGGAATTATTAAAAATTTAATTGATAGAGCCCTTAAATTATCACATCCAATGTTCCATGAAAAAAATATTTAACTTTGTAAACAAATGCTTTTTCTAAACCAGTATCCTTTTGAGTTTATTGAAAAACATGCGCATAACAGAATAAATTATATTAAAAACAAAAACAATGATCAAAATAAAATAAACAGTTATTTATAGAGTTCCTTTCAAGAGCAATATGATTGTAAAATTGGGAAAAGAAACGCTAGACAAAAAATGTATAATTTGCCAAGTTAATTGTAAATAATTTTCACAGATATCCTAGATATCACTCAGTCCTTTCAAAGCATAAAATTACACATGATCATGACTTCAATTGGAATGATATTAAAATTCGTTATAATGAAAAAAAATCAGAAAAAGAGAGAATTCATGGAGATTTTATATATATAGAGAGAGAGAAGGTAACAAGGCTATTAATTTAAAAAGGGACATCTCAAGATATAGCAAAGTACGGAATAGAGTAATTAATTGGTTAAAGTAGTTTTCTTTGACTATGATTGTCAAAAATGTAGAAATTATATTAAAGATATGACACCCAGTTGATAATATTGAAAAAACATCAATGTACCCAACCTTTCAATCGAGAGTCAACTTTTTTTTATAATTATAGAATTATTTATTATTATTCAGCACCTGAAAGAATAATAAATGGACCTAAAAAGAAAAAATTGCATCTTGTTTTAGAATGAAGAATAAATTAATGATGTTATTGATTTAAGGTCGTTTTTATTTGCATCAACTACAGTTACACACACAATAGCCCTCCTTTCCCTTTCTTAACTTCTATATGTTCTATATATTGTACCTTTACCTGCCCTTTGCGAACACGTCACGACAAGTTGTCTCGTGTATCAACCTGAGATAACTGCTGGATGGGCAACAGAGTTTGCTCACTTATCTTGGATTTGTCAGATCTGATATTCAGTTTGCTTTGAACCTTCCCTACGTCAGCATAAACTTGCCTATTCCCTATTTAACTATTTACCTGTCACAAGTGCTTTTCCAAAACTTCTGCTACATGTTGCATGATCAATGTTCATCAAAGTACTCGGTTTTCTCAATCCTTGTTGTGTTTGTGTTTTCCCAACATCCATGAGGACTAATCTAATGATTAATGAGGTATTTCCTTAAGTATTAATTACAACAATTATAGCCCTATAAATTATAATTGAAATGTGATTTTGATGTGTGTATTTTTCAAGGTGAAGCTTACATTACAAGGGAACATATGTTCTTACTCCGAACCGCTTTTTAATTACTTCATTATTTGATATTTAATTAATTGATGGATGTTGCATTTCAGTCAGCGTACCCCATTTTTATTCTCAGCTACCCTGAAAAATGTATCATTTCAACAAATTTATCTTATTACAATTCATAACATGCATTGGCATGAAACAAAAGTATTTTCATTGTCTTGCTCCTATAATTTGAGAAAAGGGTATCCTATTTTTTAAAAATTGTTACTAAATACGCATCATAGCGTAAGGTGGTTCCAAGCAAATTTGTAGATATAATTTAGGCGAAAAATTTGGTTAAATAAAATGTTATTCTAGCTTATGTCCTTTTTCCAAAAAGTTAATTTTTATATTTTTACCATATGTTTATAACAAAAGTTCATTAACTATTTAAAGATATTTTTTGGTAGAACAACGTTGTTTGTCATTTTTTTCGTCTTTCGTGTCGTTTTTCCAAACATTAAATTTTGTTATATTTAATCTTATATTTTACGATTATAAGAAAGTCTTCATGTCCTATCTAAAAATGACTAATAACAAAATTGTAGATTCCTTTTGGATTAACAACTTTTATCGATTAATTTTTTTTCGTACCTTGTGTCGCTTTTCAACCAAATTTAATTTTTGTACATTGCATGTTGTCTTTTACGATTAGAAAAAAACTACGCGTCCTATCAAGAAATTATTGGTGACAAATTTTGATGAGTTTTTAATCTTTTTTGGGAGAGCAACTTTTGTCCCAAAATTTATTTTTCAATTTTTAATGTGGTTTTTTTACGAATAAAACAGAAATTATGCATCCTATCAAAAATGATTCATAGCTCCTTCTTCAGGCAACAATTTTTGCTAAATTAATTTTTTTCTGTACCTTGCGTAGTTTGACCGCCAAATGGAATTTTTGATTGTTTATTTTTTTTTTTTGCGATAAAAACTTCATTTTCGATTTTTCAAGAAAATTGAAAAGGTTGTTTTAATAGTCTTAAAAAATTATCCGGTATACAGACGACAACGACGACAACGACAGACAGACAGACACCGATGTAGAAAACTATTTTTTCTGACTCAGGGGGCCTCAAAACGTCGACATTTCATGGAATCCAAACAAGTCATTTTTCAAATAAAACCAATACCTTCTCATTATGATGAGAACGTAATAGTTCATTATGTTTTTTGCCAATAAAATTTGAATTTTCGATTTTTTAAGAATACTCGAAAAGTCGTCATGAGAATCTTGTAGGCACAAGCTAACCCCCTGACGGTGGTGATGGTGGAAACGAGCTACCCAGATCATGTCTGGGCTACCGTATTATGTAGCCAATTTTTAGCCGCTGGGTTGGATGCGAAAAATACGAAGACCCCCCCGCCCCTTCAGAAGGAAGTCTCGAATTTTGGCCATTGATCTGGGGACACTCTTTCGAGCACCCTCCAGGTGGCCTCCCTGAAGAGGGGGATGCGACAGAGCTGGGTGAAGTGGTAGGGATGAGACGCGGGGACTTCATATTTCGGCGTAAAAGTCAGAATCTTCGATTCCGCGCGACAAATTTGGTCGAGGTGGTAGGGATGCGACAAAGTTGAGCAGGGCCGTCACGCTGTGGACCAGAACCATGAAAAGTTGTCAAAAATTCCAAAAATAGTTCCATTTCAACACCATTTTTTGCACGGGTTAAAAATTGAACTATTTTATTCGGTTGAAAGGTAAATTTTTCATGACAAAATCATATTTTCGGTTTGAAAATGCAACTGTTTTGTAGAAAACTCGTCTTCTTTTTTTTGTGTAATATCGATTTTTTTAGGGAAACTTATATGTTTGGGTAAAAAAATTTTCAAAGAGGGTTCATCTATTTTTTTGAAAATTTGTCTTTTCTGGTAGAAAATGTAACTGCTTGTTTGAAAGTATACCTACTGTCTTAAAAAATTAGTTGTTTGATCAAAGATTTATAATTTAGGTTGAAAATTCATCTCACGTAGAAAACTGAACTGTTTTCTTTCTAATTGGTTTTTTTTCTTTTTTTCTATGGTGGCAAGTTCAAATATTTTGTTAAAAAATTCAACAATTTGGTTGAGAATCAAGTTTTTTGTTGAAGATTCGTCTTTTTGCTTCGAAAATAGTAGAAAATTAAGCTATTCAGTTGAAAATTAACTTTTTTGATGAAAATTAATCTTTTTGTATGAAAATTCAAAAATTTGGTTGAAAATTCACGTATTTTGTTGAAATTTCAAGTATTTTTGCGAAAAGTCCATATTTTGTCAAAAATTAACTTTTTTTGTTTAAAATTAATTGGGTATGAAAATTCAACCATTTGTTTGAAAATTCATGTAGTTTAATAATAAGTTAACATTTTTGGTAGAAAGTCCAAATTTGGTTAAAAAGTAACTTTTTGGTTGAAAAATCGTTTTTTTTTTGCTTGAAAATTAATTTGTTCGTGTAAAAAAATTTCATATTTTTTGGGTAAGAATACAAATGTTTGGCTGAAAAATATGCCTGACAAATCTTACTTTAACTAATGCCTATTTCTTTATAGTCAAGTTTTTATGAGTTATCATCTTCGTTATTTTGATTTTCAAACTATAAAATTAAGGAAGTGGAAAAAGTAACTTTTCAGGTTACTTGAAGTTACTTTATCTAGTAACTGTACTTACCTTTTTCGGCTAAGTAGCGTAACTGTAACCAGTTAATCGAAAAAAGTCACTTACCCAACACTGTTTCGTTTTGTTTCAGGTGTGCGGGGTTAGCGTTCTTTACAAAATAAATAATAGAAATATTCGAGTCTACAGAGAGTATGACATATATGATTCATGTGTTGTTTGATGTTGCCTGGGTCGGAGCAGTGTTGCGGAATGAACGTGTTATTTAAATAAGTAACACGAGAATTCTAGATCAATCCAAAATTTCTATACCTTTAACCTGTATACCTATCTACCCTTCACCTATATACCCATCTACACATCACTACTTTCCAACCGAGCAATTCACGCCTACCCTGCAAGGGAAACGGCTCAATGATATAATAATAATAATTTCGAATTGAAAAGCTTCAAATTGCACAATTTCAAAAATTGGAATCATATGACAGCAATCTTGTTTTGTACTCTTTTTTTTATTTTTTATTTTCAATTTAATATATTCAATTTGTTCCATATTTAATTGAAGATTTAAACAAATTATTTCAAGTTGAAAAATATTTGATTGCAAAATTGCAAGAATGAATAATAATTCTAAAGGAAGTGTTAAAAATTAAACGATTTGAAATTGAAAAATGAAAAATTGCGTTTAAAATTAAAAAATATCAAAATTCAACTATCTGAAATTGATACATCAGTAATTGAATAATTTCGGTAATTGCAAATGGTTACAATTTCAGAGATCTGAATTTTCATATTGAACGCTAAATTTTTCATTTTTCCCTTTCATAGATTTTAATTCTGCAATTAAAATTAAATTCATTGAATTTTGGAAAGTATAATTGGCAATTCAAAAATTATTATTTTTTAAGCGATTCAAATTTATTTAAAGTAATTTAAACTTTAAAGGGTTTGAATATAAAACAGTTTTAATATCACAATTTTTGGCGACTACTATTTTTTCAGTTTTAAATGAAGTTCGCATTCCCGATTCAACGTTCCTGAGTATACATTTTTTCATTTTCAATTTTTCTCATTTAAAATTGGTATTTATTTAAAACCTTTTTTTTAAGAAAAATTCCATTAATTTTTTGATTTTAGATAAATTTGTCTAATCAGCTTGAATGTTAAAATATAATTTTCTTGCGCAATAACAATTTAAAATTTTAGAATTTCATAAGCTTTGACTTTGAAAGATTCTATTTAGTTTTAAATTACAAATTATCAAATTTGAATTGCTTTGAATTTAAAATTATTCAAACTCAAAACTTTCCAATTTTTAATTATTTATTTTTGAACGCTTTTAATTATAAATAATACATTTTCAATTCCATTGAATTTTAAATGATCCAATTCCCAAAATTCGAATCTTGTTTTGGAATTGTCCAATTGTCCAATTCGGTTTCGGTTTCTATTCCTTTGGAATAGAACTGAAGGGCCTATGACAAAGCAACCGAACGCGTTTTCGGGTTGCGGGTAGAGGGTCCCTATACCAAGGGTTTCTGCTGAATATGGTTACAATAATTAATAAGCAGTCGCGGACAATTGTCCAGGGATGAATGCAGATGTATGATGTTTTCTATGATTTCTAATATTGCAAATCAGTAAATTTGAATGATTATCATGATTTTAAATTGTATAAAATAACTGTGCAATAAACAAATGCGTCGAGTATGGCTGCTTTTCCACTTTAGCTACAGTTGGAGTACTGTACAGCTGGAATGCAGATTTTTCACGATTCGAATTACATTCAATATTGTACAATAATTTTGCAATACGAAAATTCGCCAAAAAATGATATTTTTTCACTTAAGCTAAACTTGAAGAACTGTAAATCAAGTATGTACATTTTTGCGTTTCTTGTCATTATTAGCATCACAAAATAATTTCGTAACAAACAAATGAGTCGGGAAGGCTTGTTCCTTCACATGTTCGCTAATGTTTATCAAATGCAATATGGACATTATGATTTGTCAAGAACTTCATTAGTTTTGAATACTGCATAATAATTTGTCAAAAAATTAATCATTTGGAAAAGTCTGAATTTCTTACTTTTGCTTTAGTTTTTGTAACTGCACCGTGCCATCGGGGTTTTGTGTAGATATATGCAGCTACAGTTGCAATAATTTTAATTATTTGTTCACATTAGAAATTTGTATGCTAAGGCACTTATCGTGGTATACTCAAGAGAAACTGAATATTATTACATTTCGATGGTTTTTATTGTCATTGAGAAAGGGTACTACAATTATTCAGGAGGACTCTAGTCATCGTCGTCGTCGCTCACACCACTTGCTAACCCCTTTACATCGACTTGAAAATTGTCTCGAATTTTCAGACTTCAAAAATATTTTTTGAATTATCAGACTTGAAATTTCTTTTTTACGCTGACAACTTTTCTACTCTTTGAAGTTGAAAAACTTCTGGAATTTACAGACTTGGACAATTTCTTGAATTTTCGAACTCAGACAACTTCTGTATTTTTTGTGTTGAAAAATTTGTGGAATTCACGGATTTGGAAAATGTCTCGAATTTTTGCATTTAGTCAACTTTTCTATTTTTGATGTTTGAAACTTGATGGAATTCAGGAACTTAAAACATTTTTCGGATTTTCGGACGTTGAAAATTTCTCGAATTGTCGGACTTAGTACATTTTTCGAATGTACGGACTTAAAATATTCTTAAATTTTTGGACTTTGATAACTTTTTTACTTTTTGGTATTGCAAAATTTACAACATTGAGAAGCAAAACAAAATGTTCATGTCAGAAATTTAGAGAATTTTTCCAAGCCCGTTCATCCGAGAAATTTAGGTGGGCGCGAGTGAACTACGACAAACCGCGTAGGGCTTCAAAAAATAACAAGATTCGCGAGAGATACACTGAAAAGTCGTGATACCTAATAAGAAATTAAATTACGTTCTACGGTCACAATCACCAAATTACAGTTGTCGATGATTTGACCTTTAATTTTGAAAGGTCTGGGCGCAAATGTGGGGGAAATGCAAAGAACGAGAGCGTAGTGCGAGGTAAACACATCATCGAGTATTGGATAGACAGAGAGAGTATGATCGTTTCGAAACGAAAAGTATGACTTGTCATTGGAACACAATCGGATCTTCTCTGTCTATCTCATACAATAGAAAGAAAGATCTCGAAACCATTGTGTCGAATTCGATCGTACCTTTTCGTAACCTCAAACTGTCAAGTGTTAATGTGAGAATTGTGAAAACTGTGTTTTTCGTAGGCAATTCATCTAATATTTATAAAAGTGATCTTATGTTAAATAACTTCTTCGTATGTCTGGTTATGAAACAGCATAATGCGTCATTTCGAAAACGTGTGTGCTTTCCACTTCAAGGGGTTTGCGAGGTGTTTTGCTTATACATACATAGTTGCAAAATATTGCAGTGCTTTTGGATGCTACTGTCTTCGAATGGTTTAATCAAGCGAGAGGCATAGTATCTGGATTGATTGTTTAAGAGAAAGCTCTCATTTTAAACGAGATGCTCAACGGTCCGCAAATGTTTCAAGTACGTAAGCAGGAAGAACATTTATTTTAATATGTACGAGCAACCTTTCTTCCTCATTTCCGTTAAATATTCAGGCTACCTTTGTCTCTGTCTTAGAAAAGCAATTTTCAAAATATTTTTTACCACGCAGGAAAATCCACCGGAAATGGTTCATACGCTGACTGTTTACGTTCAGAGAGTCCGGATTAGAGTCCAGCGTCAGTCCTAAAATTGGCCTCCAATCAGAATTCGACGGTATCCTCTAGTTTTTAGTATCAGTTTGTTTTCAATTTTGTGATACAAAGCAAACTCTTTGGATCTTCGAAAATACTTTAAAGGATTTTAAGGAATTTCATCACTTGATTTTCATTTAATTGCAAACCTTGGATCATTATTAATCAATTTATTTTCGGAAAAAGGCGTTCTCCTTGTCGGAATAATGGTGATTTTTGAGATCTTTTTCATACATAGAGAGTCGACTACTGTGTCATAGAATGTTATCAACAACTATTATTCGGTTTAAAGAAATAGAGAAATCATTTGCTTCAGTGGCTTTTTTATTACCTTTTTTGCCTCTCCCTTTATTTACAAAAGCATCGCAACCAGCAACTTTTACATTTATTTTCGGCCTAAAAATGTTTACATTGAAAAATGAGGTGTTTCAAAGCATAAGGAGAGGAAACCAACCTACAGTAGATAATGATTTACAGTAGATAATCTTAATTAACTGGAAAATTGACAAAAAAAAGTCCTTTACTTTTGTTAGTATAACATTTCAGCAAATCTCCCCAGCAGCATCTCTCACCCAAGACAATTTCCTATGCAGTAGTGAAGATGGCCAAACAGTGGCAAGTCTCTCCAGCGGCATCTATCTTCCAAGAAAATTTGTTAAGTAGTTGCAAAGATAGCAAAACTGCAGTAAGTCTCCCTAGCGGCATCTATCGACCAAGAAGATTTGGTAAGTAGACTTGCCGCAGTTTTGCCATCTTCTTAACTGCAAATAAAATTTTCTTGGGTGAGAGATGCCGCTGGAGAGACTTGCTGCAGTTTTGCCATCTTTGAAAATACTTAGAAAATTTTCGTGGGCGATACATGCCGCTGGGGAGACTTTCCGCTGTTTCGCCATCTTTCCAACTGCATAGAAATCTTTCGTAGGGAGAAATGCCACTGGAAAGACTTGCCGCAGTTTTGCCATCCTTAGAACTACTCAGAAAATTTCCTTGGGTGAGAGATGCCGGTGGGGAGACTTGCCGCAGTTCTGCCATCTTTAGAATAACTTAGAAAACTTTATTGGGCTATAGATGCCGCTAGGGAAACTTGCCGCAGTTTTGCCATCTTTTCAACTACTTAAAAAATTTTCTTGGGCGATAGATGCCGCTGGAGACACTTTCCGCAGTTTTGTCATTTTCACTACTGCATAGAAAATTTTCTTGGGTGAGATACGCCGCTAGGGAAACTTGCCGCAGTTTTGCCGTCTTTAGAATTACTTAGAAAATTTTATTGGTCGATAGATACCGCTAGGGACACTTGCCGCAGTTTTGCCATCTTCACAACAGCATAGAACATTTTTTTATGTGAGAGATGCCACTGGAAAGACTTGCCGTGATGTACACCATTTTTAGTACTACTCAGAAAATTTCCTTGGGCGATATATGCCGCTGGAGAGACTTGCCGCAGTTTTGCTATCTTTGAAACTACTTAGAAAATTTTCGTGGGCGATAGATGCCGCTTGGGAGATTTGCGGCTGGAGAGAGATGCCGCAGATGCGACGATCCATCACGGTAGGCTTGCCGCAGATGTGACAATTAGTCATGTGAGACTTGCCGCAGTTTTTCCACTTTGATGTGGACTTGAAAATTTTTCTCGGATGAGTGATGCCGCTGGGGAGACTTGCTGCGGGAGAGAGATGCCGCAGATATGACAATTAGTCCTGTGAGGCTTGATGCAGTTTTGTCAGTTTTATATGGACTTAAAAATTTTTGCCGGGTGAGAGATGCCGCCGGGGAAACTTGCCGCAGTTTGACCATCTTCACAACTATTTAAAAAATTTTCGTGGGCGATAGATGCTGCTGGGGAGACTTGCCGCAGTTTTGCCATCTTCTCAACTACTTAGAAAATTTTCTTGTGTAATAGGTGCCGCTAGAGAGTCTGTCGAAAATTCGTCTTTTTGGTTTGAAAATTCATCTCTTTTTGCAGAAATGTCATCATTTTTGGTTAAAAATGCAAATAGGCCGGTAAAAAACTAATTTTTCTCGATTGATAATTAACATTTTTGTTGAACATTCACATTTTCGACTTCTAGTTCAGAATTTCCTTGCTCCAAAATTTAACTATTTTGTTGAAAATTCGTTAATTTTTTGGTTCAAAATTAATTATTTCAATTGAAAATTTAACTATTCCATTTTTGGTTGCAATTATACCTTTTTAAATTGAAAATTGAACAGTTTCGTTGAAAATTCATATATTTTGTTAAAAATTCGTTCTTTTTGGCAGAAAATTAATCCTCTTGCTTAAAAATTTAACTATCTGATGACAAAATTATGTATTTGTTGAAAATTCGCCTTTTTGTTTAAATGTCACTGTTTTCTATTTAAAATTAAAATAGTTTTCGGTTGCAATATGAACTATTACATTTTTGCATTGAAAATTGATTTTTTTCGATTGAAAATTCAACTACTTGGTTCAAAGTTACTTATTGACAGTTTGCTCAGGTGTAAATACTGCTTTTAAAATCACCGATATTAGATTATACACGTTAAGTATTAGTTTTAAATTAAAGTAAAAGGAACATTAACCTGTTCAAATTTTTTGAATTTATGCATTCTTTGCTTAGATAGTTTGATATTTCTGAAAGCTTCGCGTAAAATGAGGCATTAATTTAAAAATAATAATAATAATGGAAATCTACATGAAGTCAAATATCAGGTTAAACTTATTGAGGATCAATATAAATATGAAAAACTGAATTGAGAAAATTGGATTTTCACTTAATTTATTAAATAAATTTGTTGAAAACTACTGTGATGGATTATCCTATAAATTTTCTTCTTCAGCCACTGTATTTCCACCGGCTTGACTTTCTAAATTCTCCTCAGTCAGTACCTGCTCTCTGCATTTCGTCTGCTTCTGCGTTTCATCTACTTCATTCTTGCTGCCTAAAATTCTTGAAACTTTTCGTTTTTTTTGCATTTTATATTCAAACTAAATTGACAGATACGTTCGACAGCCAACGAGAACATTTCTCGTAAACCTAGAGATCTTCAAGGGAAAGTTAAGACGCGGGGTACTCAAATTCTGATTAGTGCCGCTGTACCGGAACCTGCTATTCTAAAACTGGTGGGATTTTTAAATAGAGTGTTCATTCCACAACAAATTTAATACAAAATAAAGAGAATATCATTGAATTAAACATTTGAAATAGACGAAATGTAATTAAAAATCACTTTTAGGCATATATATTATACAAATTTCCATAAATAATATTGGTTAAATAAATACATTTTGTAGGTTGGAAGCTTTACCAATTATATTTAAAACTAGAAGTGTGGTCGAGGTTCTTTAAAAAAAATTGGTAATTAAAACACTATAAAACTATACTCTAGGTTAAGACAGTATTTATATTTCGTACCTTCCGAAGCACAAATTTCTTTGATGCAAAAAGAATCCGGTGTGTTTCCGAAAAGAAACTTTTAAAAAATCTTGTTCCTGTAAAAACTCATCGTTTAACCGATACAATACGAGGTTTGAAAAACCTCATTCATGCTTTCAATAACGTAGTTATTCTTCATGAATAAAATTAATTTGGTCATACGATCATATAAAAGGCAATGGATTCAGATCTTAAAGAATCAAAATTTATTTGTCATGTTTAACTGACGTACGTTTCGACCTAATTGCAGGTAAAAAATAATTATAATTGTAAATTCTAATTTGATATACATTTTTTGTTCGTTGATAGATAGTTAACAAGTTAGTTTAAACAAGTTTTTAGAATATTTACCTGTAGTGATGTTGATAAATCCTTAAAAACATTTCAATTCTCTTGTTCATATTATCGTCATTTTGAAGTAAAATTTTCTTAGTTTATCCACATTATGGTTTCAATATTAAAAACTTAGTCTTCATTTGAGTAAAACATGATCGTTCTATTTTTTTTTTCGATTATATACTTCGTCAAGATTGAAATTGAAACTTCAAAAATTTGAAGAGGCTTCAATATTAAGTAATAACTACATTTTAGACTAAGTGAAGTGTTGTTTTTCGTACGGACAATCATATACTATCAATGTATTAAGATCAAGCTAGTTTTCATTCGGTAATTAAGAAGGCTGATATTAAATTAGCATCCCAAATGAAAAGTGCACCAAAATTTAAATAATGCTTTCGTAAATTTGGTTAATATTCAATATTTCTGTTTTCAAATTAATGGAGAATGTAATATATTTATCAATGAAAATGGACTCAATAATTTTTCTTTTATCAGTGTTGTTTTCTTGAGCTAAAATTTTGATATTATCTAGTTTTAAATCAAAATAATGACTTAACTGCCATGCATGTTGTGATCCACCAGTATTTTCATTTCCCAGTTCACAATCTCTTTTATGCTCGTATATCCGAGTTTTTAATCTCCTGCCAATTTCTCCAATATAAATTTTGTTACAGCATTTACAATTGATGAGATATACAACTCCACATAAGTTTTCTTTGTTATCTTTATCTTTATTTCTAAAGAAAGGAAAATTATTTAGTGTGTGGCTGTTTGTGAAATTAACTGTTTTTTTATAGGTTTCATTCAATTTTTTATGATTTGAGGAACTATTATATATTTCAAATATTCTTTCTTTAATTATGTTATTTATTAATTGAAGTGGGTAATCATTTTGGGCATTTTATAGGGCGAATAGAGTCTCTCACTTTCGGGCACATTGAAAATTCTAATTCTACTTCATAGGTAGGCGTTTTATTTTTTGGATGTAGGGGTTGTTTTTGCAAAGAACAATTGTCTGACTTAGGTACAATCGTTTTCTCAATCATGTTGTAATCAGCCCAACATAATCAAAACTTTCGACAAATTTTTAGAAGTACCTGCATTTTTTTCTGTCAGCTGCCAGATTTCAAAAAAGTACTTTGTACCACCTGGTTTTCGCTTTCTGATGTTCCATTAGCCCAAGGAAGTTGGGATTTCCCATTTCTAAATGAATCAAAAATTAAAAATTTGACACTCAGGCCCTTATGGAATGTGGCTCTTCATTCTGAACAAAAAATATAATGTTAATCTCTTCAAACCAAACGAATTAACTTTGAAACAAGAATAGCTAGATTTGCATATTATAGGTTCTAATAATTGATTTGTCATTTGAGTGAAAAAACGGAAGTTTTCTTGTAAACATGGAAAAAAGAGAAATAATTGACAAAAAGAAAAAAGAGAAGAAAAGGGCAAAAAGTGTGAAGTCTGAAAAATGAAAGCAAGTTGCAAAATCATTCGTTATCATTAAACTATGCTGATGCAGAACCATGAATGATCCTTCCACTGACCCTTCTTCTACCTTCCCCTGTTTCCAGTCGATTTATCGTACTCTTTCAGGATAGGGAAAGCTCTATTTCCCCTCTCAGTGTCCCTAACCAATTTTACCCTGTACCCTAGCCAACCTTATCCCTACCCTAAGAACATCACCTCGTGATGTTGATAATAATGGGGTAGAGGAAGTGGGGTGAGTGAAGAAGGTAAAAGTAGGATCGAATAGGATAGGATAAGATATGGTAGACGAAAAGAGAAGAGGCAAAAAAAGTGAGAATTACAGATCTAAGTTGAGAATTTTCGAGTGTTTAAGTTTGAGATTTATATTCCTAACCTTTTTAAGATGACAAAGCTTTATTTTCACAGAAATAAATACTTCGGGAGTTGAAGGAGCAAGTTCATCATCCAGATCAGCTCGAGAAGTCGATCTTCTTTATGTACATAAAGGACCTCATGACGGGTCACCACATAAATTTGTTTATATAGGGGAGCAGGAAATTAAATTGTGGTTAGATGATTCTAGGAGACACGTTGTGAAAGCTTGGTATGCAAATGACTGTGCTATACCCCAAGCCGCTTATTTGAAAAAAAATGATTGTTTAATCCGTGTTTTTATAAAAGAAGGCCTAATATTGGTGGCATATATATCTAAAGACAATGTACTTATAGGAGTCCGAGCACCGCAACAACCAGGTAATTGATTGTCTAATATGATTTTTAGTACATGTAGAAATATATATATATATATATATAATTTTAATATATAAAAAAAATTAAAAACTAAAAACAAAATGGAAAAACTCACTCATGATTAAAAAAAGGTTGGGTATAAAAGACCCCAGGGATAACTTTAAGGGTTAATTCGATAACATTAAAAATTGTTCGACATTCTCACAGTGTTTTAAAGAAAAAATGAAAATTACATGGTACGAGGTTAGAATTTATTCGAAAATTATAGTAGTCAATGTATTTGGAAGTTAGGTTCTCCGTATATGTGACCATTCGTGAAGAAAAGGACCTAATGTGAGGTAGCTTCATTTTACAGGAGGACCGATTGAAGAGGCTGTCCAACGTAGGAACTCCATAAGAGGTCATCACTTTGCAGTTGAATCAAATTTGGAATTTTCGTGATACGGGAATAACATTTAAAATTATGAAAGAGCAAATACCAAACTATCGATTGGTGTAAAAAACTGAAAATCGATTTTTTTCGCATTATGTCCCTTTCTTCGCGGTCGGCCACATGATTCTTTGCGATATTGTTTTTCTTTCTTTCTATTTGTTAAATACTTCCTACAATTATTCTAATTACTTTATTTGTAGTCTAGTGTCAAATAATTTTTTTTTAACGTGAAAAAATGGATAAGTCGAATGAGTCAAATGAGTGTTTCTGTAAATATAAAATGGACGACGTGCCCAAGAGACAGTATACTAATTTAGTTACGGGGGTGAAACTGGTATAAGAATTTCCGGTAACAAACCCTGAGTTCCGTGCTAAGAGTTTCTCAGGTAATTTCTAGTGACATTTTATTCAATTAGTTTAAATTTTGTGATGTTGCAGTCTTGCACCTCACAAAAATTAGTTATAAAATTCAAATTTTAACGTAGACACAACATTTGACGCTTCGTATAGATTCGGCACTTCATGGTTTTGATTGTATCTTTTTCTTTAGTTAATTAAGTAAAATTTTGTCTTTTTTATTTTATTTTTTTATGGCATTATTGTGAGGATTTTTGCGGTCTTGAGTTGGGAAACTCAAGAAATCGTCCGTCTCATAGAGTCGTCGATTAGGGTCAGCTGTCACCTCCTTTTTAGCGAGGCTTCTATTGTCCTGGGCCCCGCACTTCACTTTCTTCAGGTTGCTCCGAGTTCCTGCAAATCTCTATTATCGAGTCCAAGATCCTGGGCAAGTTCCAGGTGCGGGCGTACTCAAGAGAATTACCTTGAAATCCACTACATAAACAGGTAATTCTCCTCTAAATTTATTGCTAGGGTTATCATTCATCTTTAATATGGATGAGCCCAGGGCGAGATGACCACAAAGTCCGTCAGTGGACAGGCATCTCCGCCAAAATTATCTTATCGGAGAAACCATATTATCTGATCCCGTTCATGTCCCAGGTTATCCCAGAGATGAAATTGTGTGATATCTTGCAATGCAGAAATTTGAATATCCTAGGGATATACCCAGGACTTCGGGGATAGTTATGCGATTTTTCTGGAATATTTAAATGTATCAGGTGGGATATTGACATTTTTCATATATCCCACGTAAAACATTTGAAAATCCCAGAAATCTCCTACAAACGTCCCGCATGTCCTGGAGATATCCCTGAGATAGCTAAATTTTCGCCTAACGATATCTCTCAACAGGTTATACCAAGGCATTCCCTGGTTCATCCCGGGAAATAAACAGCATAAAATAAGATACCTCTGTATACTCTATTGCTGTGAGTGTTTCAAAAATTACAAGATCTTATGGCTTTTAAAATAATGTAAAGACCTTTAAAAACTGTCAACGAATTTGGAAAAATATAATAAGATTTGCAAAAATGGCAAGGGATTTCTCAAGAACTAAATTCTGGAGAATGAAATTTCGATTGATTTCAATGAACAGCTCAAATTTTTGTCTTATCCCGGAAGGGGTTAGGCTTAATAGTATAATAAATAATAATAATAATAATAGTGATATGATAAATAATTGTAGCTCTAAGAGGTTAGCCAGGTGGTAGCTCTAAGAAAGCATCAAGAGGTGCAATTGTCTACTAATTTTGCACCTACTACAATATGATCGCAAAAGATTTCCAAGATCGTATTAAATTAATTAATAACATCTTCATATCATGGGCACTTGACTGAGTCCGTATCTGATGATGAAATAAGAGGTTCACCTGAGAACAAGTTTAATAAGAAAATAATAATATGTGACAAGGTGATTTTTTTTGCCATCGCTACTAGACCAGAATAGCTAGGCTCACCTTGCTGATCCCCCCCCCTTTTTTGTGGCCATGCCTGCCACCAACCTGGACACTAACAGAATAATAGTTTAGTAACTATTACCTTGCCTAGTTTTAACGTGAAAATCTACCACCGAAAGAGGCACTTCGGAATAGGACGATTGCTGAGGGGAACCCCTTTTCTTATAGAACATCAGGTAGGGTGCTGCGTGTCACACACCCAATCGGAAAAGGAACTAGTTCGCCAAAGATCGAGCGATCGGTAGCCCCGGCTAAGTTGGGGGATTTGTGACGAGGCGATTTTTTTTTGTTATTCAGCTGTCACATTAAAAGTAGACATCGGCTCTGAGAGGTTAAAAAATTCAGAAAATACACATCATCAAAGTTTACCACGTTTTGTTGTTGTCCCGTCCGCCATAAAACTCGGAGCGGAGGTCCAATTCCGTAAGGGCACTTTCGCTATATTATGTAGGAATGTTTATTTATATTTCCATATTTCCTTATGCTGATAGCATCTCCAAATACAGTTTTTAAATTTTTAAATTTTTGTGGACAAAAACCCGGGGGAACTGATGTATCACATGCTTTTAACTATATATATTTTTATTTCGTTGTGTTTTGGTAGAAAATAAATTTTCAAGGTTAAAAATTCATCTTTTTGATTGAAAATTTAACTATTTTTTTAACATTAGTTGTTTTTGGGTGAAAATATAACTATTTTATTTGCGTTTATATTGTTTGAATATTAATCTATATAATTAATTAATTTATTTTTTATTCATTATGATTATTAGAATTTTTTCTTTCAAATTCGTTGTTTTTTGGTAGAAAATTAATTTTCATGCCTAAAAATTCATCTTTTTGATTTGAAATTGAATGAATATTTGTAATCACTTCAACACTTCAAAGATTTTTAAATATCATTTAAACGGACACGAATTTTTCTTAAAATTTTGAAAAATCTTGGAGAATTATAAAAATTTCCTCCAGATATTCTGGATTTTTTCTCAGAATTTTTAGAAATCTTTTGAAATTTTCATATGAATCTTAAGAATATTCTTTCATTTTCTTGAAACCTTTCAAAATCCTTGAAAAGTTTCTAAATTTGTTGTTCGAAATCATTAAAAATCTACATTTTGTTTTGATTTCATTAAAATCTTTTACTTTATATACTTTAAAACTAGAAACAAGATATCCTTTTTCTCAAAAGTTGTATAGCAAGATTTCGCATACATTGCTGTCGAAAACCTGACTGTTCGAATTCTGTTGAATATGACTTTTAGTGCCTGTTTTCAGTTTGTTACTTTCTGAGATTTCAAAAATTTTGAAATATAATATAGATTTTTACAGATTTTGAAAAAGGAAAGCTTTTTAAGAATTTTAACAGATTTTAAGAGGATACAAAATTTTTCTTAAGTTTCCTAAGAAAATGTACAATGATTTTTTCATTCTTAAAAATTAATTTGAAGAGCATATTTAAAAAGATTTGGAAATATTTCAAGATAATACAAACATTACAAGGCATTTCAAAAACTTTAAAAAAATGGTCAGCAAAAATCTGTTATAAATTTGTACAATTTAAAAAAAATTCGGGAAAAATTTGAATTCATTTGAAACATAGTTTTGAATATGTTAAAAAAAAATTTATATTGAGAAGATTTTTAAAAAATTAAAAGAAAATGTAGATTTTTAAAGATTTTGAAATAAAAGTTTGGAATCTTTTGAAGAATTTTGAAAGGTTTCAAAAAGTAAAAATATTTTTTCTCAACATTCCTTGACAACATTGGAAGTCAAAGTGTGGATTTGTTTTGAAAGCGCGCGAGGAATCTTCAAGTCTTGTCACCTCTACTACCCAGAACCGACGGAGAGTTTCCGACTTGACGCAAATTCAAATCGTGATAAAGAAGTCAAGAGTGACTGATTATGAATGAAATTTCAGTGATTTAACTTTAAAGAGTACTGAATAGATACATTTCACGGTAATTTCCAGGATCTCCTTAGCTTTTATTATAAACCGCATTCTATGGCCAGCCACTGGTATCAGACTCTCCAAAAAACATGACCATTTTGGCAGCAATAACTGATCAAGTGAATCCACAAAAATGTCTTGAGCTAAAATATTATTTGAAAATTTTTATCGATAAGTTGGGTTCAGATGAGTGTCTAGTGGTCAGGCAATTCAAAATTCCCTGGGTTTTCCCCACCAGTTTGTACATGAACAAAATTTATGTCGAAAAGAAAACAATTATTTATTTACACGTGCTAATCTTATCCCTCATAATAGACTGAAGTGATAAATATTATTCGAAACAACATTTCTGCGATCACAAGTGTAAAACTATCTAATTATCGATAATTGCTTGATTGTTAATTATATGAGAGTTGACATTTTCTTTTCTTAAATAGGTTGAAAGCTGAAAGCTATCGGAATTATGTATAAAATAAGGCAGAATGAAGATATTATGACAATTTTTTAAGGGTCGTTACCAAAAAGTTTTGAAATTGGGACTACGACTTTTTTCAATAGGAGTTTATAAGACTACCTGAATTATTTTTTCTCAATATTTCACGCACAAAATTGAATGAAAATTCCAATTTAAGAGATCAAGAATCATATTTGTAAAGTGTATATAAATTCTAAAACGAAAATTATGCTTACTGCGTTTTCTGTTAACACAAGCGGATTTTTGTACATTTTAAACTCCTTTATTTTACAAAAATGCATTCAAAGTTTTTTAAAACTCTTGAGAAAGTATAAAAATATACCTAACTAAATCAAAATGAATTTTAATTAAATTAATATTACTTATTTTTAATTTTTATTTAAATACGAGTGATTTGCTTGTGAAGAAATCAAAATTTAATTTAATTCAATTTAATTGAATAAAAAAAAATGATTATCCATAACTTTCAATAAATAGCTCTTTTTCTGATAAAGTTGGACTGAAATTTCAACCAGTATTAACATAACGAGACGATTTGAGTTAAAATCTGTATAAACATAATCGAACACATAGCCTAAAAAAAAGTCGCAGTGTTATCAAGTGTTAGAATTTGAGTTACATTTTAGTCTCCCATTTAGAAAAAGAAAGAAACAATCAAAATCCTAAAACTTTGGTAAAAACTGCTTGGATTGTGTACTTTGTTCTCGATTATTAAAAAAACCACTCAACTCTTTTGGCTACGACCAATGTACGATACGTGAAGCTATCTGATTCTCTTCTGCCTGATCCTCGACTAAAGTGTTTTTATCTCAATGAGAATATTCTCTTTCATTGAAAATAATTTTCTCAATTTTTGAAGCTATTTCTGAATGAATAAAAAAAATCATCTTAACGAAACGGTTTTTTTGATTGAAGATAAATATTTGAGAAAGTAATATTTTCGAACATTGCGAATATTATAAGTAGTTAGGCTAGGCGGGTTTAGCATCACTACTACGTAGTTCAAGCTGCGATGAAGCGACCGAACCCACAAGAAACTTTTATGCAGGTGACGCATTTCGGATCAGGGATTCTCCAAGTTCTGGAACTTTATAGAATTTTTCTTTTTTAGGCGCTTCGATCAAAGTGAATATATTGTCTCTTGGATTATTACTCGTTAAACTTTCCAGATCAGCTTAGTCGTTCAATAGTCATCGAGATTTCTATAAAGCTAGAACAAATTTATGGTTCGCTTAACGAGGTGGGTCCCTGCAATATCAACCAAGAATCAAATTCTGGGGATTCCCCAGTGTGTGGAAAATAATATTCGAACATCCTGACTTCCACCTGAAGTAGTACATATTTAAAATTCTACGTCTCGAGCCTTCCAGACTTTTCTTTATAAAGAAGGTGATCCCTGAAGATATTCTTATGTTTCGAGCCTTTCAGGAATCTCTTTGTAGACGTGGTGATCTCGAACGATTTTCTGTACAACGAATTTCCGAGAAGGCTCGAGACATAAAAAAGTATGGAAGCAGGATATGAGTTCTAATGCGCAGTTGAGCTAGATTTGACCGCTGTGCAGTACACTTTTAGGACACTTACGGATGCGCAGTAGACTTCTATGATATTCATGGATACGCGCAATAGTTCGGTGATATATAAGGTTACGCAGTGAAGTTTTTTCATATATACCGCTGCGCAGTAGACAAAGGGTTTGTATCCGTGCTGAGAAACCATCAGTCGAAAAGTAGTAGTAAAGATTCGAAATTTGAGGTTAGTTCCCCAGGTGACTTATTCAAAATGTATTTACTATATTTCTTGTTTGGATGGCTCTTCAAATTAGATTAAAGAATAAAAATTATCAAAAAATTCTAACACAAATTCTATCTAATCAATTCAATTAATTCAAGAGAGTTTAGGCTAAATTGAATGAATATCAAGAGCATGAAATTCAAATTTAACCCAAAGACTTTTGTAGAAGTCCAGCACTAAAAAAAACGATAGCGAGCAATATTTTAGATATTGAATTCAACCCAAAAATGTTTGTAAAGTCCGTCACTGAAAGGGACAACAGCCAACAATATTTTAGGTTTTGAAAGCAACCTCACGATGTTTGAAAATCACATCGCTGGAAGGGAAAATAGCCTGCAATTCATTGGATTTTGAAACCAACTCAATGTGGTACATTTTGGTAAATAAAAGAATGATTGAAGAACTGAAAAATTAGAAAAATTTATCATCAAATTTCTGATGGATAAAATAGTGCAAAGATACAATGGTACATAACAAAATAATGCACATATTTCATACATGTCATCTTCCTCAGAATACCTTTTTTGTATGGGTAATGAGGGTGTCATTTTTTATAATATAGTTAATGTACAACCTTCTGAAAAACTTATTTTTGATAATTATCCGGTTAACCTTTCAATTAAATTACTTATAAATTTGAAAATTATGTAATATCCTATTGGAAAACTTATTTCTTTGATCAGTATCACGATCACATTTAAAAAAAAAACATTTTTGTGAATAAAAGAATGATTGAAGAACTGGAAAGTAAGAAAAATTTATCATCAAATTTCTAATGGATGAAACAGTGCAAAGATACAATGGTACATAGTAAAATTATGCAGATATTGCATACATGTCATCTTCCTCAGAATAACTTTTTTGTATAGGTTATGAGAGTGTCATTTTGTATAATCCAGTTCATGTAAAACCTTATGTCAAGCTTATTATTATTAAATTAACATTTCAATTAAATTACTGATACATTTGCAGACTATCTAACATCCTATTAAAAGCCTTATTTGTTTGATTCGTATCAGGATAACATTAGGAAAAAACATTTTAATAAATAAAAGAATGATTGAAGAACTGAAGAATAAGAAAAATTCATCATCATTTCTAACGGATAAAACAATACAAAGATACAATGGCACATAACAAAATTATGTACATATTTTGTACATAATCAGAATAATCAGAATACCTTTTTTGTATAGGTAATGAGGGTGTTATTTTTTATATTCCAGTTTATGTGAAACCTTAGGACAAACTTATTTTTGATAATTATCCGGTTGAAATTCCAACTAAATTACTGATACATTTGCAGACTATGTAAGATCTTATGGGAAGCCTTATTTCTTCGATTAGTATCAGGATGACATTAAAAAAAAAACATTTCGACAAATAAAAGAATGATTGAGGAACTGAAAAAAAGGAAAAATTTATCATAAAATTTCTAACGAATAAAACAATACAAAGATACCTTGGCACATAACAAAATTATGCACATAGTTCATATATGTCATTCTCCTGAAAGTACGTTTTTTGTATAGGAAATGAGGGTGTCATTTTGTATAATCCAGTTTATGTACAACCTTCTGGCAAACTTATTTTTGATAATTATCCGGTTGACATTTCAATTAAATTGCTTATAAATTTGAAAATTATGTCACATCCTTTTAGAAACCTTATTTCTTTGATTAGTATCAGGATGAAATTTGAAAAAATATATGTTGATAAATAAAAGAATGATTAAAAACTTCTCAAGTGGAGGTGGTACTTTGGCCTTTAAGTGTTTTATAAAATAGTGTTGGGTCGAAGTAAGGTGCCTACAGATACATGTTAATTTGAATGGACCTTTCTCAAATTCTTATGTTATGCAATTTTTGTAAACAATACAAGATTATAGAATATAATTTCTCTTCGATTATACGGCCTCAGGTACAAAAAGAAAACGATTTAAGGCGTCAAACATTCTGCAGGTAATTACAATTTACCAAAAATGCTTAAACCTGGGTTGAATTGGAGACTGATTACTTCCACCATTGGATCTTGTACGTCAAGTTTTTTAAAGTAGTTATCCAATATTTTAAAACGAAGTTCGGGAAACACAACTGTATTTGTCAAAAATTTTTGGAATGTAAAAGATAATTTAAGGAGCATGAGAGTACCGAAACAAGTTCTTGAGTTTCACTTATTGATATCGTGTCAATTCATGATAATATTCCTTCATATTTGACTCTAGGTTTGATAGAAGGAAAGTTAAATTGGCGAAAAAACTTAACTTAAATCGTCAAAAACGAGATTTAAATAGTGATGGAAAAGCGGGCACATATGGGTGGCATAGGCACGAATTATAGTCATGCCACTGGCTTTGCATGTGTGCGTGTGCGGGAACGCAGATATACAAGTGAAATGTAATGACCGGTATTACCCGCTTTCCCCCTCACTAGAACCGTTTTGATTATAATACAGTTTTTTCATTAAATTATAAATTCTACGAACATACGTCAGGCTGCCCGATGGGGGTTTCCTAGTCTTCTATTGTTTCTAACTTAGTTTTGGAAGATGTACCCTATGTAAAATTCCGAAGTCTAAAGTACGTAAGACAGAAACGACGTAGAATACGACGTCGTCAGCTACATTTTGGAAGTTGGGATGGTAAGCGAATATTTAAAAAGTTATTTTCTCAAAAATACTTTGAGCCGTGATCTCCAGAATGTTCAAATCCGCAATCGACATGTCAAATGTTGACGGCAATATTCCTTCTTTTGTTCACTTTTCGGGATCCTTGAAAAAACAAAGTCAATAACTGTTAATCGATACCTAACTTACCAAGCCCACTTTGCAAGCAGTTTGTTTGTGAGTGCCCTTTCATGTTGTTCTGTTCAAGGTCCCTGAAGGAACCCTTTTGGATATCTATGGGGTTCTATTACCCTTTTGGATATCTACAGGTTTCTATTGAAGCTTAAGTTCTAAAAGATACCAAGTTTTGTTTATATAAGATGCAAATTCAGTGCTCCACCAGTTTTTTCTGGTTTGAATTATATCGCAATAATGTCATTTGCCAATTACGTAGAAAATCAAATGGTTATGCATGTTTATGCATTCGATTTTTACGTTCACTATGAAAAATATGTCACCTTCCTAAATAAAAACTGAAAATAACGCTGCAAAGTACTCAAGTGTTTTTATTTGTCATTCCATCCTCTTCTAGAAACCTTATCACTTTCTGTTGCTTTCTTCATGTTCCGTTCTTCTCCTACATCCTTACCATACATGGCCCCATGTTTTCTCCTTTTATTTCCATATTCAGTTTCTGTTCTTTTTCTGCCCCGAATAGATCTCTTTCCTTATCTCATTTCCTGATCTGAATCTTGCTTTTGGGTCCGTCTTCACTTCCTATCCCATTTCTAAATACTTTGGTGTTTGTTCTTTTCTTATCAGCTCATACCATTCATTACATTTTGATTTCTCAATCATCCCCCATCTTTCGATTAATTGTCTTTTTCTGTCCCTTGTCTTCAATTCTTTAAAGCTTACTCCATGCCCCTCTCCTATATCTCTAGCGCTAAAAAACTTCTTCCTCTCTTTTTTCCATTTTGTTAGGTATATCGTCCTCTCCCTCCCCATTCTTCTACCTCCTTGAAATATTTTTTTGTTGACTACCCTCCCGTTCCCTCACTTAGCTTCGGCTCAAACTGTCATGCCCTATTTCCCGCTCTAGTAGTTCAGCGTCAACCAGCGTCCACCTTATCTACCTTTCTTGTAAACTCTCAGTCCATTTTCTTTAATTCCACCCCCATATCTTCTCTCGATAACTTAATACCAGTACCAGAGTGTATCAAATAACCACATTCTCCTTCTCAAAATTTCTTTTGAACCTGCTTTTTTCTATTACCGATATCTGTTACGTTACCCCTCTCGCTTTTTAAATTCTTTCTCTTATATGAGCTCTATGATCTCCATTTGTTTGCAAGGTATATCCCAATTATTTAAACTACTTTACTTCTTCTGGCCTTACTCCTTTTCATCTCCTAGGTAATTCTTCCTTTCTTCCACCTCCTTTTATGAACCTCATTATCTTTGTCTTTTTTACATTCAATTTCAACTTTTTTCCATATTGGTATTTCTCTCATCCTGTAATTAAGTACGTTATCCCTTCCTCATTCTCTGACATCAACGCTATATCGTCCGCATACGCCGGTGTATATAACTTCCCTTCTTTCATTCCACCTCCTCCTTATCCTTTTCTCTTCATTCCTTTCTATAAGTTTGAGATAGATATATTAAATGAAAGTGGGCTCAGGGGTCATTTCAAACATTTCCGATACTCTATCAAGCTCTCTCGTATCCGCCTTTTCACTATTACTTTTTCTGTCTCCACTTGCCCAAGTAGGCGAACGCCACCTTTAAGTCCACGAATATTGCTATCGTTGCCCTTTTTTTCTTTTTAATCCATTCATTTATGAAATAATTCAAAACATATATGTTTCCACAGAAACACTACGAAATCCGATAACGCTGAACAGGAAACATGATACAGAAGTCTTCTGCTCTCGAGTCCCGTAAACTAAAAATTAAAACATTTGGTCAATTTTGATTGCCAATTTGAAATTGAAAACCTCTTACACTAAGAAATAGCAAATTGAATGCACAAAACAATTTGATAATTTGGGAAGCACTAAAAACGATGGACATTGTAAAATTTTTAATGGTTTGGTTTAAACGATTAAAAATTTAGAGACTTACAAACAAATATTTTCTACTCGAAAATTATGTTTGTTACAATTATGCATTTTAGAGTTTCTAAATTAGAATCCTAGACAAAACATAAAAATTATGAGCAGGTACATTATAGTGGCTGGGAAAGATATATGACTAAAACTGCTTATTTGCTGATGCGTAGAAGATAATTCATGTCAAATAGACTCATGTTTTTAACAAACAATTTTTTCAAACCTACAGAAACAAAACGAATCAATCATTTATGAATTCTTCCACAGTAAAATATTATTAAATTTCGAACAGTTATATTTTTTAAATCTTCACTCTTAATTTTTCAATGTTACAAAAATTATATTTGCAATCAATAAATAATTGTTCAATTCGAAACGCTTTCAATATGAGAATATCTAAGCATTGAAAATAGTTATTTTTAATTAAAAAATGTACGAGATAAGATTAGTAAGAGACTTCAGCTTGAAAGTTTTCAAATTCAACCCTAAAAGATGAAACAATATTAAATTTTAGGTATTCAAAAGCTACAATAATTAGGAAGGCTGAGGAATGAAATATCTCATTGTATAATAGGAAGTGTCTACACTAGGGTGATCGAATTTTCTTTTTTGCAACTCTTATGCATATCGCCTGCAAATCTCTTTGAATCCACAAAAAAATTGATTCCTTTTTAATGCAATGATATAAAACCCCCCATGAATGAAAAATGTGTTTTGCGAGTTTTGGACGCTTTCTACGATTTTTTTTTGTCTTTTTCATTAGAAATTTTTTACAATACATAAAACCCTACTTCCCACTGATAATAATTAGATGTTAACTTATATTTTTTGAACAACTAATCATTCTTTTTAGCCATTTTTACTAGAATAGAGTTAGAAAGTAGCCTTTTTCCTCAATTATCAATTGGTGAATTATCAAGTCAATACAATTATTAAGTTTTAAGATAGAATTGACCAATTATGAATTACATTTAACATGACTAATTTTTAAAAAATTTATTATTATTTTGTATCACTATTTTCTTTTAGAATAATGCTGAAGACTTGCAATTCTTTCTATAGTTATCCACTTTCGATCCACTTTTCACTTAGTGTGAGGTAACATTTCATGTAATTTAACATTTTTAATGTTATTGTTGTTATTGAAGCCGATAGTGCTTTTGACATTTTTGGGAAAAAATTTTTTCTTCAGAAAATTATTCCTCAGAAAATTTACTATGCAAATTTTTAATGTTATTGTTGTTATTGAAGCCGATAGTGCTTTTGACATTTTTTGGAAAAAATATTTTCTTCTGAAAATGTTTCCTTAGAAAATTTGCTATCGATATTTTTAATGTTATTGTTGTTATTGGAGCCGATAGTGCTTTTGACATTTTTGGGAAAACATTTTTTCTTCAGAAAATTTTTCCTCAGAAAATTTACTATGCAAATTTTTAATGTTATTGTTGTTATTGAAGTTGATAGTGCTTTTGATATTTTTGGAAAAAAATCTTTTGTTCTGAAAATTTTTCCTTAGAAAGTTTGACATCGAAATTTTTAATGTTATTGTTGTTATTGAAGCCGATAGTGCTTTTGACATTTTTCGCTAAAAAATTTTTCTTCAGAAAATTTTTCCTCAGAAAATTTGCTATCGCAATTTTTAATGCTATTGTTGTTATTAAAGCCTATAGTTCGTTTGACATTTTTGGAAAAAAATTTTTTCTTCAGAAAATTTACTGTCGGAATTTTGAATGCTATTGTTGTTATTGAAGCCGATAGTGCTTTTGACGTTTTTGGTAAAAAAATTTTTCTTCGGAAAATTTTTCCATGGAAATTTTATTATTGAAAATTTGCATGTTATTGTTGTTATTGAAGCCGATACTGCGTTTGAAATTTTTGGGAAAAAATTTTTTCTTTAGAAAATTTTTCCTCATAAAATTCACTATCGAAATTTTGCATGTTATTTTGTTATTTTAGCCGATAGTGCTTTTGACATTTTTGGGAAAAACATTTTTCTTCTGAAAATTTTTCCTCAGTCAATTTACTATCGAAATTTTGAATGTTATTGGTGTTATTGAAGCCGATAGCGCTTTTGACAGTTTTGGGAAAAAAATTTTTCTTGGGAAAATTTTTCTTAGGAAAATTTTTCTTCAGAAAATTTACTATCGTAATTTTAATGTAATGCTTGTTTTTGAAGCTGATAGTGGTTTTGACATTTTTGGGGAAAAATTTTTTCTGCAGAAAATTTTCCTTCAGAGAATTTACTATCGAATTTTTTAATGTTATTGTTTTTATGGAAGCCGATAGTGCTTTTGAAATTTTTTGGAGAAAATTTTCCCTTAGAAAATTTACTATCGAATTTTTTAATGTTATTGTTGTTATTGAAGCCGATAGAGCTTTTGACATTTTTGGGCAAAAATTTTTTCTTCAGCAAACATTTCCTCAGAAAATTTACTATCGAATTTTTCAATGTTGTTGTTTTTATTGAAGCTGATAGTGCTCTTGACATTTTTTGAAACTTCCTTAATCGAAACTGGCGTGTCATAAAAGATTCATCGATAGGTCAATTGATGCGTCTCAAGGGCGCGAACAAATATTCTAGATCTCGTATTATTGTAGTTTGCATATCAAAAAAAATTTTTTTTATATAAACAGAATAGACCATTCTTTGAACTTCATAAACCGCTACTGGTGGGTCATATAAGACTCATCTATAGGTCCATCGATGCTTCTCAAGGACGCGAACCTACATGTAATATTGCCGTGTTTTGAGTATCAATAAAGTTTTTCTTATATAGACAGAATAAACCATTTTTTTGAAACTTCATTAATCGAAACTGTCGGGTCATAAAATATTCACCAATAGGGCAATTGACGCGTCTCAAGGGCGCAAATAAATATTTCAGCTATCGTATTGTTGTATTTTGAACATCGAAAAAGTTTTTCTTATACAGACAGTATGAACCATTCTCTTAAACTTCCTGAATCGAAATGAGTGGGTCATAAAATATTCATAGACAGGTCTATTGATGCGTCTCAAGGACGTGAACAAATACTCTACACATCATATTGTCGTATTTTGACTAACAAAAAAGTTTTTCTTCTATAAACAGAATAAACCATTTTTTGAAACTTCCTAAATCGAAACTGATGGGTCATAAAACATTTATCAATAGGTCAATTGATTCGTCTCAAGGGCGCGAACAAATATGCCAGATGTCGTATTGTTGGATTTTGAATATCAAAAAAGTTTTTCTTATATATCAGAATAAGCCGTTTTTTGAAACTTCACAGACCGGTAATAATAGGTCATAAAAGGTGCAACAATAGGTCCATCGATGCGTCTCAAGGACGCGAACAAATACTTCACATGTAATATTATGGTGTTTTTAATATCAAAAAAGTTTTTTCCATAAAAACAAAATAAACCATTTTTGTAAACTTCATAAATTGGTACTGGTGGATCATAAAAGGCTTATGAAAAGGTCAATCGATGCGTCTCAAGGACGCGAACAAATACTCTACATGTAATATTTACGTATTTTGAATATCAAAAAAGTTTTGTTTATATAGACAGAATAAAACATTTTCTTAAACTTCATAAATCAGTACTAGTGGGTCATAAAGGGTTCATCAATAGGTCAATTGATGTGTCTCAAGGGCGCGAACGAATTCTATCTATGTATCATTGACGTGTTTTGAATACCAAAAAAGTTTTTCCTATATAGACAGAATAAACCATTTTCTTGAACTTCATAAATCGGTACTAATGGGTCATAAATGGTTCATTAATAGGTCCATGGATGCGTCTCAAGGACGCGAACAAATACTCTGCATGTAATATTGTCGTATTTTGAATACCAAAGAAGTTTTTCTCATTGATAAAAGTGCAAAACAAAATAACCGGTAACACCTTATTATCGAATGTCGAGATATTGATACGTTATGACCTGTGAAGATCCACTTTTCAAATACAAAAGATATCTGTATAAAAGATGTTTCAATATATGACTGATAGCATTCTATATCATATTCTACTTACGAGCAGAATGAAGAAATGTCACAAACTTAAGTTGCAGCGTTAAAACAAAAGGCTTCATTTTTGTATAGACACAAAAAAATGATTTTCAACTAATTTCTTGGACCGTAACTGAATGAATCTACAATAATTTTTACTTTCATTATATACAAGTCATTATATCATTATTAACAACAATGGCTGCGTACGTGTAGGCCGAGATTGGAAGCTATTTTCGTAGTAAGGCAAGAGATTCTCGACAAATAATTTGTTTTTCTCAGTCCTATTATATTACATACGTCAAGGAACAAATTCGATCATGCTAAAATATTTTAACTTATGCTTACAATTTCATCAAATACAACAGCAGAACAAATTTTTATTGATTCAACCTTATCTGTGCCAAGGCTCTGATTATTGTTGAAACAATCGAAAAATCAGATTATTTTTCATTTCTAAAATTAAAATTTAATTAAAATATCTAGAATTTCAAAGATTTGAAGTTTCAACATTAGATTTATTACACAATTTGAAAATAAGATACAAAAGGCACTGTACATAAAATGACTGCAATGAGAAGTGTTGCACACTAAAAAGCTAGTCTGCAAAATTTCACTTAATTTTGGCTTCTTGTTATGTGCCCCTGGCTTCTACAAGTGTGTCTGGAATTCAATATCATAAAACAATAACCCTCAGTTCTGGTTATAAAATGAAATGTTTGCACCCGTCCCAACAGAATTAAAAGGCGCTAGATAGACTCTAATTCAGTTCTTGAACCTTCTAGATGTTTTTAAATGTAATGCGCTTCGAATTCGTCATAAATAGGATAATGAAACAGCAAATGAGAAAGATCTCTATACTTCATAAGTTACATAGACTGCAAATTGGATTTGATTCATTCGCATACTCAGTACCATTAAAATATAATCTGCTCTTGGTAGAGTATGGAAGTCTTAATGAACTAACCACACGCCTTTTTCCATTCTACAATTGAAATATAGATAACTTTCAGTTTGCCTATAGATTCGAGTAGATACTTGAATTGCAAGACTCAATTGAATTTTATACTTGCGGCTCTAGCCTGGTCCAACTCGCAGAGGCTCCTCAGACAACTCTTAGGTAACCTGTCGTCGTTTATGTTAGTTAGAGAAATCGACCGATCATAGGCGCGTTCGGATACTCTAACGTTTACTTGATTCAATTCTGTTTCCACTCGGATAGCGGGCTAGTTCCGATATTTTACAATTCGGCAATTTTCTGTCGGGAATTTTCAAATTCGCCAATATTATAAACTGTCGGGAATTTTATTATTCTGGAATCTTCCAGTTTGGTAATATTATAAACTCTTCGGGAATTTTCCAATTCTGGAATTTCATCATTCAGGAATTTTATTATTCAGCAATTTTATTATTTGGGAATTTTTCAGTTCTGCAATTTTATTTTTCGGGATTTTTCAATTGTCCCATATAAACGAATTTTTTTTTTTTTTAGAATAAATATTATATTTTTTATTCATTAAAAATACAATGATAAAATATTTTTATCCAAGACTTTTCCTAATGTTTAAAGTTTTCTGAATTGATGTTTGGATTTCAAATAACAATATTTGTTTACAAATTATAAAAAAAAATTTTAAATACGTGCGCTTCGGACGAAAAAAAAATTCTCTTAAATTTTCTCCGAACCTAAAATTTATATTTGATTAAATAAAATACTTGATCCTTCATCCGCATGGTGAATTTCAGATACGCGGTTCGCATCGTGGATCCTTCATGTCCATGAGGTTTTTTTCAATGTTATTTTTATCATTAAAATCCGGCAAAATTCACAGTTATTCTCTTAAGTCTATAGAATTATTTGCGTGAAGCTATTTTTCTACTGGCAACTTTACATTTTTTAAACAATTAATTATTCAAACACAGATATTTGAAATAGAAAAAGGCACTGTGCCATAAAAGACCCACCATGTGGACGAAGGGTTAATTGTTATATATTAAATTTTTCGAACAAAGCAGGATTTAATTCCGCACTGATTCATCTTGAAATTTCTTTTTAATTTTTGTTCTTTAAATTAACAGTTCGATTTTTGAGTACGTTTTTCGTATTAAAACATATACTATGTACATTTTCAAACGGGAATTTTCAATCGGGAATTTTCAAATTTCGCAATATTATAAACTGTTGGGACTTTTCAAATTCGGGATTTTTATATTATGGAATTTTATAATTTCGGGAATTTCATTATTCTGGAATTTTACAGTGTCGGGAATTTTATTTTTCGGGATTTTCCAGTCGTCCTGTTCTAGTAGAGAAAAAACACGAGTGCGATTATTATTTTTTTGACTCACGTAATTTTTAATGTACAATATAAAATAAATATTAATACAACATTTTTATATTTCATAGTATTTAAAATATCAAAAAAGAAAAGCAAGGACGATATTTTTTATAATTGACTTCTAATATGATGAAAGCTTTCAATTCTTATCATTTCAAGTAAAAATATTACATTTTCAACAAAATTGATGATTTGTTTTAAATTGCTGAATTTTATTCAAAGAGATTTATTTTCTACCAAGAAGCCAACTTTCCTTTTTTTTTAGTAAACAGTGTTTTTTTTTAACTGAAAATTTAACTATTTTGTTGAAAATTCATATTTTCGGGTTAAAAGTTCAACTTTTGGACAGAAAAATCGTCTTTTTGATTTGAAATTTTTCATGATTTGGTATAAAATTAAACAGTTTTGTAGAAAAATCTTTTTTTTTATTGAAAATTAATTCTCCTTAATAAAAATCACACTAAATCATTTTTAGTTTAAATTTGATCTTTTTTAGCTTAAAAATGCAACTATTTAGTTCAAACTTTTTAGAAACGAAAAAAATACAAACTAAAATTAACCAAATAAAATTTGGACTAACATCACATCCATTGATCAAAATATTTAGTTGAAAATTTATGTGATTTGTTGAAAGTTTGTATTTTTTTTTTTTTTTGAAAATTGAATTATCTGATTAAAAATTTATGTATTTTGTTGAAAATTCGTATTTTTAGGTAGATAATCAATTTTTTTAAGTTAAAAATGCAATGTATAGTTAAAAGTTAATGTATTTTACTTAAGGCTTCAAGTATTTTGTTAAAAATTCGTTTTTTTTATTATATTAAACTTTTTTTATTTAACTTAATTTATTTTATTTAATCTGTTGTGGTTTAATTTTTGTTGAGAATTTGTTTCTTTGGCTTGAAAATTCAACTATTTCGTTGTAAGTTAAACTATTTTGTTAAAAACTAATGTTGTTTTAAAATTAAAGGTTTTAATTAAAAATGTGCAACTATTCCACTTTTTGTTGAAAATTTATTTGTTTTAGTAGAAAATTCAACTACTTGGTTGAAAGTTCACGTATTTTGTCGAAAATTCGTGGTTTTAGTAGATATACAATTAATCCTCTTGATTTAAAATTTAACTGTATGTATTTTGTTAACCATTAGTATTTTTCGGGGGAAATTTTTTTTTTTTTTTAATGTAACTGTACGGTTGAAAATTAATTTGTTTTAGTTGAGGATTGAAATAGTTCCTGAAAATTCGTCTTTTTTTAAAGAAAATCCATTTTTTGGTTACAAATCCAATTTTTTTGTTGAAAATAATCTGTTTTAGATGAGGATTCATGTATTTTGTTAAAAAATGGTCTTTGATGGTTAAATCCAACTGTTTTTTTTTATTTTAAATTAAAATCTGTTTTTTTTTTTGAAATATCAAATATTACATTTTTTGTTGAAAATTCATCTTTTTAGAATAAAAATTCAACTCCTTGGTTGAAAGTTGAACAACTTTCTTGAACAAAAATTTTTTTGTTGAAGATTTATAATTTTATTTCAAAAACGTTGTTTTTTTTTAGTAAACAGTGTTTTTTTTTAACTGAAAATTTAACTATTTTGTTGAAAATTCATATTTTCGGGTTAAACAAATATTTCAGAAATCTTTTGTATTCGTTTGAAATCATTGAAATATTTAAAATTCTTGTATTCTTTTGAAATCTTGATGAATTTTTTATGAAATCTTTACAATTTTTATGAGATCTTTGAAATATTTGGGAAATATTTCTGAAATGTTTTGTTTTAATTTGAAATCATGAAAATATTTAAAATCTTTGTGAAGTCTTTTGAAATCTTAGAAATCTGATTTATTATACCCTTTTTAAAATCTTTAAAGTCGTAGAAATCGTTTGAAAGTTTTAAAATCCTTTGGAATCTTGTAAAATCTATGAAATCCCTGAAATCTTTGTGAAATTTATTAAAATATTTTGAAATATTTGAAATATTTGTGAAATCTTTCTTTAATATTTGTTTGTGAAATCTTTTGAGTTCATTTGAAATCGTTGAAATCTTTTAAAATCTTCTCGAATTTGTTGAAACCTTTTGAAATCGTTTAAAAACTTCGAAATCCTTATGAAATATTTTGAATATTTGTCAAATAATTCAGAAATCTTTTGTGTTCGTTTGAAATAATTAAAATATTTATTATCTTTGTGAAATATTTTGAAATATTCTAAAAAATTTTGAAATCTTTAAAATCTTCGAAATGTTTTGAAGTCTTTAAAATCTGGTATACTGTCACCTTTTTGAAATCTTTGACATTCTTGTATTCTTTTGAAATCTTTAAGAATTTCTTATGAAATCTTTGACATTTTTATAAGATCTTTGAAATATTTGTGAAATCTTTCTGAAATGTTTTGTATTAATTTGAAATCATAAAAATATTTAAAACTTTTGTGAAGTCTTTTGAAATCTTAGAAATCTGATTTACTATACCCTTTCTAAAATCTTTAAAATCGTTGAAATCCGTTGAAAGTTTTAAAATCTTTTGTAATCCTGTAAAGTCTTTTAAATCCCTGAAATCTTTGTGAAATTTATTAAAATATTTTGAAATATTTATGAAATCTTTGAAATATTTGTGAAATCTTTCTTTAATATTTGTTTGTGAAATATTTTGTGTTCGTTTGAAATCATTGAAATCTTTTGAAATCTTCTCGAATTTGTTAAAACGTTTGAAATCGTTTAAAAACTTTAAAATCTTTTGAAATTTTTGAAATCTGGTGTTCTATAATCTTATTGAAATTTTGGAAATTCTTGTATACTTTTGAAATCCTTATGAATTCTTTTGAATATTCATTCAATATTTCAGGAATCTTTTGTATTCGTTTGAAATCATTGAAATATTTATTATCTTTGTAAAATATTTTGAAATATTCTAAAAATATTTTGAAATCGTTAAAATCTTCTAAAAGTTTTGAAGTCTTTATAATCTGGTGTACTGTCACCTTTTTGAAATTGGTTTGGAATGAATTTCAAATTTTTTTAAAAAGTTCTGACATGTTAGGGCTCTTTTGAGATTTCAGGAATTGATTTAATGATTTTTGCTAAATTTTATAATGGCATTTCAATGCCTTTTCAAATAATTTGCTAACAATAAAATGATGCAAATGATTTCAAACATAGTATTTATATAACTTATAACATCCTCATCTAATCAGGTTCGATTCGAACAAACAATTTTCTTAGTATGAGCAGGAAAAATTTCCACTAAGAGTTTAAAACACAATGTATTTTGGAAAAGTGTTTAGCTCGGTGCATGTCAAGAGTTTCAGTTTTAAAAATTGGTAATAATATGGGACAAAATTCTTAGATATAAAGTCAAAGAGTTTTTTAATCCAATATTAATAAAATTCTCTATAATAAGTGTCTAGGTCAAAAGTCATTCAAAATTTAATTTTTGTTTCACATTGTTGAATGTCAATTTTTAGAAATTGAACTTAAAAAAGCATTCTCAAAAGAATGAAGAATTTAAGGTGTTTTATATATTTTGTCATCATACAAATTCAAACTCCAATTTATCATGTTTAATTTGCAAATTTATTAGGGACAGTGTAGGTAACTTCAGAGTAGATCCTTTGATCGGTGTTCGGGCTAAAAAAAACTCAAAAAATAAAATTTATAAACAAACCCATGCGCAGGTGCTCTGACACTAGTATTTCTTTATGCAACAGATTTTACAATAACACACATAGACTCTTCTGAACCATGAATGCCAGTTTTTCTTTTGTAAGTTTTCACTTTTGCAACTCTCCTCTAAATCTTCATATCTTTTTACTGAAAATTCTACTCAAAACGACTCAAATCTTGCAAACAGAAATTTTCTGCCAGCTCCATGAAGAGGTTATTACAAAAAATACAAGAGCTTTTTATCTCATCCCATGACCCCGGCTCATTCCGCTCCAAATCACAACTATGACAAAATTCATTCTATGATATCATACAATAACAGGATTCAAGTGTTGAAATTTTAATCATTTTGTCACCTAAATTAGTTTACTTTTTCTTTTATTTTTCCGAGAAATTCAATATTTTATTCATGAAAAGAACAGCAACAAAAATCACATATTTTGAGAGAAAAATTCTGTGTCTCATTTGACCCCGTATGCTCATGTCACCCCCGTCTCTCCTAAACTAAAGCGACATACTTAACCAAATATAGAAAAAAATCAGATTTATACATCGCATTTCCATCGAAATGTACTTTAAAGAATTGGATAATGGTTTTTAACAGAACATGTTGCTTTTTACAATCACGAATTACCACAATAATGACGGAAAAAGATAACTTCCGAACATTTACATACTTGAGAACAAAACTGTTGAAAAAGATGTTTATCGCAAGTACAAGTCGCGCTAAGTCTGAGTTTACAAAGAAAGGGTAATGATGAGAGCTGTGTGCATGTTCGCATTTCAGAACGCACTGACTTTCGGCGCTTCCTCCAGCCCCTTGCGGGGTGAAAACCCGAAACATCATTTCATTTCGTCCTTTCTGGTTGAAATTTGCTTGCCTTTCAAAAACTTCCATAAACAGAAGTTTCCTTCTAATCACGTCTGTTCTTTTGGTTTAACAGCTCGTCCACTCTCTTTTCTGGAGATGATCTATTAATTTTGAAGTATAGCATACGCATCCTTTGAAACCTTTTATTCCATCGATCACTTAACTTTGCTTGCTTGCCACAGTTCAATTGGCGTGAACCCATAAAAGACGACTACTTCTGGGTCGTCATCAGGCCTTGTTACAGCTAGCAAACCCATTGGTGGCGCTTCTGAACCATGACCAAAAAAAATTGGCCATCCTTCATCGTCTGATTCTGATCCTTGATGCGTTTCATACAATTCTTGAGAGAAGGACTAACAAAGATTAGTAATTTTGAAGAGACTAGATATCATAATCCAAATAAACGCACGACACTTCAAAACTAAAGCACTGAAAATGAAACAATTTCAATTTGGAATTTTTTGCGAGTGCGCAATTAACAGAGATAGCATCTGAAAATAACTAATTTTAAATTCAAAGTCATTTTAAGCGACAAATAATCTGCATATTCAGCTTGTGAAAAATCAGTCAAAACAGGCACTATGCGCCGAGAAAAATACAAAAAGGGGATGTAGCCTGTGTTATGTAGTATTTGAAATTCTTAACTTTTTTTCATGTTACTTGAAAAATGGTTATTTGTGATACGATGACCCTAGGTGGCACTATTTCAGCTGATTACTGCAATTTGTACAAGGTGAGGTGCCACTTATGGGCAGAGTGTCGCATACTATTCTTGATCACACGAGTCAATCATAAGTGCCTCTATTTTGTTAAAAAGTAATCTTTTTGGGTTAAAAGATTAATTGATTGCTTGAAAGTCGAACTATCTTGCTGAACATTATTTCTTTTTTCTTTAATTTAACTGTTTTATGAAAAATTCGACATTTTACCTCGTAAACCTAACTCTTTTGTTGAGACTATACCTTCTTTGGGTACAAAATTAATTCTTGTTGTTGGAAATTGACCTTTTTGGTAAAAAATTTGACTTTTTAATACAAAATTCTTCGTTTTTCGTTGAATGCAACTGGTTTGAAATTCATTCCGATTGTGGTTAGAACAATTTTTTTTTCAATTTTAATTTAACTGATACATTTTGGGCTCAAAAAATATCTGTGTTGATCAAAAATTTGACTATTAGTTCAAATTCAAGATTAATAACACTTGTTTCATGTTAAAGATTCAACTATTAAACTTTTCATTAAAAATTTATATTTTTTGGTCAAAAATTGAACTAATTTGTTAGATATTCATGATAATGTTTGAAGATTAAAATATTTTGTTTTTTCTTTCTCAAAAATTCATGTGTTATATTGTAAATTTGCCTATTTATGTGTGAAATAATTCATCGAGATTAAAACCGTTTGATTAAAAATTGAACTACTACGATTGAAAACGTAATTATTGTGATGAGAATTTTTTTTTTCGAACAAAATTTTTTTTTCTTTCATCATTCTCTTCAATTTATCATTCTCCTTTCATTTGATTCCGTAGACGACTTTTTGTAAAGTCCATATAAATTATTCAAAACTCCTTGAATTATGAGTGAGATATTTTTTTTTGTTGAAAGTTTGAAATTTGAGTGAACAAAACATAAATCTTTTTGTTACAAATTCATTGTTTTTGGTAGAAAATTATTATTCTTGATTTGCTGAATATTTTCTAATAAATTTTTTCAATAACATATTTAACCAGTCTATTAATTGGAAGTTGCTCATTTTTTCGTTCAGAAGCCAACTCTTTTGTTCAAAATGAACTTTTATGTTGAACATTCATACTTTCAGCTAGAAAGACAACTGTTATGTAGATAATTCATTGGTTTTTCTTTAAAATACGACTGTTTTGTTTGAAGTTCGTCTTCTGGATAATAATTCCTTCCTTTTGAATTGAAAATGCACCTATTTTGGAAGAAAAGATCTGGTTTGAAAATTTAACTGTCTTTTCAAGATCTTGTCTTCGCGGCTCAAATATTTCTCTACTTGGTTTAAAATTTATGTACTGTGTTGAAAGCTCTTAGGTTTTTGATTGAAGATTCATCTTCTTTTTTGAAAATTCATTTACCTCGGTAAAACTTAAATTATTTTGGTAGAAATTCATTTCGTTGGTTAAAGATCCATCTGCTTAGTAGAAGAATTAATTATTCTGTTTAAAATTATATATCTTCTGTACGAAAATCAATTTTTGTCAACTATAACTTACCTTGTCTATTTTTGGTTAATAATTGATTGAGTTTTGTTCAAACCTAAACTATTTCGTTAGAAATGAATTATTTTGTTGAAAATTGCTGATTTTTCAATTTTTCAGCATTTGAAAAAAGTTTTGTGAAGTGTTACGATCTTTTGAAAGATCTTTAGAAGCTTTAAAAGGTATGAGGGTATTCTAAAATAATTTAAACATTAAAAAGATTTTGAAAAATGTAAGGCAAACGTAATATTTTCATTATTTTTACATGATCTCATACGAGAATTTTCACAAATATACAAAATTTATGAACTTGTTTTTGAAAAAAAACGCAATCTGTACGTAAATATATTTTATTTGTTTAAAAATTTATTTCTTTAACTAAAAATTAAATTATTCTACTTTTGATTGAAAATTGATTTTTTTTTAAATTGAAAATTCATTTATTTTGCTGAAAATTTGTCTTTTTTTGGTAGAAAATTAAGATTTTTGGTAACAATTTCATTGAAAATTAAAACATTTGTTTGGAAATTTGTTTTCTTTTTGTTGAAAATGAATTTTTTAAATTAAAAATGCGTACATTTCATTTTTTCTAGAAAGTTGATTTTTTCAGTTAAAAATTCACTTATTTTGTTGAAAACTTGTTGAGGCCTTTCAAAGTTCTGAAAAAGCTTCGAATTTTTTTCTAAATCTTCCAAAATTTACGTTTTCTTTGAAATTTTTGGAAATATTTTTAAATTTCAAATTATTTTTTTCAAATATTTCCAAAACTTTGAAACCTTCTAAATATATTTTTAAATTAGTCAAATTTTACCAAATTTTTTCTTAAAATTCTGGAAAATTGAAACAATTTTCATCAAATCTTCCAGATTCTGCGAGAGATTCTGTTATGATAATTTTCGAAATCTTTTAAAATATTTTCAAATATTCTCTTCGAATTAATTTTTCAAAGCAAAAAATCAGTTTAAATTATCACATTAATTATCAGAAATATTTCTTACTATCGTGAAACCTTTTGAAATTATTTATAAAATTTTTCAATCTTGGTAATGGAAAGATTTTGCTTGAAAATCTTTCCCATTCTTTTTCGAAATTTTAGAAAATAATTAAAAATCTTTTGAAATCTTTGTCAATTTTGCCTTAAAAATCAGTTTAAATTTTCCCAGGAATTGTAAGAAAGTTTTTTTATCTTCTTGATGTCTGAAAATTCTTAAGAAGCTTTGAAATTTTTTTCAAAATCTCTAGAAATTTACAGTTTGTTCAAAATTTTTCAAAATATTTTCAAATTATTTTTTTAGCTGTTTTAAAAACTTTCGAACTTTCTAAATATGTTTTAAAATTATTCGACTTTTTCCCAAAATTTTCTTAAAATTCTGAAAAATTACACAGATTGCCTTTTTCATATTTTTAAAATTTCGAAATGTCTTGAACTCACTCGTATTTTTTATAAATCTTTGTATTCTTGCTAATTGAAAAAATTTGCTTGAAAATCTTTCCCATTCTTTTTCGAAATTGAAGAAAATGATTTAAAATCTTTTGAAATTTTTGTCAATTTTCTCTTAAAATTTATTTCAAAAATTAAAAATCAGTTAACATTTTCCCAGGAATGTTAGGAAATTTTTATATTATCTTGAAACCTTTTAAAATTCTTAAAAAGCTTCTTCATTTTGGAAATCTTCAAAAATACATTGATTATTATTATTGAATATTTTCAAAATAAACAACGGGATTTCAAAGTATTTTGAATGATTTCATGTAATAACAAAATATTTTAATTTTAAAGGATTTCGGAGGATTTTAATAGGATTGAAAAGATTTAAAGGGATTTCAAGAGATTTCAGGAAAGCTTGTAAGTTTTCATATTCAGTTTGAAATGCGCATCAAAACTACCGTAAATAGTCTTATTAAGGCAGTTTTCAGCAGCGGTGAATTAACTATCTCGTTCACGTTTAATTTCAAAAAGTGATTGTTAGTAGCGATTGGACCAGCATGAAGATTTTGAAGGATTTTCAAGGATTGTAAGAAATTTTAAGAGATTTGAAAATAATTCACGGGATTTTGAAGGATTTTATGTGATAACAAACTGTTTCCGCGAATTTTGAAGAATATTAGTGGTTTTCAATAAAATTTTTAAATGATTCAAAGAGACTTAGGCACATTTCGATAGTTTTTATGCGCAATTCACAATGAGCGTTTATTCCACCGTAAAAAGTCTTTTTAAGGCAGTTTTTATGAGTTGGTAACTTCCTATTCTCTTGACGTTTAATTCAAGAGCAATTGTGAGTAGAGATCAGACTAGCGCGAAGATTTTGAAGCATTTTGAGGGATTGTAAGGAATTTTAAGATATTGAAAAGTCGCTGGATTTTATGGGATTTTTATGAATTTCTTGTGAAACCGAACTATTTTCGCCAATTTTGAAGGATATCAGGGGATCTGATGAGATTACGAAGATTTGAAAGAAACTGAAGAGATTTTAGGAAATTGCGATAGTTTTTCTGTCCATCTTTAAACGGACAGTACAACTGCCGTAAAAAGTCTTTTTAAGGCAGTTTTCAGGAGTGTTAAACTCATTGACACCTTGACCTGTGATCTATAAGAGTAATTGTGAGTAACGATTGGATTGGCAAGAAGATTTCAAAGGATTGGAAGAAATTCAAAAGAGATTCAAAAATTAGTCACGGGATTTTAAGGGATGTTTATGGATTTCATGTTTTACCGATCTATTTTCGCCAATTTTGAAGGCTAATGGCGGATGTCGATGATTTGAAGGGAACTTTAAACGATTTTGGAAAATTTCGATAATTTTTACGCGCGATTCCAAACGGACAGTGAAACTGCCGTAAAAAGTCTTTTTATGGCAGTTTCCAGCAGTGCTAAACTTATTATCGCGTGAATTTTTTATTTAAAATTGTCATTGCGAGTAGCGATTGGGCCAGCACAAAGATCTTAAGGGATTTCCAGGGATTTTAAAAAATTTTAGGAGATTTAAAATTAACTCACGGGATTTTAAAGGATTTTATGTGATTCCGAACTATTTTCACTAATTTTGAAGGATATCAGTAAATTTCAATAGGATTTAATAGAGGTTTAGTTCGAAATTGAACTATTTCGATAAAAATTCATTTGTTTTTTGGTTGAAAATTAATTTTTTTATTGAAAATTTATAACTTTTCTATTTATTGGTTAAAGATGTATCTTTTTTAGTAAAAAATTCATGTATTTTGTTAAAAATTTGCCTTTTCAGGTATAAAATTAATCTTTTCAGTTGAAAATTCAACTGTCTGATTAAAAATTTGTTTTGTGTTTAATAATGTATTTTTGTTGTTGATTCATCATTCTAGTGAAAAATTCATTTCTTTGGTTGAAAATTAAACCATTTCATTAAAAATTTATTTCATTTTATTGAAAATTTGTCTGTTTTTATCGAAAATTATTCTTTTGGATTGAAAATCCAAATATTTCGTTCAAAATTAATTTTTCTGGTTAAAGATCTAGCATTTTAGTCAAAATTGAACTTCTTCAAGTGAAAAATTGACTATTCCAATTTTTTGGAAAATATATATTTTTTGATGGAAGTATAAGTTTTATAGAAGTTGAAAATTCATGTACTTTGTTAAAAATTTGTCTTTTCGGGTAGAAAATTATTCTTTTCGGTTAAAAATTCCACCATCGGGTTAAAAATTTTGTTTGTAGTTGAAAAATAATTTTTCTTCGGTTGTAGATTCTTCATTCTAGGGTAAAATTTATTTCTTTCATTGAAAATTAAACTCTTTCCTTAAAAACTTCCTTTATTTAATTGAAAATTTGTCTTTTTTGATGGAAAATTATTCTTTTGGATCGAAAATTCAAATATTTCGTTAAAAATTAAGCATTTCAGTTGAAAATTTACTTCTTCAACTGAAAATTAAACTATTTAATTTTTTGTGGAAAATTCATATTTTTCCATAGAAATTTAAGTTTAATAGAAGTTTAGTTTCAAATTGAAATATGTCGTTAAAAATTCCTTTTTTGGTTGAAGATTCATCATTGTAATAAAAAATTCATTTCTTTGGTTAAAAATTGAGCTATTTCGTTCAAAATTTATTTTAATTAATTGAAATTTTGTCTTTTATGATCAAAAATTATTCTTTTGGATTAAAAATTCAAATATTTCGTTACAAATGCATTTTTTTTATCGAAGATTTAGCATTTCAGTTAAAAATTTACTTCTTCAATTAAAAATTAAACTATTCAATTTTTTGTGGGAAATTTATCTTTTTTTGATAGAAACTTAATTTTAATATATCTTTAATATTTATAATTTATATATATGTTTAGTTCGAAATTGAAATTTTTCGTTGAAATTTCATTTTTTGATTGAAGATTCATCATTCTATTAAAAAATTAATTACTTCAGTTGAAAATTCTACTCTATAGAACTCAATGGGCACAAAACTTGTGTTGTTGAAAATAATCTTTTTTATTGAAAATTTAACTCTTTTGTTGAAAATTCGGCTTTTTGGTTTGAAAATGTTAGAAAATTCAACTATTTGGTTGACAAATAACTTTTTTGTTACAAATTTTACTCTTTTGTTGAAAATTCGTCTTTTTAGTTTAGCAATTGTAGAAAATTCAATTGTTTGATTGAAAATTAACTCTTTTGTTGAAAATTCGTCTTTTTGATTAGAAAATGGTGAACAATTCAACTATTTGGTTGACAATTTTATCTTTTTTTGTTAAAAATTTACCTAATTTTTTTCAAAATTCGTCTTTTTTGTTTGAAAATGGTGGACAATTCAACTATTCGGTTGAAAATTGACTTTTTTATTGAAAATTTAACTCTTTTGTTAACAATTCGTGTTTTTAATTTAAAAATTGTAGAAAATTCAACTATTTGTTTGACAATTAACTTTCTTTGTTAAAAATTTTACTCTTTTTTTAAATTCATCTTTTTTGTTAGAAAATTGTAGAAACTTTAACTATTTCGTTGAAAATAAACTTTTTTGTTGAAAATTTAACTCTTTTGTTAAAAATTCGTCTTTTTAGTTTAAAAATTGTAGAAAATTCAAATATTTGGTTGACAATTAACTTTTCTTGTTGAATAATTAACTCTTTTTTTTAAATTCGACTTTTTTGTTTGAAAATGGTAGACAATTCAACTATTTGGTTGAAAATTAACTTTTTTATTGAAAATTTAACTCTTTTTTTGAAAATTCGTCTTTTTAGTTTAAAAATTGTATAAAATTGAACTACTTGGTTGACAATTAACTGTTTTTGTTACAAATTTAACTCTTTTCTTTCGAAATTTCGTTTTTTTTTTGTGTTTGAAAATGGTAAAAAATAAACTTTTTTGTTGAAAATGTAACTCATTTGTTGAAAATTCGTCTTTTCGGTTTGAAAATGGTAAAAAATTTAACTATTTGGTTGAAGATCAACTTTTTTGTTAAAAATGTAACTCTTTTGTTAACAATTCGTCTTTTTGGTTTGAAAATGGTAGAAAATTCAACTATTTGGTTGAAAGTTAACTTTTTTGTTAAAAATTTAACTCTTTTGTTGAAAATTCGTATTTTTAATTTAAAAATTGTAGAAAATGCAACTACTTGGTGGTCAATTAACTTCTTTTGTAAAAAATTTAACTCTTTTCTTTTGAAACTTCGTCTTTTTTCTTTGAAAATGGTAGACAATAAACTTTTTTGTTGAAAATTTAACTCTTTTTTTTTTTAATTCGTCTTTTTTGTTTGAAAATGGCAGAAAATTTAATTATTTGGCTGAAAATTAACTTTTTTGCTAAAAATTTTACTCTTTTTTAAATTCGTCTTTTTTGTTTGAAGGCCCATATTGAATTTTCTATAAAATTTTTTCGTAAGGTTGTGGCGACCATAAAAGTGAGTATCAAATCCACTGAGGAGTTTTCAAATTCTGAAAAAGCAGTTAAACTTAACAAATTGACAAACAAAAAAATTATTGTTAATTATTGAAAATAAGTGGGATGGTTGGACCGCCATGCAATGTCAGGCCTGATCAAGCAGGGTGTCTACTCAATCCTGGAAAAAAATCCTTGAAAATTCTACGGTTCTTCGAACAATCTCAAAATTTTTTTTCAAATTTCTAACTTTCCAAGTAAAAATATCGAATTTTCCACAAAATAGATGAATTTTTAACAAAATAGTTCAATTTTTGAATCAAAAGATTAATTATACATATAATTAGGAATAAAATGATTAAAAAATACGATTTTTCAACAAAATACATAAATTCCCCACCAAGTAGTTGAATTTTGAAATGAAAAATATAATTTTTCAATCAAAAATGGAATAAATAAATTTTCAGTTTGAAAAATTAATTTTTCTACCAAAAGAAGAAACAAATTTCCATCAAAAATGATTAATCTTCGACTAAAATAGAGAAATTTTAAATCAAAAAGTTTAATTGTTAACAAAAGAGTTTAATCGTCTACCAAGTAGTTTTATCTTCAACCAAGAACATGAATTTTCAAACAAGAAGATTAATTTTTTGCCAAAAAGACCATTTTTTAACGAATTACATGAATTTTCAACAAAATAGTTCAATTCTCAAATAAACTGACGAATCTTCGACCGAAAAAGTTGAATTTTTAACCAAAAAGGTGAATTTTCAACCACGAAAATTAATCTCCACCAAAAAAGATGAACTTTTAACAAAATACATGAATCATCAACTAAAGAAAATAAATTTTCAATCAAAAATTGAATATTTACTATTAAGAAGAATTATATTCAATACTTTTTTTTTAATCAAATTAATTAATGTTCAAACAAAGAAATTACTTTTCAACTAAAATGATGGAATATTCAATTGAAATACCTTCATTTGCAGCTTGAAAAAATAATAATTTTCAAAAACTAATTTTCAAACAAAAAAAATTAATTTTTCAAACAAACTGATGAATTTTCAACTAAAATTATGAATCTTTAACTTGAATAGTTGCATTTTAAAGCAGGAACATGGATTAAAAAAAGTTTAACTTCCATCCAAGTAGTTTTATTTTCATTAAAAAGAAATGAATTTTCAACTAAAATGATGGATGCTTAACTAGAATATTTGAATTTTCGAAAAAAAAGATTAATTTTCAAACAATAAGATTAATTTTCAACAAAGAAGATTAGTCTCGACCAAGAAAGAGTGTTTTTCAACAAAATACATGAATTCTTCAACAAAGTTACAGAATAGGTACATATAGGTCGTTCCGATTTTTCATAAATAAAATCACTTCGCTTAGACTAGATGAAAGTGGTAAAAAAAGTCAATTCGACTGCTTCCAGACAAAAATAGTATAATTTATTGTGTCAAGATCATAAACGAAATTAAAACGTATGACGTTTCGAAACATGTACCAGATTCCTCATCATATTATAATTTGTCTAAAATATAAATAAAAGTAAATAGTAATAATAATAAATTAGTATAACAAGCGAAAAAAAGCTCTAAAAAATTAAAACAAAGCCTACCATCAAAATCAAGTTAAAAAAGGTTCAGACTAAGCTAAACAACAAAGATAAGTAGGGATTGTCGTTGTTGCTCGTTCATATGCAAAAATTTTTAAAATATAAATTCTTGAATCAACAAGATTGTTGAGTCATAACTTTGAGTATACTTATAAAGAATTAGTCTGTAATGAAAAATAGAATGAATAAATGTATTATATTTTTGGAGGTTATGTCAGAGATGAAGTGAAATAAGATACATAAAAGGAAAAAATTTTTTACCTGAAACTAAATTAAAAATAAGGTCCAAAAAAGCAACATTAAATTTTCAACCTATCATGCGGGAATTTTTTTAAATCATTGACTAAAAACTGTTATTTTTGTGTAAGTATAATCGGAACAACCACGACAACTCCATCGTGATAATACCAATCCTAACAATTCTGTATCAATCGGAGTGCGCAGTCTCAACAAATTCAGGAGCGTGCATATTAAAAATCGAATAGGAATTAAAATAATAAAGATTATCGAACTAAATTTGTTCATATGAGAATTCAAAAAACAGTTGAAAAATATTATTAAACCATTTAGGAATTTAAAATAGTGAAAAACTATAAGATTATAAACCAACTAGCATAATTGATCAATAATCATCATTGTATAAATTCTTGAAAATAAACCAAGAATCTTACGATTGAATTTGGACAAACACCACAAAATGCTTCTATTGTAACACCTGCAAACAAAATAAAAATTTATTTCTTTGGACAAAAATAAAAAAAAGCAAAGGAAAAATGAGAAGGCAACCAATCAAATCCCCTTCCTTCTCTTTTTTATTTCTTTCGTTTCTTTTTATTTTTATTAATTTCAAACCACAATAAAAAAGCATGGATAATATTCACCAAAGTTTCGGTGCTCACACAGCACCCTTATCAAGGTAAGAAAAATTAGAACAAGGTGGAACAGCAACGAAAATACGATGCTATCTCCTGGATACCTGAGAACCAAGTATGGGTCTAAAGGTAAATCCGTTATGAACAAACAAGAATGAACAAGTCAAGGCAAGAAATGAGAGAAAGTCAAGACTCATGAAAATCTATTTCCGTACATTTTCTTTTGACTCGTAACTTTCCTTTAGCTGTGAATTTTTCTTCTGTTGCTAATTTTTCTTTAGCTGAACATGTACATTTTTCAATGGCTGTGAATTTTGTTTGGTTCCTAATTTTCCTTCAGTTGTGAATTTTCCTGTCGTTTTTGAATTTTTCCTCAGCTGTGCATTTTTCTTTGGTTCTTAATTTTTCGGAAGCTGTGAATTTTCCTTTGGTTCTTAATTTTCCTTTAGCTGTGAATTTGTCTTCATATGTGAATTTTCCTGTAATTGTCAATTTTCCTTTAGCTTCGAATTTTCCTTTTGTTCTTAATTTTGCTTTAGCTGTAAATCTTTCTTCTTCTGCGAATTTCCATGTGCTTGTAAATTTTTCTTTAGCTGTGAATTTTTTTTTGGTTCTCAATTTTCCTTTAACTGTGAATTTGTCTTCATCTGTGAATTTTCCTGTGGTTGTCAATTTTCCTTTAGCTGTTAATTTTCCTTTGGTTATTAATTTTCCTTTAACTGTGAATTTTTCTTCTTCTGCGAATTTCCCTGTGCTTGTCAATTTTTCTTTAGCTGTGAATTTTTCTTTGGTTGTTAATTTTCTCGTAGCTGTGAATTTTCCTTTGGTCATTAATTTTCCTTGAGCTGCGAATTTTTTTTTCGTTTTTAATTTTTCTTCCGCTGTGAATTTTCCAACGGCTATGAATTTTTTAGTTCCTAATTTTCCGTTATTCGTGAATTTTCCTGTTTTTTCAATTTTTCCTCTAGCTGTGAATTTTCCTTTGTTACTTAATTTTTCTGTAGCTGTGAATTTTCCGCTGGTTTGTAATTTTCCTTTAGCTGTGAATTTATCTTCATCTGTGAATTTCCCTGTGCTTCTCAAATTTTCTTTAGCTGTGAATTTTCCTTTGGCTCTTAATTTTCCCGCAGATGTAAATTTTCCTTCAGTAGTTTTTTTAGCTTCGAATTTTCCTTCGGTTCTTAATTTTCCTCTAGCTGCGAATTTTCTTTTGGTTGTAAATTTTTCTTAAGCTGTGAATTTGCTTGTGGTTGTCAATTTTCCTCCAGCTGTGAATTGTTCTTCATCTGTAAATATTTCTGTGGTTGTCAATTTTACATGAGGTGCGAATTTTTTTTCGGCTCTTAATTTTTTTGTAGCTGTGACTTTTCCTTTGGTTGTTAATTTTACTTTAGCTGTGAATTTGTCTTCATATGTGAATTTTCCTGTGGTTGTCCATTTTCCTTCAGCTGTGAATTTTCCTTTGGTTGTTAATTTTCCTTTAGCTGTGAATTTGTCTTCATATGTGAATTTTCCTGTGGTTGTCCATTTTCCTTCAGCTGTGAATTTTCCTTGGGTTCTTAATTTTCCTTCAGCCTATGAAAATAGTTGAATTTTCAACCCAAAATGACGAATTTCCAACAAAATAGTTGAATTTTCAAATAAAAAGCATGACTTTTCAAAAAGTTTTGAATTTTCAACCAAACAGTTGCATTTACATTTAAAAAAGATGCAATTTTTACTAAAATAGATGAACTTTAAAATTAAAAAGATCAATTTTCAAAAAATAGTTAAATTTTCATCCAAAAAATATTGCAGTTAACTTTTCAATGCCAAAATATGAATTTTAAACGAAAAGTAAATTTTCTATAAAAATAGTTGAATTTTCAACCGGAAAAGACGAATTTTTAACAAAATAGTTGAATTTTAAACCGAAAAGCATAACTTTTTGAAAATTGTTGAATTTTTAACTAAACAGTTGCATTTATATAAAAAATTTCAATTTTAACTAAAATATATGAATTCTCAAATTAAAAAGACAAATAAAAAAAATAGTTGAATTTTTATCCAAAAAAGATTGTAGTTAAATTTTCAATACCAAAATATGAATTTTAAACAAAAAGTAAATTTTCCACGAAATTAATTGAATTTTCAACCCGAAAAGACAAATTTTCAAAAAATACTCGAATTTTTATACAAAAAAGATTTCAGCTAACTTTTCAATACCAAAATATGACGAATTTTCAAGAAAACGAATTAATTTTCAACCAAAAAGGATGACTTTTCAAAATAATAAAACTTATAGCTAGAAAGATAATCTTCATGAATAAGCAAGTACAGATTTTTTTTGTTAAATTCTTTTTTTTCTGACCACCTTGAATACGGGGTAATCCACTTGTAATCCGGAAAATTCCAAGTAATTTAGGTTGAAATTTTTTTTTTTTTTTAATTAATTTTCTGAACTGAAAATTTAACTATTCCATTTTTTGTTAAAACGTCTTCGTTTTTAGTTGAAACTCAGAAAATTATTTATCTTGAATTCAAGAAACAGTTTCTTTAACATAATTTTTTACCGTCGAATCAAAAATCATTTCAAAATACAGAACATTTTTTTTAATTAAAGAAAATTTTTTATTGCAACGGAAAACCATTTGTCCGAACCATACAATATCCCAATTTTTCCCCCACACACTGAGAAAAATATTTTTCTTGTGTTAAAGAAACAGTTTTTCTTTGTTGGGAATTAATTTTCTTAACTGAAAATTCAACTATTCCATTTTCGGTTAAAAATTTCTTTTTTTTTTAGTTGAAAATTTAGGTATTTTTTTGAAAATTCTTCTTTTGCGGTAGAAAATTAATCTTCTTAATTGGAAATTCCTGTTTTTGGTTAGAAAATTAACTATTTCTTTAACGTCGTTTCTTTTTTGGTTAAAAATTAATTTTTTTAACTGAAAATTTAACTATTTAGTTGAAATATCGACTATTACATTTTTCTTAGAGAATTCACGTTTTTTGGTTGAAAGTTTATCTTTTAGATAGGGAGTTAAACTACTTTGTTAAAAATTCATTTTTTATTTGAAAAATAATTTTGTTTGAGGGTTCAACTATTTTGTTGAAAATTCGTATTTTTTTTTATAAATTAAATTTTGAAAAGATTCAAAAATAATTGAAAACCTGTAAAGATTTCAAAAATTTTTAAACAAATTGTAGATTTTTAAAATTTTTCGAAAAAGGATGTAGAAGATTTTAAAGCCGAATTTTTCCATTTCGCAAATTTACAAAAATTTAGAAAAAGTTCGAGTAAGTTTAAGAGATATTGAGAAGTTTTAAAAAACTTCGAAAATAATTAAAAATTTGAAAATTTTTCCTTGAAAATGTAATTGGTTGAAAATCAATCTGTTTTAATTGACGATTCAATTATTTTGTTGAAAATTCGTCTGTTCTGGTTAAATTCAACTGTAATTTATTAAAAATTAATTTTCTCGGATGAAAATTTAACTCTTTGGTTAAAAATTTAATCATTTTGTTGACAATTCGTGTTTTTTTAATTAATTTTTTTATTAATTTAATGCTCTTGTTTGAAAATTCATGATTTTGGTAGAAAATTAAATTACTAAATGGAAAAAAATTAAATATTTTTTAGTTGAATTATCGACTATTACTTTTTTCGTTGAGAATTCTCGTTTTTTGGTTGAAAATTCAACTACTTGATTAAAAATTGAACTACTTTATTAAAAATTCTTTTTTTTTTGTTGAAAAATAATATTTGTTGGTTGAGGGTTAAAAGATTTGATTAAAAATTGGACGTTCTTAAAAAATATTGTAACATTTGAAAAGATTCCAAAATATTTAAAAACTTGTAAAGATTTCAAAAAATTTTAAACAAATTTTAGATTTAAAAAAAAAATTCTAATAAGAATGTAGAAGATTTTAAAGCAGAATTTTTTCATTTCACAAATTTACAAAAATTTAGAAAAAGTTCGAGTAAGTTTAAGAGATATTGAGAGGTTTTAAAAAACTTTGAAAATAATTACAAATTTGAAAATGTTTGCTTGAAAATGTAATTGTTTGGTTGAAAATAAATTTGTTTTAATTGGGGATTCAATTATCTTGCTGAAAATTCCTCTTTTCTGATTGAATTCAACTGTAACTTGTTAAAAATTAATTTTTTCGGTTAAAAATGTAACTCTTTGGTTAAACATTTAATTATTTTGTTGAAAATTCGTGTTTTTTTTAATTAATTTTTTTATTCAGTTAATGCTCTTGATTGAAAATTCATCCTTTTGGTAGAAAATGCAATTACTTGGTTGAAAAAAATTAAATATTTTTTTTTCTTGAATTGAGGTTTCATTATTTCACATGCAAATTAATTTCCTCATTTGAAAAGTTGACTTTTTTTGCAGAATTTGTTTTTTTTTTTTGTTAAAAAGTAATGCTTTTGACTAAAAATTGAACTTTTCCATTTTTGTTGAAAAATGCCTTTTTTCTAGTTGAAAATTCTTAGCAGAAAATTTATCTTCTTGTTTAAAAATTCATCTTTTTGGTTGCAAATTTATTTCTTTGATTGAAAATGTAATTATTTTGTTGGAAATTGTTTTTTCTTTGTTTGTTGAAAATTACTTTTTTTAACTGTTCATTTACATATTTCATTTTTGATTAACATTTTTTTCAGTTGATAATTAAAATATTTTGTTAAGAATACAATTTTTGAATTGAGGTTTCATTATTTCACATGAAAATTAATTTCCTCCTTTGAAAAGTTGACTTTTTTTTACAGAATTCGTTTTTTTTTGTTTACATTAATGTTTTCGACTAAAAATTTAACTTCTACATTTTTGGTTAAAAATGTCTCTTTTTTATCTGAAAATGTTCAGCAAAAAATTAATATTTTTGTTTGTACATTCATATCTTTTTGTTTGCAAATTTATTTCTTTGGTTGAAAATGTAACTATTTTGTTAAAAAGTTTTTTTTGTTGTTGAAAATTACTTTTTTTAACTGTTAATTTACATATTCATTTTTTTTTTCAATTAGAAATTTAACTATTTAGTTGAGAATACATTTTTTGAATTGAGGTTTCATTATTTCAGTAAAAATTTATTTCTTCTGTTGAAAAGTTATATTTTTATATCTGAGAATTTAAGTTTTCCATTTTTGGTAAAAAAATTGATCTTCTTTAGTTGAAAATTTTTAACAGGAAATTGATCTTCTTGGTTAAAAATTCATCTTTTTGGTTGCAAATTAATTTTTTTGGTTGAAAATGTAACTATTTTATGAAAAGTATTTTTTTCATTTTTTAAACTATTTATTTTAATATTTCATTTATGGCTAAAAATTTTTTGTAGTTAAAAATTCAACTATCCTGTTAAAAATACATTTTTTTAATCAAGGTTTCATTATTTTAGTTGAAAATTAATTTGTTGTGTTGAAAAGTTAACTACTGTTTGGATAATTCGTTCTTTTGGTTGAAAATTAATTTCTTTGTTCAAAAATATAAATATTTGTATGAAAAGTATTTTCCTTTGGTTGAAAATTTATAGTTCATATTTTCATTTTTCATCAACATTTTTCATTTTTTATTAACATTTTAGTTGGAAAGTCAAATATTTTGTCAAGAATACATTTCTTGAATTGAGGTTTCATTATTTCACATGCAAATTAATTTCCTCATTTGAAAAGTTGACTTTTTTTGCAGAATTCCAACGATACCTTTAGATTTTTTTCCGGACTATTAGTTCGTTCTAGCTATATGTCCGAAGATGGAAATCCATATTCATAGGATTTTTCGAGTGAGAGTGGAGGGGGTAAAATTATTGTTTGAAATGGAAGTTTATAAATTTTAAAAATTTTTCTGCATTCTGTAATATTCGGGGAACGATATCTGGTTGTCATTTGCGACAAATTATTGTTCTCCTATTTTTTAAACAAATAAAAAATGTCATGAACAATATAATTGTTTAAATAATAAATTTTTTTCCGTGATTCAAAAATCTCCTAGAGATATGACCCAGACGCATCCAAAGATACCTTTAGATTTTTTTCCGGACTGTTAGTTCGTTCTAGCTATATGTCCGAAGATGGAAATCCATATTCAAAGGATTTTTCGAGTGAGAGTGGTGGGTGTAAAATTATGGTTTAAATCGAAGTTTATAAATTTTTTAAATTTGTCTGCCTATTCTGTAATATTCGAGGAACGATATCTGGTTGTCATTTGTGACAAATTATTGTGCACTTATTTTTTAAACAAATAAAAAATGTCATAAACAATATAATTGTGTGAATAATAAATTTTTTTTCGTGATTCAAAAATCTCCGAGAGATATGACGAAGACGCATCCAACGATACCTTTAGATTTTTTTCCGGACTATTAGTTCGTTCTAGCTATATGTCCGAAGATGAAAATCCATGTTCAAAGGATTTTTCGAGTGAGAGTGGAGGGGGTAAAAGTATTGTTTGAAATGGAAGTTTATGAATTTTTAAAATTTTTCTGCATTCTGTAATATTCGGGGAACGATATCTGGTTGTAATTTGTGACAAATTATTGTTCTCCTAATTTTTAAAAAAATAAAAAATGTCATAAACAATATAATTGTTTAAATAATAAATTTTTTTCCGTGATTCAAAAATCTCCTAGATATATGACCAAGACGCATCCAACGATACCTTTAGATTTTTTTCCAGACTATTAGTTCGTTCTCGCTATATGTCCGAAGATGGAAATCCATATTCAAAGAATTTTTCGAGTGAGAGTGGAGGGGGTAAAATTATGGTTTAAATGGAAGTTTATAGATATTTAAAATTTGTCTGCCTATTCTGTAATATTCGAGGAACGATATCTGGTTGTCATTTGTGACAAATTATGGTTCACTTATTTTTTAAACAAATAAAAAATGTCATGAACAATATAATTGTTTAAATAATATTTTTTTCCGTAATTCAAAAATCTCCTAGAGATATGACCAAGACGCATCCAACGATACCTTCAGATTTTTTCCGGACTATTAGTTCGTTCTAGCTATATGTCCGAAGATGGAAATCCATATTCAAAGGATTTTTCGAGTGAGCGAGAAGAATCGAGCGCGAAATTTGAATACTCGAATTGAGAGTTATCGTTGTAAGGGACTAAAGTCCGCCTCGCGTCGTGCTGAAAATTTAAATTAGAGGGAAAGGTAGTTTTTCAATTAAAACGAGTCCGATTCCCATAAAAATATCACTTATAAATTTATTCTTAGACTTTTACATCAAAGGAAAAAAAGGAAGAGATCCGCGCGGATTTCGAGTTAGCTTCCAACTGAAGGTCTTCGCCCACGCAGGAGCGTCCTTTGGGTCCTCCCCTCCTCTACTTCGGGGGTTGGGCCCTTTTCGTGTCTAGGTTCCTCCCTAAAAGCTAGGTTTCTACTACTCTTATTCCTACTCTCCTGTTACTCTCGACTCTATTTCTTACGCTTACTTTTAATGTTTATATCATTTGAACATGAAAATACAACTTAAGATTCTACAGCTCTCAATCTTGCTCTCCTATTACTTTCTGAGTCTATTTCCTACATTTACTTTTAGTATTTATATTTTAAAAACACGAAAACGCAATATTACATTAATTGATTTCTGTCCTATTGTCTAACTAGCATTATTTGTGCATTTGGTAGAAGTATTAGCAAATCAAATCATATAACTTTAAATTCTGCTATCTAACAATATAATTAAGAGTAAATGTTGTTATCTATTCTTCTTCAACTTATCACGTTATTACATAATTCAATTTAGATTCATATTTGATCGACATTTCGTATTCAATATATATATAGAACATACACACACAATATACATATAATCAATTCGTGTGCTTCTAGTTGTAATAATTCTTATTCATATAATTCTCATTGAAATAATTCTAAATATTATTCGTGTAGTTCTATGTGATCTTGCGATCACACAGAACTACACTTATTCATGTCGACTTATTATTAAAAGGGAAAGTCGCCATGCGCTCCAATCCTCAGTCTCAGAACTATATAATTTTTGTCGTACTCTAAAACTCTAGACAAATTTATTACTTAAGTTGACGAAACCCAGGACCCTCGAATCTCGGGTTACTACGGGACCGATAGAAAAACTAGCCTTTGTCGAAAGGCTTTCTACAAATTTTTATGACTTTCATCTGGTAAGCAGATTTGACCGCACTTTAGTTTTCCGCCCGCACAGGATGTCTTTTGTTTCCTAAGCTCGAGTGGTTCTAAGGACCAAACTCATAAAATCATAAAAACTCGGGACTTTCAGCTCGTAAATTGACCCTGGGAATTTCCAATCCTCTTCAAAAGATCGTTTCTTTGATTTTCTAGAAAGAACTAACGCGGAATTATTTGTGGAACATTTTATATAAATATAACATTGGGATATTAATTTGAATTTACGCGCGGAGCGCTGTTGCGCGTCATCCTTGAGTTGATTCGTCCACTCAATGTGGGCGTTTCGCCGGTTCGTCGTCGCGTTTCCATCTAAATTATTTTCAGCACCCCGAACTCTAGGATGATCGGCATTGTTTGCCGACCCATTCTCCGGTGCTCTGTGCGTTCGATTGTTTTGAAGCGCATCTACAACTTTTTTTAACCTGGTCTTTGCCGATTATTTTATTTTACAAATAATATTACCCTTAAATTTACTTAAGCATGCACTCAGAATGAGTCCAAGAATAGCCTAAAGGGCGCTAAATAGTTTTCCTAGTCTAAAACTATCAAAATACTAGTTTGATCAATTTCTCAATTTATTGTGATTTGCACGTGACCTTGACCGAGGTCAGCAATTAACAAATTTCAACGGCGTATGTCTACCAAGTCGACACACGACGTTGAAACGCGACAAGTTGAATTTATTGACAGTTTAACAGAGAAAATAGAAAGGGGAACCCACCTGGCAACAGCCTTCCGCCTCTTGACCGTTCTCACTACGAGTTTAGAATCACGAATGAATATTGAGAGAAAATAAGGAGAGAAATAAGGAATAAAAAAAGAAATTAGCGGAAATACGGAGAATTATATAATTTGGAACCCCGGGTTGGACAAGTATTGGTTCCGGTCGGATGACCTAACCTCCCTAATTTTGACAGGTGATAAGTTATTCGTATTTTTAAATAGTTCGATTAAGTTGAACAGGTAAAGTGAGTTTATGAAAGGTACTAGTAAAATAGGAGAATTGATCAAGAAGTTATGATTTGATATTAGCTGTAAATGACACAGTAAAATTATTTTTGAATATAAATATTATAGTTTTTAACTGTAATTGTGCGGGGTATGAATTACCCCATCACAACTCCTCCTTCACAAGATTCGGCCCACTGAGGCAAATACGAGGCAGCTGCCCTCATCTCTCCGTCTTTTTTCATTTGTCAAAACAAAACATCATCATCATAGAGTTCGAGGTGTTGAAAATAATTTAAATGATAAAACGACGAAAAATCGGCGAAACGCCCACATTGAGTGGACGAACCTACTCAAGGATGACTTGCTAGACTGCTACGATGCCAGCATTATCCCTATGCATCGATTCTTTATGGCGCGTGTGCATACCCTGTGGTGCAAAATACACCCGGAGCTTCAGCACGTTTCGATTCGAGCCTTGCGAAATCAACGTGCCTACCTCTCAAAAAATGGATATGTACGCGGAGAGCTTACTCAACCGATACTTGATCAAGCTGCAGCCGAAGATGAGGAAGCGATATTAAGACCAACTGCGGAAAGCAGGCACCTTCTGAGAGATGATCACGATTTCAGGAAAAGAAGGAACATTAACATGCAAGTTCGTATTTGCATTTATAAAATAATTTTTGTTCCATATTTCTTCAGTCATCAAATTTGTACATACGTGAACACTAATAATGTCGCATTCAAACAAGATAGATTATTATCACTGTTTCAGATCGCATGTAATATAAAAATTGAAAACTCAAAATATTTAGTATTTGATAATATAGAGTATTGGAAAATATTTAGTATTTGCGTTTATAAAATAATTTTTGGTCCATATTTCTTCAGTCATCAAATTTGTAGATACGTGAACACTAATAATTTCGCACTCAAACAAGATGGATAAGTATTACTGTTTCAGATCATATATAATATAAAAATAGAAAACTGAAAATATTTATTATCTGAAAATGCTTAGTATTTGCATTTATAAAATAATTTTTGTTCCATATTTCTTAAGTCATTAAATTTGTACATACGTGAACACAAATAATTTCGCATTCAAACAAAATAGATAATTATTATTGTTTCAGATCATACGTAATATAAAGATGATAAACCGTACATACCATTGAATGAAAATTGCTAAATTATGATGAATAATTTGGTGAAGTGACTATTACGTACTATTAAACGATATTTTCATTACTACGCGTTATTACGCGTGGAGTGTACTGAGTAATAAGCGAGTGAATTCCCCCTCTGTTTGAAGCGTAGGCTGTACAAACGTCGTATGTTAACTGATTACATGCATGGTATTCATATCGATGAATATATTTTTTTGGAACTCAGTTTACTGAAAGCAATTGGAAAAACTCCATTTCTTCAAGTAATTTATTAAGTTCTCATGAAATTATGAAACTTTTGAGACTTTAAATTAGAAATTCTTCTAAAATTAAAAAAAATTTTGATTGTGTTTGTATTGTAAGTTCTACAGTTCTAGGTTGTTTCAGTTGTAGGTTATAGAATTTCAAATATATATTTTCGAAATTACGCATAATTTTCAAGGGCTTAAAAGTAAAATTAGTGGATTCAAAATGCAATCAATTTTAAATTGGATTGACCTCAAAATGTTCAATTTGAAATGTAGACATTTCAAATTATAAACACTGTTAAGACTGATGAAAATGATCTTAAAACCAAACAATTAGGAACTAAATGAACAAAATAAAATATCAGAGTTTATCAAAACTGTTAAGTATATTCAGCTAGTTATTATTGGAACCGTATAACTATGCATATTTGAAGGATTACATATGAAATTATTTGTCTGACTGGTTCCAACAAAAGGGTATTTAGTGATTTAGCACGCGGGGCTCTACAAGGATGGACCAACCCTTTCCCCAGCTGCTCGTGGGAACAACAATGGCACCACCAAAACACCAACAAGTTGTAGATGCGGTTCAAAACGATCGAACGCGCTTTAGTTATGTTTTGAACATGCGTACAATATAATTTCGCATTAGTAGGAAATTGATAAAAAAAACTGATAAATTGATAAAGTTATTTTAAGTAGCTTTTATTCAGATTTCGAAATCAGAAACTCACGAATTCGGATTTATATAGCATGGACTGAGAGTTAAACTCCGAAGAGCTGAAAGTGAGATCAAAACCGAACGCGTTCGGATCGCCGTTTGCTCCCTTCGGGATCGTTTGAAAGTATCTTCGACAAAGTTCTCAACAAGAGCAAAACCTTCCGGCAATCTCTAGGATTCGATCTTTCAAAGATGGAATCTCGGGTACTTTTTTTTTCATCAGTACACAAAGTAAAGGACCGATCCCCTGTACCTGCTCTCCTCGGGACTCAAACGTTCACCCTTTGCTGCCACATCCCATCCGTTTCTGAGAGATCGAAACGGAGGCAACGTCCACTCTGGATGGGATCACTTTCTCCTTGCAGTACACATGTTCTGATCTTGAGGAGTGTTAAACCTAACGTTTCATTTTGCGTCGGATCAGGGATCAAAACCCAAAGTGACCAAAACCTTTTACTCTCAGTCCCTGATCCTAACCACCAAATAGTGCACAGAGAAAATTTTTATTTAGCAGTATAAATTTTTTTGTTATTATCTCTAAAAAAAGAGTTCGGGGACGTCTGTTGTTCTATTTTATAGCATCTCCAAATACAGTTTTAACATTTTTTAATTTTTGTGTACAAAAACCAGGGGGAACTAAAGCCGATTTACCACACGACGAAGTATCACATGCCCTTAAGTGACGCTGAGCCGAGCATCGAGTCCTTATTTTCTTAAAAGCGTGAGATTTCACGTCGAAGAACACTTACTTCATTCTATTTAAGAAAATGGAACTTGGTATAATCAAAGATATTTTACCTAGATGCGGCAAGGGACTAGTTAGGCCACATGCCACAAGGGCGGCGCTACCTTCACTTTTATGGCTTCGGCTTTATTCGGTACTTTTCGGCTAAAGTAGGCATTGCCGCTTCGTTTAAAGGGATTGTTTCGACCACATACCGCAAGGCGGCGCAATAAACGTCGAGCGGGAATTAAAAATGTTGACTTTATTATGAATTATTTATGTATATTAAAGGACTGAAACGGACTTTTTCCAATTTGAAAATATTTGTAGTACATATAATTTACTCTTATGACTGAAAAAGGTAAAAATATCCTATAATATAGGACGTAATTAAAAAATGAAGAAGTCATTGAATATAATAATGAATTCAGCATTTTATTCATTACAAAATTCAAACCTATAAATGATAGGACAATTTTACCATTGGACAATAAATTGCACATCTTTTCATTTTTCTCATTAAATATTAGCCATAAAGCCTCGGTGAACAGGGATAATGCTGGCATCGTAGCAGTCTAGCAAGTCATCCTTGAGTTGATTCGTCCAGTCAATGTGGGCGTTTCGCCGGTTCGTCGTCGTGTTTCCATCTGAATTATTTTTAGCACCCCGAACTCTAGGATGATCGGCATTGTTTGCCGACCCACTGTCGGGTGCTCTGCGCGTTTGATCGTTTTGAACCACATTTACATATATATAATATTGTATTGCGAAAATATTTTCATTTTAGATTGTTCTTGAAGAAGATGGAGCAGAATTCGAAGAATTTGAAGACTTAACTCTATTTTCAAGAAGGTATTCTATACCAACATGTTTGATGATACTTCCAGAAGGTGATGAGTGGGAAAACCTAGAATTAACAAGATTTTCCTACGAAATGACACCCAGAACTCCTAAAAGAGGTAAACTGATTTCATATTTATTCACAGAGATTGAAATGTTTTGAATTTCATTATGTTAAGTTATGTTGAGGTATTATATGAAATTATTAATTACAGAACAGTCAGCAAGTGAAAGCCTATGTTCGAGTCCGATTACAAGCAATTCATCTTCAACCGCTAATGAAAATCAATGCAGACAAACCCTTTCTTGCTCATTTTAAGTGGGCAAAAATTGTTCCCGCTGGATTTCAAAGTAACGCGACAAATACAAGCATGAAACACTTGGAACTGGTAAGGAACTTAGAAGACCACTTCTTTTCTGTTAAATATACGGGTTTTGGTGATGCCTTGAAGATAGCCAAGGAATCAGTTGCAAAATTTCCGGAGGCCTTCAAACATACGATATGAAACGGAAACGAAGATGGTTCGGTTTACTCTAATGGAGTAAATTCATTAAGACTTCGCATTTCTCAGCGACTGAAGTACGTAATCTTCATTTATTATTGTTTACATTTATATAATTTAATAAATTGTGAACCTCAACTAAATTTATCACTGTTTAGGTATCTAAAACAGCAGGAGAATAAAAAACATAAAAGAATCACGACTGATTTCGAAGAAGAAAATCCAAAACGCACAGTAATTGTTACCAGATAAGCAAAGGATCAGGACGTCTATGGATGCGTCGCCTACGAGCCTCCAATAGATGATAATAAAACAACTGAAAGCCAAGCAGGCAAGATGAATATATTGCTTAATATATTCAAGGCAGACGAAGAAACAGATGAGACAATTGTAAAACAGCTTCTTAATGATACCTATGCGAACCAAAGGAATATTATCAACAGGCGGGAGGCCAAAGGGCTGAAACTGAAGGACGTGTTGGAGAAGCACTGGCCTCATTTAACCAAAGAAGCACACTTTCTTGCCCACTCAGAAATTCTTCTGGGGAAGAAGAGATGACAAGAGTAGTAAAAATCCACGCTTTCACAGATTTCCACGAGATAATCAAAATCGCAAAAAATGGCAAACTGTATGCCAGATCGAGAATTCCATTAATTGTTCACATTTTTATGTTTGCGATGATCATTTTTCTGAAGATGATTATGTAAACCACTTCAAGCAGAGAGCAAAACACAGAGCCTAATCAACCTATATTTGACGCGCAATCTTCAAAAACTGATCTTGATAACCATTCCTCTACTCAACATGATATTAAAAATACTCCGGAAACTACTACTTCAACTTCAAACTATTTCTACGCAAAATTTAAAAAATCTGATTTTGACATTAATTTCTCAGCTGCAAAGTATTGGATTAAACATTGTTTCCACAGTTTGTGATCAAGGTCCTACTAACAGAAGTGCTGTTACTCAACTGTGTGCTGAAACTAATCAAACGAAAGATCAGTTTTACTTTAACGTGAATGATAAGCCTGTGACAGTATTATACGATGTTCCTCATTTACTGAAAAATACTAGAAATGCATTATCAACAAGTACGCTAGAAACGAATGGGGAAAGTTAGTAAAATTCTAATATATACAAAAAGCTTTCGAGTTAGATCAGAAAAAGAAATTTCGATTATTAAAAGAATTAAAACCAGAACATTTTAAGAAAGGTGATCGGTACTATCAGATGAAAGTAAAAGTGGCAGCTGCGCAGTTGGCAGCATTGAAAACTTTGTGACATGTAACCAGTTGCCTCCGGAGGCTTTATTTACTGCCGAATTCGTTTAGATAATTGACAAATTGTTTGACTCTATGAATGGAGCAACTCAATGTGTCACTGATGATAAACCATATAAATGTGGTGTAAGCAACACATCATCCCACTTGTCATTATGGGATCAGTTGGTAAATGAAATACCGAAATGAAAACTGTGGCGATACAAGCGTGATAAAAAAACCGATACTTACGCGTGGAAAGATGTCACAAAAACTTTTTCATTGTTAGATGGTTGGGTTTCAAATATCAAAGCATTGAAGTTCTTATGGGCTAAATTAAAAGAGGAAGGATTCTCTTATTTGAATGTCCGCTCTTTTAATCAAGATCCAGTAGAAAACTTATTTTGCAATATTAGGCAACACGGCATTTCGAACACTAACCCTACTTGTTTTCAATTTAGTGCTGCGTTAAAAACAGTTCTTGTCAATACCATATCCCAACCTATGAGCGGAAAAAGCAATTGTAAAGATGATAACTGTACTCCAATGGATAACTTACGCGAATTTCTAACGAATGATAACGATAAAAATGATTCTTTATCGGAAGTAGATGTTTCGCTTACTGATGAAAACAACTATTCTGATACAAAAATTGACCCACACATCACTACTTTACCACCGAGCAATTCACGCCTACCCGAAAGGGAAACGGCTTAATGATATAATAATAATAAAAATGCGTTCAGTTAGTTTAGTAGTTTTTAAAACCCAATTTTATCAATTTAATTGCATTACATCCAGAGAAGCGCTTTGATATAAAAGTATAAATAAAACTCTACTCCATCTTAACTGCAGTCTGTTTCTAAAAATTCGACTCATGACTCATGCGCTGAGTCTGTTCGGATTGTCCATAGAATGGGAGATAATTTAGAACTCTTTTGAATGAAACCTTTCCTCACGATCCTTTTCTACAGAAACGGAGAAAGGACTAAATTCTTTAAAGCAAACTATGCTCACGATCCTCTTCGTAACATCAGAGAAATTTCAACCACAGTTCAAATAATAAACTGTTCTCATGTTCCTCTCCATAGGGTCGGATAATCTATCTATTCTTTCCTATCCACCGATCAAATCTGCCACGGGAATTTTATTTAATTTTAATTGTTGGTTAAAATTTATTAGAAAAATTAGATGTTCAAGAAGTAAGAAGAAATTACTATACTTTTGCTATTTCTAGGTAAAATAAATTAATTCTGAAATTTTAACATAATTGTCAATTAAAAATTATTCAGGAAATGCACTTTAAATTATGTATCGTCAATTGACTTCAACAGACTGCTGCACATAATTATTAGGCAATACACTGCAAAAGAGCGGTGTATTAATTTTATTGCATATCTGCAATTCACTGCAATTTCTGACATTCAACTCAATTCACGGACGAATTTTTCAAATGCAACTTAGCAGTTGGACACTGAATACATTTCACCATATTCGATCTGAATTGCGTTTCAGCAGAATAGTCGATTTGATTTCGCAAATACAGTCAATCGAACTCAATTTAATATTTTTTAAGGGGTGAATACAATCGACGAAGCAACCTTCTCTTGCCCTTTCTGGAATGGAAAAATAATGTAAGTTTTTGACCAGCATCAAGTTTAACTTTGGTATTCTTTTACTATTCTTTGTTTTACGTTGAACAATCTATATATGAAATACTCTTCATTTATTCCAAACATTACACTGACACAATACCAATAGGATTACTAGTGATAACGTACCTACAACAAATAATCATTTGCTGTGGGATTACTATCCTGAAGTAATCAGCTAAATTGATTTCTCGCACTCACCCAAACTACCGTCACCTTAAGGGCATGTGATACTTAGAAATTTATCGATTTTAGCAGTGTTACGTTCCCCCGGCTTTTTTCCTACAATAATACAGATTTTGCCTTAAAAATTTGGGGAATGATAGCGAACATGCTAACGGACGTCCCCGAACTCTTCTGTTGTGGAATAAATTTTTGTTAACAACCCACTTCTGATTAAAGCGAGGATACAATCTCGCCACCAATCAAGTACACGATATTTTTTGTATATTCTTATAGATTTAGACAAGGCAGGTTCAGAAGCTATTTGTGGCTACTGTTGTCAATGTAAAAACGGACTGAGGACAGTTGGATGTTGTGCACATGTCCTTACAGTGATTTGGTATTAGGACATGCACAATATCAAAAAAATAATAAAACCACCCGCTGAAAATCTATCGCTGGTACCATTTTTGCAAGATTATTCTGATGAAGACGAATAATAAAAAATATAAGGCGTTAACTAAAGCAGCTATAATTACTATATCACTTCTTAATAAATGTAAATATTTGATGACATTACTGCTTATTTATCGTGTAAAAAACGCATAATAATAGAGATTAAAGCTGCTTGACGCCCTGCTAAGAAGAAATCTCAGTATTCACAATGTATGAACTTTGCGACTTTAAAAACCAATATCTTAGAAACGGCTCAATTTTTGGGGTTACACCTATTGACTTTTTTGTTTGCCGGACCAAGCATAACAACTTTACACACTTTTCAGATCTGGACGTTGTGGGCCCAAAATCTCATATGACATTGGCACCCTCCTTTCACACCAATTCAAAAAAAATAAATAAAAGTTTGAGTATAAAAATAACAGCGTATCAAAATAAATTGCTAAATAATTAAAATACATGTACGTATAATTTTGAAAATTAATTCAAATATTCATTTCACGGCCCTGTTCGTACATCAGTGCATCAATAAACATCGCTGAATCAACAAAACATTATTACCTATAATTTTAAAAATTATATTCCGATCCGATACTTACTTAACAAAATAAAAATCAGTGTTTATTAATAAAACTGGTTTATAACAATTATTATCATAAGCAGGGATCCGACCGAAACGAAACAAAATACTCTCGTGATTTTTGTTCTGTTTCTATACTGCCAAAACGTAACTATATACACTTGAGTTAGGTTACGTTATTCAAAATACCGAAAGTATAGTTAAGTTATAGTTAAGTTAAATTTAAAGTATAGTTAAGTTATAGTTAAAATATTGTTAATTAAACATTAAACTATAGTTAAATAACTTTAAACTAATATTAAACCTATGTATTAATTAGATGTAAGGTTTATGAAAAATAAAGAAGACTATATGTACATATTATGTTGTTTATTCCAATACCATCAATATATTTACAATCTATACACACATTCATTCCCTATTTACAATTTATTCACAATCCACATCCATTCTCTTATCTTATAATTCCTTAATTCTATAGTGTCCCCATGCCAGAGTATCGGTACTGCTTGGCAATAGGAACCTCTTGTCGTCGAAAGTGGATTCTCCAGTCTTTAAGTTAGCCATACATTTTCACCATAGATATAATCTGAAAAAATGTGGTGATTGGTGTTTACCGGTCTTCCTAACCATTATTCAGTTGGTCTTGCTTAAAATTCTTTTTTCTACTTCGCGAAATTGCAAATAAATATATTATTATAAACTATAATCATCATAATTGCATTAAATATTTTTTCAAGAAATGGGCCTGCTTAATTTTTGTACTTTAACAATTCAAAATTGTTAAACGATAGTTATAGATTTTGTTCTAGCCTTTGCAAAATTAACTTTTAAAACCCGTACTTCACTCTCACAACAATAAATGAAAGCCGGTCTGCAATATAATGGGATATAATATGTTGCGCCTAATTGTGGGAAGATCCGTCGTTATTTCAACGTGTCGCATCGCCGAAAGTGAAACCCAAGTGGCCAGGGGCCTCCCACTATCAAGCGAAAGATATTATGTCCGCTCCTCATTGCAGCCAGGAGCCAAATATTTATAAAACAAACACTAGTACACAATAAGGTTCGCTTTCACTCGCGAAATGCCAAGTCCTGACCAGCGACGCACGCGTCCCTCGTGAAAAGAAAGACCAACTTAAGACTACAGTATAAGCAGGTATAGGCCTGTCTTAAAGTGATCTTAAGCTAATCTTTTGTGGTCCCCAGAAGACGACAGTACTTTTGTCCCAGCCAGCAGTTTAAACCCCCAATATCCCATCATTATTAGGGTCATCACGATTCAGGCCCACAACCATAATCTTTACTGCTTTATGGTACATTCGTGATGTCACGTGCTAAGATGACCCAGCTTCTTTAGGACCTTTAGGTATAGCTAGTCTGTCGATATAGACAGCTATCCTTATTTCAGAGAGAGAGAAAGAGAGAGATTGGTGTCTATTTCAATACCCTAAAAATGATGCAGGTATAAGCTGAAGGGTGCAGACCAGAAAAAGACCAAACGTTGTTTGAAACTGGTCTTGAAGTGGTATTAAATTGATCTTTCTTTTCACGAGGGATAACCTTAAATTGTGTGTACTTGTAAGTTTTCTACATATAAGCCCCAACTGCTTATGTTGTAAAATATTCGGAGTGGCTATTTCGCCATACATGTATGGCGAAATAGCCTATTTCGACATACAAGTATGGCGAAATAGCCGACGGTATCTTATTTCCACATACAAGTATGGTCAGGTGAGGACGGTACCTTATTTCGCTTTTCGGAATATATACAGGAGGAGGTGAAGGTTAAAATAAAAAAATGAAGAAATTAAAAGAAAAAATGATTAAATTAATCATTAAAAAGGCAATTATAATTGCACCAGCGATACATGTAAGGTGAGTTAACCTCAAAATCTCAAAGACGTTTCTCCAATCGTCTGGGACTTGTCCCGTCTCGATACATAAATTTATCAATTCGCACAACCTGTGAGGTATGTACTTGCCACTGTATTTAGGCATTTCAGCGCTAATACTGTCTACACCCCCATTCTTATCATTTTTTAAGTTCTGAATTATATCTGTAACTTCAGTGTCACAGACTTTCTCAATTGGGTTTTCTTATTCATTATGTTCTATGTTGCGATTCTGTTGCCTTATATCTTCACCTCCTAATAGTTCTTTGAAAGAGTATTTTGAAGCGTCTCCTATCCCGTCTGTATCATAAAGCATTCCACCTTTGCTGTTTATCATGCTCACAAACTCTGTACTTTTACTTCTGTTCGTCTCTTTAAATACTAGTTTTATTGCTTCTTGAAAGTCGTTTTATAATTTCTTCTCTTCTTCTGTTCTGATTTTATCTTTACTTTCCTTGACTAGTCGTTTGACTTTCCTCTTATTTTGTCTGTATTCATTTTGAAGACTATTTCTCTCCTTATCGCTAAGACCTGTGATGTTTAACGTTCTCTCGTACGCTTTTTTCTTTTCTGTTTGGCTGCTTTAATTTCATAATTCCACCACGCAGAACCAGCTTTTCTTCCTACAATCGCCGTACCACATACTTCAATCGCAGTTTTAATATTGATATCCCGTAACATAGTCCACGCGCCCTTTATATCTATATTGCATCTAAGCGCCTTCCAAGTTGCCTCATCTATGCGTTCGTTTATCTCATTCTGAAAATCTATACGAACTTCCGGTTTCTGTAAATTTTCAATTCTGATTTGCGTTTGTTTCATTTTTGTTGTTTTCTTTCTCCTCCATCCCCGCCCTAAGTTTATTTTGGAGACTAAAATATAATGATCAGTATTGCATTCAGATCCCCTCATGACTCTTGTATCTTTAACTGGTTCACTTAGCCTCTCATCCGCAATAACAAAGTCGATTATACTGCGATTATTTCCTTTACACCAGGTGTACGTGTCGATCATTTTATGTCGAAACCAAATTTTTGTAATGATTAGGCTCTTTTCTAAGCATTATCTAACTAGCTTTTCCCCGTTGTGATTTTTTCTTGGATCCCCAAATTTACCTAAACCCCTTTCTGTATCTGCATCTTGACGTTGGACCCATCCGTTCATATCTCCTAGCAAAATTATTCTTTCACCTTGATCGGAAATACTAATTGTATCATTTGATTGGCTACCTACTCCTGACCAGATTTCAAAACCGCCCTTCAACACCCCATTTTCTATGTTTCTACATTCGCGACCCTCTTTCTTCGTCTCAGGTACACATAAAATGTCTAGTTTCCTTACGTGCATAGTTTCTCGTAGTTCTCTTACCTTAAGATATTAAAATAATTATAACTGATAATAATAAAGCAATAACACCACCTAATTTATTAGGAATTGATCGCAAAATTGCATACTCAAATAAAAAATATCATTCAGGTTGATCATGAATGGGAGTAATTATTGGATTAGCTCTATTAAAATTTTCAGGATCTCCTAGTATATAAGGAACGAAACAACATAATAATGATAATACAATAATTATAAATAAAAATACTTGTATATCGTTTACTGTAGTATAAAAATAAAAAGGAATCTCATATAAATTTCTATTTGTTCCTAAAGGATTATTAGACCCTGCTAAATGTGAAGTTATTGAATGAATTAAAATTATCATTAAAACTGCAAATGGTATAATAAAATGTAAAGAATAAAATCGGTTTATTGTTGCATTTTTAACCCTAAATCCTCCTCATAATCAAGTTACAATTTCATTACCAATTAATAGAATTGCTGATAGTAGATTAGTAATTACAGTAGCGCCTCGAAATGATATTTGGCCTCAAGGTAATACATATCCTAAAAAAGCAGTAGCTATTGTAATAATAAAAACTAATCTCCCTCTATATCAAGTTAAATAGAAAAAATACGAATTAAAATAAATTCGCCGACCAATGCGAATGAATGTACATAAAAAAAAGATGCTCCATTTATATGAATTAATCGTATTAATCACCCATAATTAACATCATGTACAACAAGAATAGTTCTATTAAATGCATTCTTAATATCTGATGTATCATGTATAGATAAAAATAATCCCGAAATAATTTGAACAACTAAACAAATACCCAAGATAGAACCAAAATTTCATAAAATGTTAATAATAATTGGCGTAGGTAGAAGAAATTTTTTTTCAAGTTTTCATTAAATTTAATTTATTATTTTCATGAAATTTTTATTTTCAAAATTTAATTGATTAATAACACCGGCACACAAATAAAAACGCTTTCCTGTTCTACAGATGCGACTCATATATTCCCATGTATATTGACCCGCTGAGCATGATTCCGTGGTCCGTTTTACTCCAGCACATCTAGGTCAAGGGCATTTGAAGGTCAAATGGACGGAAAAGTCATTCATGTGAATATAACTACTAAAGTTTCTGTTTTTCGGGTCGCTGTATCCGAATCCGGGGTCCATTTAAACTCAGCGAGTCAAAGTCAAGGACTTTTCAAGGTCAATTTCGTTCATTTATCTAAAAACAAATTTCTGACGGCAGATTCTGAAAGGACGGAAAATTTTACGTCCAGATATGTATGATTTTATTATTTTATGACGACCTCTGAGGTCATTTTAGGGTCATTTTATTTAAATATATAGATGATTCATATGGGTAAATGGTAAATGGGCTACATGGGACTAACAATTCATAATATGCTTTAGTATTGAAACATACGTATTTTCATTGTCTTGTTTTTATAATTATAAAAAAGTGTGCAACCTTTACAAAAAATGTTGTTATTATACATTTTATTGCAGCTTGTGTCGTTTTTCCAAAAAGTCAATCTTTAATTTTTGATGTATTTTTATAGCAAGAGGTTATAACAAATTTGTAGACCTTTTTTGGTTGAACGGTTTTTGTCTTTTTATTTTTTTTCGTCTCTTGTGTCATTTTTAAAAAATTTAATTTTTTCATTTTTATGCTTATTTTTCACGATTGAAAAATATACTCGCCTTTTATGAAAATGATAAATAACAAATTTGTACATACACTTTGAGTGAACAAGTTTACATATAATTTTTTTTTCTTTCCTTGTGTCGTCTTCCAAAACATTACATTTTTTTATTTTAAGTGCTATTTTTCACGAATAAAACAACTACGCGTCCTATCAAAAAGTGATTAATAATAAAGTTGTAGACCCTTTTTAGTTGCACGATTTTTGTATCTTTATCTTTTTTTGTGTCTTGCATAGTTTGACCTCAAAATGGAATTTTTAATTTTTAATGATTTTTTTTGTGCGATCAAAATTTTCGATTTTTCGAAAAAATTCAAAAAGTTGGTATGATAATCTTGTAGGGCTCTCGAAAAGAAACGTTTTTCTTCTCTCAACTTTTTTTCATATCATGCGTTAGTCGGCTTAAAATATTAATTCTCTTTTGTTTTTTGAGATTTTGAAAATGCTATAACTCTGATAATTTTGATTTTATCAAAAAATTTCACGAGGGTAAATTGTTTGTCTCTTGGAGCACTACTAACAACCCCACATAGAATTTTCAAATTTTGAAAAAAGTGGTCTCAAAAACTTTCAAAATGTGCTCACTTTTTGCATTTTGATCCAAAATGGCTGGTTAACGAACTCGTTTTTTCTTTTTACGCCGTAACAAAGTGTGCTAAAGCACAATCTAATCTGATCAATCTTTCGAAAGTTATCGTGCCTACATGATACTGTAGACTTCAGACAGACAGACGGACAGACGGACACAGACAGACAGACAGACAGAAAATAAACATAAACATAAAAATAAAAAAATTAAATTGTTTAAAATGACACAAGAGACAAAAAAAAATCATAAGACAAAAGTTGTTCTGCCAAAAAAGATCTACAAATTTGTTATAAACTCTTGTTATAGAAATGCATCAAAAATTAAAAATTGATATTTTAAAAAACGATACAAGCTGCAATAACTTTTTATTTAACAACATTTTTCATCTAAATTATATCCACAAATTTGTTTAGAACCACTTTACACTAGTATGCGTATTTTCAGTTCAAATCATAAAAAAATAGCTGATCTCGCCACTCGTGGAGTGAGGCCTGATGAATTTAAAGGTATTGAAAAATGGTGGCATGGACCACAATGGCTTTCATTGCCCGCTGCGGATTGGCCAGATCGGCCGGATGCCTTGCGAGTAATGCACGTGCGAGAGCAGACCCCTGAACCGGAATTACTGACACGGTTCTAGACACTGACGCGGCTGATCCGCATAGTGGCATGGTGTCGCCGCCCCCTGGTGAAATTTCCCAGGCGAAGAAGAGGGGAAATGCCTAATTTGTTATTTCTGACTTCTTTAGAGATTGGTGACGCTCGCGCAGCGATCATTCAAGTTTCTCAGGCGAGCGCCTTTCGCGCAGAGCTCGTGCTTTTGACCACAACTGGGTCTCTGCGAAAACGAAATCCGCTCCGAAAATTGAACCCTTTCGTGGACACGACGGATGGACTGTTGCGCGTTGGCGGTCGCCTGTCACACTCCGCGCTTTCTCGCGAATCCAAACATCCCCCGATTCTTGCTCATCGCTCAATTCTCAGTCGGTTCTTTGTACACCATCCGCATGTATCTTCTCTCAATGGAGGACCTACATTAACATTAAGTATTTCGCTTCAATCTGTATGAATCCTGGGTAGAAAATGTTTAGTCAACACTGAAATTCGAAACTGTATAACTTGTCAGCGCGTAAAGCCCCGCCTGGCGTCACAATTAATGGGAGATCTCCTAGGTGATAGAGTAACTCCAGCTCGGACGTTCACTTCATCGGGCCCGGACTACGCTGGGCCTATCCAGATACGCACGACAAAGGGCCGCGGCCATCGCTCTTACAAGGGTTATATTGCCCTTTTTGTTTGTTTCGCAACACATGCAGTTCATCTGTAAGTCGTAAGTGACTTAACGACAACTACGTTCGTGGCCGCCTATCGCCGGTTTTTAGGTCGCCGTGGTGACTGCCGCAAGTTGTACAGCGACAATGGCACAACCTTCCAGGGAGCGGCCCGAGAACTCAAGAGGATGTTTAACGCTTCCTCTGAATTTTATAAGGAGGTTGCCACTATTTTTCTAACAACGGGACTCGCTGGAACTTCATCCCTCCGAACTTGCCTCGTTGTGGCGGTCTATGGGAAGCTGGTGTTAAGCCCACTAAACACCACCACTGGTAGAAATAGAGGCTTGCCTGAACTCACGGCCCCTGTGCCCTTTCATGAACGATCTCGATGAACTAAACGGTGTTAACCCCGGCTCACTTTTTGATTTGCGGCAATGTGAGCCTCCTTCCTGACGCTGGAATTGCCGAAATACCTGAGAACCGCCTGAGTCGTTTCCAACTTCTTCAACGTGTCCGTGACAACTTTTGGAAACGCTGGTCACTGGAATACCTCCATGGGAAGAGGTGAAGAAATGGGATGTAGTGATGTTGAGTGAAACCTGGGTAGATGAGAAGGATTGGAGGAGGGTGAAAAGGAAGTTACCCAAGGGTTATATGTGGCAGATGTGAGAGGCAAAGAAAGAGAAGATAAAGGGAAGAAAGAAAGGGGGTATGGTGTCAGGAGTAAGAAATGAATTGGTGGGATAAAAGAGAATGGAAATAGGATTTGAGGAAACAGATGGAGTAATGACGCGAATGGTGAAGATAGGAAGAAGAAAGGTGAGGATAGTTTGCATTTACAGGAGAATAGGAGAAGAAAAAGGTTGGAGTGTGATCAGGAAATGGGCGGCGAAAAAGAATGATAAATTGGTGTTGATAGGAGGTGATCTGAATGCGTGGACAGGGGAACAGGGAGGGGAAATATACGATGAAGAGAGTGAGACTTTCAGGAGAAAATCGAAACACAAACAGGTGGACCAGGAGGGTAGGACTCTGTTGTAAATCCTAGGAGAAACAAGATAGTTCATTTGTAACGGGAACTCGGAAGGGAATGAGGAAGGCGAGATTACGTTTGCAGGAAAAGGGGAAACAGTAATAGACTACATTCTGGACGAGGAAAGGATAAGGAGGCTGTTGGAAAAAATGGAAGTAGTAAACGAAATAGGCTCAGAACACTTCCCGATCATTGCAACGTTGAAATGCGGGAATTGGAGAAGAGAGGAAAGGAAGAAGGAGGGAGCGACAGGGAAAAAAGCAAATATGGGCAAATGGGGAGTTGATAAGCTGAGAGAATATACGGAAAGAATGGATGAAGAGAATGTTTTGATTGGAGATGGGGGAGGCGTGGACGAGATGTTGTGTAAGATGAGGGAAAGGGTAGAGAAGATAGTGGAAGAAATTAGGCCTAGTGAGAAAGAAGGGAGAAGAGAGGATGGTGGGATGTGGAATGTGTAGATAGTAAAGAGCGTATTAAGTTATCGTTAAAGGGTTGGAGAAGAGGAGAGATAGGCAGAAAGGAGTATAAGAAAAGAAAAAGGGAACACGAGAAATTACTGGATGTGAAACGACAGGAGGAGAAGGTGAGTTACATGGAGGAGGTAGAGAAAGCAATAAAGAAAGGAAGAGAATGGAAGGTGATCAATAGAGAAAGGAGTGGATGGAAAGGAATCAATGAAGAGATAAGTATTAATGAATGGACGGTATATTTCAAGAAATTGTTAGGAGGGGTGGATAGCAAGGTGAGGGGGATGGTAGAAAGATGAAGGTTGGAGCAATGGAAGGCGGGAATGAGGTATCCAGAAAGAAGGTGAATCAAGCAATTGAGAAGTTAAGAAGAAACAAGGCGACAGGAGAGGATGGGATGGAGAATGAAGCGTTGAAAGTCTCATTAACATGTAAAAAATCTAAAGTTCCCAGACTTAAATATTAGTGGAACATTAAAGATTCTGTTGAGTTTGTCAGTGTATTTCGTAGTAGAATCGGTCATCTCGGCATCCTCAAAGTTGTTTTTTCAATTCGGATACAAATCTAAATAATGCCGATTTTTGTATAGACATTAGAAATAGTCTCATTAACATGTAAAAAATCTAAAGTTTGCAGACTTATATAATAGTGGAAAAATAACGAGTCTGTTGAGTTTGTCAGTCTCTTTCATAGTAGACACGGTCAGCTCGGCTTCCTAAAAGTTGTTTTCTTCAATTCGGATAAAAATCTGAATAACGCCGATTTTTGTATGGAGATTGGAAATAGTCGCATTAACATGTAAAAAATCTAAGGTTCCCAGGCTTGCATATTAGTATAAAAATAACGATTTTGTTTAGTTTGTCAGTGTAGTTCATAGTAGACACTGTCAGCTCGGCGTCCTAAAAGTTGCTTTTTCAATTCGGATAAAAATCTGAATAATGCCGATTTTTGTATAGCCATTGGAAATAGTCTCATTAACATGTAAAAAATCTAAAGTTCCCAGACTTATATATTGGTGGAAAATTAAAGATTCTGTTGAGTTTGTCAGTGTATTTCATAGTAGACACGGTCAGCTCGGCATACTAAAAGTTGTTTTTTTTCAATTCGGATAAAAATCTGAATAATGCCGGTTTTTGTATAGAGATTGGAAATAGTCGCATTAACATGTAAAAAATCTAAGGATCCCAGGCTTACATATTAGTGTAAAAATAACGATTTTGCTTAGTTTGTCAGTGTAGTTCATAGTAGACCCTGTCAGTTCGGCATCCTAAAAGCTGCTTTTTCAATTCGGATAAAAATCTGAATAATGCCGATTTTTGTATAGCCATTGGAAATAGTCTCATTAACAACATGTGAAAAATCTAAAGTTCACAGACTTATATATTCGTGAAAATTCACGATTCTGTTGAGTTTGTCAGTTTATTTCATAGTAGACACGGTCAGCTCGGCATCCTACAAGTTTTTTTTTTTTTAATTCGCATAAAAATCTGAATAATGCCGATTTTTGTATAGAGATTGGAAATAGGCGCATTAACATGTAAAATATCTAAGGTTTCCAGGCTTAAATATTATTGTAAAAATAACGATTTTGTCTAGTTTGTCAGTGTAGTTCGTAGGAGACACTGTCAGCTCGGCATCCTAAATGTTGCTTTTTCAATTCGGATAAAAATCTGAATAATGCCGATTTTCGTATAGACATCGGAAATAGTCTCATTAACATGTAAAAAATCTAAAGTTCCCAGACTTAAATATTAGTGGAACATTAAAGATTCTGTTGAGTTTGTATGTCATTTTTTTAGATGACAGTTACTCCCAGTGGGACCCTGCGGTGGTTGTTAACCTTTAGTTTTTATATATATCCGCAGATAGGATATCATAACAGCACTACGTCTATTTATGTACAATTACAGGTACATTGCTTCGCGCAAATTTTTCTAAATGGAGTTCTTAACTGTCAGTCGTTTTATCACAGTTTCAGTTTTTGTAGTAAAGCTTCTCTAAATACGTCATTCTGTTGATAATTATTATATTTAAGCGACCAAATGCAATAAAGGAAATAAATCAACTTTTTCCTGAGAGTGGGAAGGCCTCTGGTAACTTGGAATTGTCTGACTTTCAGGGGCCTCCACTCTAAGGCGAATAATTCCATATCCTCTCATTGCATCTGGGCCCCCAAATGTCGACGGCTTTTACATTTACGATCGATTATTACATATTATCCGCGCCTAAATTAGATATCAATATTGAAAGTTTGTGAAAATAAAAGAAAAGAACTAAATTGTAGTGAACGTTTATGAACTGATAAATTTTTATTACTGCAAAATAAATTGACCAAAAGTTATATTTTTTTACTTGTAAAAATTTATTAGTACATAAACGTTCCTTAGTCCCTTTTCTTTACTTTCCCAAACCTATCAGTCGGTAAGGTATGGATAGGGTAAGTGTCACATGCCCTTAATAAACATACTTTCCCTATAAAGACAAACTTATGAAAATCTAATTCAAATTACTAGCTATTCACAGTCATGGCGTACTTTTCGTGAAACATGGAACGATCGAAGAGGTAGTCGATATATAGGAATAATGTTACAACATTGATACCTTTGAATGAGCTTTACATGCATGAGATGCTAATTTTAATTTCAGCTACTTAGCTTCGGAACAGTCAACCTCTTTCTAGTTGCACAAACCGTTCATAAAATTTTAATGAATCGATATTCCGCATTTGAAAAATCTCGAATACAGTGATTTTATCCTCATAATAACTTGAAAATAGTAGTGAGTTGGCACTGCACATATGTACTCAACTTGTGCAATCCGCAGAAATACACAAATTTGATTTATTTCATTCGTATTTATATAGCAAAAATAATTCCCCCAGATTGTTACTTTTTGAAGAACTGCACAGAGGTTGAGATGGGCGTCAACAGTTGAAAGACGTTTGGCAATCGTGTGCTCTTGCCCAGATGATTCGCTCACTAGAAACTGTTGAATCTGAATATAAGTAGGGGCAAGGGGGTATGGTGTCAGTGTGGGGCACGGTGACTCTTGTAACTAATGCTCATGTTTCTTAATTTTCATATTAGTTTTTTACGTAAAATAGCTTTCTTTAGTACTCAAGAAAGCTATTTTATGTGAAAAAGCTAATATAGTTTTCTTACAAACTAATATATCTTTGATTTTGCCGAAAATTGGAAACTCGTCGCCGATATCAATCACGATTGCATGATCACATTTGTACGTAGTATCGAAAACGCTAACAGATTCTGCAGCAAGATAATCATAAATTGAATAAGCAGTCTTATTGACTAAATCGTTTCTAATTTCGAGGCTTAAGTCTTTTAAGCGACCGTTAAAAAACTTGAAATCTAATCCTTATTTTGATAATAATCTATTCTAAAACATTAATTGTTGCTTCATTGCAATTGTACGACAAATGTTAACTCGTGTTGATACTGAATTGTGAGTTAACTTTTCTTCTCTATTCTTAGATTCGCCTCTGAGTGCTTGACGATTTGCAAGTGGTCCCAACAGTAATATTATGAGAGGATGGTGCAACATAAAGTGATGCTTAGACTTTAATGGACCAAAAAGTTCTACGCATCCTTCATGGTGTTCAGAAATCAAGTTCTGTAGGTAGTCAAGCCAATCAGTATCAAAATTTGTACATGATAACAAACAGAAAATTTCTCGTAAATCAATTAATAGTTTCCAAAACTTATTTCTTCCTGGCACAAAGCGACCAAACATAATTGGTGCATAAATAAAAATTTGTTTATTTCAGCTGCTGACATTTTTATAGATTTATTTTTTAGCTGGTCTATACTGATTAACGGGGGTTTGTTAGACTCAAACTGGTAATTGAAATTTCGTAACATAGAGTTAAAAACATGAAAGTCTACAAGTTTGTCAATAAGTATATGTTGATGGAATATCAAACCAGCCTCAACTGGCATAACTCCCTCAGGAAGATCATGCATTATATCAGCAATAAAATTTTGTGTGCAGTGAAAATAGCGAACGTCATTAAAAGCACAATCTTCCTTAATACCACTTGTTTTAAAATCGTTGCTTTCAACGTCTTTGGCGTAGGTGCTATCGGTTCTCAAAGCGGCATTATTAGGTTTTGTAGCATACGCTGCCTCATATTTGGATATCTTGCAGAATCGACAGTATTCTGTGGCAGAAAAGCTTCCACTGTAACCTAAAATTACATTTAAACCTGGATTATCACCCTCGATCACTGCAAGAATAAAAAGTATCCGTAATGTCTTGCTTTCAGTTTCAACCGCTGTGAGAACCGAGAGTATTTCCGGTTTCATAAGCATCGAAAAACATATATAAGGGCATACATACTTTTCCGTTCAATTTTCTTAAATTATTCTCCCATACTTTTCCTTGCATAATGTTAGACATAATAGTAGTTGTAGTACTTAACTTGAAACATAGATTTAATTTCATTTTGTCGATCTATAGAAATATTACTTTCAATCAAAATTTCTTCTATTCTATTCTGTAAAATGAGAAATCTACTTTTTTACTTCAGTTGATTTTAATTTTAATATAGAGGTCACCCTATGACTTAGAAAGTGACGACTAAGAAAACTTCCTCCATAAAGTACAATGGAGGTTACGAGTTTTCATATGAAGGAATACTTCCCAAATTTTCAACCTTTATAGACAAATTAAATGTCGTTGGAATCGAAAGCATACGTAGATTTCAAATACATTATTTTCAAATAACTGATTGCAGAATTAATAAATTTTTAATCTCAAATTTTTTTCCCAATTTCCAACAAAGGACCTCTGAGGGAAGGGCTGATCTGCCCGGGCGCACTCGAATTGGGCACACGGTCAACCACCCTCAGAATCTACGACCAGAATTCGTCACAGAGCTGAGGCAGGTAGTTTTCAGTTAGCATGAATTGGGCACAAGGGTTGACATGTTGACATGAAATTCTGAATTACTTTAAAATTACATATACTTATAATGTACCTGATTTATTCAGTTGCTGTGAAAATCATTATCGTAGAATTAAACTTACCATGACTGTCCTAGATGAAATCTACATCCAATGACGTCTACATTCATGAAAACTTCTTTCATGCCCAAATGTATTGCGATTTCAAATTCTATAACCACTTGTTTAGGTTGCAATGTTATTCCTTTATCACTGCACTTAGATTCTAATACGCGAAACACCTCTGCACACGTGCTTCCTTTTTTGTCTGCGAGTAGACAATACACGAGTGGTACGTAAAAGCCATTACAATAACTGTGCAAAGTGAAGAGTTGTAAAAAAAAATTGGTACAAAATTCAAATGTACCATCTCCAAGGAGAATGTCTTGGTGTTCGCACAAAAACTCTGTATTCGCGTTATAGCAGAAAATCACGATCTTCTTATGTTTGTCGTTGTGGGTGAGGGAGTCTTCGCCATCAGCAGTCTGCAATTTCGATGAATCTAAAAAATCTTGCACATCAGCCAGAGATTTTGGTAATTTCGGCTTTGCTAATAACTTCGTACGCGTAAGATTATTTATCATATATTTTACATCTCTTCTAGTCAGGACTTGAAGGAACCTTTTATCCAATTCTCGGTGAATTAGTTTTGATGGCCTTTCACACAAATTTCCGTCTATTTTTCTTTTAGAACTATCACTAACTGTCTGTTGGATTATCACTTTTTTACTGTTAGGATCGTGATTATGTTCACCACATTTTCTAGAAAAAACTAGATCGTGACTTAAAGCGGACACACTTGTTGAATACTTTTTGTTAACACAACGCCAGTGCTGCTCTTCTCTGGATTTTAATAAACGACCCTGACTAAATTTGTAATTATTCATTACAAGAAGCACTTTTCCCTTTTCACTGAATATAAGCCATCCCTCAAGATGGAAAGACTTCGTACATAACAGAGTTTGTTTCATTCAGGAAACTCTTCCTCATGCACAATGGAAGCACATTTCTGGCAAGATTAATCCCGCAGATTGTGCTACTCGAGGTTTATCAGCAATGGAGCTCCAAGATCATACAATTTGGTGGACAGGTCCATCATGGCTTTCTGAAGAATCATCGAAGTGGCCAAACTGTATTCCAAGTTTCAATCAAGCTAATCAAGACATGGAGCAGCGACCAAATTCCGCTCCAGTCTGTTTGCACATCGCTGGTTCTACAGAAAATTGGGACTTATTAAATCGCTATTCGTCTCTTCAACGTCTTCTTTGAATCACTGCTATGTGCAAACGGATGACACAAATTCTCCTTGGAAAATCGCTAACAGCATTAAGAGATCCATTGACCCCTAAAGAATTGAACGAAGGTGCAAATTATTGGATCAAGAATACGCAACGGGAATATTTTCACAGAGAAATTACCATTCTCCTCAACAAACAAGAGCTTCCCACATCACTTGCACTCCTTTGGCTTCTTCCATTCATTGACGCTCAAGGAATATTACGAGTTGGTGGACGTTTGAAGAATTCCTCATTGGCTTACACTACCAAGCATCCATATATTCTTCCAAGAAACTCCGCGTTAACTACCTTAATCATTTGTGATGCTCATGTTAAAACTCTGCATGGCTCAACACAGGACGAGCACCAGTTCGCTCATTCATCCTCACGTGCGTCAAGGGCACACGATATCGACGCGCTCAAGCGCAACAACTAATTGGCCAGCTTTCAGCTTCTAGAGTCAATCCCGCTCGACCGTTTCTGCGTTCAGGTGTTGACTATGCACCATCATTTGATTGAAAGACATGGAAAGGTAGAGCTGCGCGCAGTTACTAGTCGTGGATTGCTTTGTTCATTTGTTATGCAACATCAGCAGTTCACTTGGAAATCGTTACTGATTATTCCACTGATGCATTTCTTGCTGCATTCAAGAGATTTAGATCAAAGCGAGGAATATGTGCAACGTTAAACATCGACTTTGGAAACAACCTCAAAGGAGCAGATAAAGAACTGAGAAAAATTTTTTCCAATGATTCTTCTGAACTCAAACATCTCGCTTCCCTAATTGCAAATGATTGAACTAAGTGGAATTTCAATCCACCAGCTGCCCCAAATTTTCACGGAAAGTTTGAAGCTGGCATCAAATCAATGAAATATTACCTGCGACGTGTCGTTGGTGAGTCAAAGCTGATTTACGAAGAGATGTCTACCGTCCTAGTGCAAATTGAAGCGATTTTAAATTCGAGACCATTATGCCCTTTGACTGAAGATCCAGAAGACTTAGGTGTCCTGCTAGAGCCCGCGGCTCTTGGATGGTGTGTGACTTGAAAAGAAGCACCAACCGAATTACTGGCGGATGGTACTTCTTCATCCGCCTTAGCGAATCAAGACCCACGAGAACCAACTGTCAATTTTGTACTCCACTACACTTGCTCGTCAAGGTGGAGCAAACAGCACGAAACCGAACTAAACACTAGGAACTGAGATTGACGATCTTCTCGAGAAGCGAGAAGGCAACAAAGTTCAAGGTTGCGATGCGAGGGAATGAATCTCGAAAAATGTTGGTGATTACTTTATTTCTTTTTGCTAGCGGAGGAGGACAGAGCCTGTGCGTCTGACCTCAGAAAAATTAAATACTGAACTGACTAACGAGAGTCGCTCTCGGCTCTTGCTTGCCTCCGCACGGAGCTGCCTGTGGCAGAGGGGATGGCATCGAGCCCGCTGATTGGCTGCGAAACCGACAACGGAGTCGCAACCGAGCGGTGGGGACCGTCAGCCAAGGCCCCGCTGCCTCAACCTCCGCGCGGCGACGCAATACTAATTTAAAATTAATTATTTTCCTAAAAGCTTTAATTGAGAATTAAAAATATAAATTATTACTTAAAAATGATCAAACCTTAATACAATGTTTATTCTTATCCTAACTTCATTTTCCCAAAGGAACCATGAAGCTAGGGCGAGTAGAACGGCTGTTCGGATTTTTATTATTAGTAATTACTTATTTCTTAATTGTTTCTAACAATTCCTTCAATTGAAAGTGAAACGAAACAGCCATTATACTCCTTTTTGATCTTACGTTAACCTAGAATCAAATATCAAGCTGTAAAATATACGTTCAATGTTAAAAATGGAAAACCCTTAAATTTAATTAATCCAATTGCTTTTGATCGAAGCACGTGTAGACATGGGTACATGTGTACACGTATGTCAATCCGGTGTTTTATAATTTCTACGTTCGTCCAAAGGGAGTTTGTTTAATGTCTTTTTTTCTTATTTATTCTTTTGGAACTTTTGAGATTATTCTGTCCTATGTTTAAATATTCTTGGGGGGGGGGGATCATCTCATTTCGTCAATTCGCCTGCAATTCCTACTATTTTGATGACTATTTTCGGAAATTAATTAACTTCCGAAAATGTTCATTTAAAATCTGGTTGAGCTCCCCGGCTTATACAAGCCATTCGTCCGAGAGAGAAAGAGAGAGAAGAAAGGAGAGAGGAATAGCGGTGGAAGGTAGGAAGGAAGCGCGCTTGGTGGGAGATAGACGGACGTTGGCGTATGTGACTGGGGCCTGCCGCTATGTTTTGTAAACACGGCCTGGGCACGTGTTCGCAGGCTTTCGTCACTCAGCCGGGAAATTTTTCCGGCCATTAACAGGCATATATATATATATATATATATATAATAAAATTTAAATAAATGAATAAAAATTAATTTTCAACTGTATGGTTGAATTTTTAACTGAAAAAAATACATTGCAACCAAAAATGGAATATTTAAATTTTCATTTTCAAAAATTTGTTTTCTGCACAAAAAAAAGTTTTCTTCAACAAAAGAGTTGAATTATCAACTAAAAAGTTGACCGTAAACATTTGTGACCAGGAAAGTTTTTCTGCAGTTTTCTTTTCCGTTTGCTAAACGTACAAGCAAATGTGAGCGCATCTAATGAAAATCGGACTGTAGACGGTAGGTGGTAGATAGTATATTCATTGGTTTTATATATGCAAATTTCTAGCAAAAGTTTAATGTGAGTAATAAAATAAAATAAAGTCTTTGGTTGCATCAATGATTTTTTTCTGTGAGTTATTTCAAGTATTTGTTATTTCAAGAAACTCAAGGTTATCCTTATACAAGGCAAATAATTTTTATAAATTTTGCTGAATAATTGTAATTTTGTATGGAAAATAGATCATACGAAATATGTGTTTCTCCTGCCGATAAAGGAATTTGATTACTAGTAAAATATGATATATTTGTTCCCACGCCAAACCAAGAATACATTGTGTTATCAACATTGAATGGTTATATTTTTGCAATACTTATGTATACTGATATTCTTCGTGGAATATATAAGACAGATAGAAATAATTCGAGAATGAAAATAAATATGATAATCCAAGATGTTGAGAATATGATATCAGACGAAATAAAAGAAGGTTATGTAGGCAGATATTACCTAATCTTGCCACCCCTTTTTAAAGAAATTTATTGCAAATTACGATACACTGCAGACTGCGTATCATTATTTCAATAAAAAAATTGTAAAATATAACAGAATTATCCTTTTAACCTCAAGTTGGATCAAAGTTAAATTAAAACATTACAACAAAATTGTATATTTCTTCTTTGAATTAGCATCTGATATCCTCTTTAATAAATCTCCTCCAGAAAATATATCGCAATCTATCGAAATGTCTCGAAAGGTCTCGAAATCTATTGAAATCTCTCGAAATCTATCGAAATCTATCGAAATGTCTCGAAGTCTATCGAAATCTATCGAAGTTTATTATATCATGATAATCCCTTCTGCAAACATTATTAAAAATCCGTACAATTTATCCTTAATATAAAATCTTTGAACGATATTGTCGTTTACGATTCCAACGATTTTCGCGAGTAACGCTTGCTTAATGTGGCCACTCATCTTTGACTCATATCCTCTCCGCTTAACAGTAGTGTGTGTCTGTGTGTGGTACTGCACTTGAAATCAGTGATGCTAATTGAGTCGCCTTTAATTGCGCATGTTAGATAGCGCTGGCGTCGTCATTCTCGTTACTTTTCGAATAAAAATGGAGCGATAATGAGGCGAAAGATTATCCAGGAAAGGTTTAAAATAGGAAACTGTCTTCGATTCATGTAAAGTTTAACCGGCAAGGTTATTTTTTGTTGCATCGAATCATTCACCTGGAATCGATGTAAACTTTATCTTGCGTTTTTTCTGTGATGGCATTTGGAGGTTATGTTTCCGATATGCGAAGTCGTCCGACTGAATGGACTAAAAGAGATCTTTTTGTTTATTTGATGGTTCATTAATACATAGTAGTTCAGTGTAAAAAAATGGAATAGTCATTAATTGCATGGCATTCATAGTGATTGTCATCAAATCTTTTAATGGTAAGATTAAATTTTTTCTTTGGTTAATATCATGGTGAAAAATCAGTTACTGCTTATTATTATCTAACATATATATTAATGGAAAATAGGGGGAAATTATGAAGTTAAAAGTTAATTAAACACTTGAATCCATTTTAATTATTTTAGAGTGCACTTGTCACTTTTTTAACATTTCGAACTTGAATCAGCTCTTCTTAAAAGTTTCTAAAATGTAGATAGACTTATATTTTGAATAAACTAAATATACAATCGGCGCAAAAATTATAGGAATCTGCCTTTGAAGCTTAACAACTCAGCAAAAAAAAGCTAGAGTAATAAGTACATAGTCATTTGAAAGCTGAAAGTGTTCCACGTAAATGAGCTTGAAGACGTTAATGTTGAAAAAATGTTGTGCTTTGCAGACTGCAAAATGTAAAAAAAGTAAGAAATTTCGGGCACATTCAAGAAGAGTCAAGTTTAAAGCATTATTTCTTATGCAAAAGGCAATGGGAAAAATTTGAAAAAATTCATGAAAATGAGGAAAACATTTACCAACAAATTGCAGTTGACATATTTGAGAAATAGTAAAAATTGTTGCTTAAAATTACAAAAATGTATAACTATACTATCTCTAGTTCTAATGAAGATTTTAAAGCAATTCAAACTCCAAGCTGTAACGGATAGAGGCTCTGTAATTATTTACAATCTCCCGGAGGGATGTGATTGTTTTTTTTTTCGTGAAAATCGCGATACTTTCAGACACAGTTTGGAGTTTGAGCCGCTTTAATATCTTCATTAGAACTGAAGATAGTATAATTGTACATTTTTGTAATTTTAAGCAACAATTTTTATTATTTTTCAAATTGGTCAACTGCAATTTGTTCACAAATGTTTTCCTCACATTCATGAATTTTTTCAAATTTTTCCCATTGCTTCTTGTATAAGAAATAATGCTCTAAACTTGACTCTTCTTAAATGTGCCCGAAATTTCTTACTTTTTTTTTTACATTTTTCAGTCGTGAAAGGCGTGTTGTAAAAGTTAAATGCAATTTTTACACGTGGACGAATCTAAGAAATACGACGAGAATGATTCTTGATATTGTAGTAATTTTATGTTTGAACCCTTCCGAAACGTACGCAACCCTCATTGCAAGTGTGCGATGAGGCCCCAAGGGTAGGTTGTAGAGGGGGGGGATAAGGGAGGTAGGAAGGAATGCGGGACGCATTCCTCAGTACGCGAGAAGCGAGCCGTAGCGAACAATCTTGTACGAATTGATTGCCAATAAAGTTATTATTATTATTACAAGTGGTGCATTTTTCTTGTGTAATAAATAGAACCCGTCCAGATCCAAACCCCTCAAAATTATACTATAGAAATTCAAAAGGGGGTAGTGGACGTGTGTTTTAAAAGAAGAAAGAAAACTGACGGAAAATTGGTAGGAAGCGGTCGAGGCGTCGGTACGGGATTTGTGCGTGCTCAAGGAAGCATCGAAAAATTCGCGCGTGGATAGAACCATGTTTCTTTCGATAGCAGGGATTATGTTCGTGGATAGAACGTGCAAATTTGGATAGCCTGTGAAAAATAGTGATATATTGATAGTTTTCTCTAAGTGAAGGTAGAAATTAAAGTGACTGTGTAGGTGTGATGAACACTCGCCGAAGAGGGAAACAAAGTGAAACCACATCTGGGAGAGACAGCTAAAGTAGTGATTCAGAAGACAGTGAAAGGAGTGATAAAAGAAAGCCAACGAACGTGGGCAGTGATAGTGAAAATAGCAAGGAATTCTAAAAATCTAAAAGTGAAGCTTCAAAAAGTGAAAGTGACGTTTCAATTTCGGGAAGCAGAGAAAATTTCCTAAACCAGGAAAGAGTAGGAGAGGGTCCAGAGGGTGACGCAGAGAGAGCGCGCAGCTCTGCTGGAGAAAGGAGAGAAGATTTAGAAAAGGACGAAATCTCAGACGACAGTGGTTAGAAAAAATTGAGATCTTCGAGCAACTCTATGGATGGGATGACGTTGCCAAAATACATTATGCTCTCTCCAAACTGACAGGTGTTGCGAGGACATGGAGAGACGTTTGCCAGCTGAAAGACGCACTTGAGAAGAGTGGAAAGAACTTTTACAGGAAGCTTTTCCATGTGAAGAAGGTGAACTGAAAAAGAGACGGCCTGGACAAGATATCACTGAATACTTTTATGAGAAACTCGCCAAATGCAGCAAAACAAAAATGTCAAAAAAGGAAAGTGTAGAATGGATGGTCGATGGATTGAACAACAGCAGGATAAGAGACTATTTGGGACCTTTGTCTCGATATAGTGCACCAACAAAATTATTGCCGGATTTAAAGAGCGCAACCCATCTGTTACACAATGACGAAAAAACAAAGAATGCATAGTTTGACCATTTATAGGTAGAAAGTGATCGTTTTTCTTTCTAATCGTCTTCAAATTACATGAGTGGTGAAGTTTAGTGACGAAGACTTGTCAACCGATATTATTTGTTCATTTTATGAACAAATTTTATAAACAAATGCATAGTTTGACCATTTATGCATAGAAAGTGATCGTTTTTCTTTCTAATCGTCTTCAAATTACATAAGTGGTGATTTTTAGTGATGAAGAATTGTAAGTCGATATTATTTGTTTATCTTATAAACAAATTTGATAAAAAAATGCATACTTATGTTAGAAACAAATTCTAAAAAAAAAATATAAGTTCAAGGTAGAGTAACGTTTTACGTAAATTTCGGTGAGGTTGACTGAAGTAAATTTTGTTTTAAAGCTGCTTTTCAGTTTTTTGAGTAAGTGAAATATTCAAAATATAACGTATTCAGAAGAAGCTACAGAAGCCTGTAATAAGAATTTCAATAGGTTCAGAGGATTCAACACACAAAATTGTACAACTTGGAATCTAATTCTTTTAGAACATCACAAGACATTTCCAGTGATATAATTCTAATGAAATAATTGAAAAAGATTACCTTCTGTCTACAAGTGCCCAAACCGTGCATTTGTTCATGAAATAAACAAGTGATATAAAATGACAATCCTTCTTCACTAAACATCACCACTTATGTCATTTGAAGACGATTAGAAAGAAAAACAATTACTTTCTATCTATAAACGGTCAAACCATGGATTTGTTTATAGCATAAACAAATAATTTTTATTGACAATTCTTCGTCACTAAATATCACCACTTATGCAATTTGAAGACGATTAAAAAGAAAAACGATTAGTTTCTATCTATAAATGGTCAAACTATGCATTTTTTTATAAAATTTGTTTGTAACATAAACAAATAATATCGATTGATAATTCTTCGTCACTAAACCTTACCACTTATGTAATTCGGAGATGATTAGAAAGAAAAACTATTACTTTCTGTCTATAAATGACCAAAATATACTTTTGTTTATAAAATTTGTTAATAAAATAAACTAATCTTACCATACAACAAATTTTCATGATCAAACGTGATCCTGTTGATGAAATCAAGCAAGAGTTGTGGGCTGTAGGTGATTTTGAATAGTAAATTCCCGATTCAGCCCACTGTGCGACGATGGATCAAAAGACCAAAAGACGCTTGCATCAACTGAACAAGAAGATTGGATGGTCAAGGCAGAATGCGTTCCGTGTTCAATGTGTGATTGACTACATAACATCTGGTAGACCATTTACGGAAAGGGTTCGAAAGTTCGCCCAAGAACTGAGGATCTTGAATCATACATTGAACAAGTCAAAGCTGCTGACAATCAAACATTAACCAAAAATAGTTGAATTTTCAACAAATACTTGAATTCTCAGCGCAAAATTAAATAGTTAATATTTCAGCCAAACGAAATTAATTTTCAACAAAATAGTTAAATTGTCAACCAGAGAGTTGAATTTTCAACAAAATATGTGAGCTTTTAATTAAATAGTTCAATTTTCAACAAAATACATGAAATTTCAAATAAATAGTTGAATTTTCAACTAAAAAAGAAAATGAAAAAATATTGATATTCAATTTTATATTACAATTATACAAAAAATTAGTGATGCTCTCGAAAAACAAATTCCCTGACTTTAAACAAAAATTCTCTAACATTTTCAGAGTTTTCTAGGTGAGTAGACAACTTGACTATTATATACATGCACCTTCAAAAAAAAAAAAACGGTTCAGCAGTCTATTTCTGTTCAGCAGAGAACAAATTTGAACACAAAATTTTTTTTTCAAGGGAATACAAATTCCAGGACCATGAGCAAAATTCAAGGACTTTTCCAGTTTTTTTTCAGGTAGAGAAACATTCAAGGATTTTTCCAGGTTTTCAAGGATTTCCAGGGCGCTAGACACCCTGCTTCAAGAGAATGAAAATTCCAGGACTATGAAAGCAATTCCAGGACTTTTCCAGGACTTTTCCAGGTTTTTCCAGGTAAATAAGAATTGAAGGACTTTTCCAGGTTTTAAAGGATTTCCGGGACGCTAGACACCATGGTTAATTAGAATTGAACAGGATCAACCTTACGATCTTTGTTCGGTCCAGATCACCGTCTTGAGGATCCATGAACGGAAGGTGTTAAGTCTGGAATAAGATGGCCAACAAAGGATTTGCCGACAAGGCCATGTTATTAGGTATTAATGCCTAAACTTCCATCTAATACGCTGGACGACCATAGAGTGGCTAACTATAGAGGTTGGTCCAGGTTGCATAAGACAGGTCGTATCGGGTAGTTGGTTTCCATGGGCTGACCAGTGGCCAGTGGCCACCTTAATCCAGGGACGTATAGTTTTCATTAAAGGCTACCCCTTGCTCTGGTGCTGTCTTTGTGTCAGGATCAGCTGGTTTAAGGTGGGCTTTTACATCGAAGGATTTGCTCGTTCCACCCGCTTTATAGTATGACTCCATTTATTAGTAATGTCTCGATCTTCCTACCATCCTTTGAGATTATACCGAATATCTAATTTTGCAAAAACCCTATCATTTTCCCATCGTTGAAATTCAAACTTTCTCGACTTTGAAATTAACAATGCACTGTTAGAAAAATCTGTACTAGATTTGGTATACATGTAATGGAAGCAAGAATGCACAACATGAAATTAAATTTAGTATACCAGTTTACAGTAAATTTAGTATATCAATCAAGAGCTGTGAAACAGACTTGGTTTAAACTAGATTTAAGATATTAACCCTGCTGTAGCCATAAAATAATTTTCCGAGTTGGGCCCAAACTTGAAAGTGGGCAAACATTTGTCAATTTCCACACGAGTAAAGACGAGTGCGTGGTCAGCGCACTTGGAAGTACGGTTCGTGCCCCAGTCTTCGAGTCCAATAATTTTATCTTTTTCAGCGCAATATTGCAGGTGAAGTTTTCGGGAAACTCCGTCCCATATCAGCACGCAAACTTTGTCCAACTCGTCGACCATACGGTCGGCTACTTCATTCAAACAATCTTTTATTGTTTTTGTAACGCCGCGATCCAAACGAATCTGAGTTAGTACCTATCGAACTCTTCTTGGAGTCGGAATTGGCAAAAAAATTACACAAATATCTATATGCAGATGCTGATCTCTTGTAAATTGAGAGATATAAAAGCCTTTTATCTGGCGTATATCGTCGACCATTTTTTGATCTATTGGAATTTCGTAGTATCCTGCTAACAAAGTGTCTCTGAAGTGTGGTCAGTTTTTCTAAATGCACGTTGAATTCTTGGGCACGTACAATCGCCGAAAGCTTCCACATTCGATTTGCATACCTATATATTAATTGATTATAAATTTTGACTATACCTATTATAATCTAGTGTGTACAGCCCTTTTCACGAGCAGCGTGAATGTATTATGTATATATTTAGTAAGATATGCCTACATTTTTTAAATATATTGCGAGTATATACACTAGGGTGGTCCAAAAATGCATTGCAAAATTTTTTCTACTTTTGAGGCAAGACACCCTCCCCCCCCCATAGTTTCTATTTCCGGAGAAACAAAATCCGTATTTTTCAGAATTCCAATATTAATGCGTACCAGAACTTTTCAAACCATTTTTTATTGTTTTAATAAATATAACCCACTTAAACTATAATACTTTTCTACTAATGTTTACTAAATTTGTATTTGTTTAAACAATTTTCATTTGTCCTAGCAGCGGTTTTTCGAGAACTTTAAAAAAATAATATAAAATAGAACACATGCAATTATTATTCTGATTGTATTTTGTGTAGAAAGAATATATTAATCATTTGTTAATTGTTTAAGCAAATATAATTTGTTTAAACAATTACTGATAATTCAGATAAATAATTTCGTGTTCTACTTTATATTATTTTGAAGTTTTCGAAAGAAATTAATTTTCAAATTTAAAGGAGAATATAATGTAAAAATTACACTGGTTTACAAACAAAACAAAAAGGTGAGGACTATTTGAAAAGACCACTTTATCCTTATGTATTTCGACGCGCTGAATACGAATCCGAGGTCTATTTACCTCCATCACGTCAGGTTCTAGGACAGAAGGAGCAGAAGTGGATGACGTACACGTTCCAGTTGCGTCGCGATTGGTTGCTTTAAGGAACCATGATCGTAGCTTCCGGAGCCTAAAACTTCACTCACATTAAAATGTGTATGTTGGAAACTGAAAAATACCTACGCTATATTAATATTCTAAGTGGGCGGAAACAATAAAAACATCTATATAATGGCCTAAAACCTGGAACAGTAGAATGATAACGAGCGGATACTACCAACTACTCGAACAAAACCAACACGATCATGCTGTGTGGTTAGTTAAAAATTGGAAGAAACTAATCTTTTGTGAGAAAAGAAGAAATAATCAACGTCGATTCCTATATCATTGTTCCTGGTCGAAAACAGTGACCATTGTCTTGATTTTGCGGGCCTGCCAGAGCAAGAGTTATTTTCCACTGAAGTATGACGTACATTTGAGCCGCCTAAAACACGTTTAATTTGAGTATGACCCACAGACTCGTCACCATATACTTTCCGAATCATGACAATGGTTTCCGAAAACGACTGGCCAAGTTTTTAGTAAAATTTAATGCGCACTCTTTGTTCGGTGGGTTCCATCATAGTGAAATGCGACGCGCACGTGTTTAGACATTTATGCAACTGCGTACGCTGGTCAACTAAAGATTGACAGAGCCATCCCACTTAGTAGGGGGCCTAATAAAGGTTCTCCCTGAATGGCAAACACCTGTTTTGGACAATAGCGCACCTAGGTACAAACTTAGAGCACAATGTCGGATACTTTCCGGACAGCCCTCGTATTTGTCAGTAGTGGAGACCATTGAATATTCAACCATTTAAAATGGTGAATCAGCATCAACGTTTAGTAACAGTGTATAGAATTTTTGTTTAATTTCACCCCCTTTCCCAGAGTAAATATCTGTCCCAATGGCAAAATCCCCCCCCCCCCTTCCCATAAATTGCCATCTAATAGGACTACACTTCGTTAAAGTTTAAGTCTGATCGGAGAAATTTGTTTTAGGTGGAGTCGACTTCAGAAATAATGCCCCATATAAGTATTGAGAAAAACTTCTTTCTCAATTTTAAGTAGGGCAGAGTCCGGCAGTACCGCCACCTTGAGGTTTATTTAGAGTAAAAATATATACCTTAACTTACATGTTAAATACTCGCTGTTATGTATGAAGGAGCTCATAAGCTATGAATAAAAACAATAAAATATCGTTATATTAAGTAATAATTGACTTTATTATTAAAATTTATAAATAAAGAAAAATCAATCTTAAAAAATTGACCTCCAGTACCGGCCAGTAAAAATATCATCAGTTAAATAAGGCAATAATCGCAAATATATTGATTTGAGAGCTCCGGTATGTTTGCACAAGCTTGTGTCTAATCTCAAACAATGGGAAGGTCGCGCGGGGCAAAAAACCGTCCGCTCGACAATCTACCCCCTGCCGCAAGGCTACCGGTTTCCAGACAATGCCTGACCCAGGCCGACTGAATATTCCTACGCTGATTGGCTGTCAAACTTTTTTTTCACTAACAAGCTCCACCCTTTTACGCGTGCTTATCATATTTCTGTCTCTCTCGCACACTCAACTCAGAATTCCCACGGGTGTCCCCAGCCCTCTTAAGTCAAGTGAATTCAATAATAGTTGCACGTGAACAAATAAGTTTATTAATATTACGTGCGTTAAAGTATGTTCTTAATTTCATATTACAATAAAAACTTTTTAGACGCATGAAAACAACTACTAACTAATGTTAACAAAAATAAGTATTATTGAACAATAATAAATTGTAATTCAATTAGAGTAAACTGAGATAATCTGAAAAATCTAAGATCCATAAACCATGAAAAAGTAAATAAACCCGTAACATAATAAACGCACTCATATGCCCTGCAGCTGTCAGGCCTCATAGTACCTATGGGTACTATGAGCTCATAGGGTACTTTTTTCGCGCTCAAAGGGTAACAAATTCAGGAAAAATTCATAAGACTTCAAAACAATTCAAGTTAAATTTCAATTAATTCAAATGAATTAGAAACAATTAAAAAAAAAAGCCATTGATTTCCGTAAAATTGTAATGAATTTAGAGGGATTTAAGGCGAACGAGAAGAATTCGATGAAATTCATAAAAATTCAAGGTGAATTAAAAAATTCAAATTAATTAAAACCAATTCAAAATATGAAAAAACTTCTATGAATTCAGTGACTTTGAAATGAGCTTGGAAAAATTCAAGGGGATTCAAAAGAATTTGATGAAATGTCTAGGAATTTAAGGAGAGGTTAAAATACCTCAGGATCAATTGAATAAAAACTGTTAAAGATTAAAAAAAAATCTACTGAATTAAGTAAATTTAGAAGAATTCAAGTGAATTGAAATGATTCAATGGAATTCCAAAGAATTCCAAAGAATTCAGGGTAAATTATTAAGAGTTCAGTGTGAATTTTAAAAAGTTATTTCAAATCTCTTCAAATCTTTGAAACCCTACTAATTTCTGACCAAAAAAGTGACTAATAACTACAAATCAGTTCAAAACAATTTAAATGAATCGGAAAAAAATTTTGAATCGAAAAAATCTATTTATTTGAGTGAAATTTGAGTTAATTTAGAGGAATTTAACCCTCCGTTTACACACTTCTTTTTTCCACCTTCCGTTTACACACATGGTCTTTTAAGTCCTATTCAGTTTTTGAACTGTTTCTGGTTTTCAAAAAATCGAGTAAAATTCAGGGTTATTTTTTGAAAGGACTTTTTTTTGTCAATTTTGCAGTTAATTAAGATTATCTACTGTAAATCATTATCTACTGTAGGGTGGTTTCACCTTCTCGAGGGAATTTTGAATTAATATTAATAGTTTGAAAAGAATTTTGTCTGACGCTGCTTATGTAATTATGAAACGGGTGAGGTGAGAGGGCGGGGGGATATCCAAAGGAACTTTAGAGTGGTTAAAAATTCGAAAAATAAACTGATGACGATTCCCTTGACGTGCTATTGCAAGATTCTTGAAAGCATGTTAAATACATGGATTTTTCTTTAAAAAAAACTTATAACTTTTGTATTAAATTATTTTAATTCTAATATTCCAAGCAAAATCCGTGTCTAGAGGTAGGCCGGAAATTGGCAGATGGGGACAGATCAACTCTTATCTAATACAACGCATAAAAGACCAACTAATTGATACTCTCGGTTTCCATTCTCTGCCCCCCACCCCCTAGTAACAGAAGTTTTGGTGGGACTGACATTTTAACTAGACTCTCCACCATACGGCGAGTCACTACTTAACTTGGGCATGATTTCAACTCGCAAAACAAATTTCGCGCATGAAGGTGGTAGTTGGGTGTACAATCTAAACAAATAACAATACAATCAATAAAATAGCCTCGGAATGGACTGAAACTTTGATTAACGAAATACATACACACGGTAATTGTAAAGGTCGAGTTTCAAGCGATGAATGGAGACTGGGTGTTTGGGAATGCTAGGGGGGTGAATGATCTTAAGGTAAGAGAATTACGAGAAATTATGCACGCAAGGAAGCTAGATATTTTATGTGTACATGAGACAAAGAAAAAGGGATGCGAAAGTAGAAACATAGAAAATGGGGTGTTGAAAGGCTTTTTTGAAATATGGTCAGGAGTAGATAGTGAATCACATGTTAGTCAAGGGGTCGGTTTGATTATAAATGAAAAAGCAAGACAGCATCTCAAAGATCAAGAATATATATCTCCCAGATTTCTGTGGGTTAGAATGAAGGTAGGAATCAGAAGATTATTTATCATAGCGTGCTACGACCCAGTTGATAGTGATCCGAGAGAAATCAAAGACGCCTAATATCACTTTAAATGATACAATAAGTACTTGCGATCATGGTGAAAGAATCATTCTGCAAGGTGATATGAACGGATGGGTCGGCGTCCAAAGTCAGGATACAGATACAGAAAGGGTGCTAGGTAATTTTGGGGACTCAAGAAAAAAATATAACGGGGAAAGATTAGTTAGCTTATGCTTAGAAAAGGGTCACAAACGATTGAAGAAAAGCGATTATCGTACCAATATACAAAAGAAAGGGAGATAAAAGCAACTGCAATAATTACAGAGGTATCAGCTTTCATTTAAGAAATGAAACACTTTCTTAATTCTTCTAAAAAACATCAATTTTACAGAAAACATCAAGCTTACAGACGAGAAGTGAGGTTTGTAAGATTTTTCCCTGATTCAGTTCTTTTATTGAATGTGTCTTTCTTTTCGAAGGATATTTTGATCACCTGCAGGAAATTCTTCAATGTGTCCTCGGACTTCCAGATAAAATGCCTGCAGCTGATTCTGATTTTCAGTCAGCGACCGGTTGAACCGTTGCATTAAAGCCACGGCTCTTTCTGGAGCGTCGTCGACAACTTTCTGGATCTGTGTTTAAGAATGTCGAATTCAATTTCATAATATCGAAAAATAGAAGTGCTTTTCAAGTAGCAAAATCTTCAATATCATTCTTCACAAAATTTGTCAGATTGTTACCTGAAAGATGTTTTGCGGGTTCGTCTGAGCCTTCTCGCGTTTTTATCGCAGCCACTATTGCCCTTTTCTCTTCGAGTGCAATTCTAGAATCAAAGAATGCCATGGCCACAAGTTCCTCTGAGAGATACTACAAGTGTCCTTCAAACTTTTCACAAGCGACTTTTGATATTTTGGCATAGACGGACTTGTAACTCACCAATTTTTTAATTAAATGTAAGTCATTGTATGCAGCAGCAACCGGCAAAGGAGCTTCAAACCCAAATAGGATGTGCATTTTGACAAGAAGAAGGCACAATTCCCTAATGGCTTCGGTTTCGATAAATGTTAACGTATACTGCTTTCCAAACATCTAAATTTTCAGGCAATAAATGGCAATTGCCCTTCACCGCGCATGGTGCATTGGTTATGGAGCCATAAAACGAATACCCCGAACTGCAACATCTCCTGAAAAAATTATGGCGTGCTCAATTAATTCACAGGAATCATCACGGGGTTGATAATTTTCTTTTAACTGCTAATTTGCAAAATGAATTAAGTCGTCCTTTCCTAATCGCAGTTTTGAAAGTATTCGTTTGCCTTTTATACCAATTTCGAATCTTTTCTTATCGAAAGATTCCCACGCTTCACTAAACTTTTCAAATAATTGAGTCTCTGGTCCAGATGTTGGACCAACGCATTCTTTGCATACACTTTCGGGCATTATTTCAGGGATATCATGTATGCAAGCAAAGTACAGCAAATCTTTTTGAAAGCGCTGTTCCTAACGTACGCATGTCCCCTGAACTCTACCAGTGTTAACACTGCATGTATCGAAGCGTAATCTCACTATGCGGCCAACAATGTCCTATGATTCAACAACCTCTGCCACAGCAGAAGCTTGAGCAAGTCCGGTACCAGACTCCATCTGTGGCACACCCAAGATTTGAAATTCACCAGCGCTAGATACTAAAACAGGCAATCGTATTCAGAAAAAAATTCAGAAAATTGAAAAAGTGAGGCCGGTAAGGTAGGTATTTATGCGTGTCACATGCCCTTAATAAATATTATTTATTAATAAGACGATAATAAAATATTTTTTTCAAAGAAATTTTTGATTAAGTTTTTAAAAAGTATTGTTCGAATTTAAAATAAAAATAATTATACAAAACTTGTATAAACAAATAATTGTACAAACACGTGCGTCTGCAACGGAAAAAAATATTTCTCCCTAAATTTGTTTCGAACCTAATGTCATTTTCCAAATAAACTTTGTAGGATTCAAATCAGCACCAATTTATCTCGAAGTTTCTTTTTAATTTTTTTTTTAATTAACAATTCGATTTTTGAAAAAATTTGTTGAGATTTTTAAAAAATAGTAGAAAAGTTTCTTCTTTGGTATAGATATTTGATTAATTTTATTTAAAAAAATATTTAAGAAAAAAATTGTCAGCACTGGTTTATGGTTTATCTCAAAATTTCTTTTTAGATTTTTCAAATAAAAAGTCGATTTTAGGAAATAAGTTTTTTATAATTTTTTAAAAAGACTATGTACAAAAACCTGTCTCAAGCTTCAAATCTGCAAGAATTCGATATATTCTTAAATGCAATTAAATTTCAGTTCAGTCTAGTAATAGAAATTAAACTTTATTATACACAAAATTATAACTTAAAATTTTTGTAACAATTATAAACATAATTATCTTTTGGGAGTATTACTCTCGCAATTCAGTTTATTTATTACCATTATATCAGTGCTTCTGTCATTATTAATTTTTCATTATTGTTTGCAAATATATATTTTCGGTTTGCCTAGACTTTGCGCTATTTATTATTATATTCGGACGTGCAGTGTTTCTGAAGAGATACATGTCAAACTTTTCTAACCTTAACAAATCTTTCTACTGCTTTACCGTCATATATGACGAAGAACGAGAAAATCAGCGCTCGACTTCGCAGTACGGTGAGGGCAGCACCTCGATATGGCAGAAAATGTGATTTCATATATATAGTTCCCCTACTCTGACACCCCGTGCCGCATCTAGGCTTATAATATCTTTGTGTAAGCTATCATTATTTAAATTTTTTAAGTTTTATGACACCGGCATTTACAGAAAATGTCAAGGAATTCGTCTCATTTTTTTCACCTCATTTATACTGATTTTTCAACAAAATTTAACGCGTAAAAGTTCACTGTCGTGAAATGGTCGCTGATGACCGTGTTTTTGTACCTTCACTCAACTGTAACTTCATTTGTAATAGATCATTTTACCTATCGGAAAGTTTACTGCGCATGTGCAATGTACTTTCTGTTGTACCCAGTTGTTGCGTTCACTTTTTCTCGTTCAACACATTATATATATATTATATATTTATATTATTTATTATATAAATATCTCATATTTTTGATATACATGATCTCTATGATAGTCAGAATTGTAATAAATATATCAAGCGTGCTTTTTATCATCATCGATGATAGATTATAAGATTGCGTTATTATTCCATCATGTTTTAAGAGGGGATATTTATCCGCTTATAAATAAAGCTAAGGTCTTTTCATCGATCCATATTGAACACCAGGAATCAAAACTGAGAATGGATCATCAAATTCTATTAATCGTTCTAAACCTCTATATACTCACTTTTGGTAAGTCAAATTGAAATTGAATAGTCTGGAAAAATACACCTTCTTTATTTTTTGAAATATGTTGTAAATATTTCTCCTTATATCAGGAAGGCATCCTAATATCTGTTTTATACGAGCCAAGACATTCTTGGGGCTGAGAGAATATTTTCTATTTCTGATGTCTTTCTTATAAATCGCGAGCTGGGCGTGCAGCTAGGGCGCGCTCGATAATATATTTATCTCGCCCTTCGCGCTCGATGATGTACTTACCTCGCATTTCGCGCTCGGGCTTTGTATTTCCCCCACATTTGCGCCCGGACCTTTTAAAATTAAAGGTCAAATCATCGAAAACTGTAATTTGGCGATTGTGAATTCTATTTTGTTCAAGCTCCTTTGGCTTTAACGAACACATTCTCATCACGTATCTCATGGTTCGCCGTCGATTTTGTCCAAAATCTGAACTTTTCTACATTATGTTCACCACTACTATATCAAACGTATATAATATTCATTTCTATATCTCAAGCTGGTACTGCTTATTCAGATATTGCAAAATAATGTGCAAATTTTATTTGTCATGATTACTTCAATATTTGCTGCTTATTTTGCTCCAATTTTTATTCTCCTTGAAAAATCTATCATTTCAATAAATTTATATTATCACAATTCACAATATCCATTGGTATTGAAACATACATATTTTCATTGTCTGCTTTTTATAATTATACAAAAGTGTGCATTCTATACAAAAAATGTTGTTATTAGACATTTTATTGCAACTTGCGTCGTTTCTCCATAAATTTAATTTGCTATTTTCAACGTTATTTTTTACGATTTAAGGCGAAAAATTTTGTTGAATAAAAAGTTTTTGTAGCTTGTGTCGTTTTTCCAAAAAGTAAATTTTTAATTTTCGATGCATTTTTATAACAAGAGTTTATAACAAATTTGTAGATCCCTTTTGGCTGAAGAACTTTTGTCTTTTCATTTTTTTTCGTCTCTTGTGTCATTTTTCAAAAATTTAATTTTTTTATTTTTATGCTTATTTTTCACGATTGAAAAATATACTCGCCCTTTCTGAAAATTATAAATGCATTCTACACTTGAAAAGATTACTATGCAGACCTTTATAACTTACCTTCACGTTTCGGAGATTTTCTCCAAAATGTAGTATGCAGTAGCAGTACCATGTACTAACCTTCCTGACATTTGGCATTTCAACCTGTCGACGTGATGCCACAAGACTCACTATTTCGCGAAATATTTGCGTCGTTTTTTTATTGTATATTATTGATTTTTACTTAGCAAATTGTCGTACGCCAACAAAAATACTTGAAAAACAATTAATTATGCATGAATGCAGACTAACGGACCGCGACTTTTCCAACTGCGCAATAAGCCGAGACCGCCTGAAACGTTTTCACTTGGCGTAATATACGCGACTGACTAATCGCGCACTTGGCCCTTCCTAGGCGAGAGTCGTAACCGTTTCTCGCCCTACGTGCTGAGAAACTGCGTGGGCCAGCAGTTCTAGGAATGTCGGGTGTATTTATTTGTATTATTATTCATAGTATTTATTATTGATTTCAAATCACCCGCGCTTAAAAATTCTATGTACAGCTATTTATAGTACTCGGAAGCTCGAACAATTTTTCCTGATGCCATTTTTCGATAAGAAAAATATTATCAGAGTTATAGCATTTTCAAAATCCCAAAAAACAAACGAAAATGAACATTTTAAGTGAAACGACGCACGTTATAAAAAAAAGTCAAGAGAAGAAAAAAGTTGCTTTTTGAAAGTCCCACAAGATTATCATAACAACTTTTTGAATTTTTTCGAAAAACCAAAAATGCAAAATTTGATAGCACAAAAAATAATTAAACATTAAAAATTCCATTTTGCGGTCAAACTATGTAAGATAAAGAAAAAATGAGAGAACAAAAATTATGCACCCAAAAAAGATCTACAAATTTGTTATCAATAATTTTTTGATAGGATGGTTAGTTTTTGTTTTATTCGTGAAAAACAACAATAAAAATTAAAAAATGAAATTTTTGGACAAACGACACAAGCCATGCAAAAAAAAAATGAGTGGACGGAAATTTCTCATTCAACAAGCAGTAAGCAAATTTCATTTTATGGAAAACGACAGAAAAAAAGAAAAAAATTAATAGGCATAAGTTGTTCACTTAAAGAGGATCTACAAATTCGTTATTTATAATTTTTAGACAGGGCGAGTAGATTTTTTTTAATCGTGAAAAATAAGATTAAAAATGTAAAAACAGTTATTTGTGATACAAGTGCGCAAAATAGGTGATTGTGTGCGAGTGTGAATTTTGCAGCATAAGCCGGAGGCTGGAAGCATGAGCGGGTGGTGAGCGCACGAGCGAAGCGAGTGTGAAAATGTAGACGAGTGCTTCGAGCCGCAGGCGAATGATGCAATCACACGAGTTAGCATCGATGGGTACCAGAATATCTGGTTGAGCTTACCAGAACATCTGGTTAAGTTTACCAGAATATCTGGTTATGTTGACTAGACTAGAACGTTGTATTCTTAAGCTACCAGGAAACTGTCTAGTAAAGATTTCTGGTTAAGCTTACCAAAAATTCTGGGTAAATTTACCCGAATTTCTGGTAAAATTAACCAGAAAATTCTGATACTTTTACCCAGAATTTATAATAAGGGCATATTTAACATTCTATTCTAGTTGAATTAACCAGAATTCTGTTTGGCTCAACTAGAATTTTTTTAGTGGTCTCGTAGCCTCAGAATGGGCCCACAGGGTTTTTTTTTGGTCGCTTATGTCGAATTTGGAGATAATTTTTGAAATTCTCAAAATTCAAAATAGTGGATACAATAAGGCGGATAAAGAATTTAGAAATAAGTGCCTTGTCTTCAAAATAGGTTCTCGGGGGATTTGTGGGTCGCTGATTACGAATCTGAAGTCAAAATTCAGAATGACGGATCCAATATGGCAGTCAAAAATTTTTAAAAAATGGTCCCGTGTTTTTGGGCCGCTGATTACGAATCACTATTTTGAATTTTGGAATTTTGACTTCATATTCGTAATCAGCAACCCAAAGAGCCGGGAGGACCCATTTTGAAGCCACAGGACCAATTTTTAATTTTTTGCCACCATATTTGATCCTTCATTTTGATTTCCGATTCGTAATAACAGGGTGCACAGTCTTCCCCTTTTTTTTCTTAGTTTCCCATTTTTTCCTGAAATTCTCCTTTTTCCCTATTCTCAAAAAACTTCCCCTTTTCCCCCTTTTTTCTTTAAATATACGATATTTGAAAATACAATATTTGAATTTCGCGGAAAATTCTTTGCAATTAGTAAGTATACCCATTATTGAATAATTATTCAATAATAATTAAAGCAATTATAGCACTTAAATAAATTACTTATGAATTTTTCCTATTTATTCAAAAATTATGACGAATTTTTTATATTTACAGATTTTACTAGTGAACAATAATAAAAAGTTACAAAATTTAAACATACACTTTATGCTCAGTAACAATTTTTTGAAAATGTGCAAAATGATGTTTTTTTTTATTGAGTCATATGCACACATTTTAAAAAAGGTTGAATATGTTGAACCTGAAATTTATTCAGCTTGAACAAAAGAAAAGTTTTATCATTTTTCTTTCTCCGAAAAAACTTTTGTCGTGATTTAGATTTTTGGGATTTCATTTTTTTTTGCGATTTTGGAACGTTATAAACCCCAAGAAAAAATTGTTTCCCATGAATAAAAAATAATAACATGTTTCTTTGGTTCAAGCTGAAGAAATTTCAGGTTCGAATCAATCCAAAAAGATAGATCTAAAAGATTTCCCAAAAATTTCAATAATTTCACAAATATTATCAAATATTTCGAAAATATTAAAAATATTTTGCAAAGATTGCACAGAGACATCAGGAAGATTTTACAAAGATTTCACAAGGATTTAAATAATTTCACAAAGATTTTACAAAGATATCAGAAAAATGTTACAAAGATTTCAATAATTTCACAAATATTATCAAATGTTTCAAAAATATTTCAAATAATAATTAATTTTTTTAATTTTCCAAAGATTTCTCAAAGATTTCAATAATTACCCAAAAGTTTCACAAAGATTTCAAAAATTTGAGATAGATTAAAAAAATTTCACAAATATTTCAATAATTTCACAAATATTGCCAAATATTTCAAAAATATTTTGCAAAGATTCCATAAAGATATCAGGAAGATTTTAAAAAGATTTCAATAATTCCCCTAAGATTTCACAAAGATTTCAAAGATTTCATATAGATTTAAAAGATTTAAAGATTTCAATAGTTACCCAAAAATTTCACAAAGATTTAAAAAATTGCAGATAGATTTAAAAGCTTTCACAAAAATTTCATTAATTTTCCAAAGATTTAAAAAAGATTTTAGAAAGATTTCACAAAGATTAGAATTATTTTCTAAAGATTGAAAACATTTCACAAATATTTCGCGAAGCTTTCAGATAGTTTTAAAAGATTCCACAAAAACTTCACTTATTTTACAAAGATTGTAATAATTTCATAAATATTATCAAATGTTTTAAAAATATTTCGAATATTAATTCATTTATTGATTTATAAATTTCCCAAACACTTCAATACTTTCCCAAAGACTTCAAAAAGATTTCAAAGATTTTAGCTAGATTTAAAAGATTTCCCAAAGATTTCAATAATTTCACAAATATTATCAAATATTTCAAGAATATTAAAAATATTTTGCAAATATTTCACAAAGATATCAGGAAGATTTTATAAAGATTTCACAAAGATTTCAAAGATTTCAGATAGATTTAAAAGATTTCTCAAAGATTTCAATAATTTCCCAAAGATTTCAAAAAGATTTTAAAGATTTCAGATAGATTAAAAATATTTCCAAAAGATTTCAATAATTTCACAAATATTATCAAATATTTCAAAAATACTAAAAATATTTTGTAAAGATTTCACAAAGATATCAGGAAGATTTTACAAATATTTCACAAAGATTTAAGATAGATTTAAAAGGTTTCAATTTCAAAGATTTCCTAAGGATTTAAAAAAATTCACAAATATTATCAAATATTTCAAGAATATCAAAAATATTTTGCAAATATTTCACAAAGATATCAGGAAGATTTTATAAAGATTTCACAAAGATTTCAAAGATTTCAGATGAACTGTTCAGGAATTTTATTATACGGAATTTTTATTATTCGGAAATTTTATTATTTGGAAATTTTATTATTCGGAAATTTTATTATTCGGCAATTTTCTAATTCGGGAATTTTACTATTCGGGAATTTTATTTTCGGGATTTTTCAGAAGTCCTGAAAATGTATACAGCTCAATTTTCTCTCGACAAAAACTATTAATCCTCAAAAAAAAATAATTTACAAAGTCAAATTTGTAAGATAAGTTAATATTACGATCTGTAATTTTTTGTTCTCTACACTGAGCTCAAAATACAGGAAATAAAAGTATATTATAGTATACTCGTCAAGAAATTATCGATCAGATAAAACTATTGATTAAAAGGAACGTTGAGTAATAAAATATTCAGTATACAAAGCATGTAATTAATTTCACGAAACGAGTATTAAAATTCTAATAAAACTGCAGTGTTAAAAATAAATTATGAGATGATGTTTAAATCAGAAGAGACAAAAATATGAGAATAAAAAATAGAAAGATAAAAATGGTATTATTTACGAACCTGGAACTGTTTCCTTCTGTTGAAGTGTCCCCACCTCCAATCCAGGGAGATATGTGGTTTAAAGAAACTTGTTCGATAAATGATGTTCCGTATTTTCTAAAATACCACCACTCAAAAATCAAAATTAGCCCAGAAATTAAAGATGATGTTCCGGTGAGGGCAACGTAAAATTTTGGGGTTAGGGTGCTCAGGAACATCGTAGAGTCCCACATACTTGTAAATAAAAGTGCCATTTATTTATTTTGAATCTTGATACCTTGAAACGACACTTATTATCAATATAGTGGACCCACGAGTGAGTCTAGTTTATCAAAAACTACTGTTTTCCTTATAGCAGAAGTAATTTTCTCCCTTTGTTATGATTTTCGACGATTCTCATTATACAAGCGTCACTCTTTGGTTAGTTTTTCTCACTACAACTTAATTAAACATTTATCTACATATCATCTATTTTTCGAAAAATTATCCTCAATTTTCTCATATTATTGTATGCATTTTTTGCCGGATTTTTGGGAAAACACTGGGAAACTTGGAAAAACTGGGACCACTGACAGCCTCCAAAAAATGTAGGAAAAGTAGATCCCTACAGTAACGGACAGGACCGCGCGATCTATTAGATTAGTGTTGAAGCATTATCAAAGTTGATTTCCAAACAAACGGAATTCACTGAAGCCAGCCCCGTGACACTCTGAAATGAAAGTGACGGAAATGTTGAGTACGGCCGAGGGTGGCGCTGGCTGTACTTTTCGGCCGAAAATTATTCAAATGCATGGGGAAAGTCTCAAAAATGTGAAATTTTGTGCTTTTTATATTATAAAAACGGACTGATTTTCTCTGATCCACCTCTCTCTCCACTCTAGACTTCTCCTAGCGTTAGATGGTAATCGTATTCTGTCAACAATATGCTGCCTGATGGTCAGTAACTTTGACTGGTGGAACGTGTGAAAGTCCTACTTAATGTTATGTAGTCAATCAATGGTTGAACTATTAAAGCCCTTGGAACGTACAGTTGACCTGAGAATTAAATTTGCTATACCGTAGTTATATTTTTCTAACACCTGCATTTGAAAAATAGGAAAATTAAAAGAAATGTGTAAAATTGTTCCTAGCTCCTCTATAATAAAAGCTTTTATTTCAGTTAAAGATGCGAAATGAGATAAATGATTTTTCCGAACCAAAGATGCATCAAGATTGTTTATTAGTGTATTTTAAGGTCGCTAATTACGAATTTTGTACTAGGAATGCAAATTTCTAAATAGCATATACAATTTTAAACATTTATAAAAAATGGTATAAAGGCAAAAGTTCGTTATTAGTATCTTTTGAGGTAGCTGATTACGAATTTCACAATAAAAGTTCAAAATTAAAAGAAGTAGTTGTAAAATGGTTGTAAATTGGAAAAATTCGATTTCCACCTGACTATATTATAAAAAATTTTTAGTGTCTTTCATTACTAACTTTATTATAAAAACAATAATTCCAAATGGCATATCCAAAATGTAACGAAATCTACCAAACAATTTTTTTATTTCTTCAACCAGTTTTTTCGACAACACATTACAAATAAAAATAAAAATGTATAGACCACCCTATTAGGAAAACAAAGCAATGCCTGGGTTTTTACCCCACCATACATGGACCGGGTTGCAGTCAAGTATCTGATCGAAGGACTTACGTCTCAAGATGGGATCCGAAGGACCAGAAAACAAGGTGGCTCTCATTAGTAATTACATTAATTAATTATTGCTGAAGAAACTTAGATGCTTTTGGAAAACTCTAATTCGTAATTATTGCATCCGTTCAATCATTTAAAATTTTCCTACATAAAGCACCTTTTGTGAAATTTTTTGTTTAGGAATGAAGGAAAATATTACTTTTCCCTTGAATATTTGGGATTTTTCTGAAAATTGTACATTTTCATTCTTTTACTGATAAATTGTGATACGGTTATTAAAAATCAGACCCAGGGTAAATGTCATGTCTATTTTTTGTTTTCTTTCTCATTGTGGAATAAAAAAGTCTGTCCACAGTTCGATGTCAGTTGGAGACGTTAACAAAACTTAATTATTCTACTGAAATTGAATAACAAGGTGATAAATTACAGGCATTCTAAAATGTATTCATTCTGAAGGTTCTTTGTAAATAAGTGTAGCAAATATCGAAAATTTCGAAATCTGAGCTAACAAATCTTCACATAATTTAAAATCTTGATGAACCTGAAACAGAAAAATTCGATGAAAAATCCACCTCCAGCAGGAATCGAACTTGAGTCCGTCGAGTGTAAAGTCGACAGCGATGACCACGACGCTGTCGCAACATGGAAATTCTAAGGTGAAAAGCCGTATTTAACCCTCGCCATAAATGCCAAAGAAATATTTCTTCAAATCAAAAACATGATTATTTAATTTAACAACATATTTCTTTAATCTGAAGAAGTATTAAATCGAAACAAATTACGCCAAATTATTAAATATTTGATTTAAAAAAATAATTACTCCGTTTGAATAACTGTTTATTTGTTATGAATAATTTAAATCTAGTAAGCAAATGAAATATTTCCTCCAACTGAAAAAATAAAAATGTATGTAAACACAATATCTTGTTTATCGAAATAAATGCGCTTCATTGGTATAAATGCATGAACTTTTTGTAACAAATAAATATATTTTTTATGTAATTAATATTATTTTGAATTGAACCATTATTTCTTTGATTTAAATAAACCTAAAAACTTGATTCAAGTAGGCAAAATTAATTGATTCAAATGCGTCCGAATCAATTCAAAGAATTGAACTCATTGAATCAAATAAATATTTCTTTTAGCGACTAATCCAATTTCAATGAATCTACACTTTTTGAGTCAAGGAAATCATTTTCATGACTGTAAGAAATATTTATTCGGATAAAGAAAATATAGCCAAAGAATTCATTTCTTTTGATCAACAAAAGATATGTGTCTGGCTTAAATAAAAATTACTGCGGTTAAAGAATATTTTCTTGATGCTAGGAAATAGGATTCAAGTAAATGCATTTTCTTGGTTCCAGGAATTCTTTTTTCCAGTGTTGTTGATTTTGTAACCAAATTAAATAAGTAAATATAAAACTTTGTCCTGGAAAATAATTTTTTTTGCAGTGAAACTGCTTCGTATGTTTGTGAGAGTGATTTGCAGTAATTGTTTCTATGTAAAATTCACAATAAACAGTTGTTATTATTCAATTTTAAATATTACGATTGGTAGGTATTTAACAATATTGTAATTTTTATTGAAAAAAGTTTGTTCTTCTCTGGAAATAGTTTGAATTATTGTGTGAGTCATTGTCAGTAACAATTTCTATAAAACATTTTACGCAATTTTTTTTTTAAATGTGGAATTCGTTCTTTTTCAATTTCGGATTTTCCTTTATCATTTGAATTGATGCCGATTTTATTGAAAAGAACATAGGTTCAATTTATTATATTTGTTAAAATACAAATCCTACACAAATTATTATTATTATTATTATATCATTAAGCCGTTTCCCTTTCGGGGTAGGCGTGAATTGCTCGGTGGTAAAGTTAACTCATTCTCCTATAAACAATAATAAATAGAGGCACGTTCTCGGCTTCTGATTACCGTAGACGGTTTTAATAAAGTTGAATATTATTCTAAAAAATTAAATAACAAAATCGCTTTACTTTCACATTTAAATTATTTATTGTTGTTAAGGTTTATACTTTTTCCGTTGGAATGTATTCGGTCTTTATTACTGTGACGAAAGTCAATTTTCTGGACGCATCATGGGGTCGTCTCACATTTTTCGATGGTCATTGGCGTAGTCGTAGACGGTCACACTGCTTGTACCAGAAGTTTCATTACAAATTGTTCGTGGTGCATTTTTAATGCAATTATATAATATACATTCAGAGTACATTTTGAAGAAAAAAACTGAATCCTCAGTGAAATTCGGTTAATTTTCTACCACAATGGTTCAATTTTGAATCACAAGAAATGCAATTTTTTTACCAAAAGAGATAAATTTTGAAAAGAACAGGCGGAATATGTAACCGAAAATCGAAAACAAACTCTACTAAATTGTTGAATTTTTAAGGAAAAAGACTAATTTTCTTCAAAGCAGTTGCATGATCAAACTAACAATACCATTTTGCAACAAAAGAAATACTCTCAAAGCAGAAGGAAGACTTTTGAACTTTAGAATTGTCAATTCAAACGGATGTTTTTTTCATTTGAAAGTTACTTCTGCACCCAATATTTTTTGTCTTTCCAGCAAAATAATTAAAGTTTTACAAAAAAATTATCTTCTCCACCGAATACTTGAATTTTCAACCCAAGAAAGATCAATTGCGAAAAGAAATTGTTCGACGCCGAAACAAAATGACATTTTAACGCAATTTTAGAATTCGCAAGAAAATAATTAAAGTAAAAAAATATATAAATTCAACCAAAATTTGTTTCGCTTGAAAAAAAATTGATTTTTTTAAAATTTGAAAACAAAAAATTTTTTGACAAAAAGAGACCAATTGTAAAATGAAATTGGAACCAAGACAGAGAAAAATCCCACTAAACTGTTGTAGTTTCCAAGAAAAAAGACGAATTTTCCACAACCCAGTTGCATCGTCAAACTAACAATATTATTTTTCAACAAAAGAATTAGTTTTCAACCAAATAGTTCAACTTTGTACCAATATAGTACAAACTTTAAACAAACGCATGATTTCTCAACCAAGTACAGTGAAAACTCTCCTATTCCCCTGACCTTGAAACGAATCGATTGGAAACGATTCTTTCATTCCCTGGCTGGAGGGGGCCCCACCCTTACTGCGAGTGGGCAGTTTATTTTTATCAGGGACGTTCATTGGCTGCCCCGTTCTTGTATCGATGCGCCGCCCGTCGCTACTTTTTCAGCCGGAAAGCGCGGGTGATTTAATTAACCCTACAGTACAGTCGCTAATGACCCTGGCAGTTGATGCGACTATAAACATTCAACTAATAAAAAAATATCGTTTATCGCCTTGTTTCGAAATCCGCCAAAACATTTAAAAACGGTTCAAAATTAACAAAATGTCGGCGGTTTTTCTGAAAATATTAAGATTTGATTTTCTCAAAACACCCACACTTGAATTTTTTGTTGAATTAGTGCTTTCAGCAAGACATCTAATAATTTTTATGTGGGCTAAATAACTTTTGTGGCTAGTAGAATTATTTTTCATAAAATCGAATTTTTTAATTTTTCTCCAAAACAACGACAGATTCGAAAAAAAATTTAAATAAAAGTTTTCACGTCTAAAAATTTCTATGAAAAACACGCCTTGCTCTTTTGCGATAAAAATAAAATTCTTCCGGCTTCAAAAATGTATTAGCCTGCTTAAAGCTGATAGGATGACTTTCTTCTGTTAGCAGAAACTTTTCAAACTATTGAAAAGAATAAAAAGGTAAGGTTACCCTAAAAATAAATTAAGTTTTAATGTTTTCAAAATTTGAAGAAAAAAAATAAAATAAAAATGATTTTCTGAAAAACCTCACTTTTTTCATTTTTTGCCGAATGTAATATATTTTCTGCTCATATAAGGAAGATATCCTATCAGCTGTATACGGGCTAAATCATTTTTGAGGCTGGGAGAATTTTTTCCCTAAAAATATAATTTTGAAATTTTTCTCGTAAATACTTTTAATCATTTCAGAAAAATCGCCAAAATTCTGTTAATTTTGAACCTTTTTTTAATTTTTCCGTCGGATTTTGAAAGAAAACAATAGAGGATATCAGAATCAGAAAGAAAAAAATACTTTTTTAAAGACAAATCAAAAAATTCAAATACGTGTTGCCTAATTTTCTCTAAAAAACAGCAATTTCTTCTCCGAGAGATTCTACGACTCCAGGTGATAACCTGCCTGATTTAGAATTGATTCGGTCTAATTAATTCAACATTATTTCTAATATTGTTTTGCAAAAAGTAGAATAGTTGAAAACCTGCTTTTCTCTTTAGCATTTCCAAGGGGGAAAAATCGTTCTAAGATTTCCACTTTTAGCGAGGGTTTATCTAATTTAAAATTCAAATAGAAAAATTCAAATGAGATGAATTAGAAAGCCTTTTCTATTTTAAATGCGTATATTTTACACAATTCAATATATACACGTCGAATACATAATTATGTAAACAATAATGTGCTCTACTGTATGCTTATGATACAACAATACACGTACTGTTTTATTATGTATAAGGGTCTGAAACTCGCTTGACTAAGAAGTCTACCTTTTCTATTTCTATATCAATCATTATATATATATATATACTGCAATAGGGAAACCAGACATAACATCAGAACTGGTTTGGGAATGCAAAAAGGCATTAAACCAACTTGCAGAAAGGAACAACGTGGCCGTCATATGGGTCCCTGGTCACACAGGGATCAAGGGCAACGGAAAGGCGGACCAGTTGGGAAAACATGGCGCAACAAGTGAATACGTAGGGCCAGAATCGGTACTGGGGGTAGCGTCTTTCTGTATCGAATTGGCTATTAAAAGCTGGCTCCGAACAAAACACCGGGAATACTGGGAACAGATCCAAGGTTGCCGTCAGGCGAAATCAATTCTGGGTTATACCCATAAGATAAACAGAGCCAGGGAAATCCTGGGTTTACCCAAGAAAGATATAATGGCAGTGGTACAGATCTCAATTGGACACAGCCACCTCAGCCATCATATCCCTGCATGTACGATGTCAGTGCCCAGCGTTAGCTGGGCTGAGGCAACAGACCCGCGGGGCCCATTTCACGGGACCAGAAGAAATAAGAACAAGATCAGTAGTCGACATACTAGGATGTGGCACAATAGGCTTTATAGCTTGAGCGCCAGAGGAGCTCTCCATGGGCTCCTCGCCCGTCCTAAAGCTAACTGAATAACTATTACGGATATTTTTTCCATAGGATGCGTATTTTTCCAGCTATATTAATGTGTCAAGTTATAAAAAAGATACCATGTTAAAAAAATAATTTTGAGCCGGTAAATATGCTTTATTTTTACATACGAGAAAATAACAATGGAATATATAAAGGAAAATCCGTTATACAAAATATTTTTTTGTCTTCTTTATACCTTTATAACAGAGATATTTATGTAATAAATTCATCAATCTTTCAAAACTAGGGGCATTGTGTGTGTGTGTGTGTGTGTGTGTGTGTGTTCCAGAAAAACAGATATTTATTGGTCCAACCTTACCTCTTCCAAGACTTTATTTGTGCTACATATTTGTATGAAGAATTCATGTGATAACGCTTTTTGATTTTAGTAATAATCAATAATAATAATTGACGAGGGACGTGTGTTTCTTCCTGTGATATTCTTTCTTACGCTGTATTGAATTTTTTTATATATAATAAACAAAAATAGTGATATTATCCGCCAAAATAGTTGAACTTTAAATGAGAAAAATCTGCCCGCTGCGCGGGCACATTCTCATCACACACTTCGCTCGCAAGTTTGAGCGCGCCTAGGGCACGCGACTGTTGGTTCTCGCACTTCTCGCTCGATAATATATTTATCTCGCGCTTCGCGCTCGATGATGTGTTTACCTCGCGCTAGGCGCTCGGTCTTTGTATTTCCTCCACATTTGCGCCCAGACCTTTTAAAATTAAAGGTCAAATCATCGACAACTGTAACCTGGAACTTTTAATGAAAAATTTCCTATATGATTTCACAATATTCAAAACGCTGTAGCCAAGATCAATACAGAGCTAACCAATGAATTTCTCGTTGAAATTTACTTCAGGGATCACACTGACCTCTTGGGAAACTTGGTTATTTCAAATAACCTTTTACTGACCTGGAACGTTACAATTGACCTATGACTTGGGTACGTACTTGAATGTAGTATTTTTCGCTCTATCGATTGCAGAAGTGAACAAGGGGGTTTCCATTGAAAAAAAATTTGACCTCCAAAAACCATGAAGGTCAACTTCAAGGTCAAAATGGAGGTCACCATTGAATTCCCCGTTGAAATTCAGTTCAGGAATGACCTTCACTTTCTTGAAAAATATTTTACCTGAGGATATATCCAACCGTCCCGGGACTTTTTAGACACCCTGTATAATTTGTATAAGCAATTATTAATTATTGCCCGATAAATAATTTTGACAAAGATTACTCATTAGCTATCAATGTTACGAAGCACTGATTTAAAGAAATAGATTTTTCGATGATTCTAGATAATTTTCAATAAACCTGAATAATGAAAAAATCAGAATGAGAATGATCTCACTGAGGATAATAATGAGTTTCGTATTCAGGCTTTCTTTCTTCTTTATGATCTTAAAACTTTTTCTTTTATTCCCCTCCCTTAGCTCCTTTTGAAACTTCCCTGCCCTCTTTGCCGCGCTAGTACTTAACTTGTCCCTCTGCCCTTCTTCTGTCACTATTTATCCAGAAATCCTCTAGTTTACCCTCATGGTCCACCTTATATTTCCTGTAACGGCTTAATCTCTTTCATTTCCATCCATCCCTATACATTTCATCACATCACTTTAAAAACAATGGTATATTGTGCATCGAGTTGATTCGCCGTCTCCTACAAGGTTCACATAATACTCTATCCAACACTCGCGATGGAAATGCGGCTGAGGAGCTCCTCGGGAGACGACGACGACGTATTGCCTTTACAATTTAGATTACGTCGGTTCAATTTAAGATTCAAGAAACATTTCGAAAGGTTCCATGAGCAATAATTCCAGCAGATATAAGAAAATTCTAAGATTGAGAATTCTTGCTTCTCCACTCAGTTATAGATAATAATCTATAAAACCAGCTGCCTTTCTCGAAATTTTCGCTATTTAGAATTATTCATATGTTCTCTACCGTCATCCCCACTCGTATCTAGAAACAATGAAAATGGAATTCTAAATTTACAACTCGAAATTTAACCCATTAGTGCCTAGCAATGCCAAGCAAGCTCAGGGGGATCCCCGACGACTGTTTTCGACACTGCAGTAATTTCATACTCAGGTAGACCTAAAGTGTTGGTGATATAAATAATTTTCAACCAAATAGTTCATTTTGCAACAAAAAAGAAGAAAGAATGATAGAAAATATAAATTTTCATTGAGAGATGTTAATTTTCAACCAAATAGTTATTTTTCAACAAAAAAGAAGAAAGAATGATAGAAACTATAAATTTTCATTAAGAAAAGTTAATTTTCAACCAAATACTTGAAATTACAGGGTCAAAAAGACGAATTTTCTATAAAACAGTTAAAATTTCAAAACGCAAATATGAATTTTTAACAAAAAAGTTAATTATCAACCAAATAGTTCAATTTTTATCAAAAAAGTTAATTTTCAACCAAATAGTTTAATTTTCAACACAAAAGTTAATTTTCAACCAAATAGTTGAAATTCCAGGGCTAAAGACGAATTTTTTACAAAACAGTTGAAATTTTAAAACGCAAATATGAATTTTCTACAAAACAGTTATAATTTCAAAACGCAAATATGAATTCTCAACAAAAAAGTTAATTTTCAACCAAATAGTTCATTTTTCAACAAAAAAGAGGAAAGAATGATAGAGACTATAAATTTTTATTAAGAAAAGTTAATTTTCCACCAAATAGTTTAATTTTCAACAAAAGAATTTCAATTTTCAACGCAAAAGCTAATTTTCAACTAAATAGTTGAAATTCTAGGGCCAAAAAGAATGATTTTCCACAAATCAATTAAAATGTTTAGACGCAAATATGAATTTTCAACAAAAAAGTTATTTTTCAACCAAATAATTCATTGTTTAACAAAAAAGTTAATTTTCAAACAAATAGTTTAATTTTTTACACAAAAGTTAATTTTCAACCAAATAGTTGAAATTCCAGGGCCAAGAAGGCGAATTTTTTACAAAACAGTTGAAATTTTAAAACGCAAATATCAATTTTCAAAAAAGAAATTTCAATTTTCAACGCAAAAGCTAATTTTCAACTAAATAGTTGAAATTCTAGGGCCAAAAAGAATAATTTTCTACAAAAAAAGTTAAAATTTTAAAACGCAAATATGAATTCTCAACAAAAAAGTTAATTTTTAAGCAAATAGCTTAATTTTTAACACAAAAGTTAATTTTCAACCAAATAGTTGAAATTCCAGGGCGTAAAAACACATATTTTTTACAAAACAGTTGAAATTTTTACCCAAAAATATAAATTTTCTACAAAACAGTTATAATTTCAAAACGCAAATATGAATTCTTAACAAAAAAGTTAATTTTCAACCAAATAGTTCGTTTGTCAACAACAAGGAAGAAAGAATGATAGAAACTATAAATTTTCATTAGGAAAAGTTAATTTTCAACCAAATAGTTCATTTTGCAACAAAAAAGAAGAAAGAATGATAGAAAATATAAATTTTCATTGAGAGAACTATCCTTGAATTCGAAACAATTTTGCAGAAAAGAGCAGAAAGGGTGAAAAATGAAATTTGAGAAGTGTTTTACTTTACCAAGTTTGACTTTTCTTGATTTTGACTCAAGTTTGTTAAAAAGTGTTGCAGAAAGGAGAAGAAAATATGAAAAGAAATTCGAATAGTGATTTACGTTGCCAAGTTTGACTATCCTTGAATTCGAAACAATTTTGCAGAAAAGAGCAGAAAGGGTGAAAAATGAAATTTGAGAAGTGTTTTACTTCACTAAGTTGGACTTTTCTTGATTTTGACTCAAGTTTGTTAAAAAGTGTTGCAGAAAAAAGCAGAAAGGATGGTGAACGAATTTGAAAAGGGTGTTTGACTATCTTTAAATTCGACTTAAGTTTGTCAAGAATAAGTAGATTGGTCACATCAAGAATTAAAGTTTTTAACAGACTTGAACTGGGAAAAACGAGTTTAGTGGAATGCAAAGATAATTTACTTTTACTTTGGTTTTATTGGAGAAAAGAGCAGAAAGGGTAAAAAAAAAGGAATTTGAAAAGTGTTTTACTTTGCAAAGTTTGACAATCCTTAAATTTGACTCGAATTTGACAAAAAGTTCTGCAGAAAAGGGTGAAAAATGAAATTTGGGAAGTATTTTACTTTACGAAGATTGACTTTCCTTAAATTCGACTCCGGTCTGTCCAAAAGTGTTTCAGAAAAGAGCAAAAAAAGAGTGATAAAGGTATTGAAAAAGTGTTTTACTTTACCACGTTTGACTTGCCTTAAACTTGACTCAAGTTTGTCAAAAATAAATAGCCTGGCTGCATCAATAATATGTGTCTTTTTTGGTTCCGATATTGAACGATTTGGCAGAAAATTAACCTTTTTGTCGATAAATCATTTTTTCGGGTTAAAAATTCAACTTTTTTGTTGATATTTTGTCTTTTTGGCTTCAAAATTCAACAATTTTGTTAAAAAATGATGTATTTTGTTTAAGATTTATGCATTTTGTTGAAAATTCTTCTATTCCGGTAAAACATTAATCTTGTTGTTGAAAAATTGATCTTTTTGGTTGTAAATTAAACTATTTGGTTATAAATTAAACTATTTCTTCATAAAAGTGAACAATTCTGTAAAAAATTAAATTTTTGGTCAAAACATAATTTTTCCTGGTTAAAAATCTAACTGTTTTGTAGATAATTTGTCTACGTGGTTTTAAAATAAAACAATGTTGTTAAAAAAACAGGTGTTTTGTTTTATACTTATTTATTTTGTTAAGAATTCTTCTATTTCTATGAAACATTAATCTTCTTGCTGATAGATTGATCTTTTTGGTTGAAAATTAAACTATTTGGTATTAAATAAAAAAATAAAAAATTGTAGAGGGCCGCAAGAGCCCTCGTCTGGGACTCAGGAATCTGCACAACTAGGAGGTGCTTGGTGCCTCCTGCTGTGTCCTGTTCCTGAGGCCTATCGTGCCTGACGATTCGCCAGGACGCTGTCTTAAGTGAGCGATTGAAACCCTCCAGCCGTTGGAGTTCCTCAGAGGGGTCTTCCGGTTTACCCGGGAACCACGCCGTAGCTCTCACCATCTTCTGGAGCAACTCAACCCCACCCACCTTAGGCGCTGCACCTTCCCACGGCTTTGTCTCGACCACTGGTTTGAGTAGCCAAGCTTTAGGCGCTAGGTCGGCTGCCACAAATACGAAGACCCCTCCCCTGCAGAAGGAGGTCACGAATCTTGGTGATTGATGTGGGGACACTCTTTTGATCGCCCTCCAGGAAGCCGCCCTGAAGAGCTCATATTGCTCCGTAGTGAGCATTGAGTCCGGGTAATTGCTATCGGCCACCAACATCGTCAGGGGGTTAGTCCTCTGAGCGGCCGTTAGTCCAGCTCCCGACGGCTCTCTGTTCGTCGGCTGCTGGGCCGCTTTGTGCCTCTTCAGAGTCTTAGCGACCCCCGGTGGTGTGTCCTCTCAGCCCCTACCTCTCTTCTGGGCCTCAGTGCTGGATATCGGCCCTGTAACTGCCAACGTTCCAGCTCTTACAGCTGCTCTGCTAGCCTGCTGCGCTTGCCTCTTCAGTCTCATTTTCAGGGAACCGTTGAGCCGTTTCTTTTTGTTGAGGGACTGATTGGCCTCTCCCGTTACCATAGCCTCGTTCAGAGGGACCGTCAATCCCTCAGCTCCCGAGGGAGCTAAGGGCACAGCCGCCACCTGAATTTGGCTTGCTGGAGAGACAGATGGAGACGAGAGGGTTATGTTAGCCCATTTAAGGCCCAAACCCACTCCCCCTTCCGCCAACTCCCTTCCTTCTCCTTTTTCTTCATTTTGTTTAGGCGTGTTCATTTTTATCCTACAAGAAGCTAGGGAAATAAAATGTCCGCCCCTGCAGAGCCCCGCATGCAGGGGTAAAACTGAATACTCGGGGAGGTCGTCCGGTGTCCCCGAGAGGCCGTTTGGGCACCTTCGTAACCCCTAGGTGCCAAAGTGCCTCGAGCACAATAACTCTACGCTCATGGCTTAGGGGGTGGTCACATTGAGTGAGACGCTCAATGCTCAAATATCCGCTTGCAGACCACCATAACAAACGAGGGCTGTTTATAGGGATCCTTTCATTCATATCCATACGCATGCAGGCCGAGGTCCTTTTGACCCCCATGTCCCACACGTTCAAGCGCCCCCCCCCAGCGGACACGTTCTATAAATGTTACATAACAAAAAGGGAACATTTATACATAACATTGTCTTTTTACGAAAAAATTCCAATTTTCAAAAAATAACTCGAATTTTGAATCCAGTAGTTGAATTTTTGAATAAAAAAGATAAATTTCAAGCCGAAAGTGTTATCTAAATTAATTTCTTACAACAAAAATGAATTTTGAACAAATAATAATATTGTTCAACCAAATAAATGAATTTTTAACTGAAATAATTAATCTCCAATCCAAAGAATTAATTTCCAACCAAATAGTTGAATTCTCAACCAAAAGGATGAATTTTCAACCAACAATATAAATTTTCTACAAAAACGGTCCAACTGTCAACAAAATATATAAATTATTAATAAGATATTTAATTTTTCAACTAAAAGTAGAATACTTAAATTTGCAGTTAAAAAAATTAATTTTCATCCAAAGGGATGAATTTTTAACCAAGAAGAATAATTTTCTTCAAACTTTCTAAGTTGAAAATTCAGTTGTTTTCTTGAAATTAATGTGTTTTGTGGAAAATTCGACCTCTTCAAAGAAAATTAATCTCTTTTATTAAAAATTCATCTCTTCGGTTAAAAATTGATTTTTTGAAATGAAAATCTTAGTATTCCACTTTTAGTAGAAAATTGAACTCAATTAATCTGTTTAAAATTCATTTATTTGGTTTAAAATTTCACGTATTTGTTGAAATTTCGTTTGTTTATTGCAAATTAATTTTGTTACTATATTTGTAAGTATTTCACTTTCAGTTGAAAAATTAAGTACTTATTCGAAAATGCATATATTTTGTTGACAATTAGACCCTTTTTGTAGAAAATTAATCTTGTTGGTTGAAAATGCATCCTTTTGGTTGAGGATTCAACTGTTTGGTTGGAAATACATTTTTTTGGTTGGAGATTAATTATTTCAGTTGAAAATTCATTTATTTGGTTGAAAATTTTCATTATTCGTTCAAAATTTATTTTTGGTGTTGAAAATTAATTCGGATAACATTATGTGAGAAAAAACGGTTTTTATGAAGGTGTCTGTCTGTCTGTCTGTAGTCTGTAGTATCGTGTAGGCACGATAACTTTCGAAAGATTGATCAGAATAGATTGTGCTTCAGCAAAATTTTTGAAGACCTACAAAGAAAAAACAAGTTCGTTAACCAGCTATTTTGGATCAAAATTCAAAAAGTGAGCACATTTTGAAAATTTTTGATACCACTTTTTTCAAAATTTGAAAATTCTATGTGCGGTTGTTAGTAGTGCTCCAAGAGACGAACAATTTATCCCAGTGAAATTTTTTGATAAAATTAAAATGATCAGAGTTATAGCATTTTCAATTGAATTTTTTCGAAAAATCGAAAATTCAAATTTTGATCGCACAAAAAAAATAATGAAAAATTAAAAATTCCATTTTTAATGGAAGCAAGAATGCACAACATGAAATTAAGTTTAGTATACCAGTTTACAGTAAATTTAGTATATGCATATACTAAATTTGGTATACACGTACGTGAGATTTAGTATACGCGTATACTAAATTCAGTATACATGTATACGAAATTCAGTATACGCATATACTAAATTCAGTATACGCGTTCCGCTTCGCGTGGGTTCCGTCTTCATCATCTGTAAACATGATTAGATGAAAAATTAAATTAAAGAACAAAGTTTTAATTTTCAAATAATCATATGGTTAACCTACATTTACGTTGATAAATTAAACATACCTTTTAAAGAGAAGACTTCGTATATCCTCGCAGAATGAAGCCGAATCTTTTAGCATTACAAATAACTCAAACAAATGCCACCGACCACATTGCCCGACTCGCCTAAATCAAAACGCGCTTACGCAGCTGAATATAGTAAACACGTACATGAATTTTAGTATACGGAAACTATGAAATTCATACACGTGAAAGAAACTTACTGTATACTTAATAAATTTAGTATACGTATAACTTCATAAAAGACATTTAGTATACGTAAGTATACTAAAATTACAAAGTGTAATGAATTTAGTAAACACATAGGAAATTTAATATGCCGATATATACTAAAATTGCAAACATTTCTAACAGCCTAGAAATGAAGGTTAGTAGACCTCGGGACTTTGAATGCTCCACCACGTTATTTTTGATAGTGATATTTTCATCCGAATAAAATTTTTATTTTTTTAATATTTATTAAAATAAAATTTCCCCAATTTTTCGATACTGTTTTTGTCATTTTCAACAGTATTTTTTAATCAGTTTCGTGACGTACTTTGTGAAACAGACTGGATTATAATACATACATACAACATCCATACACAGGAAGTTAATAATTACCATTTTTTAATTCTAAATATTTTTTTGAAAAGATCGAATTTTAAATACTTATTTATTCTTATTATGGGGAATAATTTTTTTCAATCTTTCTCAATTTTCACTAATGAATGCAAAATTAGATATAGTAACCTTTAAAGAGGGAAATATATATGTTTACGTGTGTGTATGTGTATATATTCATATATATATATATATATAATTGAAAGATAAGGTTAACAACCACCGCAGGGTCCCACTGGGAGCAACTGCCATCTAAAAAATGACACCAGCTCCCAATAGGACCGCGGTAAGTCCCACTCATGACCACGTCTCATAACCGTGAGATGGGTGGTCACAGGACACGACGAAATCACAACGACAGACCGGCGAAACCCTTGTGTGTTTTGAGGACACGAAGCGACCCAAGGATGACAGCTTTCTGCATCCATCTCGCAAGTGTCGTGGCATATTTTTAATTTTCAACAAAAGTGATGCATCTTCAACTGGAACAGTTAAATTTTCAATTAAAAAAATTCATTTTCAACCAAAAACATAAAGAAATTTTAACTAAAATGATGAATTTTCAACAACAAAAATGATGACCTTTTAAGGAGGAAGCAACTGAAAAAAAAATAAATAAAAATACAAGGCAAATAAATTACATAATAACAAGAATATTATATCAGGATAGCCCTAAACTTCATTTTCAAAAATCTCTAATTTCACTCTGACGAATTTTTTATTTCCTCTGACAATTTTAAACAAAACTTGAAATTTAAAAAATTTATTATCCTTGACTTTTGCAAGATTTTTTTTTTCAAAATCCTTGACTTTCTCCGACCAATAAAATTCCCTGAGTTTTCCCTGATTTCCCTGAACTTACTTTCAATATATTGACAGAAAAAAATAATAAGATTTGAAAAATTTGAATAAAATTATTGTTAAAGTAAAAAAAGATCGGAAATAAATACGAAACTTTTAGATATTTTCGATTGTAGCTTCGCGATTTTCACCACGAAAAAATGAACAAGTTGTTAAAAATGTGTGTGTTTTTCTACTTTCAAACAAAACAAAAAATAGAAATCAAATAAAAACTACCAAGGAAAGTCCAGGACTTTTCCGGGGTTTTCCAAGTAAATAAGAATTCAAGGAGTTTTCCAGGTTTTCAAGGATTTCCAGGATGCCTATCCAAGAAAGCAGTTTTTTTGGTCAAGGAAAAATTTTTTTCTGAGTGGAAGTTGAAAAATGATACATCACGTGAATGAAAGCTTATTGTTAGTTATAAGAGGACAAGATCGTTGCTCACGTTTTCCGCGAAGGAAGCAAGAGAAAACGTTCCGGTAACTTTCAAGTAACGGTGCTCCTTTGCAAGGAGGTTAAAGGTGATTGCGCATGAGAGGTGTACTTACATCCCGCTCTTTTCACGACAAAACTGTCGCCAGGCACTTTTATCGACAATAAACAAATAAATAAATAATATCTCGCATAATTCCCAACTTCTGATAAATCTTTGTCTACAGTAGTGTGCAAAAGTTTTGGGCCACATAGTTTTTCTGAACTATTTCCTGAAAGGCTATCTTAAGAAAAAATATATTGATATATAAACTGGGTATACTATTTGTACTAAACAATGAGGTAGGTAACAGCTTTTGAAAAGAAACTATTACCGGTTCTATCGTTTATATTCTATATTTACGTGTGCAAAAATATTGGGCCACTGTGTTTATATATGTCTCAGATCTCCGCCTGGTGCGCTACTTGATTTTTTCATATTCGTTAAGTGTTTCACGTATTAGATCAAGTCATTCCTAGGTCAATATGCCGAGACATGCAAATTATCACACTACACATATACATCACGCACACCTAATCCGTGGCCGTGAGGCTATGAGACAGAGCGGCGAATAGACATTAGAGGAAAAGGTGGTGGAAAGATTGAGGAGTGGGAATGGTCCGAGACTATAAAGAACCTGGCAAACTTCTCAACGGGGCTTCTTTTTGGCTTTGATTTCTAGCGAGGTACGTTGATTAGTTGCAATCGTATTCAAACTAATTTCATCACGTATTCAATATTCAGTCTATTAATTGTACTTTATGTTTAATTTCCTTTGATTCGTCATTCCTCAATGTAATTTACACATCAGTAAATTGTAATTTTTTGAAGCAATCATTGTTATTTTACTTTGAATTAGTTTCTGACGAGCGAATTATATCAAATAAGTTTTATTCAAAAGGTTGTTCTTAATTTGCTAAACTTTCGGGATTATTGCACAAGGAGGTAATACGGAAAAAAAGGAACTTTTCAACGGAACTGTGAACACTTCTACTGCTATAAAGTCTATAAAATCTTTCTTTCACGACACGGATCTTTAGCATTTCGTATTTTCGCTACTCACGAAAAGGCCTGTTTCTAGCCTATTTCTGAACCCCCTTAGATATCTCAACTTCGATATTTGGTTTAAAGCGACGAGAGTCTGTGTCAGCTGTTTTTTATCGCTGAGGGGAGAGTACGCTGTATTGATTCATTTCTATGTATTTTTCAAAATTTGATGTCGATTTTTGCATTGAATTCTCCTATTCTATCCCCATTATATTTACATAAGAGATGGCTATAGTCTTATCGATGAAAAGAAACACTTGACTTTTGTTGTGTTTTTCTGCGAAACACTTCAAACCAAAGAAGGATGTTAAAAGTTCTAATTGATTTATTAGACAAATTGACAAATTTGACATTGACAAAAGATGAAAGTGAAGGAATTCCAGTAGGCCGAAGAAAAAAAATCCTACTTTATTTTAGAGTGAAGCGTATTAACCAGAATCCTCTACAACATTAATTCAGTTACAAAAAAATGTAAGCCTTACAGCGGGAACCTGGACCCTTCGGATCTTTGTTCATACAGACAAAAGAGAAGATAAAGTTTACATCGATTTCAGTTGAAAGATTCGTTGCAACAGAGATTAAGCTCATCGAATGAACTTTAAACGCAACTGAGATAATTTCGTGTTTTTAAACTGTGTGGGAATAATTTTTCAGTGGAAAAACGTCGTCTTCTATGTAGTTGACAGCAGTGCGATGGACATGAAAGTATGAATGAAATCGGTCTGGAAATTAGGACACCAGGTCTTGAAAAACAATGAACTTATCACATTTTCATTAAAAAAATAAACACTTTTTAAGAGTGAACGAAAATATGTTTTTCGTGACTAAAAATTCGTCTTTATTGGTAGAAAACTAATCTTTTTGGTTGAAATTCATATTTTCGGGTTGAAAATGCAACTTTTATACAAAAAATCCGTCTTTGGTCTGAAAAAGCTTTATTTAGTGACAATTCGTCTTTCTGATTAAAAAATTTGAATTTCGAAACGGGTTTTCGACCCTGAAATCAGATTTTTGAGGCTTGTTTCGTGAAAATTATCTTATTACTGTCAAAAAAAGGTACCTTGAGAAATTAATTTTTTTGTCCTGGAAAACCTTGGAAAGTCCCAGAATTTTTTTTTTTGCAAAAAGGCTAGACACTCTGGTATATTTATAAATAGAGGTTAGGAAACAGTAAACAACCGGTCCACCTGATCCACGCGCACGCGCATATAAGCAGTTGCACGCTCTGCTATTGTATCGTACGGCAATGGTGCGAGAAAAATGATAAAGTTTAGCCTTTTTTAATAGTTATAAAAAAGTCAAAGATTTTAATCATAAAACGTCACCTACTTATGAAAGAAAACACCGCTCAACAAGTAACGGAATGGTTTCTATAATTTTTCTTTTTGACTTCGAAACTGGTTTTTAACGCACGTACGGGAATGACGTTTTTGTTGTCAAAATGCAGTTTTTAGTTTTAATATCGGATTCACAAATAAAAAGAGTTAATATTTCAAGCTCAATTTTATAGAATCTTGTGTTAAACGATACGCTCAATATTTCTGTATTTATTGCTCAACTGTATCTAGAATATTTCACTAGAAAAAAAGACGTACGGTAATGACGTCTGAAATGACAAAAATCGAGGAAAAGACTTTAAGGTTTTGACAATATTATTTATTTAACAAGAAAAATGTGCATAAATTAAATTTATGTTCATCTAAAGTTTACAAACTTGATACGTTAAGCGTTTTTCGGGTTATTGTCTAAAAAAGGAGAAAATTAGTTTATCCTTGTGCAAAGTGAGGTTGGGACGCCGTACGGTAATGGCGTTTGGGGCGTTCTTATATTAAATTAAAGTAAATAGAACAGAAATTAAAAAAAAGAATTGCCCATTTTGTAGAGGATGATAATAAGTATTTATTAAATTAAAAAAAAAATAAGTACGGGTTTCTAATTTAATGTTATATTACTGGCAGTTGAAGTTTGCCTTCAATTCGACAATTACCATTTGATGCTATTATCGTCGAATGCAGAATCCTCAAAAACCAAGACCGGGCGATTTTTTCGATGATATTGTCGATAAAAGCCTGAGTAATTTTTCAACATGCTCGCCGTCCTTTGTATATAAAAAAGTACACTCTTATAAACAATTTCGTCTATCATCAAAGAGATTTTAACTTTTCAAATATATATATATATATATATATATAATTTGTAGGGAGCGGACTAGACAAGGTATGAACATTACGATTGTCCAACAAAAAATTTTTTGAATTTTTATAAATAACGCCCGGAAATTTGTTTGAATCCACATAAAAATAAATACATTTTTTAAAATGATTTCTAGAGGTGGCGCATCCCCATGAAGTTTAACACATTTTCCATGAGGGAAAAATACGTTTTTGTAAATGTTCTGCAGAATCCTCAATATTAGCTGAATCGTGTTGAATTTTAACATTTCTCCTCACAACCAGCCTTAGAATACCAATGCAATATTACTTTTGACATATCACCCCCATAAGTCTATTTTATAAAGTACCAAAAAACCCCATGAGGCAAAAAATGGGTTTTGCAAGTTTTTGGGGCTAATTTTGTTTTTGTTGCATTTTTTACATGAAAATTGTTTTCAATATATTAAATACTACTTCTTTATGATAATTAGGTGTTTGAATAAACTGTTTAAACAATTCATTACTGTTTTTAGCAATCTTTTGTCCAATTTTCAATTAGACAGAGGTAATAGTTTATCAATACAACCAAATGTAATTGTTTCAACAATTTCTCATTATTGTTAATAATATTCACTTTTAGAGTAATGCTAGATAATTGCAGTTTTTTCTTAAATGTTCAACTTTTTGCTCACTTTTTACTTGAAGTGAGTTGAATAATTAATTAAAGATAACAAAATTATCTGTTCGAATAATTTATTATAATTATTAAGAACATTCAATTTAAATAACGCTAGAAAGTTGCGTTTCTCTTAACTTTTAAACTATTTTTCTACTTTTCACATAGGGTGAGTTAATAATTAATTCAATGTAGAAAAAGTAATAATTTGAAGAAATTATTATTGTTTATAACTATCTTCTTTATGATTGCAATATAGTTTTAGTTTGTTCTGAAATGTTCAACTTCTTGTCCGCTTTTTACTTAGCAAAGTAGTGAATAATACAAGTTAACAATCATAGTTGTTTGAAAAATTTATAATTGTTTATAACTATCTTTTCTTGGATAAAAGCTAAAGAATTGCGATTTTTTCTCAGTTCTTACACTTTTTGTCCACTTTTCACTTAGAGAGGTAGTAATTAATGCAAGTTAACAAGAAGATGCCCATTTGAACAATTGATTATTATTTATAACTATATTCTCTTATAGTAATGCCAGAAAGTTGCTTTTTTCTGAAATCTTGAGTTTTCCTTTGTCTTTTTAGTTATGATTAAATAATGAGTGAACCTCAACAAGAACAATTTTTTTAATTGTATTTTACTTTTTTATGTATATTATTTTTGCTCTTTTCTCAATGTTTGAAAAAATTAATTTAAACAAAAAAGCTATCTTACACAAGAAACAAAAACAAAGTGTGTTTGAGTTTTTCTGAAATTAGTACACATTTAATGTGAATTTATTCCGGTGGAATCCAGAATTATCGTGTTAAAAAAATTGAATTCTATAGGTGTCGTTATTGATGCGGAATTAGTGCTATATGGAACACATCATGACATAAAATTTCATCATTTTTTGATAAAAAATTAATCTTTTCGATACAAATTTCATTTTTTGGTAAACATTTAACTGTTTTGTTGAATATAAATATTTTTGGTTTGTTGAAAATCCATGTATTTTGTTGACAATTCATGTATTGTGCTAAAAACTCGTCTTCTTGTTAGAAAATTAATCTTCTTGTTGGAAAATTGATCTTGTTAGTTGAAAAATCACTCTTCGCTCGAAAATTTCACTGTTTTGTTGGAAATTCGTTTTATTGGTTAAAAATTTACCCAATATTAACCGTTTATTGTATTTTGTTGAAAATTCGTCTTTATTGGGTTGCAATATCAATTACTTTGGTAGAACATTTATATTATTGGTTTGATAATCCAACTTCTTTGAAGAAAATTTATTCTTTCGGCTTTAAGATTAAACAATTGCCTTAGAACTTGACTTTTTTGTTATAAATTCATATTTTTGGCTTAAAAATTCCACCATTTTGTGGAAAATTTGTCTTTTCAGCTTGAAAACTCAAAATATTCAATGAAATTTTTTTCTTGATGTATTTTGGTTGAATTCAACTTGTTTTGATGCAAAACTTGAATATTTTTGGTATGAATATCAACTGTTACGCTTTTCATTGAGAAGTCCGCAAAAGAAAAATATACTGAAAAATAAAAATATGCTGAAGGAGAATACTCAAGAAAAATTTAATCTTCTGTTTCTTGTTGCAGAGTTGAGTTCACAGTCTGACTGTCCACCCGGCGGTTCTCGTTGTGGACCATCTTCTTCTCCTGAAAGGTCTATTTTATTTATTCCTTAAATTTTTTTATATCAATATATCTATTTCATATATATATTCTAATAATAGGGCATCCAAGCCTAGTTGATTACAAAATTCATAACATTTTATTCCTTAAATATCAATTATAATTATAGATATTTTTTTTCTGCCAGGCCTCATTCTTCGGTCAGGCCTTCTTCTCCAGCCAAACTTCCTCTTCGTGCCAGGTCCAGGTCTCCTCCTGCCATTCCTCCTTCAGTAGAGATATTTGAATTAGATTATGAAGAACTTAGATTTATGCGACTTATTCCCAAAACGAATCCGAACCAGCAATTCAAAATTCGAAGTTACACTTTTCCTAGCGATAAACAAATTTATTTGTTCGGAAAAAGTAGAACCGTTAAGCCGATGCCAACCAAAGAAAGACTGGTATTATCAAAGTACAATGGTGACAAAATTGAAGCTCGGGTCCTGTGTGATAGTGGGGGATTGACTATGCATAATCGTATACATTTCTCTGGAAGATAATTTATCTCTGTTGTGTTGAAAGAGGGAAAAGCGTTGTATAATATTTACTTATATTTAGTGAGTGTGCGCAGGCGTAAAAGATAATTATTATTTCTTTTCCTGTCTTACAGTTTACATAGGTTGTTTTCACTGATGGTATTGTTCAGGTTCCATACTGGAACAGCTGGTCGTTTATCGTTTTTGGCTGCAGAATACACAGAATCCATTTGTGTCTCTGAGGATTTCTGTTCGTTTTCCATAGTGATTCTTAGGGAGGTGCGCTTGTTTTTGCGGAAACAGCTAGAATCATAATCCGGGAGAGGATGTATAGGCGGAATATGTAGGTCAAAAGTCTACAGCCGAAAAAGCCCATATCCGCATAGTTTTGTGAATAATGTAGACTTTTTTGTTTTTTAGTTCAAGTTATAGATTTAATTCACACAACTGTTGCTTCGCCTGATCTAGAGCTACCTCGTTTTTCGGTGAGTTTAACTGTATCTCAGAATTTAAGTAAGTGACTTTTTATTACTGACCGCTATTCGCAGTTGGCATTTATTCTGGAGTGAAATCATAGAGAGTTCTGAAAGATCGAGATGTACGTTAAGCTTATACATCCCTATCGGAAATTCAATTCAATTTTGTTTCAGCTTTTTTTTCAAACTAATTTTGAACATTAGTTATATTCACTCTCTTGATCAATGTCGAAACTAAGAAACATTGAATCGCTTTCAATATTCATCTTCCTCAATGTCAACCAATAATCGTTCAGTTTTGTTTCCGTACAATTTGAATCCGTTTCTTCGTTCGAAATTGAACTCTTTTTTTCTGTGCAGGGGCAATTTGAATGAACCCGGCTCCAAGCAGCTGGATTTCCGTACACAGTGAAGATGGGCATACGACTTCAGCAGGAGTTTTGTTCAAAAGCTAGTACATCTATCCGCTTCCCGATGAAATTCTGTTCCAATATGTCTGCTACTTGTAGAAGATCTGTGTATAGCAGTAGTCGTAGGATTCAATGGTAGGCCGTTAGAACATTCCACCTCACATTTGGTGTACTCTGATGCCACATATATTGATAAATGTTTTGGACAAAGTAAGTATGTTGATAATTGGCTACATTCCTTTAAATTTTGTAGGTTCCTCAAAAGTTGTGTTCTTTAGGATTCCTCAGTTACAATATAGGACGATTCTGGTCGAAAATACGCTATTGCAGAGATATTTTTCAGGATAAATTGGTCTATTGGTACTGCATGTAAATGGTATATACTATAATCCAATCTTTCTATTAGTGGAAGGTCTTGAAGTATTTTGAGTAATAACTGGCCTCCGAAAGAGAGGTTACGCTTCTGTTATCTACCTAGACGACATCGTATTTTCTGAGAACTCGTTTCTTGAATGTCAGCATAATGTCCAGGTGACGTGCAAATTGTTTGAGAGGCTTCGTTTTGTTAAAAATCCTCAGAAAAGTAACAAGACTCTGCATTTTACACGAAAATTCGAGGAATTCAATTACAATCCTTAAAATATGACTATCTGATTGCCACGAAATAAAAGAGACAGAGTTTGAAAACATATTGTGCAATTTTTTAAGCTAAATAAGTGCACTGTTAGAGAGTTCGCGGTCTTAATAGGTACTTCATGTACATGCTGTTCTGCACTAACACACGGTTGGGTTTATATTAAGGATTTTGAAAGAGTTAACTTTTTAGAATCGAATCTTGAACTATTGTAAGCCTTTTCCAGGCCCTAATGTTTTTCAAATAGGTGATCAATTTCTGTTCAATTTGGTGTTCTGCAAATCCGAAATCGTCAACCTTTTGTTTCTTGGTTGATGTGACCAAAATCTATGGCAAAATCTATGGTTTTTTCTCCACTTGCAATCAGTTGACGTCTTTTTCGAAAATTATCGATGATTCTGCTAGAGGAGTAGTTGTTGTGCCATATTGGTCAGCTCAGCCCTGGTTCCCTGTCACTGCTTTGCTTTTGATCCGGAGAATAATATAAAGGAGCATTCTTGAGTACCCTCAACACTTTTCGGTGTGCTATTGACCGGAATTCGGTGAAGATGCTTGGGTTAAAAGACTTCTTAAAGGGTTTGCCAAACTGAGGTCTAATAAGCCTAAATGTGACGCGACGTAGTATCCGCAGATGGTCTTGGATCATGTAAGCACTTGGGATTCTACGGCTTCATTATCTTCAGAAAAGCTCACTCTTAGGTTGATCTCGTTTTGTGCCTTAATTACGGCACGCCGTATGCAAAATCTTGCTCTAAAAGATTTCAAATATATTAAAAGACGCCAGGATGTGTATTTCTTGTTTTCGCCAGGCCAAGCCCATTCGTAAAGCTAATACTTTAGAATTTTATTCTGACAAAACTTAAGATTAACGAAGTTGTGAGACTAAATAGTTTATCGCACTTAAAAGGCCGTACAAAAGCTATTTCTAGTCAAGCTTTGAGTCGTTGCATAGAAAGGGTTCCTAATGTTAGTGAAGTTGATACTGATTTGTCTGATGCGTACAGTACAAGACATGTTTCAATGTCAGCAGCGAAACAAAAGAGAGTCTGTTGATTTGAATGAAAAAACTGCGTGAGCTATGTAAGTTCTTCATTTGTATTCTCTTTTATTGTATTTGTATTTTTATTATTATCTGTATATATATATATATATATATATATAGGCGTTAAGATGACCTTGAGCGACCTTTGAATGTTATTGTAAATATCTGAAAAAAATTTGAGTGCAATATTGAATTGCAAAGAATACAATTCATACGTGCCAGAAATAAATAAGCAATAAATAGCGTCAATTCAATTGAGAATAGCCATTTTTCGTAAAATGACCTTGAGCGACCTTTGAATGTCATTGTAAAAATCTGAAAAAAATCTGAGAGAAATATTGACTTGTAAAGAATACAATTCATACTTGCCAGAAATAAATTATCAAGAATAGCTTCAATTTAATTAGGAATAGCCATTTTGTCCTTATAATGACCTTGAGCGACCTTCGACTGTTATTTTGGAAATCTGAAAAAAATCTGAGTGCAATATTGAATTGTAAAGAACACCATTCATACGTGGCAGAAATAAATAAGCAATAAATACCATCAATTTAATTAAGAATAGTCATTTTGTCCTCAAAATGACTTTGAGCGACCTTCGAATGTTATTTTGGAAATATGAAAAAAATCTGAGTGCAATATTGAATTGTAAAGAACACAATTCATACGTGCTGGAAATAAATAAGTAATCAATAGCGTCAATTTAATCAAGAATAGCTATTTTGGCGTTATAACGACCTTGAGCGACCTTTGAATAATATTTTAAAAATCTGAAAAAAATCTGAGTATAATATTGAATGGTAAAGAACATAATACATACGTGCCAGGAATAAATAATCAATGAATAGCGTCAATTCAATTAGGAATGAGCATTTTTGTCCTAAAATGACCTTGACCGACACTTGAATGTTATTGTGAAAATCTGAGAAAAATCTGAGTGCAATATTGACTTGTAAAGAACACAATTCATACGTGCCAGGAATAATTAATCAATAAATACCGTCAATTTAATTATGAATGGCCATTTTGGCCTGAAAATGACCTCAATCGACCTTTGAATGTTATTGTGAAAATGTAAGAAAAATCTGAGTGCCATATTGAATTGCAAGGAACACAATTCTTACGTGCCAGAAATAAATAATCAATAAATTGGGTCAATTTAATTGGGAATAGTCATTTTGACCTTAAAATGACCTTGAGCGACCTTTGAATGTTATTGTGAAAAACTAAGAAAAATCTGAGTGCCATATTAAATTGTAAAGAACACAATTCATACGCGCAAGAAATAATTAATCAACAAATAGCGTCAATTGAATTAGGAATAGCGATTTTGCCCTTAAAATGACATTCAACGACCTTTGAATGTCATTGTGAAAAACTGAAAAAAAATCTGATTGCAAAATTGACCTGTAAAGAACAAAATTCATACGCGTCAGAAATGAATAATCAATAAATAGCATCAATTTAATCAAGAATAGCCATTTTAAGCGAGATGTTACGCTTTACAACACCATCTGTAAAGCTGATCTTGACTACACGCCCTTGAATTTGTCCTCAGAGGATGCCTTGAGTACCAGGGCGGAAACCATAGAGGAATTAGAAACGCAATGGAGACAGAAAGCCATCCACGGCGAGCACCTCAAAACGTTGGATCAACATAAAGTGGATAGTGAGGCATCCAATATTTGGCTGAGAAAGGGCCTCCTGTATCCAGAAACGGAAGGATTCGTTCTTACGATACAGGACAGGATTGTCAGCACCAGAAATTATCGCAAACGCGTGCTGTATCAAGACGTGAATGACCGGTGCCCATTATGTGGAGATACCAACGAATCCATCGAGCACATTATTGATGGTTGTCGCGTAATTGCTCAAAGAGAATATACGCACAGGCATAATGATATGGCGGAAACTATACATCAACAACTTTCCCTAAACCTAGGACTCCTAACATAATGGATGCCCTTCTATAGATATATTCCAATGCCTGTTTTAGTAAGCGAAGATTACATCTTATATTGGGATGTTACCCAGCAGCTTAGAAGGCGGTTTCATTAAACACTGGTCGTATTGTAAGAAACTTCCTGCACCATGAGGAAGCAAGCGAATAACAACCTATAGATTGATACATGGTAGCTCTAAGAAAGCATCCAGAGGCGATTGCTATCAGCTCCAACACTCAAGGCTGCTGTGTAAGCATAAGAGCTGTAAAAGACGACCTGAAAACTACACCATGCTCCTAATTTTGTACCTAAAAACTCATCGCAAATTATTTCATACATCGTATTAATTTAACTATCTATAATCTTATCGTATCAGTCACTTGACTTAGTCCGTGGCTATGATGGAAAACCGGGTTCTTTTTAAACCGAGAACAAGTTAAAAAAAGAATAATAATAGATCTTTATTAAGATGCCAACAAGTTATAAAAATATTGAGAAAATATTAATGGAAGGGACACTTAAAGGACCGAGTTACCGCTTAGAGCTGCTTTTCAACCTAACCTCAATGAATAGTTAAAGTCGTAATATGATTACATATTATACTTTTGTGTGCATTACTGATTAAGTGGATATTTAACACGATTATGTTACGATTTTTTGAAACATTTACCTTTACTACCTTTGTATATTATTTTGTTCTTAGTAAAAATTTATTTTGCCAATTATACCAATAGCATGTATGAAAGAGAAAGGTAAGAATATTGGTATATTTTTAAGTCATTTGGAGTTTAAATAATTTAGTAATAATTTAACTTTTCATATTTCACAGTAGAATTTTAAAATATTGTGGTGCCTAATGTCTACGTTTGGTAAATAGAACATATATATATATATATATATATATATATCAAAATACCGTTGCAATCAGCATGACTACTGGAAAATCTTCTTGTTGTTTCCGGATTCGGAACAACCTGTGGAGTTTGCCCGATCCTTGACAGTTCCTGGACGATACTGAGACTTGAAGCTCGTCGGGGCGTCCTACTGATGTTCTAGATTGAAGCTCAAATTTTTCTAGTCCTTGCTGCCAGAAGGGATCGGCGATGCAGCGTAGCAAAGTTGCGTCCTTTTTCTTTGTCTCAGAATTTGCATACGGCATTTATGCCGATATCTGCATACTGTGCATACTGCATTCTATCATAACAATAACTAACCATTTCTTTCTTTGTTTTCGTGAATTTCATGATGTTTTGAAAATGCCATTGAAATCTCTTCGTAAGTACAACCAGTCCTCCTAGTCCGTCAGTTTGATTTTATAGTGGTGTTACCTTCATTTAATGATCAATATTATCCTGAATAATGTGAATATTTATTCTGCCTAAGGTTTAAATATTCAGTATTCAGGTAGCAGATTCGAGCAATCTTAGAATGAGAAAAAAATTCAAAAATGTGTTTTAAATAATCGACATGGATACACTACGTTAACACGTTCTGACAAAATGTTCGTAAACTTTTTCAGATCCTTGATTAGCTCGTTCAGAACAAAAAAAAACTACCGAGCTCGCGCGTGATGTTAACTAGGGTTTCAGTTGAGCGATCTGAACGTCGTGGAATTACTGATACTATTGCTTTAGCCCTAGCAAACAAAGAATCGAACATCGCATGAAATTCATTGTCGTTTGATATTTCTTTTGATTCTAACATGGGCTATGAGGGTGGCGAGTTGACAAAATGATGTTCGGTTTCAGCTTGTTATGTTCTTGATTTTGACTGATACTTTTTCCTGCGTGTCTAGCAGATGGTTTCAAGGGTACCTTAGAAACATTATTCTGTCCAGTCCTTGGTTATTTATTGACAAAAAAAGACCCGTCTGATTAGATAATTTTTCTTAGAATCTTCGAAATAATTTTAAAACCATTGGATTTCGTGGAGCAAACTTTCAAAATTGTTATTTTGTGCTACTGAAGCTAAGTTTTGTTTTGCGATTAATTTCGGCAATTGTATTTCAAAGCTAGGTTCAGTTAGACTTGACTTGTTTTTCAGCTGTGATCCTTTAGTGGACGCTGCTAAATTACGTTCAATAGCACGATCGTACCGTTTACGTTTTTTCTTGCAGGCACGATGCTTTTTTCTATGTCTTGTTTTGCGGGAAGTGGAGAAATTAGACATGGAATGCGGTTATCTCTGTCTCTCTCTCTCTCTCTCTCTCTCTCTCTACTGCTAACTTCGATGTAAGCCCACTCTAGCACATTATATTGCACACATAAAAACACAATGCAATCTTATACCCCTCCTGGACGTCGTTTGGGCGGGCCGCGACGAAATGAGGATGTACTGCCAATCCACGGCCAGTGATACGAGTATAACGATCACCAGGACCAGGTAATGCAAGGTTGACCTTGGTAGGATTTTCCATAAGCAGGAATCGTATACCTTGTACTAATTCGGGTGTTGGTGGACCCTTGATGATATAAGCCGTCGGTTACAACTCTAAAGACAGAAAAAACAGAAGTTAAAGCTTACATTGATTGCAGTTGAAAGATTCGCGGTGACAGAAATTAACCTTTTCGCATAAACTTCACAAACAAAATTGACATAATTTCGTATTTTTGAAATGTCTCGAAATAATTTTTCAGTGAAAAAGCGTCGTCTGCTCTGCAGCTGACTGCAGTGCAAAAAACAGGAATGTATGCATGAAATCGGTCTGGAAATTAAGACACTAGATTTAAAAAAATCTTGTTCTTATTACAATTTCATTTGAAAACTCATTGCAGACAAATTCCTATTTAAAATAAAGCTTACATATTTAATTGAATATTCTTGTAAAATAAAATATCACGAAATCAGTCAATCAGCTTTATTAAGAATTTTTATTAGACCCGGTCTCAACTAAGATTCAAGAGATTTTTAATAACTAATACTTTACACTATTTCATTGGTTTCTTATTTACAAAAACTCAATTTTGAAAACTCCACAAATTAAAATAAACTGACGAACACAAAATTTAATCTATAGCAACAGCAAAAGAGCTGCAGAGCTGCCCATTTTGACAGCGACCTTTTTCGAAATTTTGCGATTATCTACTGTTGGTTATCTACTGTGGGAAAATTTAGTGTCCAATAAAAAGTCCTTGAATATTTATAGATAATGGAGAAATAATGCTTTGTATCAATGAATATTGTTCAATAAGCTTCAAGCTTTGATTTTGATGTACAAACATGCCACAGAAGTGTTTCATTATCGGCTGTAGGGTCGTTTCCCCTACTTGTGACCAGTCGAAAATTCGACACATTCACTATGATCTCGGCCATACTTCACAAGTTGTGAGATATGAATTTCAAAATACCATGATATTCCCAAATTATTTGTTATTCATGAATTATCTGAAATTTCCCCCCCCCCCACCAATCATTGGAAAGGGTTTGGGGTATCCCCGAGTCAAAAACGTCTCTAAATCGATATTGGTCCCAATTTGAGGGCATCGCGGCCCCATTTCGAGTAGTTCCAGATCTGTTTTTTGCTCAAACTTATGCGATTTTCATATATTACAGTGATCCTTTTTCAAAAGTTTTTTTGGGTGTATGAGGCGGGAGGGTGGAGTTTGATGATGCTTCTGGATATGTTGGAAATACTTTCGGGCCGCAGGCAATAGTTTGAGAATCGCTGCTGTAGAATCCAGACTATCGAGTCTAGAGGTGTAGAGTAAAGGTAACAAAAATTGAAGAGTGTGAAGCAAAAAATTGAAATAAAAAGGAATAAGTTGAGTGTTTTGCGGAGTGGAGAGAAGAGGAACTTCGTAAAAAAATTAATTTTTTCATTGACGATTCATAATTTTAGTTCAACATGTCACTCTTTTCTTTTAAATGAACTTTTATGTTAAAAATTCTACTATTTTGTAGAAAATTCATATTTTTGGATTGAAAATTCAACAATTTGATATAAAATTAAACTATTTGGTTGAAAATTAATCTTGTTGGTTTAAAAATCATGTTTTTGGTTTGAAAATTCAACTTTTTTGTAAATAATTCTTTTTCTCTTGCAATAAAATTAAATAATTTTGTTTGAAAATTCATGTATTTTCTTCAAAATTCGTCTTTTTGTGGGATGTACGTTATTCTGAACCACAGAAGTCATTTTTTCCACTGTTCATCAGTGTTTGTCTCGGCTGCCATGGCTAGGGTGGCATCTCACTGCCGCGGCAGGCGACCCTGCCGCAGGCAATAGTTTGGGAATCATTGCTGTAAAATCCAGACTGCAGAGTCCAGAGGTGTAGGGTAAAGGTAACGAAACTGGAAGAGTGAGAAGCAAAAAAGAGAAATAAAAAGGAATAAGTTGAGTGTTTTTCGGAGTGGAGAGAAGAGGAACTACTCCGTAAACAAAATTATTTTCTCAATAAAGATTCATAATTTTAGTTGAAAATTCAACTATTTTCTTTTAAAACAACTTCTATGTTAAAAATTCTACTGTTTTGTAGAAAATTCAGCTTTTTCGCTTGAAAATTCAACAATTTGACATAAAATTAAACTATTTGGTTGAAGCTTAATCTTTTTGGTTTATAAATTATGTTTTTGGGTTAAAAATTCCACTTTTGTGTAGATAATTTTTTTTTTCATTAAAATTAAATAATTTTGTTGAAAATTCATGTATCTTCTTCAAAACTTGTCTTTTTGTGGGCTGTACGTTATTTTGAACCAAAAATGTCATTTTTTCCACTGAGCATCAGTGTTTGTCTCGGCTGTCGCGGCTAGGGTGGCATCTCATTGCTGCGGCAGGCCGCATTGCCGCGGCAGGCGACCCTGCCGCAGGCAATAATTTGGGAATCGCTGCTGTAGAGGCCAGACTATCGAGTCTAGAGGTGTAGAGTGAACGTAACAAAAATTGAAGAGTAAGAAGCAAAAAAGAGAAATGAAAAGAAATAAGTTGAGTGTTTTGCGGAGTGGAGAGAAGAGGAACTACTTCGTCTCGACTGCCGCGGCTAGGGTAGCATCTCACTGCTGCGGCAGGCCATTTCCTCGTTTACATTTCCTTCCCCCATTTTAATATTCCTGACTTTTTCTTTAAACTGTTCCTTACCTTCCATTGGCCAATCCCCTCTTCCTGCTCTTTTTACTTTTGAAATTGAATAATTTCTAATTGCGTTAATCCGTATTCAAAGTTTTTAATTTTTGAAATTTCAGGCCTTAATAGTGGGACATTTTTAAGTCGAAAACGTTTAAAATCGATTAATTTTAAATTCAATTATGACCTACATGGATAGAAAATTAATCATTTTGGATTGAAAAACCCTCTTTTGTGGTAGAACAGTAATCTTTTCCGTTTGAAAATTAACTTTTTGGTTGAAAATGAAACTTTCATCTAAAAAATTCTTGTTTTTGGCATAGAAATTCCACTAGTTGGTTAAAAGTTCATTTATTTTGTTTATAAATTCGTCTCTTGGGATTAAAGTCCAACTCCTTGGTTGTAAATGCATGTACTTAGTTGAAAATTATTATTCTTTTGCCGTTAGAAATTTAACGATTTGGTTATAAAATTCACCTTTCTTGGTTGAAAACGATTCATTTCCTGAAAATTTAATTTTTCAACCTGATAATTCAAATGTCTTCTAAAAAAATCGTCTTTTCGGCTTGAATTTTCAACTCTTTGGTTGAAAATGTTACGGTTTTTGGTTGAAGTTTATATCTTTTATTTGAAAATTCGACTATTTGATTGCAAATTCAATTATTTTGTTTAAAAGTCATCTCTTTTGCTACAAAATTCAACTGTTTTGTTGATTATTCGTATTTTTGGATAGAAAATTAGTCTTTATGGATTGAAAATTCATCTTTTATCGTGGAAAAGTAATCTTTTTTGGTTAAAAATTCATCTTTCGCGGTCGAAAATGAACGTTTTTGCTGAAAATTCACCTTTCTTCTAAGAAATTTGCATTTTCGGCATGAAAATTCAACCATTTGTTTTAAAATGCAACTGTTTTTTATTGAATTTGAATTTCTTTTACTTAAAAATTCGACAATTTGGTTGAAAATTCAATTATTCTTTCAAGTAATCTTTTTTGATATAGGATTTAACTGTTTTTTGGGAAATCGTCTTTTTGGATAGAAAATTCGTCCTGATCGATCAAAATTTCATCTTTTATGGTGGAAAATTAATCTTTTTTGGTCAAAAATTCATCTTTCTCGGTTGAAAATTAACTTTTTTGCAGAAAATTCAACTTTCTTCTAAGAAATTTGTCTTTTTGGCTCGAAAATTCAACCATTTGTTTGAAAATGCAACTGTTTTTTATTGAATTTGAATTTCTTTTATTTAAAAATTCGACAATTTGGTTGAAAATTCAATTCTTTTTTCAATTAATCTTTTTTTATATAGAATGTAACATGTGTTAGATTTTTCCTAAAATGTTTTCAAAATTCTGCAAAATACAAAAAATTGCCTTAAAATCTTCCGGATTCAATTTTGGAAATATTTTGAAATAATTTTCAATTTTATCCTAAAATTAATTTTTCAAAGTAAAAAATCATTTTTTGAAAAATTAAAAAAATTCTGTAATCTTACAAAATTCAAAGTTTTTACTTTAAAATCTTCTACATTCTTTTTCAAAATCATTTTTTGAAATTTTTTCAAAACTTATTATCTTTTAGAGTGATTCGAATTTTCCATAATTTTTTTTTTAACTGAAAAATTAAAAAAATTGCTTTAAAATCTTCCATATTCTTTTTCGACGATTTTGGAAATATTTTGAAATGTTTGAAATAAAACTGTTATTCTCTTGAAACATTTCAAAATTACTAAAAAGCATAGTTCTTCGAAATCTTTAAAAATCTGAATTTTGTTTTCAATTTCTTGAAATCGTTCCAAGGTTTAAACTATTTTTAAAATTGTTTCTAAACTTCTCAGTATCTTTTAAAGTGAGTAGCATTTTTCCTAAAGAAAATTTTATTCTGCAAAATTTAAAAAATCGCCTTCAAATCTTCCACATACTTTTCTGACAATTTTGAAAATCTTTCGAAATGTTTTGAAATCTTGTTCAATTTTATATTGTAAAGTTTTGTATTCTCTTGAAACCATTCATTCTTAAAAAGATTCTAAATTTGTTCTTGGATATCTTTAAAAATCGAGATTTTTTTATATTTGATGAAATCGACATTTTGTTTTAAATTTTACAAAATCTTTGCGAAACGTCTTGATATTTCTTAAACTAACACAAATTTTTTGTAAAATGTTATAAGCTTGCAGAATGGAAGAATTTTGCTTTAAAATTGTCTACATTATTTGTCGGAATTTTAGAGAATAATTTTTAAATATTCTTTTAAAATTAATTTACTAAATAAAACATTATTTAAATTGTACCAGGAATTTTAAGAACACTTTTTTATTCTCTTGAAATCTCCAAAATTCTGAAGGCAAAATGTTCGGAAAAATTCTCTCTATTATTCTCGTTCATCACAAAAAAAAACTTGACAAAATTTCAGTCTAAAAGCCTTAAAACTTAATTCTAAAGCAAAAAAATCAAAAAGTCCATTTTTGTAATAAAAAAAGTACAACATTTCACATTTTTGACACTTTCCCCATGCATTTCAACAATTTTCGGCCTAAAAGTACAGCCAGCGCCACCCTCGGCCGTACTCAACATTTTCGTCACTTTCATTTCAGAGTGACGCGGGGCTGAAATGGTCGAACAGCAGAGCCACCTACCTTGTGTTGGTAGAATTAGATAAATTGGAGGGAAAATTAGAATCTTATGATTGCGCTCATGTTCTTGCGGAATTCCAAACTTTGGCGTTTATTCCCTTTTGGTTTTACAAATGTTAGCACTTACGGCTTTTTGGAATTTCAAACTTTGGCGCTAAAGCCGCCCGTCTGCGAAGCCATACATTTGGTTTTGTCGGGAGCAAAGTACGACGGACGGACAGACATCTGATCCAAACTATAAGAGTACCTGTCCGGGGCAACGCATCCCTAATAACCGGTAAAAAAAATTGTTGGTACCGACGGTTTTCTTCATCGGTACCCAAAAGTTTTTTACTGTTACCGGTAGTGTATTCACTTCGAAAGGAAAACAACACTAAGCAGAAAATGCTAAACAGCAGGAAGACTTGTCAAATCCAGAACAATGTTAATGGTTCATGGGAAACTGTCGGATGATAAAAATCGACCCTGATAATATTTTTTGAACTAGAAATCGGCCGCAATTCGTACTCTACATATGTACTAGTCCTAATAATCCAACGAGAAAATTAATTCATAATAAATTAAAACTGAAATTCTTCTTTAATGCCCAACATTCAAATTTTATTACAAAGTTCTTGGAAATCAAAAAATCAAGAATTCAACTAAATGAAATTTAGAATAAATAAAACTTTGGTTGAAATATTTTTCTTTTTTACTGAATAATCTGTTTGGCTGAAAATTCAACCATTTTGCTGAACATTTATCTTTCTCGGTAATTCTTGCTTTACAGATATTCTGTTTGTAACAAGGTACGTCCACACGGATTGAGATATCATGTTGAATATTTGGAAAATTGATAGAAACGCATTGATGAACTATTGCGTATATCCAAATATCTGAATCTATACAAAATTTAACTTTGAAAATTTTGGTGAATTTTTTTTTTTTAATTAGAACCGTACAAACGTTCCTTAGTGCCTCTTAGTTATTTTCCGAAATTTTCAAATTCATATCCCAAATCTTCTGGACGTGAATTGTTCGAAACAAATGTTGATAAGGTAGGATTTGGGTAAGTACTAGGGTGCTAGGGTGCTACCTGGTGCATTATGCAGTAATAATAAGACGGAAGTGGAAAAAGAGTTGATAAAAAGGTGAAGAAAGGTTGACACGGTCTGGTGGAAGTGAAGACACAAAAAAGGCCAGACAGGTAGAGAATGGAGAGGAAAGGGACTAAGAGGAGCAACCCTGGTGCCACCGCTGGGAGTGGCAGCATGCAACCCTGTGGTGGTGAGCTATGTGATGGACAGGTGGTTCGCACCAGGATACCCAAAAGGGCTACTGTTCATAAAGAACATTAGCAAGAAGTGGTAAGCAGCAGAACAGCAGCTGCGCCTTGCGGAGGATGTTTCGGCTGGGAGCCACCAGCCGACCACTTCCAAGATACCCTAAAATCCTTAAAATCCTTTAGAATCACTTCTGATAATTGAAATCTATTAAAAATAACCGGAAATATTTAAAATCCTTAAAAATCTTTTGAAGTCCTACGAAAATTTTCAAAGCCCTTGAAAGCTCCTTGACATTTTTTAAAATACCCTGAAATCCTTAAAATCCTTTAGAATCACTTCTAATTATTGAAATATTTTCAAATGTCCTAATATATTTGCAATCATTTTAAATCATTTGAAATCATTTGAAACTTTTTAAAGCTCTTGAAAATTCCTTTGAATTTTAAAAAATACCTTAAAATCCTTCAAAACTCCTCGAAATTTGTGAAAATACCCTAAAATCCTTCAAATCCTTTAGAATCGCTTAAAATTATTGAAATCTATCAAAAATGTCCTAAAATATTTTAAATACTTAAAAATTCCTTGGAATCTTTAAAAATACCCTAAAACTCTTAAAAATTCTTTAGAATTCAAAAAAATACCCTGACGTCTTTAGGATTAAGAAATATTGAAATCAATCAAAAATTCCTAAAACATTTCAAATACTTTGATTTATGGAAATGTTTTATTCTTTTAAAAAAAAGTTATTACAGAGCCACTAAATAATAAGAAAATAAACTGGACATTTATTTTTGAAAATTATTTAATTTCTAACAGTAGGATGGTCCAAAAAAGGCTTTTTTTAAAAATAGAAACCCCTAGAAAGTAGTCTTTTTAATTTTGAAATCAACCCTGATTTCCCCTGAATATTTTTAAGGATCTTAAAAATGTCTTAGAATTATTTAAAAAAACCCTAAGATCCTTAAAATCCTTTAGAATCACTTCAAAATATTGAAATATTTTTGAATGTCCTAATATATTTGCAATTCTTTGAAATAATTTGAAATCCCTCAAAAAATTTTAAAGCTCTTGAAAATTCCTTGGAATTTTTAAAAATACCCTAAAACTCTTTAAAATTCTTCGGATTTAAAAAAATACCCCGACATCTTTAAGATTAAGATATATTGAAATCAATAAAAAATTCCTAAAAAATTTAAAATGCTTAGAAATCATTTGAAATCCGTCAAAACCTTTTAAAGCTTTTGAAAATTCCTTGGAATTTTTTAAAATACCTTACAATCCTTGAAAACTCCTCGAAATTTTTAAAAATACCCTGAAATCCTTCAAATCCTTTAGAATCGCTTAAAATTATTGAAATCTATCAAAAATGTCCTAAAATATTTTACATACTTAAAAATTCTTAGGAATTTTTAAAAATACCCTCAAACCCTTGAAAATTATTCGGATTTCAACAAAATATCCCGACGTCTTTAATATTGAGAAATATTTAAATCAATTAAAAATTCCTAAAAAATTACAGAGAACGGGGCCACGAAGGCAGAGCAAACGAAGAGAGTGCGGGGCCACGAAGGCATACCGCGGAAAGAGAAGAGAGAGAGAGTCAGAGAAAGTGAGCATAAGAAGCCACAAAGGCGGACCAGACGAAGAGAAAGTGACAGGGCACAAAACCACGAAGTCAGACCGCGAAAGGATGAAGTGCAGGAGGATGGATGAGGAGTGAGAGAAAAAGATGCAGAATAAGAAGCTGCAATTGATTTAAGAGGTTTATTTGGCTTAATGCTAAAAGGTCCCGTGGATCTGGCTAGCTTGATAGCGCAGCTCAAGTCGAGCACCGTTCTATCAAGTAGTCAGGGGAG